>JAYKKI010000033.1:19745000-20945000 GCA_039881145.1 Druceiella hillmani | reverse complement strand
AATAGTACCAATACTGGTTTAAAAGCTAATCGCAACACTAGCAGTAAGTTCAGCTTGAGAAAGAAATAAGCGTACCAATACTGGCTTAAAAGCTAATCGTAACACTAGCAGTAAGTTCAGCTTGAAAAGAAATAGACGTGCCAATACTGGTTTAAAAGCTAATCGTAACACTAGCAGTAAGTTCAGCTTGAGAAAGAAATAGGCGTGCCAATACTGGTTTAAAAGCTAATCGTAACACTAGCAGTAAGTTCAGCTTGAAAAAGAAATAGGCGTACCAATACTGGTTTAAAAGCTAATCGTAACACTAGCAGTAAGTTCAGCTTGAGAAAGAAATAGGCCTACCAATACTGGTTTAAAATCTAATCGTAACACTAGCAGTAAGTTCAGCTTGAAAAAGAAATAGGCGTACCAATACTGGTTTAAAAGCTAATAGTAACACTAGCAGTAAGTTTAGCTTGAGAAAGAAATAGGCCTACCAATACTGGTTTAAAAGCTAATCGTAACAATAGCAGTAAGTTCAGCTTGAGAAAGAAATAAGCGTACCAATACTGGCTTAAAAGCTAATCGTAACACTAGCAGTAAGTTCAGCTTGAAAAGAAATAGACGTGCCAATACTGGTTTAAAAGGTAATCGTAACAATAGCAGTAAGTTCAGCTTGAGAAAGAAATAGGCGTGCCAATACTGGTTTAAAAACTAATAGTAACACTAGCAGTAAGTTCAGCTTGAAAAAGAAATAGGCGTACCAATACTGGTTTAAAAGCTAATCGTAACACTAGCATTAAGTTCAGCTTGAGAAAGAAATAGGCCTACCAATACTGGTTTAAAAGCTAATCGTAACACTAGCAGTAAGTTCAGCTTGAGAAAGAAACAGGCGTGACACTCAGAATTTGCTCTTAACTACCTAATTCACACATGTCTTCAATCATCATTGCCACATTTTTTTTCTCTTTACAAACAACTTATGTCTGCTAAGTCCTCGCGCGTGTACGACGACTAAATCAAAACAGATAAGAACAGAAACCACGTCAGTGGGTATTCTGATAAGAAAGAGAAAATTGCCAAATTTCAATAGTCTTTCCTTTTTTAATAAATCTACTTTAGCATTTAACGTTGCCAATGTAATTAACGGTGAAAGTATTATTGAGAAATATGATGTTTTGAAATCAATTCCTGATTCTAACCTTATTGATATATTTAATGAAATAACTTAACTGCGTCACATTGAGGAACACATAACAAAGTTTTTTCGCCCTACAAATTTACCCTTTTCTATAAGCTCTGTGTTATTTGACAACTCCTCTGAAATATATTCTGAAATAATATCAATTTTTATATATGTATTACGAACTTTCTTGTTCTGTGACCTCACTTTTGTGGTTGTCCCCTTTTAGTAGCTGGGAGGATTGATCAAATCATGTCGTGTTTTTTGGGCAGGCTGAAATTTTTTTTTATTTTTAAACTTTATGATGTCTTACCAAAATATATTAGTTTATTTCCTAGCAAAAGATTATCTAAATTTGCTAAGTATTTTTAACTGACACAAAATATAAACACACAAACGTACTGACGAGATCAAACATAAGAACAGTTTTATCATTGATGAACAAAAATAAAACTTCCCCATAAACAGCCTTATAATCACATGATTTTGTTATGAAAACCTCCACACAATCTTTATTTCAAAATACGTTTTCCATAAATACGTATTTACTATGCTTGCTGCTTAATTGAGGAACAAATGGAAACTTATTTTCTCTACTCATATCATGTGTGCATTCTAAGGTTATAATATGTTCCCCTTCAAATCTCTTGTCTTTTCTCAATTCCTGTCAATAAATTCTTATTATTTTTGGTACTTACTATTCTTTCCCATTTTTCTGCATCACATATTTCCTAATGTCTAGTTATTTTAACGATAAATATATTTATGAAATGAAAGCCAATAATAAAAGCTATCACTTCCAATTAGTCATAATTAACATAATAAATTTTAAAATATTTTAGTCCCTTTAACAGATTTAAAAACTGAAGTTTTCACTCGGTTTTTCACCCGTATGTTCGCGATTTTATCAAAAAATACTGAGCAGATTTTCATGGTTCTTTTATTTGATTACTTCCAATAATCATAATTAATATTATCAATTTTAAAATATTTTTGTCCCTTTAACATATTTAAAAACTGAAGTTTTCACTCGGTTTTTCACCCGTATGTATGTAGGTATGTTCGCGATTTTATCAAAAAATACTGAGCAGATTTTCATGGTTCTTTTATTTATACACTTCCAATAATCATAATTAATATTATAAATGTTAAAATATTTTAGTCCCTTTAACAGACTTAAAAACGAAAGTTCTCACCCGGTTTTTCCTCCGTATGTATTATGTAGGTATGTTCGCGCTTTTCTCAAAAAATACTGAGCAGATTTTGATTATTCTTTTATGTGTAAAATCTTCATATTTAAGTGTATAAAATATTAAGGTATCACTTTTACTTTAATTAATAGATACGGTTAACGAACTGGTGAAGAATACTATAATAGTAAGTCTATTAGTATTAGTGGTATTATTATTCGGTAGTTATTTGAAGTCGGTTAAATTTTGTTTGGTAAAAAGTGTTATATACCTATATTTATTCTTACTTGAATTGCTTTAAGTAATTTCGAATGCAATATGTCACAACCATTGCAGTGGGAAAAACAGTTTAAAATTGTTTGTTTTTTATATATATTTGTGTAATGGCCTCTTATATAAAGAACTTTTCCTTACTCAATTTTACTACTACGCATACTAATAAAATATATTACGGAATAATATATAAGTTAATTTTCATTGCGTAAAAACGCACAATTCCATAAGAGAAAATCTTGTTAAGGGTCCGGCGACCTTTTCATGGGGCGAATTTTGTTAAGTTCTTAATAAGTAACTTTTTCCTAATATCATAAATTACACATTTTTTTTATTTTCCACCCAAATTTATCCATGAAGAAATTTTTACTCGGACGAAGGGACGTTTAGTCGCGAGGAACGTTTAGTTAGTACGGAGCTGCCCGCGGTAGAGCCTCGAGCGTATATAAACCTTAATGAACGTGTTTACATATAAAGCCACGTACAGTATCCTAACGAAATGAGACATTGCAGAAGGAAAAGGAAGAAACTGAGATAAATTCAATTTCATAAGGATATGTGACTTACCTTCGCTTACACTCCGCACGCATTTGAATATGTAATGCGCTGAATGCCTCAGTGGGTAGAGCCACTTGTACTTTTATCCAAACTTCGTTTCCGACTGAAGCTTGCACGTGTCTCCTCGCGCTTGAATCAAGTTTCTCGCATTTTAACAATTCATTAATATTTGATAATTTTCATACGTAATGCGGTGTGTTTTTAAAAAACTATTACAGAAGTTAGTTAATCTCGTTTGTCAAAGTAATTTTATTACCTATGAGGAAAGTTGTTTGTTTATATGGTTTTTAGAGTTTGATAAAAAAAACGATATGATGTTAAACTAGCTATAGTTCACGTTAATCGGCAAAGTTATTTTTATCAAATCTTAAAAACTATACAAACAAACAAATGTCGTCTTATGTTTTTCGATGTAGTGTTCAGATGTACATAGGGTATATACTACCCTTTTAGATATTGGATATTGAGATATTTGATATTGGAATAACGAATTGTGCATAATAACCCATTATACGAGTAGCTACAGTGAAGTATATATATATATATATATATATATATATATATATATATATATATATATATATATATTTATATATATACACATATATATGAATACATCATAAATAATAAGAATATCTACAAAATGATGGTCAATGAAGTATATTGTTATGTACTGATTGTTATGATTGTTTTTTCTTGCAATATTCAGTCACAAAGTATTTTAAAGTTAAAGAAACTTAACATTTATCATAATAACGTTTGAAGTGATCGGTCACGACAATGAATTCTACAAAGAAAATACCAGGATTTATATCGCTAATTAATAGATTGTCATTATCGTTGTTATATTACGAAATTGGGCTGTCCAATTTTGCACTCAAATAGATTACAGAATAAATAACTAAACCATTAAGAATATCATTAATAAATTAATTGTAAATTATATCATTAATAAATTAGTTATAAATATAAGAAATTCCACAAAATAAAGTTTATGAAATGTCTAATGGATAGAGGAGAGCGATGGAATGGGATGGGATAGGCGAGAAAGGGATAAATAGTGAATCCAGCCGGGAAAAACATTTTTTGAAAAACCAATTTTGTACCTGTTTTAACGTAAACTGACGACGAATGAAAATTGTACCAAAATTAAATTTGTTCCAGACTTGTGACAGATATAAGCTGTCAAACATTGATGCAGTATTCTTCTATATATTTATTATATAGAAGACGGTACTAGGTTTGAATAACAAGACCATTGAAGAAATTTTCACAACACAATATTATGAACAACTAAAGATTTGAATCTTGTATTAAGTTAAGATGGTCTGCTGCAATTCTCAAAAATACTGAGGAGAAGACTTATCCTTTTTATGTAAATTGCACTGATCACTTATATTTCTTTGTTTAGGTCAGATCTCGAATGTATGGAACATTCGAGATCTGACCTATGAAACAAAGAAATATAGTTATAGATAGTCGTAAATAGACAAAGGTCATAGATTGAAGACCTTAAATACAGCAAATACATAAATTTTGTTCTAATTCGTTCAACAAATTTTAGTGCAATCAAGATGGCACGCGCCAACGTGACATAATAAGAAAGAAGACATTTTATAGGCATATTTTGGCATTAAACCTGCTTTTTTCTTGTTGTTTAACTTCCCTCTTTCCAATCTTTATTCAATTCCGATTTTGATACATTTTCTTATAGTATCTATTAACTAACCACGATCGTTCAAAGTTGTTAACGAATATAACTTAATTAAAATGTGCTATCGATAGTTGAATTATTACCAATTATTCAATTTATTAGCTGTGATTGAGTAGCGTAGATTTTTAATTGCAATACGTCTGTAATAATATGTAAAGAAAAAATCATATTTTATAACTAAAATACTATTTATTAAGTAAGATAATTGCATTCATTTAAAAATCTTAAGCAAAATACACACCTCGAAATTTTATAAAAATAACAAAAGGCGCAATACGGATGAGTGTCGATAACGGAAACCGCAAATCGACAGTGGTCATAGGTTAATTGTCCAGTTCATTATCATTCATTATCCCGCTTTAAATCTCATATACATACATATTATTAATTAATGAGTTCATTATTCCATCATTGATCAAACTAACGTTCATCTCGCAGCCGGAACTGTTAGACGAAGATGCTTCGCGGTTTCTTCAATGAATCGTTTAGAAAAAAAAATACGAACTAATTATTCAGACTTCGATAACGAAAACGATATTAAGTTTGCTGGCGTGTACTAATGAGAAAGAGCATTAGGGTGTACTGCGTGCATTTGGACCATATTTCAAGAGTTGCTAGTAAATATTTAAAAATAACATTTGTAAATATATAAACTACTATATTTACGCAATATGAAATAGTCAAAGAAAATATATTTTGGCACTTCGCATATTTAGAAATCTGTATTGGTACTCGTGATACAATGGTACTGAATCACGTTCGAAAGATACGAAATGTCGTCTGGTCTTTCGCAATAAAAATATAATATTCTATGTACAATATTTTACTCTTCTCGTAATCACGTTATGAATCTTATGTTCAAAATTCGTGTTAAGTTGCATGATCTATCCTAATGAAATTATATGCAAGTTTTACCCGTAAATTCCGTCAAGAAAAAAAGTCAGTTGTTGAATTTTCAACAAAATACGCTTAAAATACACCCAAAGCATTAGAAATACACCTTTTTAAAAATATAATAAAATGCTTCTATTAATCTTAGTTAATTATGACGATGCGTGCTGAAATTTAACCTGGCTGAAACTTTATTCAAAAAAATAAATCGTTTTCATTGTAATGAAATTATATCAAATTTTGCCCATAAATTCCGTGAAGCAAAAAAGTCAATTGAATTTTCAGCAAAATGCGCTCAAAATACACCCAAAGCATTAGAAATACACTTTTCTCAAACGCTTCTTATAATCTTACTTAATTATGACGATGCGTGCTGTCTTAACCTGGCTGAAACTTTATTCAAAAAAATAAATCGTCTTCAAAGTTTATTTATTCATTATATTATCTTAGATCCTATGGTCGTAAAGGTTTATGATTATTTATAATCCTATTTCTGTGTTTAGGTCACTACGTCTGGTTTTAGTTTGGCAGCCTCATAGTTTATCATTATCTGTACCTGCTGCCAAACTCTGGAACATCCTCAATTTATCATCTCAAAAACCCTTAAAAAATATTTTTTCTTGTTTTAGTTTCATATCATTGTTCTATTGTTTAATTACTATTCTTCACTTGTTCTCTTTTTTTTTTGTTAATATGTATTGATAATTCTCACTAACTGAGCGTATTGCAGGATTCCTCAATATAACAAGGTTTTTTAAAATGCTGATTGGCTGAAAGATATTGCTTGTACAGCAATGATCATTTAAGTAAAAAATAAACTGCACTTGTCTATATTCTCATTCATTTCTTATTCTTGTCATGTCGCCTGTTCCGTTTTATTGACCTACGTCTTTATCCTTCATTCTATTGTTTATTGCATACACCGTAGAAGCGAAATGGAAATCAACGCATTTGAATTCCATACAAAATACATCGTAAGAGGAAATTCTAGATATAAGGTGGTTCCGCTGTTGGGGCTTATGACACTAATACAAGCCGGGCGTTTTGTAAATTTTATGGACAGAAGGGCTATCGTAAATCTGGCAACAATATTTGTGAGTAATTTTAATGGAGTCCAGCAAAGGTCTACATAAGAAATACATAAAAAAGAGAGAATAAAAATAACACTTTTAAATAGATTAAATAAAAACATATTCTCTGTAAAAGTTTTATTTAAATCATCAATCATTAAATGGGGAATCTGTATTTTTTGTCAGGTTATTTTTCAAAATGTTTTGTCAATTCTATTACTGCAGCAATAAGACGAAATAGATTGTGTCTATTTGTATCCCGTATGTCAAAAAAAGCAACGTAAAACTCTAAAAGAGCAAAAAAGACACACTTTTTGACAACTACAGAACGAATATCAATGTCAGTTAACATTTTATTTTAAATTAATTTAGGCAATGGCTACAAATGAAAAAAAAAATCGGTTATTGATTATTTTTTGTAATCGATTACAAAAATACTTCTTTCTTATTAATAATTTATCAACAGTTGTTTTTTATTCTTAATATATAATATTCTTCTTAATATTAATACATTCTTCCTAATATATTCTTCTTGATATATTAAAAAACAATGTATGCGCATTAATGAACATAGTTTTTTATTTTATATTATGGCTAAAATTATATTTTATTTTTGCTCTCTTCTTATTGTCAATTGTCGAATTGTTTTTTTTTATATTGTAAGTAGTTGGTATCTCTTACAATGTAAAAAAACAAACCATTCAACGTTCCATGATTTAAAAATTATATTCTATTTTTTTGACATTTTCACCAGTTTCCTTTATCATAATAAATATAATGTATGCCATGTTCAAATTAATATGAAGCGACAACATTTTTTGAAGCAGAAACACATTTTTTAAATATTCTCATTGATTTTTCAGTTGTTATCTATACAAAATTAATTCCGGTTCATAGGTATTTATAAAACTCATACAATACGTTCGTATACAGTAGCCATAGCTTGTGTTTGTTATTCATAGTATACTACAGTGCGTTGTCTATATATTTGATGCTGAATAAGGTCTATACAAATTATCTTGTATAGACCTTATTCAGTATCAAATTCGGGTTTCCGTTCTGTCTGTGAATTGTGCGGGGCGGGGTATACGTAAATAAACACCTGTAGATTACAATTTTTATCAGATTTAACTTTTTCTTTTTTATTATTTTTAGTTTGTATAGGAATAGACTGCTGTTCAATTTGCTAAGGTCAAATATTTGATCACCCCAAAGAAAAACGTAGTATCTCACTTTTTGGCGTTCCTAAATTACTATCATATTCTTCTTGTGCGTTTAATAATGTCAATAGGTTATTTGACAATATATTCAATGTTTAATTTTATTCAAATTTACCACAATGCGTATTCATCCCATTATAACGAAAATAAGCGTATTTGTTTTCATTTTCGGATAAATAAATATATATTTTGTAATTTTTTTTTTTAATTCAATCAGCGTATACACCCTGTTATTGGTTAGAAGTCATATGACGTCACACGCAAATAAACTTACCGATTGTAATTCGTAAACTTGGTTTTGTTTCTAGTGTTATCCAAATCTTGTATCTTTTAATTACATATTTCTCAAAGTTTCCCGATCTTTTTTCATATATCTTGTTTCTACTAGTTTACATATTGTCAAAATGGATAGAATTTTCGTGCAAGCTTATAACAGCAACCTACCTAAATAGACCCGTTTATTGTTGCGCTTTTCTTTGAAAAATAAAACGCTGATTTCTTTGCTGCAGAACTCAATAATGTAAAAACAGCAATGTAAGTATCTTTTATAAATTATTTGTTTACAGATATCACTATGGTATTTAGAAAATGTTTATAAAATCTCATTTTAGGTTATGTTGCCTAAATATTTCAGTAGTTTATTACATGATGAAATATTAGGTTAGAGGTAGGTTTATTAGGATATAAAAATTTATGTTCTTGTCCGTTTGGTTTATAAGCATAGATATCGGTAATAATATAATATTTAAAACACAAATGTTACTTATATCAAAATAATCTTTAGACATAAAAACATTTGAGTGAGTTATAATGCTATTTGGATCTCTCCGAGCTAATTGTAGCTACTTTTTTTGTATTTTAAGATTCGTTGGCACTGAGGCGAATATTTTGTGTAGACTATTTATAGACGTATTTGTATATTATGGCCTACACAACAATTATACACCATTTTAATATAAAAATAAATAATATCTCCCTTCAGCGGGCAGGACTGTTGTATATGTTTACTTGCTTGTGACGTCATGTGTCACGTAACCAGCTGTCATTAAAGAAGCTGCATTTTTAGCGCGAGTTTGGTAATTTAAACTTTAAAAATGATTTTATATGAAAAATACAGCATATAACCTGGAAATATGTGTTGTGCTTATAATACAATACAGAACAATTAAAAACAGTTTTACAATATAAGCCAAATAGCCTATTGCTCTAAGATATTACTTAGCTATATGCACAAGCGTTGATGTGCGAAATAATTGTTTTTTTTATTACTATTATAATATAATTATAATGATCATATTAAAAGTTTGTTAAAAACATAAAAAAACATTCTATTCGTAATAAAAAATATAGAGATCGATTAAATAAAAACTGAAAAGCAGTATTATTGAATTTTATGTGCTATTTATTTATGAATAACTTACCTGTCATTAGCGCGTGTTAGTTTAATTAAAATCTTTGATGTTAACTTTAAAATATTTATTTACGTACAGTTATAGAAACAAAACAATAAAATAAATTAAATGACTACAATACATAACAAAACACTACAATACATAACGATGGTACGTTTCAAGAAGTTTTCTCGTAGTATGAAGATATTTTTCCATTTACTGTCTAATAAATTAGTTTGTAAATTTAATTTATCTTTAATATTGGCAAATGAACTCATTTAGATTTTTCAGAAGTTTCTTGAGGAAAATTATTTGCCCAACTGCATTATGTCTCTCATCGCCATCAAAATACAGCTGAGATGATGTTTTAATTATTCTTCAATTGGAAAGAGTTCAATAAGCTCCATAATGCATAAATAAAGCCTTACCAATTTGATCAGGTGCAAAGTCTGTTTCACGCTCTAGTATCATGCCAGACGTTGTTACGGAAGAATAGAATTTTTGACAAATTACTATGGATTTGGAGGAGAAACAATAATTCTCATTTGCATATTAAAATATAATTATTTAAAGAAATCATTATTAACTTGCAACCTGTAGAACGTTCGATAAACAAAGTGAATTGCAAAATAATATCAAGCAATGCAACATTATTATCTAGATCGTCGTTACAAGACTACAGGTTTCATTAAGATGAAAGAAATTATTTGATACTACTATGGTCATCGTCTGATAGGGTACGATCTGTAAAGTAGACTGTTGTTTCGACTCGACTGACAGTTAATGAGAAACATAAATACGTTTTTAACTGTCACTAAATCCGACTGACAGTCTTGACCGTGTGTGGTACATATAGCCGAACCCGCCAGTCTTTCACAAATTACCAAGCTTTAGTGTTCTGCGTTACGCGGATAATAATGCATTTTTAATCTCATAATTCGCATTTAAACATTAGAAATACATTATCCATTTACGCTTTTAAAAACCATCTCTCCCAAGTTCACTTCGTTCATATTCGGTTTTATTTCTGGATCACCTTTTCCGATTTGGCCCCGAACGTATCGAATTAGGTTGGTTTAAGAAATTATCTTTTTCAGTCCACCTCACAACTGATTATTTGAATTGCTCAGTTATGGTTAACAGGAATAGATTACTGCCATCGTATGTAATATTACATGCATATGGACGGAATAACAAAATAAATAGAACAGTTTTTGAAATCCTTCAAGAAAAATGTTAACGATGTTTTCTTACCATAGTACTGGTAAATATGCCTTGTACTGAATGTGTTACAGAGCCGCAGATATATGTTCTTTTATTAAGCTATCAATTTTGTTTTTTTTATTAAATGTGATTACAGCGAAATACTTTAAAAAGAAAAATAATTACGACAAATTGTAAGGTTACTTTTTTTCTTTTTTTTATTTTATCTGTCTGTAACTTGGCAATCTGTGTGTTGACACAATGGGCCAATCCGTTGAAGTTAATGTCGTTTGTGGTCAGAAGGACCCCGTTTAGGCGAGTTCCTGTCATTTGCTGTCAAATATAAAGTATAAGGTTACTGAAAAAATATTTATTTATCAAAATTTTAACGAAAAATTCCTAGCCGTCTTTGAAATGATGTCGATTTTAAATGTTTATTTAATACTAAACAACCTTCATTATAGATGGTTAAAGAAGAAGTACGAATCAAACGTATTGCTTAAATAACCTCATATATTGAACTGGATTAATCTAACGATTTAATACTAGATCAAGTAACTAATATGAACACATCTTTTCTTAACAACCTATTTTGTCCAGACGTCAAAAAACAAGATTTAATTATAATAACCTAACTGATTTACTAAATGTGTCTATTTTACTTCCTCTTAGCTCTATTTAAATTAAGCGAAAAAATCAGCATTCTACTTTATTATGTTTTGATCACCGATTTTTCAAAATGTAATCCCTTGTTAATTTTTTTACTAGGATTCTACGCTCCAAGCTTCTGAGCGGAATAGTTTCCGTCCGTAAACAGCATAAAAATGTAATTTCAAGGAGAGCTTAACAATACCATTACTGGAAACCGCCGAAGCTATTATTTTTAGACCTATTTCCAGTATTTATATCCATATTATATTCATTTCCAGTATTTATATCAATATCCAGTATTTAAATAACACATACTAAGATTACGAATAAATATTGTATAGTTATACATAATCTTAGTATAACAGCTTGTAAGTAATACAAAGATAGTTTGCAGTTATAGGATACTCCAAGGTACTCATTTGGTATCATACAAATCGTTTTCTTTAAATAAATAAAATATACATCTATTTTATCACATTGCACGCGATCTTAATAAATATAAACATGAAATCCTCAAAGTGCGAACCTCACTAGCCTTGGCTAATTTTCGTTTAATAGTGATTTATTAATACATTCAAACAATACACACGATTAACTTGTTGCTTCGAGGAGAATAATCTTTCAAGAGGGAACGAGTGAATTCTCATTGGAGCTGTAGAGAGGTGAACCGTCTGGTTTAGTTAACATTTCGCTTAGACGAAACTGATGTTAAATTGTTCTTTAAATGAGTAACAAGGGCTTGATGTTTGCCGAATCTTTTTCTCCAACTCCTCTCATAACTTAAGCAGTTGATTTAACCACGTGTGTCTTTGTAATAGAAATAGAATAAGGAAACTTCGTATGTTCTTTAATTTATGGACACTTGAGTAATGAATTTCGTAAAATGTAGAGTTTTTTATTCTGTTTATACTGAAAAGGGAAAATATTAACGAAAGTGTTCGATGAAGAAATATTTTGCATTTAAGTTATCCAAAAATCCACTTCGGATTGGTACTTGTGTAGATTTGCGAGAAATCATTGGAGGCGATTTTTATATTAACGTCTAATGAAAAAAAAGATTCGGATGGAATTTAACAATTTTTTTTTTGGAAAATTAGCGATTTAAATCTTCAAGGGCAAGCAATTTTCTTTCATTTTCTTTTACATACCTTCCTACTACCACTTACCACTTACGTTTTTTGCCGTCAAGTAAAAAACAATTTTTATAATTTTTACCACTTACGGCAAGGCAGTTTCTTTAAAATTATTAACACATTTGTAATTATGTGAAAGCAACAAATAAATGCAAAAAAAAACCATCATTTTCTTAAATTTACGTTGGGTGAGTTTCAACTAATTAAAAATAACTCAAAATTAATACAAAAATTCGATGATTATATATATGTATATATATATATATATATATATATATATATATATATATATAAATATATATATATATATATATATATATATATATATATATATATATATATATATATATATATATATATATGCACATATGGAATAAAAACCGTAAAATATTAACGTCTACGTTACAGTAGTAATACATATTCTTAATGTAAAATGATAAAACATGTAGATAGATGTACTATGTTTTTTTTATTACTGGATAAAAATATACATTACCTCAGTAAGCAATTTTACACAATATATTAGTATTACATATTAAGAAGAATCTCGAAAATTATTTAATAACACTTTTTTGCCTTCGGCGAGGTAACATAAAATGAATTCCAAGAAGGAAACCGAAAACGACAATTCAGAATGGAAACTGAAATTGTGTACAAAATTAATTGATCAACTCCTCCCCTGTTTTTGCATGAAAATTATCTTAATCTATTCTCCCCTCTTACATGTGTAGAGAACAAGTGTAGACTCACTGAGTAGAGTCACTAGTGGTGTACATGTGTAGTCACTAGTGATGTAAAGAACAAGTGTAGAGTCAACATTTCGATAAAATTAAAACTTGGATTTAACAATCTGCTTTGCTAAATCTTAAAGACATTACACACTAATTTTATCAAATATTGATGTTATGGTAATAAATACTGATCTAGAGTCAACATTTTAATTTATAATAATTTTTGTACTTGGAAGACGTCACACTTAGTTTAATTGTAATATTATGTTTTATGCTAAATCTGAAATGGCTTGTGATAAGATATTCCATAATATTAACCCTGTTACCTCATGAAAACTCTTATTTTTGTGATATAGCAATAATTATATTTTTTTAATTATACACCAAAATAAAGAACTTCCAAACTTTCAAAAATGCTTTTTTTTTCTAATAAATATGTAAAAAATATCATAATTATCTTAGCCATAATAAGTATGTATAATAATATTGTATTATAGATATGTAAAATAAACTTAAAAAATGTAGTCAAAAACCTAGTGTAAGATAAAATAGAAACCAACTCAAAATCAACATATCCGCCAACAAAGCCCTGGAAACTTAGGATTTCAAGATTTTTTTCAGTTTTGTTTTGGAAAAAAATCGCTCTACGACGCTTCGATACTTCGCAGAATTATGAATTTGATAAATCTTAATTAAAAATGTATAATCAACTTCGAATTAATACATCGTACGTGCTTTAAAAAAGCTCTTATAATAATAATAAAATAATTTAATTCCACGCGCAGAATTTGTACACGCTAGGAGAAAAAGAATTAATAATTAATTTAAAGGATAATTTTTATACAGGCTACATAATATCCTTCCAACATATTGCTTCTATCTTAGATGAACATCATTTGCTTACTACCTTGAAATTCTTCATTACATACTCTACAAATTTGTCAAATGCGTTTTTAATAATATTTGTAGTATTTGAGAAAAAATAGTTTTTAACTGATTCCATTTAAGCTTATAACTCAGTTTATGATAATTTAAATCGAATTAAAGTACCAACGGCTCACGTAAATAGATCAGCGACTAAGACTCCCTTAAATTAATCAGGACGGGAGGAGAGAAGAAATAGAAATTTCCTGCTCGTACTTAGTAATAACTAAAAACAAAATAGTGACAACCTTTGGAAATTCATCGCATTACAGGCGAATTAAGCATTGATTTCATAACAAAGTTAACACAGTATAATTAACTAATTATAAATATTAGCATGTACAGTATATATAAAAAAACGGTTTCTAAATAATCGTACCTGGTTCACTACATTATATTACGCCGTAATGTTCTGATACATTGCAGAATATTCTTCTTATTTCTTGGCCCATGGGTCCTCAAATAGTATTTATGTATTATAGCGAGGTGAAACTTCTATTGTCGTGGTGGTGTAAGTTCGTATGTCGAGTAATAAGAACGTAACGAAATGTGAAACACATCGGTAGTGAGCGATATGAACAAGCAACAGTAAGCCTAGCTTGTTTCAGTATTCGTCATGCTCTAAGTCTTCATGTTTTCGTTAATAATTTTTATATTAACAGAAAATATTATAAAAATATTATTACGACTTCTTTAATATTCTTTTTCCTTCAAAAAAAATAATATGTACCAAAGTATTTCTAACATATCTACCGATAAACTCGTGGGACCACATATTGTTTTACTCGAACTGTTAATTTTAACTCATTTAGATATTTGTAACAGGTAGATCAGCCTACTTCTTCTTTGCTTTCTTGATTTTCTATGTCTCCTCTCTGTATGTATTTTTTCTTATACATACTTATGTATATATTGATTTATCAGCGGATTTCTGTTTTTTTCCACTTAATGAAAAATGTTTGCCTCTATTTTTTTTAGAATCATACACAACACTTAATAGATATTAGTAGAGATTTCTGATTAAAATGTATCAACTAAATTAAAACGTAGTTAAAGTCTGTGTTCTCAAATAAATAAATGAAAGTGGTCTATAGTCATAGACATTTTTTAACTTCATTCAGTTCATGACATACGTTTTTATTAATTACATTATTCCGTAAAACCCTGCATCACATACTTCAGACTTTCTTCACCTCTGCAGTCTATTCCATCTTCTACTATTTTTTACTTAATTACTACTTCAGAATTTACAGTTGTTCAAAGATTTATCCGATCTTTTTCTAAGTCTCTTTGTTTACATTGTACCGTCTTCCTTATTTCCTACCCGTAAATTGTGATCTTTTTATTTCTCCCTTTAAAAAAAATTAAGCGCCCCCTATTTTGATTTTTAATATTATCAACTTAGAACACTACAAACAAAGGTAAAAAAACCGCCTCTGGCGGCAGGTAACACCATCTCGGCGCCACAAGGTGGTACCAAAGTCAACACGAGAAACCCTCTTGAACTGTGCGTCTCACCAAACAAAATTAATAATAAAAAAAAACTATATTGCATAAACACTCTAACCACACGCTGGCGCACACAGCCGCATGCACGCACACGCGCGCACGCGCACACGCACACACACCAGCGCCAGACGTATTAAAAAACGAAAGTGTCCGAAGTATTCCGAACGATGCTTATAGCAAAAACCGAACCGCGCCGATTCTTACGGAGTCAGTCAGTAGAACTAGTGAAATTGGGACATCAGTGAGCGTTTGGCGGCGCCACGGAACGGACGCGCGATAGGTAGCCGCTCTTACACACTATATTATTATAAAATCACGAACTACTCGATTCATTTGGTGTTGTCGGTTGCATTGTAACGTATTACAAATACATTGTAATATTTCGTAACCATTTTGTATTTATCGCGCTCGCTGATAAAACAGTTTAGTACGTATGTATAATTAATGTTTTGATCGCGATTTTCGTTCCCGACCGCTCAAACCCTGCGCCAAATAATATGAATGGATGCATGTTTTGATGAGTTTGTTTTCAATAACAATTTGACATTTTCCAAATCGAAACCGTTCGCCGGACAGAAGAAAAGTGGCGTGCATTTTCGCGAGCGCAATTCAGCAACTGTTTAAATTTTTCGCGCCCATCTCGATTCGTTTTCCGACATCTTTGTGGTGGTGTGTGTACTCTGTTCACTTATTACATTCTTAATAAGTTCGATCTGTGGAAACTGAGTGAAAATATTAATAAATAATAAAAAATATATCATTAGAAAATATTTGTTGAGTTGGTGTTGGATACCGTAATATTGTGATTGGAATTAATAAGACTGTTGAATAAATTAAATTAAGTACATTTTTTGTCTATTTACGAGTGCGATATTTGGAGCTGGATGTGTATTTTTCGAACCAGAAGATAAAACTATTTTTCCCTAACATTTACCAAAATATATTTATTTATATATATATACATACATATATATCAAGATTCGGAACTGTGGTGTGGCATGTGTGATAATCGTAATTAATAATATCACCAACTGTGATTGGCTTTGTTAATCGAAGCAGATGGTTATATCTACTGGAAAAGGAGCTGTGATATTTTTTTGAAAACGGATTTTGAATGTTTCATAATATGAGAAATATCTATCTATATCTATTGTTAAAGAGTCGCTTTGCTTATTGAGACTGAGAGTTGATTGAACCGATTATTCTTCTCGGAAAACTGCAGTGCGACAGCGTCGGAACAAAAGTCTTGCAGGCTTGCAATTATGATAAGGAAATTTATGCATCAGCACGAGCCGTATTGAAGTGGCACGAGCGCTGATCCAAGCGAAACGGCGGTGTCAACGTTCTCCGCAAGTGTTACATTAATATATGTTACAATAATATAAACAATTATGGACGGATAGACTTGCATTGCCTCCGAGACAAGTTTCGAAAGGTAGCGCGTCGTCAGGACTAGTCGTCGTACGAGAAAACAAATCATAATGATGGTTGTACAACAACGACCGTTGAGTGCGGATTACGCGGGGGATGTGGGACGCTTCTGCCCGGTGGGAGCGAGGCCCGCCAGCGCGGACCACGCTCTGCCAAGAGACACCTGCCTGAGGTACGGACAGGAGAGATCGAAGCTACAAGAAGAAATAAGTACCTCATCTATTAGATTAGTGGCGAGAAGTCAGAGCGCAGACGGTAGAGATTTAGAGTTGAAGGAGGAGGAAAAACTTCCCAAATCCCCCGCCGTCGATAAGGAAAGACCTGCTCCATCTCTGACCGCTGCTGAGAGGAAAGCATATCCTGACGGGGAGAATTTAGGAAATAACGCAGCAATATTTAGAGTAACTCCTCAAGGACCTCCTAGCTCGGTTAAATCTGAATCTAGATCAGTTAACGACGGGTATGCGAGCGAGGAGCACAGTCCAGATTGCGAACAATCGGATGATGACGTGCCTCTAGATCTCAGTGTTAGTTCTTCGGCTAAAGAGAGAACCTCGAGAGGGCAGGGCAGGGAGATATCGGTCCGAGATTTCGCGAGGCAGCCGTTCGAGAGAAATGAGTCTGATACGTTAATATTAGATGCTAGGATATCTGTGAAGGAGCCCAGTGACGTGATGATGAGGTATTCACGGGAGCTGCTGAGGGACCCCACGGATTTGATAAGGGAAAGGGAGATTTTAAGGGAGTCTAAGGATTATTTGGCTAGAGATTCGAGGGCTTACAGCAGGGAGTACGCGATGGTGGCACAGAGGGCTTATACGCGACCTGGTGATTCGGGGACTGAATCGGACGATTCGGCTGGAAGATTGAGTCCATCGGATGATTTGCAGAAGACTGGAAAGGCTTACAAGAAGAGCCTTATGAAGAGATATTGTAAGTTCACTCAAAAGTCTATTATGATAAATTTAAATACATTTTAAGATCAATTTTTGAACGGGAATTAGTTTCGAATGTTTGCCTAGCAATTCTTTGTTCAACAACATGGCATTTCAATCCAGTATTAGATGTTTTTTCCTGTATACGAGTTAATAAAGAGAATACTGTACCACAATTACAGCGCAGAATTGTAAAACGATTCAGATTTGCAGACTTTAAGTCAATAAGTAATAGGCCAGTTTAAATTGAAAAATGCCGGATATAATTTGCTTTTCAAATTTAGATGATGTTCAGCGATCTATACGCCTATCAGTTATGTTTGTTTTATGCAAATTTTTATTCGAGGCTACTCGTGTCGACATGTAAGGAGCAAAAGTCGCGAAGCAAATTTACCAAAACACGCTATTAATAATATAAACCATCATTGTCTATACGTCTAGCGTTTCGTGTAACTGTCAAAATAAATTTTACGGATTACCTTTAATTATTCAGTGTAATTGTATGGACAAATGATGACGAGCTTGGGTAATTTTTGGCAAACAGGCAAACACTATTGGCACTTTACCTATTTACACAAATATTTCATTTCGGTCTACCTGTCTTAACGTTATTTATCATTTAGTTAAAGTAAGTAACGACGATTGGACTGGTTATTCAAATTGTTTCCAGCATTTTCTTTATCGGCTTTTCCGAACCTCTCAACGTATCTGTCTATATCTTTACAATCAAACTCTTTTTGACATTTTTTCACAAAAATACTTTCCATAAATATATTGCAGAATATTTGAGTTTTTCGTCGTTTCCGAGTTTATTTTTCGCTTGTTGCACATACCAAAGGTTGGAAATTAGTAAGTATTAGTTGTATTAGTTTCTTATTATTTTTTAGAACCTTATTTATATAACATAAATGTTAATATGTTTTTTAAGGCATTTCGTTGTTACGAAATAAAAAAAACATCATAAAATGTTATAAAATAGGATCTATCGCTTTATCCATAAGTCATAATTATTCCTACATTTTATCCTTCCATATCGAACATATCCGTTCCGGGTTTAATTTCCGCCCGCCGAGCCTGTGTTTTCCATTTTCCACGTCGCGTCAGTGGTCGACCGGCCCGTTTCCCCCGGAAGCCGGCGGGGTCGCCACGATGACGTAACGCCACCCCCTCCCGCCCTAGCCACGTGCCAGTTTGATACATTTCAGATTACATATTTTATTTAACGTATAGCGAAACGTGTTGCGATGTTTCGTTATTTGAACACTTCAGTCTATTTTTAAAAAGGGACTATCAACTATGATGAAACGGCATAATGATTAATTTTATCGAAATATATTCTAACTTCTTCTAATAATTTATTTATAAAATTGTACCATACATTTTGAAATTTATGTACTTATTCCGCCGAAGATGATCTCTTGCATTTAAGCATGGCGAAACAAATCTAGAATAGCATTATCGTAGGAGACTGCAGATGATGCCAAAAAGTGTTTTTTTCGCAAAAAAAACAAAAATACAATCATGTTTAACACAGGTAAATTAAACAAGTCACAGTAAAATCATTGAAGTAGAAAAAAAAACTAAAAAAAAGTAGAAAAATAACGTTATCTCAAACTCAGAAATGACTTTATGATCTGGATGGTATCGATCTCTTCTCCTGATATGGATCTGTTCTCTTTATAAAATAACGTTATGATCTGGATGATATGGACCTGGCAATAGGGATCTGTTCTCCTTTTATTGTTATTATTAATTCATTTTTCCTTTTTAAACGCAACCAAATTAGTTATTATAAAACTATATTCACTAAATGGTCGCCCATTTGCCGATTTGTATTAAGAAATGGTTTAATTTCGTATTTATGATTAAACTTCTATAAATAATATTTTAACCGTCATTTTTCTTATTTTATTTGTGGTCTATCTCTTCGTTTTTGACTGCCAAAACGCAATCTACTTGATAGAGCCCAAAACGTTGAAGGATTAAAGCAGTTATAGCAGCAGAATGAAAACTACTTGTTTCAAAACATCTCATTGAAAGGAATAGGAAATTAATTCATTTATAATACAGAGGAAAGGATGAAAGAGAAAGAAAAAGGCGAAGTGGAAGACAAGTGGTCTTTTGGGGGAAGTGTCGTTACCATGGCGGGTGAAAATATTGATAAAGGTTTCTTTCCATTTTTTTTTATCTCTCCGAGTTTTTGCTCGAAGAAAATCATTTTAACACGAGTTCTAAAAAAAGTCGTAAACGAGGCGTAGCTATCTTAAATTTATGGATTGCTCCATTTTACTATCCCGTTAATAGAAGAATAGGCAATATGTTTTATATATAAATGCTAAAGTAACATGCCCATTATTACGAATTGGCACTGTTGATGTATTATAGTTATTTGCTCAAATATAATAGCTATTTTTATGCGCAATAAAATTGCTAAATCGTATCTTTACCTCAAAGTATTTTATTTATTTAATTGAAAAAGAAAAGATAGTAGTTAGATAGTAGATATAGTAGTTAAAGCCAATTTTTTTCTCCCATAATCTATAATGTTATAAAATTATAAAGGGATTGTATACAGAATTTTAAAGATAGTTTCAAAAAAGTATTTGAAGTCCACTTTTTAAAGATCGCTGAATCCATAACAGAATATAAAGAAAAGAAAGATATCTCTTGTCTTTTTGTTACTTTACATTATGCAAAAATTAAAGGATTTTAACTTTCATAGGGTTCCATACCTTAAAACGAAAAAAGGAACCCTTATAGGATCAATTCATTGTCCGCTTGTCGGTCTGTCAGACCATTTTTATCAGGAACGCATGAAGGTATCAAGTTGAAATTCATATCAAATTCTTAGGTCTATGGTCCCTTGGAACTGTAAAAATCAAACTTCTAAGTCAACGCAATCAAGAAGAACCCTAAAAGCACAGCCATTTGTACTCGCAAATAAATCAAAACTTACAGGTTACTTCTCGTAGACCTAAAATCATGAAATTTGCCAAAAAGCAAGGTCTAACAGCACAAATAAAAGAAAAAATCCGAAAATCGTTAATTTGTAGTTATATCACAAAAAAAAATTTAATTATGCGCCTGTGAATGATATAATAGGCAATATATTTTCGTTCAATAAAATTAAAATTTTATAAATAGTTTAATAACCATATTATGTATCATTAAATGTTTATTAATCTCTAAATGTGTACGAAACCCTTGTAATGCGAGTTCAGCTCGTGCACGACAGGTTTTTTTGTATTTTAGAAAGCTTAAGGTACACTGTGCCATTTGGGGGCAAAGAAGGAGAATAAAATAAGTTTGAAACATTAAAACATTGTTCGTTAGGGTATCATGCTAAAGCTTCTAAACGAATTTTGACAAAATATTCACTTTTGAAAGCTTAAAATCGAATTTAGTTATATATTACAATAAAAGCCCTAAAAAGAAGTAAATAGAATGTTCATGGAAAAATGCATGTAAAACTTGAAGAGGCATTTTTAAATTAAGAGTCAGGAGTTTATAAAGAAGGTGCCTACAATACACATGTACTTTACTAATAAAGCAAATATTTTAGAACCGAGCAATGCGGTGCTTCGTCACATAGACGGTAAAGAAATCTTCCAAACTTACCCGGCAGATGTTATATAACGGTTGTTTTTCAGTCTTCTCAAGCTTAATTTAATAAATAATTAGGGAAATTCCTACATAACAAAGGTTCCCTAACGAATTTTCTCGAAAGTTTCCCTGTTTACTTCCGGCGTTCGTATCCCACGCGATGTACTTGCAGGCAAATTACAATAAGAAGGAAGTCTGTCTCGGTGAAATTGAGTGTAGATATTTATTTTTTCTTTTAATTTGAGTCCGCAAGGGGCTCAAAGTTGATATTTAAGTAAACTTTGATTATATTAATAATCACAAGAACGCAATATGTATTTATGAAGTAATTTGGTTCTATTTATACGTTTTTACATAAAGCAAAATGTTTACTTTGCTGTTTTTCCCGGGCTGCTTTTCAACGCGAAAGCACTAAAAGCTCGAAACTGTCAATTCGGTAAATTTCTAGAATTTTTTGTCTTTGCTTATTATTTAGCTGCCATTTTGTAAATGAAACTCATTTGAGCGAAAGTAAATCAGAAAACTGTACTTTGTTCCCGTAAACGGTTTATTCTTGAAGTATTTCATTATTTATTTACGTACTTTAATAACGCATATGGCGGACTTATTGCTATGAAAACAATCTCTTACAACCAACCAGAACACCAGTCCAGCCCCGCTCGATGAGCGGCCGAGAATCGAACCCGGTTCTCCGCGATACGCCAAGCTAAGCTTTTTGCTCATTGATAGAACAATTTTACGTTTCAGTTGGCCAGTTTTTATTAGAGACGTCGCATTTTTATAGTCTGAAGCAATTTTTTTTATATTTTTGTATATAATTCAACTGCGTAGACTATTTTAATAGTTATTTGTTAATATTTTAAGTTTCTCAAAAAATGAGCTTGATTTTTTATCGCCTGGTTACTAAATAATAGCAAGTCCAATTTCTAGTAAAATTAATATATATTCCTTAATTCGTACTGCCATTTGGCCTTGTCGTGAAACTTAAGTTTACTTTTCTTTCCAGCCTACAAAATGGTAAACACAATTAACTGTGGAAGATATTGCGTCTAAAAGATAACTATCTGATCATAAATTAATATAGCACATTTAAAACAATATCTTGGTTATACACCTTTTTTCACACCTTTATGCTATAGCTCAGAACAGTATGCGGCAATTTACTACAACGCATATCAAGCACCCCACCCTTTTTTATATTAAAGTTAATTTTTTTCTAAAATAAATAAAATCTTTATATTTAAATGTTATTTTTTAGTTTATGTTGCTGAAACTATAATTTTATTTACATAAACGTTACCCGAACTATTCTCTATGATTCTAGAACATTGCGATGATACAAGGCAGAGTTGAAGCCTTCAGTGTTGTTTATAGATAGATATATGTTGAGAAAAATTCGTATTTTTTTGTCAAAACTCTGGACGCTCCGTGATAATAATAGGAGATATGTTTCGTTTCTTTATGATTTAAAAGAATCTCTATCGGCAAATAGGACAAAATTGCTCAACGTAGCGCCCAATATTCTGTACCTAAAATTTAAAGCTACACCGTAGACAAAGAAATATCTGGTGCCTCTTCGCATTGCCGCGGAAACTCTTTTATTTATCCGTCGCTATGGCGACGGCACTTTGACAGTTTTAACCGCGCGCCGTCGGCCGGCGCCGCGAGACGGTCTGGAGCGCGCATGGCAACAGAGGCGCGCGAAAACTGAACGCAGAATTTTCTCCGCTTTTTTCGCTTCTAATTTTTCATCGCTGGACCCTGTCCATCGGTTCACCTATCAGCAGACTTCTGTCCAAATTATTCATACAATTTTTCCATCACTGTCCTGACCTTACGCAAGTCTAGTACCTATCGATTTTCCCCCATTCAGAGCCTACATTTTGTTACCAAGGCTACGAGAACAACCCGGCCTAACTGTCTAGCCTTCTGTATATATAACTTATATAAGCAGCACGTATATATAGCCCTTTGTACACGTGCCAGCGACTGTATAGGCCTTTTATACGAGACGGGCGTTCTCCCTTTATATATATTTATATATGTAAACATACATATAGGTTGGTACATAAACCTATATAATCATGTATACGCAGTTATGTACTGAATTTATATACATACATATATATATATAAATATATATAGGCATCCTTACATTTATATATCTATATATATTTACGGGACTTTACAGGCTAGACGGCTAGACGTTGAAACGACTTTCTTTTATCGCTTCTTCTTCCTGGTGAGATATATATTGTGTACGGGTTTCCGTCGCAGTATATATATATATATATATATATATATATATATATATATATATATATATAGCTTATGTATAGATGTAAATTATGTAAGCGCGTACTTTGTCAGTAGAGTTATGTAACTTCAGACACGTGTTAGCATAATTTTATAGAGAGTCACTGAACACGGGAGGCTATGTTTGAAGCGCTTTGATATTAAAAGGGTAGTATGTTACTTTTTTCTGTATATATAATATTTTGTATTTATGGACTGGATTGCTGTAATATTTAGAAAAACAGACCTCGTAATGTATATACGATTTCTCTTCCAAGATAGGGGAAATTGAAAAATTAGCTGAGTATTTTTTTAGGAAACTGTTTATTTTATTTGTATATATTATGTATTGGAGTTAATGGTGGAATATATTGGCAATTCTTTTTTAAATGCACGCGGTATTATGTGTGATGTTTTATTTAATATAAAACAATTAAATAAGAATGAACACTTTCTACAATTTTTGGTTGTTCTCTTTCATTTATCAAATATTCGTGACTAATTTAAGTAGATTTATTTGTTCGCCCTTTAGGGTTATTTAAAAAATGTTGAATTATCCAATGGGGATTTATCATGTTTTGGAAAGTAATGTAATATGGCGTGATTATGTAAACGGGGTATGATAAATGTACGGACAATTTAAGTTGTCTATAGCAACTTGCCAGTAGAAGATTGATTGAAGTCATAGACAAATAGAGTTCATTTTAAACTATAGACAAGTATAGATATTCAAACTCTTTGTTTTCAAGGTGGTAATAATGTGCCAATGATGATTTATAGGTTATGGCGGTTCTAAATGAGGGTAAAAATAATAGTAGTAAGCAGATTCCGGTTTCAACGGATTCGAACCCACGGACACTAATGAAAATTAATCTTTTTTTTGAAATGGAACGTTATATTGGGATGGGATACCTAAAGTCATTGTATCCGAATATCAGATATTGACTCCTTCAGTGTCACGTTACATATAACTGTTACAGTGGAGTCTGAGAAACAAGCTTAATATTAATATCTTTAATCTTGCTGTGATAATTTATTTCAGTTCAAAAATACGTGTGACATAAATAGACTGACCCACATTTTTCCTCGTTACGCGTCGCTTCTTAATCAGAACTCGCCGTACTTATAGGTAAGCAACTTCTAAAAAAATCTGCACACACATATATCTAGTTTTTTTTTGACACGTTATTTTTTTTATATTTCTTTATAAAGTCTGTTGTTTATTCCTCCACATCATCTTCCAAAAATGTATAGGTAGGCAGCGATTATAGAGTATCACATCGCTTTCTTCTGGCGAAGAAAACACTAATAATAATTAGTCTTAAAAAGCTATAGGTAGTTTGCAATGACAGGTGTCTTATGTAATGAACTGTAAGTCCGTGAGGGGGAGGCAGGGTATTATATTTATATTTAATTTAAGTTTTTTTTTTATAAAACATGACATAAATTACTGAAAGTTTTTTAAAAATATTCGTCATTTATCATTTTGGTTTTCTTCCAATTTTCCAAGCCGCTTGTTGTTCATTAATGTGACGTCACAAATTAACTCACAATTATGACGAGAACCACCGGAATACTGACACTCCATAAGGCTCCCAACAAATTATTCAGTAATACATCTATATCGCTCTAACCACATATGTCTACTTGTAAGTGCGAAAGGGAGGACGATACTTGCACGTGCCAGCTAGTTATGCGCGCGTTCCTCTCACTCGCCCGTTTTTGTTATACTTATGAAAGAGACGGATGTAGAAGTTGCTTCGTTTATAGAATATCAACCCTTTAATGGCGTCTGGGTTATATCGCACCATTATTAACGTCAAAATGACATTTCTGTATTTAGAGAAAGGTAAACATGTACAGCATGTCCAAAATATTTTTGTATACTTTTTTAATGAATGACTTTCTTGCGATCGATCACTTCTTGTCTTTTTTATACGTCTTGCAATTTGGAAGGTTAAACAAGTATTATTGTAGTGCAGCTTGTTTGTTCGTTAATTTCTGAGGCTTATAATTGTTTAATCATTCGACATACAGATTTGACGTTCGAATGAAAATTGAAAATTGTTTCAAAATGAAAGATGAGCTTTTCTTTTTTTATTTAATAGTTATTTGGGTAATTGTTAACTTTTTGTTAACAATTACACAAATAACTAAAACAAAAAAAAAGTTTTTCGCCAATGATGGTTCGAGAACATTTTAATAACTGTTTGAAAATGCTTTCGCTATCTCTTTACGTATCTCCGACATTTCTGATTCTCAAATTTTGAGAAATACAATAAAATATGAGAAAGGAAATCTAATTTATTTTTTAAATTTTTTTGTTCGGTTGCACATCTTTTAGTAATATTTAATCGAGGCCCACTTGGATTCACGGTCAGAAGTTTAATTGAATTGTTTAATGTAATTTTTTATAGACACAATAAGACAATTTAAGCATTTCTTAATTAAATATAGTATGAAATTTAAAAATTACTTTAATTTTAAATTCATTTTCTGCTAAATCCCTTTGAATATTTTACTAAAGCTTTCCTCGTATTGAAAATAATTAAATGTATTAATTATTTTCACGAAAACTGCACATCTTAAAAGAGGAAGATAAGAAAGAACAAAAGTATATCTCTTTTAGCATTAAAAAACAAATTGTTACAATCATAAAAAAATTCCAATTCTAAATTTGTACAATGTGAATCCAAAACACTCCCTATTATATACCTCTCTCTGTCGCACAGAACCAGGAGGGAGGCTCAGTATTCAATGTCCTTTTTCACTTTTTTTTTCTTCAAACATGGAATTCGTATTCGAAATTGGAATTAGTATGACAGGTAGCGCGCTGCGGCTTCCGCGCTGACGCGAATACATTAAAATGACACGGAGTCGACAGTCTTTATTCTTTTTTCATTCAGTATTTATGGTACTCAAGATAAAATTAAAGAACATATCCCTTGTTAACACATGTTAAAAATTACATTCATTGAAGATCCATACAAAATATCAAAATGAAGTCTTCCAATAGTATTCTAACAATATCATAGCGACACTAAGAGTTACAATTAATAATATAATATTGTCTACCCATTGACATGAAGTGCTACATTGATATGAAGAACACAATGCACCATCATCGCATTATCCCCTATATATAGTCGTTTTTCGTACTAAAATGGAAAAAATGGGAACACTTATGGAATCACCTCGGTGTCTATCTGTCTGTCACAATAACTTTTCTCAGAGATCGTAGTTATAAAAAGTGGTGAATCATTTTAGACGTTACGTACTAAAAGTTCAATTTCCGTTTCGCATGACTCTTTTGAGAAATGAGAATAAAAACGAACAAAAGCTTAGAAGCATTTGTGCGGCTACATAACGGCACGGAACTCTAATCGAGGAGGTGCGTCTTTCATTTGGCCGGTTTTTTATTTTATTATTTTGCCATTAAAATGAGCGGTCGCTTAAAATATTAAATGTAGTATGACCATATCTTCTAAATATATTGATTATTCAGCTCGTATTCTAAGAATTCTTAAATTTATGAGAATAGATCTAGCGACGTATTTAGAAATCTTCGTGGGTAGAATCAGCTAAGATTAAACTTTTATTTAAAAATGAAAAATATATTGAAGTTACCTAAAAAAGGATAAGGATTTAAATTCACCGATCGGCAAAAGGAAAGACTCTACGTGACGTGTCTATTTGCATCTAACTGATCATCTAAAACCCCGACAGCTTTGACACTTTTTTATAGTGAATTTACCAAAATCCTACCTGCTTTCAATAAGGCGGTCCCTCATGCACCTGAATAAAGCATACAAACCACCTACTGATGAAGCTTATAGTACACACACTATGTATGTAGATCATGATCGGGTTATCAATTGTAGTTTTAGTCATTGTATATCGAACAACTAATTTTTGGTAGAGAAAATACTTCAAGTTTTTCCATTTATAAACCTCTAAATTTTTCCGAAGTGCAGAAAGATATATTGTGAAAAAAAACTAAATTTATTGAATTATGATCGGAATTTAAATCTAACAATTCATCTGAAAACTACGACATGAAATAAATATTTATTCGTAATGTAATCAACGATGATGGAACGCCATATTCCTCTAACTTGATACAGTTATTTCGCTTACCACATTCTAACTCTTATTTTTAATTAAGTGTTCTTCTATCTTTATGACTTATTATTTTGCCATATTTTCAACATTCCTCAATGTGACATATGCGTTTATCATACCATAATGTCATAGAAACCAAAGCGACTTTCGCGATGGGCAGTGAAAGTGATACTTTTATCACTCTCTATACGGAATACAAATAATTCCAAATTCAAATAATTATTTTGTCAGTTCTTTTCTTTTTCACGCATGTACAAGTAGAACGGTCGAGAGCGAAACAGACGTTTATCTAACCACTTCCCGCACAACGTCACCTCCTCTCTAAGCTGTCCTCGTGTTTCCCATATAAATTATTATCGATGACGTCTCCAGTAAATCCGTTGTGCGCTGCCGAGACAATTGTACTTCAATGAAGCATACTAATCTTATAGAGATTAAATGCTTGCTTTGTAGAGCTTATTCTATTGAGATGAAACTTTCATTACCTTATTATTTATTAAATTCAAGCGTTAATGTACACATCTTTTTCAACCAAGTGAAATTGTAGTATTTAGATAAGAATAGGTTATATAACATAATTTTAAAGTGTGTGGAATATGACAATGTAACAACGATTTAAGTGATGAGAAACGTGCACGGTCCATTTTTCAGCTAAACGTCTTAAACTGTTATGGCTACCTTAAAACAATGTAGAATGACGTAAAAATCTACAAAAACGGTTCAAATTCCCTGATTTGTATGGGTAATCTAACAGATATTGTTTATTATAACCGTTTTGTATGTTACACATATTAACATGTATATTACAATACACATGAAATATATGGCTAAATGATTCATAGCGACTCTCCGAAAACCGCAAAATGATTAAATAGGAAACGCAAGCGCTGACAAAAAAAAATTAATCCTGTCAAATGCGAATAGAACTTGCACTATGAAAGTTCCGTTTTTTGTGCATATTTAGCTACTTATAGACCTTTAAACGTACATAATGTTAGAAACATTTACAAATATTAATTTTTCATAACATAAATAAATTGACTACTATATCTATCGCAAACGTAAAAATGTAGTGCATATTTAAAAAATTATTGGATCTAGGATGATCGTTATAGTTTTCCCGTAATTGTCTGGTCAAATTTTACCAATCTGTTTTTTTATAATTTTTCATTCAGTAGTTTCGGAAACAAGGAAGGGAATATTCTATTTTCACATATTTTTTAGAATATATTTTTAAACATGCAATTTAAAATTATGAAAAAGATATTTTTGTATTATTCATAATAAGCCCTTTCAAATGATACCCTACATGATATATAAAATGAAAAAAAAATTGAGTACTTTATTCAACCCCTTTTTGATTCTTATATGAATATTTTTGAAAGGTTAGCTAGTGCAAAACATGTGTATGAGTAAGATATATTACTATGACAAATTTAAAATTTCTAAGGCGTATTTTTTTTAAATGCCAGACGGAATGACAGACAGACACGTAAATGATCTTCTAAGTATTTCGTTTTTTAGTATAAGACACGGAAACCTAATAAATAATAACCGTAATTGAAAATATAGACATCCTGCCTAACTCTTCGCATAAAGTCTTTTATAATAAATATTCAAAAAAAACAAGGGCATGCTAGATTTTACAACAGAAATAAAAAATAAAAACCCTAATACTAAATCCAACTCAACAATAAATTCAACCGTTGACTGTACTGTCAACTTTCTAAATCAAAACGCGAACGCATGGAGAGTGTAATGCAATATATAAAAAAAATTAAATACATTCCGGAAATCCGCCACAAACTCACTATAATATATGCCCAAAAGGGTATAATATATATCCCGACCCAATTTCTTTCCCAACTTTCTCCAAACCGTTCATTACTTACTACCAAATCAATGTTAGCAGATGGGTTCTCATCTCATTCCTCAGGTGTACATCGAGATATTTTTTGTTAGCAAAAAACTGAATAAGACCGCGACAGCTGAATAAGCGTCATCAATACCGGGAATACGCCGACGATGTCAAATCAGTTCGTGGAAATAATGTTTCCGAGTCTTTAAGACTCTTATATATTAAATGAACTTCGATTTCGCAGTCAAACGCAATTCACAGAGTTCACAGCAAATGCCATTATTGAAAAAGGCGTTCCTGAACAATTTCGGTTATACTAAAACTGCGGATAGAGAAAGATTTAAAAAAAAAAGTATAAATTTAAAAAAAGTGTCAAAATTAAGTGACAAGTAAAAAAGATAATACAAAATGGATGCGGCTGTGAGTCTGTAAAAATTATTATTCACAGAGTTCAACGCAAATGCCATTATTGAAAAAGGCGTTCCTGAACAATTTCGGTTATGCTAAAACTGCGGATAGAGAAAGATTTAAAAAAAAAAGTAAAAATTTAAAAAAAAGTGGAAAGATTAAGTGACAAGTGAAAAAGATAATTCAAAATGGATGCGGCTGTGAGTCTGTAAAAAATGATTAAACTATTAAATGTGTTTATCACACAGCTTAGTATTACATTACCACTTTATCTGTAAATCATTTAACATGTTAATGCGGATGTCGACATACGTTGTCGACGCAACGAGTTTACTCTGGATGAATGGTGTCAACACATTTTTCAAGATTAAATACGTGTTAGAAATTTGTTTTGTGTGAAAGAGTAGTAAAAAATAAAGAGTATGAAGCAAAAAATAATATAGGCTTATTATAATAAATTATACTCAAATAAAATATTATTCAAAGATAGAACATATTCTTAAAAGATAGACAGTGAACCGCTGGACCGAAGCCGAAGGTAGCCGAGTTTACCCGAACAATGCAGGGCACATTCAATCGATCACATTTCATCATTTTTGAATTTGGAACTCGCTTGGCCGATTCCGAAGGGGGCCGAGTTTACCCGATTCAGCTTCACCGACCAGAACCTCGTACCTATAATAAAAATATGTTTAAATATTTGAAACTTAAGCTCAAAACATTAAAATAAAAGGTTAATTAGAAAAGTAGATCAGTGCATGGATATAATGCTGATGTGAAGAAATAAAGTTTTGTAGTTGTATATTCACCTACTGGCATACCAAAAAAGGTAAAAAACATGTGTGCTCGTGGTCACTTTCGACTAAACAATGCAAATAAAATCATATTCCACATAGTTATGTAGAAAAAAATTGTATCAATATTTACTGAAACCCTCTAAACAAAATCTTTAATTCAATATTTTTATGTCTTCATTTTCATTAGAAACGCCATCTGACGGCAAATTTTAGATTCGAACAAAAAGACGCGATCAATAAACAGCGAACATCTGGCGAAGAGCATATATGAAAATTCATTAAAACCTTTGTAACAAACCGATGATCAAGGGTTTGTTTTTCTTTGTACAAAGAAAATCCCGAAAGTGGCGACATCCTTTTAATCCTATTATTTTTCTATATGTCTGTCGTAGGAAAATGGCTCTTTTATTATTCTGGAAACTTCGATTTTTCGTACTATACAAGATTTTCACGAAAACGTAAAATTAAGAAAGTATATGATAAATCGTATAACCGATCGCTATTTTGATCAAGGATAAAAAGTAATATTTACCCTCGCAATAGCAACGTTGCGAAGTAAACAAACATGGAACCTGACAACACACACAATACACAGAAATATTGAACAATTATTGACAACAAAAAAATTTTTGACATAAAAAGGATGACACATTTCGGCGCCCGGATATTTCGCAAAACGGGACAATTGTTTCAGCGACGCGGCACACAGAAGCCTGTTCTAGTCATTTTTTGTTGCCACATGCAGTTATTTGCAAATAGAGCGAGTGCAGTTATTCACAAGGTACACGCCCTTGAGCCCCGAGCATTTTGGTCGCAAAAAACGGCTTCGAACTGATACAGTTATTGAATTGTTGCGGAAACAACGAAAGGACGCAAAAAACGCTATGCACAAAAAGTCACAGTTATTGGTGAGTTGCGAAATTTGGTCGGTTTAAACGTTTTTTTTTGCAGCTCTGTTTTTTATTGAACTTGCACAGCGCTCGTCCATTGTTTCTTTTAGCTTTGTTTGTGTTTTGTGACGCTTTAGAATCTTTAGTATACATAAATCTTCATCGTGACATATTAACTGGTTCCGAATTTTTTTTCGGAACGAGTTAATATTGTCATTAAACAGTAATATGCCTAAACATAATGATAATGTCTTAAATACATCTGCATTTCAAATAACGCATAATGGCCACGACTGTAGAAATGAATGGATATACGAAAAATTTTATAAATTCTCAACATTTATGAAACCGACAATTTCTAATTTAAATCGGAAATAGGAAAATTATTTGTCATAATTTTCATGCGAAGGAAATGACAATGGGATCCCTCAACCAGGGATTGCGTTTCCTTATTGACAATTGAAAAAAATCTCGATACTATTCGTCGTGGGTTTCCGATTTAATTGTTTTAGTGAAGTACAAAAATATAAAAAACAAACATTAAAGAGCCACGTATACGCCGACCTCTTCAGCGCAACTCCATTATACAAAAATAACAAGATTCATGTCCAAGCATCAAACGTTTTCGTCTATCAATATTTTCCTACAATCCCACTCAACCCAAACAACTGAATGAAACTTGCCATCGAGCTCAGGCATATTATGTTTACTTACTGTTTGAAGTTTGCCTAGATTTCATCTCTTTTCTACCTAGATTTCCACGAAACTAGATAGTCTAGAATACCTAGATTTTAACCAAGTTTCCTAGCAACTGTCTAGATGGAATGGCAATATCTAGGCTGTTCTAGAAAGGTAGAAAGTCGATTATCCAGCCGCTAGACACACCCACGTATTCCCAGGTACCGTGCGTCTAGTTAGTTACAGGTCTAAAACAAGCTACTAGAGATGACCTTCCTATTTTTTATAAATCAATTATTCCATTGTATAAATGTCCAGCTTTTTGTTTCTTTTGTGTCGATTCGCGTCCGTAATTGATTTTTAAGTTTTTTCTACTTTCTTCTAGACTAAAACGTTGTACTTCGTAGTCTAGTAGTTTTAGTACTCAGATCGTGACAAAGGTTGGGTTCGAAATCCCTAAAGATCGATGGAGCGTTTTCTACGTTAAACTTTTCTACTTCAATTGCGACAGTTAAATAAGACATTTACTCGTCAGTAACCAGGCGGTAACAATTTTGATTTAAGCCATTTAAGTTATATCCTTTTGGATATTATATACGAATATATATAAAATGTTTCCTATCGATAAAAAATCTTATATAATCTTATATACGAGTATATATAAAATGTTTCCTATCGATAAAAAATCTTATATAATCTTATATACGAGTATATATAAAATGTTTCCTATCGATAAAAAATCTTATATAATCTTATATACGAGTATATATAAAATGTTTCCTATCGATAAAAAATCGGCTACATACGTATCGGAATGGGTTTAAAGGTATACTTGTTTATATCTCATGAACTTTTTGATGCAATTTAATCAAAATAACTATTAATGAACGTTATAATCAAATTATTAGTACACAACATTTTATTTTTTCATTTTTGAAATCCACGATTGGTCTGAAGTAGAGCAAAACCTTAGAGTGCACACACAGTGAAGTTTAATTAATACTTCACAAACGGATCTTAAAAATTAAAAATGGTAAATATGATTTCAATTGCCTTTGCGAAAAAAAAATGTTTGTCACCGCTTTTCAATTAAGGGAAAGAAAATGTTTGTCACCGCTTTTCAATTAAGGGAAAGAACTTAATAAGAAATTAATATTTTATAACGTGTCAAACGTGATGATCTTTTAAAACAACCACTTGCAAAATTTCATGTCCATAGGTCTAAAAGCGTAGAAGCTGGTGAAGCTGACGTGACTATATTATAAAAGTTCCTCGTTTGACTGCGGAATCCTGGAAAAAAATAGGAACACAATCTCTAGAATGATGTGAACACATCTATATTGGACGATTACATATTCTCAAATACATAAGTAATACAATACGCCGATGTGACATTTACTTACAATAAATATACACCGCACAATATATTTACGTATATAACAATAAACATACTCGTATATAATGTATGTCAACGACATTATGAACCAGTTCATTATGCAATTAGGTTATAATGCAAAAATATTCCGATCAGCAAACGTCATCGCTCTCAGATTTCGCAATTATATGCTCGAACATATTATATACAATTATAATAAATTAACGCATATAATTTATAAATATGTAAGACTCATTCGTTTATATCATTGAAATTAATCACCGGCTATGTCGGATAAAGGAAAAATGCTTTGGAAACGATAATTGATAAAAAAAAATATTTCCTTGGCCGACTTGCTATTTCTCGATTATTTGCAGTAAATGTCACCTCGCATTTACGTAATAAATAAGGAACTACACGCTGCTTGCAATTGGTAATAAATATTTTTGAATAATTCGAAAAGTATAAGCTTTACAAACTATTCTTTAATTTTTATAATGATATGCAATAATTTATTGAAATGGTATTATTGTTTTTTGTTGTTACTTGAAGTACTTACAATAGTCAAAAAGTCTCCAAGTGTCAAAAAGTCTCCAAGTATTCCGCCTTGCGGCTTAATAATCGATATTTTGAGGTGGTGTTTTTAAATATAATAATGCAAGCCCTCTGCGAATTATTATTATAAAGCATGAACAAACAGTTTAAAAAAATAAAAACACAAACGAATTCACTTCGAAACTTTGGTGTAATTATGAAAATAATCATATAATGACACCAAGCCCTCTCCAACTCAAAAGGGTTCAAAATATTTAATTTAAAAAAAATACGGTTCCAAAACCACGATTACTAAGTTCCGACGTGGCTGTTTAAAAGGTGTTTCATCAAATAACTCATATTGCCTATTCTGTCATGAATTTCTACCAATGAAAATTAAGTAATTCGAACAGCATTCTTTTAAGGGCTATGAAGTCATAGTTACGGAACTAAATTATTCTTTTACTGATTCGAATCTGCATAAAATACTCGTAAACATTTCAACCCTGGAGATAGCAGGAGTGTCAACAAAATTTTCAAGCTGTACACTTCGTTATTTGTTAACACTTTCAATGTCAATTCACGTATCTTCCTTCTGTACTAGATTATTGAAGTTTTTTTGTATTTAAGATTGAAAAGTAATAAATTCAAAGCAATGGCAAGACCTTTTGATCGTAATTCAATTTCGGAATACGATCTGCCTTCATTAAGTAGGCGAAATTTCCAAAGGGACCGTCGTCGACGTTAACACAAAAAATACCAGTACAACAGTGGCCACTAAAAGCATTTCTAATTACAAAATCCCTCGCAAAAAAACACGTCTTTGTTTGGAGATGGAAAGGGAGAGAAAAGAAAGAGAAAAATTACACGAGATTCAGCTCGGAAAATTACACGAGATTCAGCTCGGAAAATTACACGAACTTATGTCGTCGGGACGCCAAAGTTTTCTCTTTTAAAGGTATGCGCGGAAAAATGTTATGTATTTGTGTATATAATTTATTACATCTTCCAGACGGTTTTATGTATCCAGACGCGTCTGTGTTCCGTGCGATGTGGCTACTGACCTTTTGTGGAGTTTTATTTTGAACCTCGGTCGGTTTCTTGCTGTGTTTATTATTGTTTATTCCAATCAAATACAGTGTACAGTTAGGAATGCAGTTGCGAAACTTGGTTCGAATACAACTTAACCTATTTATAAATTTCTGATATACTGAAATTATGAAGTTGATCTATTAATAATTCTAGGCCTGTACCTAATACTGACCTTTTGTGGAGTTTTATTTTGAACCTCGGTCGGTTTCTTGCTGTGTTTATTATTGTTTATTCCAATCAAATACAGTGTACAGTTAGGAATGCAGTTGCGAAACTTGGTTCGAATACAACTTAACCTATTTATAAATTTCTGATATACTGAAATTATGAAGTTGATCTATTAATAATTCTAGGCCTGTACCTAATACTGACCTTTTGTGGAGTTTTATTTTGAACCTCGGTCGGTTTCTTGCTGTGTTTATTGTTGTTTATTCCAATCAAATACAGTGTACAGTTAGGAATGCAGTTGCGAAACTTGGTTCGAATACAACTTAACCTATTTATAAATTTCTGATATACTGAAATTATGAAGTTAATCTATTAATAATTCTAGGCCTGTACCTAATACTGACCTTTTGTGTATAATTTTAAAATAAAAGTCTTTAAATAGACTTTTCGCATTATTTACTCAATAGCTAAATATAAAAAAGGCTTTTAATTTTTTTGTCTGTTTGTGTATATTAAACTCAAAAGCCAAGTGAGTGTGGAAACCGCTTCGAAGCTACTATCTGTATTGCTCGAAATTATTCATGGAAATTAACCAAAATATATTTATTTAAAAATTCTAATCGTGGTGTTGAAATATTTCAGATTTCCTAAAGCACTTAGAAATTGTATATTTCACAAATGGAGCACTCCAATAAGTTGTGTCCCGATTGCTAGGTAATATTAAAAACGTGTCGCCCATTTCATTGATTGTAACGTAAAATTCACAATATTTATATTATATTATATTAATTTTTAATCATTTTTAAAAGAGGTGAACAAATGAATACATCGGTATTTCAACAAAAACACTTGCACAAATAAGGAAAAAGTACTGACAATAAATTAAAAATCAACATAGGTTGCGAACTGTCTATACACACCGCTGAGCGAGGTCAAAGTGCGAGCGGTCGCAGGCGTATACGTGTACGTGCTGGCAGTAGATGAAACAAAGTATACTTAGTCACTACCACTAATTAATCGATTGTGTACACTTGTTACTCTTTCTTTAGGTATTTCCGGGAAATGTAAGCAGCGAAGGTGATGGTTTGGCGCCTAAGTCGTTGGCAAGATCTGGATTTAATTTAGTTACGGAACTATGTGTTTTTGAAGGAAAATATTACGCGTGATAAATATTATTCCTGTTTAAGCAACGAGGGTACAGCATGGCACGGAGCGCAGGGCTCTGCAGTAATTAGTGAATGAATTGCGTTTTGTGAGAATGTAATGGCACTGTAGTTGTGAATTTAAATTTATTGTGGGTATATGTATATATATATATATATATATATATATATATATATATATATATATACACACACATAAATGTATAATTCTGAGGAAAAATTCAACAGATGTAACATAATACGTACATATTTTTTAAGCTCGATCACATGCAATCGATTTAGCGGATATTGTATGGACTTGTTTTATAGCATGGTAACTTGTCGGATACTTGCAACGTCATCGTGCTGGATGTTAAAAATCCAATACAAAACATTAAAAATGTGTAGTATAAAAACATTAAGAATTCAGAAAAACCTCCACAAACTGAATTAGCAGAACTAGCAGAACTTCCATGGACTAGTATTATACGTAATTATTCAGCTTTTTTTCTAAAATTTAATTTCTCTGACTTATTTTATACTTAATTAAAATTCTTTATAAAAAATTCCTTAAACCCACGCAATTAAAAATAATTTTATAATTATATAATGTAAATTTGTAAATATAATTTGTTTACACCACAAAAAAAATAAAATCCATAAAATATTATATAGTTATTCTCAAAACGTCATTCTTTTATTTTCATTGATTTTGATATCAACTCAATAATACATTTATAAATAAGTTATTATAACCTTGCATTAAAATCCTTAATTACCTCTTGTAATAACAGCAGAGTTCAATTTCCGCAATCGATAAACATGAGAACAAGAGAGCAAAAGAAACAATGTCAAGATAATATTATCAAGGAATATTATCGAGGAATAAATGTGAACTTACTTCCAGAGATAAAGAAAGAAAAATGGCTGCGAGACATTAATGCGAGGTGAAAAAATATTAGCGAAAATTACATTTAAATAAAGAATGATAGATTAAGCGCTCGGAATTCCCAGAAAAGACATCAATACGTAGTAAACAAATATATCGTTTAAAAATATGTTTAAATAAAGAACAGACAGTAAAGAGGTTCACCGAAGTCCCGGAAGAGGCGATATAGGGTGAAAAAATATATTGATGAAAGCTATATTTAAATAAAGAACAGCCGATAAGAAGACAGGCGGAAGTCCCCGAAAAGACATTAATACGTGATAAAAAATATTTATGAATAAATGTACATCGTATTTAAATAAAGAACAGAAGATAGTAACATACACGGAAGTATCGGAAATGACATGAATACGTAGTGAAAAAAAATACTGATGTAGGTTATATTTAAATTGAGAAACCTAAAGATAAATGGGTTCATATTTCACCTAAACCTTAAAAAGAATTGTTATTTGTTTCTGTAGACTTGCCATTAAACCACACGTCCAAATATTTATAAACCTAGAAACTTCATTCTCCTCTTTACATATCTCCAACTTATTCCTAAATCATACTGTGACAGTTAACCCAATTTGGATAAAATTTTAATTAATACGTAGAATACATTTTATCCAGAAAAACTGGCTATATTTCTATTATCCATTTTTAAATTTTTCTTAACTTTTCATTCAGTTAAAAATTTTGTTGTCACATTTCAAAATGGACAAGACAAGCAAATACGCGGCAAAAATTAGTTCGTAATTACTTAGAAAAGCCAAAAATGTCCTAAAATGAGTATAACGTTAAACATATTACGACCAATCTAACATGTTTACCATTAATAAAGTGAATAATTTAAATGCATCCAAACCGACTGCCAAACGTGTAAAGATTTTTAAAATCACTTTTAAAGAGGAAAAGAATAGATGAAAAAAAAATGAAGGAAAGAAATTAAAATAAAATATTAGAATATGTTATAATGGCTTTGACAAAAAAAGATGACTATAAGCGTACCCGGGCGTCGAATCTGCAGCATACTTACTTTTATATTAGCACATACGTAAACCACAAACCGACCGCAGTATTACGCAGAATGACAAGCGGCCGAATTCGAATCAAAAGTCGCGCCGCGCCCGTACATTCAGACGTACATACGGCATACGTACATGGGCTTACACACAAAACGGATTACGTCCGTTACGACACCGGCGCGCGTGGGCGTCAGAACGTACGATTCCATCATCGCATCGCACGCCGCCTTCTGTGCACTATTGTGCTGCATTTTGGGACTAACCCACTACTTGTATGGAGTTTGGTACAGTTAATTAGAACACGGTTACTGTTCCAAAAAAACTGAAATTGAGAATATGAAAATACTGTTGCTATTTGGTTAATTTTTTCCAAAAAAATACTATTTTTTTAAATTTTTTTCATTGAAATAGCAACTTTGACAGTATTTTTGGAGGTTGACAATTTTCATGTAGTTCCTTACTATCTTTTACTCAGTTTAGGCACAGAATCAGTTGTATATAACATAAATATCAGAATATGAATTTCAATATTTTTTTTCGGTTTTGGAATTCATTTAATTCACAGGTTTAACATAATCAGTTAAATGTTTATAGATATTTTTTGAAAAATGCTTTTGAACTGGCGAAATTTTAAAAATGCAAAAAATAAAATGATTATCGTCCACCTCGCGCGTCTGACTGTACGCACCTTAAAGCCTGCACGCATACACATACGCATCGCGCACACGTAAACACGCGCACACGGCGGTACACAGAGCGGCGGTGCGGTCGTGACACGAATGCGCGACCGGTCGTGCGTTGCCACACGGCGCGCTTATGCAATGCGTCGAGCGAATTTCGGACGACTTTTTGGACGCCGTTTAGCACGTGTATCGTGAATCATTTTTTTCGTTTGATTCATGTTGTTGCCAATTTGTCATATCATCTGTTTTAGATAATTAATGCTTTTTTTTTTCAGAAAATGTATGCAAATAAAATAGCATATAAATTACAAGTAAAATATGCATACTAATTAAAGGAGAAAATATTTGGTAAACGCTCAAAAAATAGCCAAAGATAAAAAAGTATTTACGATCATTAATCAAACCCGAAAAATAAAAAAATTAGAATAAAACCAAACTAAAAATAGTTATGAATAAATATAAATATAACATTTCTGCCAAGCATTTTAGTCTAAATACTACAATCTAACTATCCAACAGAACACACAAAATATACTTTAAGTGGACGTAGAATTCTGAACAAAGTGGAGAGATAAGTTCACTTTAAAATTTTTACACTTATTACGGGTAAAAGTTCAAAAATATTTACGACAAAAATACATCAACCTATAGGTAACGCAAATATTTCAAAAATAAAAAAAAACACTAAAATAAATAAAACAAACTTAACTTCGACGACAAACAAAAATAAAAACACATTATTAAAAAATAATGCTAAATTAATATCTCGAAAAGAAGAGGGTTACTTTGAAAACAATTAATTGTTCTCTTAAAGTGTATTATTTGCACATTTCACTTGAGAAGTACCGAACAAGGAAGACACTTAAAGTGTACCATACATACGTCCATACACACACAAAAACACAAGCGCACACACCCAAGCACATCAGTGCAAACACACACGCGCATGCACGGACGCAAAAATGAAAGTGAGTGAGTGAGTAAGAGGAAATACGCGCGACCCTGGACGGACTGTGGGTTGGGAAAGAACTCTGAGAATTATTTGTGGCAATAGTGAACGTGTGACCGAGTCCGGAATAGAGCCGGCTGGCGCTATATAATCGTTGGATTTTGGCCTCTTTACGCTTTCGCATTAATCTTGATTCTCACATTTTCGAAATTATATGTATGCTTATTATATGGAATAGAGAGATGAACCAGTATATAATATACTATATATATTCTTACAATCAATCTGAAAATTATTGCATTGAAACCCAACGTAGACCTGAATCTCTAAGTAAATAAATACTATAGCATATAGGAGAAAATTCTAATTAGGAAGGTCCAGTTAAATCGTTATGTCCTCGAAGCGAAACTTGCTCAACGGCAAAACTTTATTTTTATCAAAAAATAAACGAACCTGTGTTGTATGTAGCCCAACAAAACACAACAGACTCAAAATTAATTCTTATTAAACTTACCAAAAAGTGTCAACGCTTCTGAAAAAATTCTTTAATAAAACGATTCATTGAATAAAAATAATTTTTTTTTTAAAAGACAGTTTGGGCAATAACATCACCGTTTTATTTTTTATGTACCATAACAAATTCTAATTACGAGAGATACATTTAAAAAATTCCCGTTTCCCACAGGATACACTGGGGAAGTACCCTTCACTCAAATCATTTACTCACGAAACATTCGACTGGTTCATTTGATAGCAAAATAAATGACATTACGCGTCATCGCTGCGATCGAATAAGCACATTAAATGAAATATTGATTAGATAAAATAAAAACATGCTAAACGTTTCCTCTTGACGAGAAAATATAATTAAATTGAATCTGAATCCTCCCAATGGGACCATCCGTTTAGCCCCGCCTGAGCCTTCAATCAGTTAAAGGTTGTGAACCTTTCTTTTAGTGTAGTTGTTTAGTTAATCTAACGATTGGGATTCGAGTTCATAGGCATATATAAAACAACATTTATAAAAATTAAGTTTAACGTACTAAAACCCGCCTACGTAAAAACCTTCTTTAAAAAAAATGTTTACCGAAAAACTGCCTAACGAAATAAAAAGACAACAATTAGTTAAGTTACAGTTAGCATTATAAACACGAGTAGAACATATTATTTATAAAATATAATAACGGTTGTAGCGTGGTACAGTAATCGCGTATCGACAAACTTACTCAACCCATATGTTATATCAGCTGTAACACTAGTGCGATTGAGATGAGTCAAATGAATCCGTATATTTGTAAATCGGTCCAGTAGTTGTTACAAAGAAACGAACTTACCTATTATATAAATAAGTACTAATTTTCATCGTAGTCGGGTAACAAAAAAAGTAAATAAACAAAATTGTTTTCAAATCTCACTAAGTAGCCCTCATCATTTTTAATAAATACAAATATGATTTTAAAAGACCAAAAATAGTAGTCGGTAAAAAATAGTATAGTCACGGTATTACTACTGAAAATAGCTTAAAAGTTACGAAACAGCACACATCAATATTAAGTCAATTAAACACAGAAATACAAAGTGCGCCCTCATTGTCTGGGTTCAAAAGTTGTCTGAAATTACATTACCTATCATAATTTGAAGATTGAAATTCATCCTATTCTATATTGCTTTTGTTTTACTTAATTTTATACTAATTTTATATGTTTCAAGTTATACCTGCATCTATAAGTTTATTATTATGTAATTTCTTTTGTAAGAATTATTAGGTAGAGTTCAAAAATTATTAATAGTCTGCCAGAGTACTTATTTTTCTCACTTAATTCATTATAGTTTGCTGTAACTGTAAGAGATTGTGAGAGCAATAAGTCCGTCACTGTACACTTAATTTTCTAAGCTTGCAATGACTTGTCATAAATAAATAAATAAATGTCATTGTGATAGCGCATTGAATGTTTGCTTTCTCAAAACTACTAGAAAAACGATTTAAAATAAATAGTAGTAGTAAAAAGTCCTTATCTACTTAAGTCCTATTCTATTTTATAAAAATATTAAACTATAAGCTATGTTTTTTTCTGCTCTGTCAAATAGGTAGACAATATGTGATTCAAGAAATACAAATCGCACACCTTTCGTGTTTAACGTTAGCACCTTCAAAAATAAAACATTAATTGATGTCAATTATTACAAATATTTCCATTCCAATCAAACGCGTCACACAGGTGACGAGGAAAATTAATTAAGAACCATAACGCGTAAACATTCACAGTGCAATTCGTTAAGACAGCATTTTTAGTGTTATATGAGAATTACATTGGAATTTAAAGTTGACTAAAAGTATATTTTCATATAGTAAAATGTAGTTCTTTAACCCTAAATGAGTTTTTAATATCTTCTATCTAAACAAAAACTCTCTACATCACTAGTGTTATAAAATAGTGATGGGTATTTTGTTGTCTGTGAAGGATGTTCTTCTGCATACCTGTGGGTAACGAAATTTTTGAATTTATTTCTTTTGTTTGGAATATTTTATTGAATGCGGAAGATATTATATTGTTCTTGGTACTTGCCTAAATCTATTCAAAACTCTTAAAACATTTCTTTACTTTAGGCAAGAAACAGACCAAAAATTCGCACTTTTATGTAAATGGAATTTATGAAATGTATTAATACAGACAAGACGAGTATACAATCTTCTATAATGAAACGCCGCACAGTGATTTATCGTATTTATCGTCGCTCGACAACAGTGCGAAAGAAAAGTGTATTTTTCCACTGAAGGTATATATTACAGAACCACGACACGACCGTCTGTGACAATGACGACATGTTTGAGGATATCTTATCGCGTATTGGCTAATGTTTGTTTTCAAAATACCAAATGGCAGCACGCTCGGAAAACCGCCAGCACCCGATATCATGAAGTACCTAATACCGAGTACTGGCATTTACCCTTGTAAGCCTGAGGGGTCGAGGAAATAATTATGTTATAAATAAACAAGCTTGAATCTTCAGCTTATTAACCAATTAGGTTATTATTTCACAGAATCATATTTAAAATAAAGATCATTTTCCACATAAATAATTTTGTCTTTGACATTAACAAGGTTTGTCGTTTCATGATTCAAAAAAAGTTTTTACGATGACATAGAAGATTTCAATGCCATAATATATAATTATCAATTATCAAGATCGAAATAAAGAAAGCCTGCTATAAAATAAAATATAAAGGGAACATGTGGATTAAGAAAAGTTTAAGAATAGAAAAACGTGGGCGCTTCAAACGGAAGCACTCGACGAAGGAATATTTATATTGCGTTCAGTTAAAACCGAAGGCGTATATAAAAATATAGAATAGGTTATAGGAAAAGGTCGTAACGAAATTGTTTTTCTTTTATCAGAACAATATTCATAGAAGTCCTGATTTAGGAATAGAGTCGAGAATTGTTAAAGACAGTTACGCTGCTATAATTGTGACCAAATTTTCCCATTGATCCTCGCAATATCCTTGTTCGAGAACATGTAGAAATGAAAGAAGGTACATAGTTTAAACCTATTTTTTATACATATTTTTTAACCAAATAAAAAACTGTTTGGATGGATTTTTTTTTATTTAACTATAAAACGGGTTTTTGTAACGCAGTGAACTTTGGATAGGACTCCTAGTAAACACGTACATCGAGTCGTATATAGACAACTCGTAAAAGTGCATATATATATATATAGACACTTATATACATACATGTACTCATACATAATAAACAACTAACAGAAATGACCTCCACCTAGATACGACACAATACCCCGCACCAGCATACGGACAAACACTCGGCTGTGAGCGGAAACTGACAATTTTTCCGGCTAGAGTACGCTTTTACATTTTCCGGAAAAATGGACTTTCGAGATTGCTCAATAATATTGGATGTTTTATAAACGTTTTCATTGTGTACATATATTTAGGATTATTATAAACATTCAAAGTTCAAATGTGCTTAACAGGTCGTCGTGAACAGATTAGATCGAGAAATCATAAGACAGGTGACAGTTTGCCAAAAAGGCTATTATTTTAATTAAATACTAAGTATTATTATTTTAATTAAATACTAAGTAATTTGGCAAAATATTTTTTTTGTTTAATTAATGTATGAGTGCATTCAAATAAACAAATCAATGGATTTTTATTCATTAAACATCTTTTATATACATTATAACTGACATACAACATATGATTTTGTAACTGTTGTATATATATTTTATTACCGCGTATTGTATTATCGGTTTAGTTATTTTTCAGTTAAAACAAACGGACAAACGAACATTGTCTATTGTATGTATATAAAGAAGTGAAGTTAAATAAAAAATTTAAAGAAAGGAATGAAAATATATCAAAAGACAAAAAAAGGGTAAAGATTTTCGAAGAGACCTTTTATTGCTTTGAATGAGTCGATAATGGGCGGCTTGCGAAGAAAATGTATGTTTTCACGTAGCGACAGTAAAACAGATGTCGACGTTACAATCTGGCACGTGTCTCTTGAAAGCAGACGCACAACCTTAGCATATACGTGTGTGTATATATATATATATATATATATATATATATATATATATATATATATATATATATATATATACGTATATATATATATTTACAGATCTATTCTCCTTCCTCATGTAAGCGCACGCCGAAACGCAGTCTCTATAAATAATTGCCCGGCAAACAGGAAGCCGATATCGATAAGACAACGCTAATGTTAACACCGACCGCGGTTATCGACAACATTTTTTGAAAGTAATTAATGTTCCTTATCATTTCCAGCGCTTGTGTGTGAGAGGGGCTTTATCTGTCGTTTGGTCTAGGTTGCCTCTGTGGTTGTGTTACATGATTTGTTGCATAATGTGTTAGACAGATTTATGGATTACGTGATAGACACCAACAGACTGGGTTATGCGTTTGTGGAGGTAGTTTTGTCTAAATTCTTTCTTCGTGGCAAGCCAATCTTTATCAAGACGTTCAAAATGATTTAAGTTATCTTAAATGTTTATTTTTGTAAAAAGTAGTTACGTTCTTGTATATTCCGTTAAGTACCGAGCTAAATGTAGGTACTCGTGCAATCGTACTTATAGGTCTAGTGAGAATGCGGACATATACATGAACTTTTTTTTTCAAAGAGTCAAGAAAGCAAATGTAATTGTTGTAAATTTCACTTTGTATTTTCGACCGGTATCTGGTCACCGGAAAACAAATTTTCCCCAGAAATTTATATAATGAAAAAAAAACGAAAATTTGGATTTTTTTTAAAGTGATGATTTAGATTGCAACGTATAAAATCTAAAAAATCTGAAAAATAAATCTAAATAATGCATAATTATTTCGTCCAAATAGCATATATGAATTAAACAGATATTAGCAACCAATTTATTTATCTTATGCCCATGAAAAATGTAGGTACTGTGCAAAATATTTGCGCAGTAAAAAAATTTATTGTTTATAAATTAATTTATTTTTAATTATATTACGCACCCTTAAACCTTTAATATTTTGTGCGTAATTAACTATGTACGTAACTCTCGTAGCGCGAGTTTTACTCGTACTTAACAGTCTTTCCCTAACTATGCGTTAAACTTGGTGAAACTGTATCAACATCCCTTTTTTGCCTTCGTAATTACAATACCTTCAATATTTCGTTCTCGTCGAACGCTACGAATACACACTGGAATAATATTTTTCGACATATAAACTGGAATAACTATATAAACTGGAATACCATTTTTCGACATATAAACTGGAATAACTACACAAACTGGAACAAATTTTTTCGACATATAAACTGGAATAACTATACAAGATGGAATAACATTTTTCGACATATACACTGGAATAACTATATAAACTAGAATAACTCTACAAATTGGAATAACATTTTTCGTAATTTATATTCACCTTCATTTGCATTATTGAAGTCTCACTTTTAGTAGATAATAGTAGATACTAATACACCATTAAATACAGCTATTCTCATTTTAATAAAATAACATTCTATATTTATAAATTTATTTGAGGCAACATTACAGACCGAATTGACATCGGCCGAAGGTGGGCAGTATAGTTATCAAAATTTTCCTTGTAGAATTTTCCTTATAGGTAAGCTGTACTATTGGCTTAAACTTGTAAGCAATATACCTACTGCTCGGGTGAGATACTAGTGAACATGACCTGGATTCGTCCAAGCCCGGTAAAAGATAGCTTGTTTTTTTTTGTTTTTACTATTAACAATATGTAAATCATTCAGTAATCAAAGGTACACACACAAATATTTATTGAATTATGAACAATTTCAACTAAGAACAGATTAAAACCATAACGTTGAATAAATAACAATTGCGGGACAAAGATAACTTCTATTACATAATTTCCACTATCATTAATAATTCCACAATCTTAAATTTCTGAGAGTTACGAGGAAATGGAAGAAAACGTTCCAATATAAGACTGCGCTCAACACCCCAACTTGGAGGTGTAAGGATGCATACGATATGAGTACGCCATCAAATATCGTTTCGTGCTTGAGGAGTAAGAAACAATAAACGTATCCTGACTAGTATAAATATAATTGAACAATTTTATAAAGTTACAATCATAGTTACAGTTGACCATAATTGAGCTAAACAGGAAGTCGATGAGGATAGTACCGAATAAACATTTGGACATTGTCATTGGTATGTCATGTGCAGCAAAGGAAGTATAATTTAGTTAGAAAGTAAGGATATGTCCCTTAGAACTTTTCGCAAAACTATTTAAGGGCATCAAATCTCAAGTATTGTTACTAATATTATTAATTCGGAAGTTAGTTTAATAATATGTTTATTTATCACATAATAACCATGAAATCAAACTTCAAATCGTTACTGCAGACATAAACTTTTACCTGCGGTTTCGCACGCCTCAATCAAACAGCCTTAATTGAAAATTCACACGCGGGTGAAGCAACGGTAAAAGCTATCAGAATATAATAATATATAGTGTGTAATATATCTAACATTAAGATATAATTAATATTTTTCGATATTAGCGCATACATACTAACAAAAGTGTACGTCTTTGTATACAGACTGCAACAATAAGTGAGTCTATTATTTTTTACATCAAACTGGGTAGAAAATCGTAACGAACCTATATAAAAAAAAGAAATGACTGTCAAAGTGAGGATATAAATAAAAAAAATGCACTTTTTGGTTCACGTTCGTTCTTGCTATCTATACATTTAATATAAATAAAAATAAAATGCGCTTTCAAGTTTTCGTCAAAATATTTTTCCGTATCCAAAATTTCCACGCGATCAGCTCGTTTTTAATTTAAGATTGGGCAACGAGGAATTCGACTTTGACGACGAGAGCGACTCTCGTTGGGAGTTGGCGCGGGCCAGCTCGAGCCAGCTCGGCTGTCGCAACGCGCGAGATGGCCCGCGCCACCGATCTGGGTCAAGGGGGCCGCCGCGTCACAGCCGCGTTCGCTTACTTTCATGACGCGCCGCCAGCCAGTTGTTGCAGCCGATGCGTTCGTCTTGCGTGGGTAGCCGCGGTGCAGTGGCGCTGTTCGGTGCATGTACGTGTGTGTGTGGATGCGATAAGCTGGCAGGTTGAAGGATTGTGTTGGATGTGTTTGTTTACACTTATATATTGACTTGTTTGCTAGTTAGGATGAGTGAAGTGATTCCTTATCTCACATTTGTATAGGTTTGTGGTACACTTTATAAAAAAAAATATTGAATATCAAAACATTAAATTCGACATAGTAATTGAGGATAAGCTCCCTCCTTTTTACTAAAAGTTCAATTATTAAAGAAATAAACGTGTCACGTACGAGTAAAACTCGCACTATAAACATGGCAAGTAAGAGTAAAACTCGTACTATAAACATGGCAAGTACGAGTAAAACTCGCACTATAATCATGTCAAGTACGAGTAAAACTCGCACTATAAACCTGTCAAGTACGAGTAAAACTCGCACTATAAACATGTCAAGGACAAGTAAAACTCGCACTATAAATATTTCAAGTACAAGTAAAACTCTCACGATAAACATGTCAAGTACGAGTAAAACTCGCACTATAAACATGTCAAGTACGAGTAAAACTCGCGCGTATAAACATTTAAGCGTACATAGTATTTCTATCAAGCTATTTACAAATATTTGTATTCTTTCACGTAAATGTATAAATTATGTTTTTCACAGACATAATAAATATACATTTTAAAATACAGAGTTATCTTTTTAAGTTATTTGTATGGAATTTCTATAAACTTCTTACAGATCCAACTACATGTCATTAGTTTATCGATTATTACTAGTAAACTGGTAGAGCCTATTTAGCTTAGATAATTTTCCTTTTAATTTAGTTATATTTATTACTATTATGAATATTTTTCCGATGTTAAAGAACAGCGGTGTAACTGGTGGGGGGGAGATGGAGTAACTAACAATAATAATCACTTCAAAACCTAATATTTCGAAAACCGATCCCTGTATCGAAAGGTTTTATTTCATAATTTTGTAGGCGTTAAAATATATATAAACATGCCAAAACAGATTTGCAGCAATAAGAGTCTGCTAGTAAAATGGCAGTGACATACAGACGGACACAAAGATGAGGCGAAGCTATAAGGGTTTCTAATTTAGCTACGGAACCCTAAAATTTAAATTTATTAAATAAGGATAGTATTCGTATTGCAAGAATCCTGTACAGTTTTGGGGTTCTTATAACTTTTTCACCCTACATGGCGCATGAAATTTAGAAGAAAAAAATTCAATTTAACTTTACCCCTATAATATAAATGTTTATTAAGTATTTTGATATATGAACGTTAATATGCTTAATAACTATCCCAAATATGAATTCTGAGAAAATGCCGCTGTGATTTCGTTTTTAAATTATTTTCACTTTTATTAAATCACAGACTGTGAAAAATGTTATCTGGATCCAATTAACAATGAGAGAAAGTCTACTTTTGTTCAAATCGTTTTAAATATGTGGTTAAGGTGCGTTAAAAGAACAGAAAATTTTACTCCATCGGAGACTTAGTAATCTTTTACGTATAGAGACGTAATCTAACTTAAACCATAACGTTCTAGAAACCTCGATAGTAAAAAATGTCAGAAGTCTTTCACCTCAGTGCGATGTGCACGCTCCTTCTAAACGCTACTCCGTTCCGCTATACAGCCACTTGCACACGTATAAATACATAGGTGCACTGTGCAAGGTAAAACTGCATACTGTGTCGTAGAGTTGCACTCGGTAATAGTTGCATCCGACCGTCGCAATTTCACTATCTCTCCTAACAACTTTCTTCCGAGACCGCCAGGCAACTGGGGAAATTTTCTTTGCTACTTTGTTCGTTATTGTAAGTTAGGTATACCTACTCGCTTGATTTACAACTATACAGTTTTGCTCGTGGAAAGGAAACTCGGTTTTCATTAGCTCTTTTCAAGAGAAAATTTATATTATAGAATATCGCAGATTTGAGGTCATATTTATTATTAGGTTTTCGACCGCACCTTAGCTAGTGTGAGCTGCTTCGTTTACCTAATTGTTAGCAACGGTGATCAACGGTTAACCGTGTCACGGTAGTAGTTAGGTTGATATTTCTTTTTATTTTTTAACTTTTTAACGTAGTATTAATATATAACAGATAAAGCATACCTCAGTTTTATTAATGCGAGACAATTTTCTAACCATACAAACAGAGAAATTTTCAAAAAGTGTCCTTTTTTCCTTAATTTATTTATAGATTTCGAATTAATTTGAAATCATTTAAATTCATTTAACTCAATCCTTTTCATAACATTGAGTAAGAATGACTAAATCTCAAATGGCAAATTCATACCGGAAGACGCAGAGCGGAGCTACCTACCACTATATGGTCAGCTGACCTGATTAAGACCTCGAAAAGCCGTAGGATGCAAGCGACATGGGATCGATCCTTATGGGAATCTATGGGGAGGCCTATTTTCAATAGTAGATAACTTCCGGCTAATAGTGAAGATGAATTATAATTTTTTCCGGAAGTATATTTAATATACATATTTATTATTTTTTCTCTATTATTACGTGTCATTTTAGAGTCATCTTTCTGGATATTTAAACAGGAAGGCTACTTTATGTAAGATCATTAACCCTTCGTTGTTTTAATTAAATCGCAATATTAAGTTGAAGACAAGACAAAGATTGATTTTAAAGAAAATTATATGCCAGTCATAAATTTAATATATTGCTTAATATTAATTAATCTCGACAGATATTACAAGAGTCTGCATTAACCGATACCTTAAATATGACTTAAATTACATTTAATTTTCTGAAATATTTTCTTTCTTTTATTTTCATTTTTTTTACATTTTAAGAACCAGAAAAAACACATAAAGAACAGAAAATTAGAGTAGATAGTTTTCTTGTTTGTCACATGAACATCAAATTATTTGACCCATATAAAAGCTTTTTAAATTATCTTTGAGGGGGAATAGAACAAGTATTTCCTTTATTTAACGTCTTTAAGTATCTAAACATATATTTTCCGAAAACAACCTTCGAACGGAAGTCCTCTCTTCGTATTGTGCTCGTCTCTGTTCAATCTACGCCACGTCAACTGCGCTTTTTGTTGTGAATTTCGCTTTTTATGTGTATCCGTTTCCTCCTCTGTGCCCATCATTATTATTGACGGCGCGTTCTGTATTTGGGGCGCCACTTCCGCGATTAGAGCGAGACGGCTGCTATGACGTCGCCGCTAGGCTTGTCCCTGTCACCGGTTTGCGTTTATGTGTTTTATTGATATTTTCAAGGTGGTACAGGTACGGCTGTTGATATGTTTTGTCATGATGGACAAGACATCCAAATGTTACTTTTGATTAAATGTATATGCATGACCCCTGCTGTGGACCGTGTGTTGGATACGCTATATTGATATAAATCAACTGAACCGTTATTATTTAGATTAAAAAGGTCATGTCCAGTTAAAGAACATAGTTACAAGATAAATTATATGCAAAGATTAGCGTGTTAGGTGCATGTTACATTCGAATCAATTTTATTTCTGCAGTGTTTACAGTTACACACGAATAAAATCCCTCGTGAAATATTATTGAAATCAGTTAGCATTGTCGAACATGTTAAGGTTATTGATTTGATATGTATCTCGAGATATACTATGGCTTATACGCTCTGTAATATACATGGCGATACAACTAAGCGTGACTTTTAATATTGTAAATTAAAATATGTATATATACACATAATAAGTTTTAATCTAATAACGTACAAAAATATTTCAATCGCACTTAATACTGAGTATGAAAAAAAATAACAAAATTAATTTATTTTTTTAATTTGCTGAAGAACGTATATTCTCTTTAATTTATTTAAAAGCATAATTTGAAAACAACAACCAGATCCAAAACAAGATTTACATCTACTGTCATTTTTTTTCAAGTAACTATTATCTGTATGATGGTAATTTTAAGGTTGCTACGAGAAAATAAATATTTTCCAATTTTTTTATAACTTTTTTTAAAATTTCTGCTCAAAATCAAAATAGTTTTCACGTAATATTTGTGTAACTTAAAAAACTTATGATTTCATTCGTAAAGTAGACCGGCAAAATTCCGTATTATGTTGGGCTCAGGTGTTGCTAGAACAAGAAAACAAAAATAATTGCCTTAAAGTTTTATTTCAATAGCCAATCAGAACAAATAAAAAATCTTGTATATTTTAATGAAAAGTCCAAAATATTTTAGAAAATATTTTGTGAATGCTATTTCTACGAAACTATTTAAACCGACACGATGAAACACAGTGCTTATGGTATCCCGTTATATTCTCTGCAAGCCGATGTAAACTATTAGATAATCCACGAAACTAGTAGCGTAGTAGAAGAAAACCACGTAATATTCATAAAGAGAGAAAGACAATAATTTTGGCAACAGAGAGCGGCGTTCGTTCTAGAGTTTATTCTTAATTACCCGACTACGGCAGACGATGCGTTCTGAATTTCACAGGCTATGCATGTATGTATGTGAATTAGTTTGTTCCCTCGTACAGACTAAACTACTTATGTGATTTCAACAAGTGAGGTTCCCTTAGATTCGTTACGATCCAGAGAGTGTTCTAGTGTATATAACGTTATAAATTTCAAAGGCTATGCATGTATGTATGTGAATTAGTTTGTTCCCTCGTACAGACTAAACTACTTATGTGATTTCAACAAGTGAGGTTCCCTTAGATTCGTCACGATCCAGAGAGTGTTCTAGTGTATATAACGTTATGAATTTCAAAGGCTATGCATGTATGTATGTGAATTAGTTTGTTCCCTCGTACAGACTAAACTACTTATGTGATTTCAACAAGTGAGGTTCCCTTAGATTCGTTACGATCCAGAGAGTGTTCTAGTGTATATAACGTTATGAATTTCAAAGGCTATGCATGTATGTATGTGAATTAGTTTGTTCCCTCGTACAGACTAAACTACTTATGTGATTTCAACAAGTGAGGTTCCCTTAGATTCGTTACGATCCAGAGAGTGTTCTAGTGTATATAACGTTATGAATTTCAAAGGCTATGCATGTATGTATGTGAATTAGTTTGTTCCCTCGTACAGACTAAACTACTTATGTGATTTCAACAAGTGAGGTTCCCTTAGATTCGTCACAATCCAGAGAGCGTTCTAGTGTATATAACGTTATGAATTTCAAAGGCTATGCATGTATGTGTGTGAATTAGTTTGTTCCCTCGTACAGACTAAACTACTTATGTGATTTCAACAAGTGGGGTTCCCTTAGATTCGTCACGATCCAGAGAGTGTTCTAGTGTATATAACGTTATGAATTTCAAAGGCTATGCATGTATGTGTGTGAATTAGTTTGTTCCCTCGTACAGACTAAACTACGTATGTGATTTCAACAAGTGAGGTTCCCTTAGATTCGTCACGATCCAGAGAGTGTTCTAGTGTATATAACGTTAAGAATTTCACAGGCTATGTATATATGTATGTGAGTTAGATTATTCCCTCGTACAGATTAAACTATAAAGTTATTTCAACAAATGAGGTGTTTTTAGATTCGTCTTGATCCAGAGAGTTTTTTTGTTTTGTATTATGATCGCAAATTTTGTTTTATGTTTTGCTGTTTTCTGATAGTCAACCGCTTAATTTTTTTAGTTTGTGTTCTACAAAATGCCAGTTTTTTTTAAATTATGTTCTATTTTTCAACTTGAAACTTTTTCATTTAAAATCGAATTTCATCGCGTATTATCAAGTATTTTTTATAAATAATATATATTCCGCACTAAATAAAAATAATAAAGCAGACGGTCAATGGATCCTAATTTACAATGACGTTTTCCTTTACATAAATCTAAAAAGTTTATAACTGAAAAAAGACGGAAAAAATTTATGCCGTTTTTGGGAATTATCTTTAATTTTATTGGTTCAGAATTATTTTCAAAATAAGCAATTAAAAATAAGTATAAATTAATTCCCATAATTATACTTACAAAACATCGATATTCATTCAGAAAAACACCTTCTTTAAAACCATAGGCTTTAATAGTTAGGCTTTCACAATGCATGACCAAGCTTCTTTTGTCTGACGCCGGTTAGCTTCACGTTGCTTGGTTTCGGTTTCAGTTGGTTTCGGTAGTTTCGTTTATATACCGGTTATTATCATCGTTTGTAGAGAAATCTTAAAAGTTTTGATTGAAACATAAAAATTTAGTTTTTAATTTTATCTCCATATTTTCGCGAAATTCCAAGGATTTTTTATTATTAAAGCTTCTGCATTTTTAGATAGCTTTCACGCGACACCAACGTGGTTTTATCTATACATCTGAGAATTTATCCGTTAATTTTCACATGACGTCAACGTATTGCCTCATAGAGTTATGGACAATACAGAATTATGGAGTTAGACAAATTGATAGCACAACGGTTTTCTCGTTGTGAGAGTTTTATACATTTTTAATAAGATTTCATAAAGAACTTTAGTCACCGTAGATGTGAAAATTCCATTTTTTTTCAATTGATGCATCCGCGTGAATTTTGTAAGTCGATATCGGAAATGCAGTCGTCAATAAAACAATGCAATGAGGATATATAAAATCTAATTAGTTTTATATAAAAGCGACAATAAAACGACTATAATTTCGCATTTTTACTTCCATTGTCACGTTACGTGAATTAATGAGTAGGCTACGTCTACGTGATCGCAGGTTATATTATATGTTTTATTTTAAAATAATACTGTCATTCGTTGAAACTTTATTCCTTTATTCAAAAGGAACCCTTTTTTTCCCCCTAAAAATCGTTTAAAGTATTTTTTTAACTCTGCTGAGACTTCAGTACGATCAGTAAATTGACATAGATTTAACCGATGAATAGGTTAACTTGCGATGTATACGTTAACTTTATAATGCGATATATACGTAAACTTTATTAAATACGTTCGGGATTTGTTTTTCGATACTTTTTTGAAAATATTTCTTAAACACACGTTTCAATTTCTTCATATATTACCTTTCTTGTAATATTCTCCTCAATTGGTTATAAAACAAAACACTTTGGAATGTTTTACATGCCTCCCCCCCCCCTCCCTCTCCAAATCCCGTAATTATTGAAAGTATTGATCAAAAGTTAAAATACTGCTTTGATATCTTCTCTATTTATTTCAAATTATTAATATATAAATTAAGTTTTAGACCGTAATTGTATTTACCACAGAATAATCGATTAAGTGTATCTACTAACTTTATTTAAAAAAAAGAAAATAAAAAATGTAAGGAAAGTACATTTTAAACTAATCTTACGCACGAAATTGATGAAACGCAAAACAGTGATTAAAAAACTGAAACAATTAAAAAAATGCTTCCTTTAAAAAGAAAATTTGCATGTTTTTAAATTAATTTAATTTTCAATTCGTCTACTCAAACTTGCGCAATTAAATTATCGTCTTTATCACATGCGAATATATATATCACTTTATTTCTATAGACATATTTTTACTGCCTAAAACTAATTAGACCCAAAACAAAATATATCCATTACTAGTGATGTTACTTGAAGTGCCAACAGATTGTGCGATATCGACAAGGAAGCATTGTCATGGGGCGCAGATAAGTTATCGCGCCATTATCGATATCGATAGATATCATCGGAGCTCTGCATTAGATAAATGACAGAACAGTGTTTTCTCGCTATCATCGCGCCAAGTGAAGCTTCCAGTTATAGTCGTAGATAAGACACGAATTTGTATTAGCTGGTACATGTCAAAGTGGCTTCTGTTTTACTATCGATTTCATTGATTACTTTTTGATGACAAGCACATTCAGTCACAACAGGCTGATTCGTGAGTAAGAGGCAGGTAATCACGTGAGATTACGAGTTTGTTCTCACTGGCGTAGTCGAATTTCTTTACTACTAACCGAGATATCTCGCGTAATTTTACTTTATTGTGGTAATTTGTTTTCAGTTGTAATTACCACGATAATTGAACGCGGTTCTCAATAAAAAAATAAAATTACGTGGTATGTCTTACTTAGAAGCAAAGAAACTCGTTAACGCTAGTAGGACCCGATTCCTGCAAATAAGGGCTCATTTTAAATTTTGTGATATTTACTTACTACTATGGTACAAATACTACGATAACTGAACGCTATACTTAAATATCATATATAAAAAATCAAGATATCTCGGTTAACAATAAAGAAGTACGTCTACGCCAGTGAGAACAAATTCCAGCAAATGAGGACTCATACTTTAATTTGTATTACTACCATAGTACAAGTATTGCGATAACTGAACGCTGTAGCTAACATAAAACTGCCGAGATATATTGGTTAGCAGTAAAAAAGTACGACTACGCCAGTGAGAAGAAATTCCAGCAAATGAGGACTCATCTTATACTTTGATTTATATTACTGCCAGAGTACAATTACTGCGATAACTGAATGCTGTACTTGACTAACGTAAAACTGTACGAGATTTATCGGTTAGCAATAACAAAGTACGACGACGCCAGCGAGAACAAATTCTAGCAAATGAGGACTCATACTTTAATTTTAAAAATAAAGTAAAACTACGCTAGATATATAGGTTAGTAGTAAAGAAATTGTACTACGCCTGTGAGAACAAAAGCCAGCGAATGAGGATTCATCTTATACACTGATATTACTTACAGCCAAAGTACAATTATTACGATAACTGAACGCTGTACTCAGATAAAGTAACACTATGCAAGATATCTCGTTTGGAAGTAAAGGAAGAGTACTAGGCCATGAGAACAAATTCAAAGAAATGAGGGCCTATCTTATACCTTGGTATTTACTTGTTGCCAACTCAAATAACGTAAAACTATACGAGATATCTCATTTGACAGTGAATAAGCTCAACTACGCAAATGAGAACAAATTCCAGCAAAGGAGGACTCGTCTTATACTGTGATTTAGACGGTTGAACACAGTTTCAGTTTCGGTATTGTGAGACAAAAATATCTAATTGTATATTTTTACTGGTACTGAACCGCTTTATTTCTAAATGTTTTAGTAAAACCTTTCGATTGGTATTCATCTGTCATTAAGTCAAATAAAGTGGCTGTTATAGTTCTCTGTAATTGAATACAAAGTACCAGAAGGTAACGAAGATATTCACTCTGTGACCTGTGAAAGGTGGCCCTTAAGACAACGAGTGTTACGTCGTTAACGTCGTCATCTCTCTTCGTTCGAATTTTTCTCACCTTTTTTGTTGTTAATGTATCTTATTTTTATACTAAATAATCCTATTTATAAGTGATGATGTTATTATGAAATCATAATAAATCGTAATAATTTTTAATTTATTTACAAGTAATCAGCAATAATCTATATGCATTTGTCCGCCGTGATTCCGTCATTATATGCGTTATGTCTGTATATTCCTGACATGTGTGTTCTGTAACTAACGCAAAACTCATCATGAGTGATGACTCCCAGTTGGCAATAATCGCCCCTGGTGAAATTAGCTAAATATCCCAGCGGTACCATAAACACTGGCCACCCTACGTACTGTGTCCTACTAAATTGAGCCATTGGGAGTTACACGGCGCCGTCTAGCCACCTACGTAACCTAAAGTAGTCGTAAACCTGAAACACTTTTTATGACGTGTGCGCACTAATATACTAATGAGAGCTACTGTTAAATAATTACTTTAATAGAACCTAGTGTCTAAGCCCTAGAATAGCGAGTGCAACTTTAATTACAGCAGGCGTGCTCAAGTTCCACACGACTACTTGAAATAGCAAGTTGCTTGAAATAACCTGCCTGATCTGCTACTAGAAATTGGCCCAAAGTTATAAATTCGTCTTCGCTCCGTCTATAGAAATTGGTGACACCTCTGAAATTACTCTTTAAGTCGAAATAATTTATAAGAGTAAACGACAGATCAAATATCGCGATGATTCCTGCTATTTTTGACATGTCTGTCCATATAATCGACACACACACATACGCGCAAACAAATAATAAATATCAAAAGTCACAGTAGCAACAGTGCCGCAATTTTGAAAGTAGAACTATGCCGCTACTGCAACCTTAATAAATAGTGTCAAATTAAAATTAATTTTCTAACATTTGCTTTTCCTATAATACAGCACAGTACAAACAATACTGAATAGGTGGTGTTAGTTTCTCACGACTTAGTTTGTTTTTTCTATAGGAGAATATAATATTAAAATCATACAATTACTCTAAGAGATATACTCATTGCATTGTGCACTCGAAGTAATACGATTTAATCTCAAAGAGAAGATATAGTTCTACTTTAATAAAAATAAACTGCTAAAGCCTATCAAAACTGAATTCATTGTTGCGCTAACCCTCACTAAAACTAGAAATGCAATATCCCTAACATGCTATTAGTCAGAAAGTGTAATCAAAGAACAAAATTATGTAGTTTACAAAGAATCCCGGAACAACACTCCGCCAATTCTTGACAAAATAAATTAGCGAATCAGTCCCATCATAAACGCTGTCCAGTCAACCCACGTGCACAGTGACACCACGAATACGCATCTAGACATACGCCTATTATATGTAAAAAAAAAATTAAAAACAAGTAGAAAAAACTATGCTAAAATTCGCAACGACAGTCAGGCGCGACCTTCGTAACAATTCAACTAACTGCACGCAACGCGAATTCCGCCCGGGAGACACGAGTTTGTAAATTAAAAACAACACGCACACTCATGTCCAAAGGAAACGCACACTCGTTTGAAAGAGTACGTACAAACGTTTAAAGAATACGTACAAACGTTTAAACAGTACGTACAAACGCTAGCGCCCGCCGCAAAAGGTTACACGTTCTTACACACCGGGCCAATTCGTAACTTAACGCAAGCAAGTAAATGTATGTAATGTAATAATCAGGTGATTACGAAACTCCACGAATTTCTTAGTGGGCCACACGCACGAGCCCATACATGCGAAGACAGACGCACACTAGTTGAGCGCACAGTACACACTAGTTGAATACATAATACACGTTCATTTAAGACTCAATACATTCGTTGGTAAGGAGGCTTCAGTGAGTGTGTGTACCTATGTAGGTATGTACTTACGTACATTCGCTGATGTTTTACGTGTTTGTACTTAAACCGAAACGTGTTCGGACTTAATGGATTTTTTGCGTTATTTATATTTATGTTGAATGTTTTTTTAACAATGTAACTGTCGCGTGCATAATATTTACTTACGATTTGGTTTGAAAAAAAAAAATAATTTCGAAATGTTAACTATTGTATTTACAACAGTGTAATATTCATTGAACTTCTAGTGTAATAACTAAAATTATGTTGTGATTATATGCTTGTAAAGAAAGTGTTTTGAGATTAAAGAAAGACTTAAGGAGGTAATGCAAATTAAGTACTGAACCGTTAATAGAGATAAATACAAGCTAGAATAGATTATAGATTATTATTAAGATTCTATTCGGTTACACATATAATTCTTTTGAAATTTCGCAGTAACTAAATCTTTAAAAAAATCTCGTCCCCTGCTACTTGAGACAATATTTAAAGCCATAAAATTATTAAGTCTGCTACATATTCAATGTCTGATACATCGCAAAGTTATAATAATTTATTATGAAAACGTATTTGTCGTCACGAAAATATGTGACGTAGTAATGTGCGTAAGTGTGGTACCGCCTTACGCCGCAGATGTATGTACACTTTTTAAATGTCATTTAAAAATGTATGTAAATTACATAAGCGTTGAGAACATTAATTTTGAAATAAATGATAGGTATAATAGTAACGTCTGGTTTCTGTGAACAAGTTTTCGAATTTCTACAAAAGTAACTTTCCAGCTCCTCGAGCTGAAAGTAATTTGAAGTGAGTAACTACTTAATGAAAATAAAACAGTTAACAAAGAACTAGTTCAGATATAAACCGTGACTTTAGTCTGGTGTGTTTGTGCGCCGCAAAATTCATACAGGCAATAGTTTCAAAAACGGTCGTTTCTCTTTAGTTTATTTATGACGAATTAATTTTTTTTCCAAAAGTACCTCTAATGTGCATACTTTTTTTTAAATAATATTCTTATATGTTTATAGATGATTTGGGCAACACATTATATTTAATATATAGTACAACGTTTAAAACTTTGCCCGTGTTCAATGTTGACTGCACGCTCTCTCTTAATGTAACATTATTATACACATAATTTTCAACATTTTCAGAAGACTTAGGAATTCATTCATTAAAATTTGTCTTATAAAACTACAAACAGGCCAGTTTATGTCTTTATTTTTAGTATAAATGTATCAAGACTAGCTGGATATTACAATGTGGGTGAGCTTTTCTGTATTGCTATATTCATTCCTATCCTAACTAATCTATATTTTACATATAAGCTTTATAACGTAAACAGCATATAAGGCTATATTATAAAAGTTATACTTGTCAAGTGTAACAACCTTTTCACTGCACTTAAGGTATACAAAAGAAAACTTCTACGTATGTACGTTCACAAACTGGCTTCACGTAAATATATGGGATATATACTAGTACATACGTATATGTAAGCGAATATAGACAAGACGCTTTGTTGCATATTAAGCTAGTGAAAGTAAATAAATAAAAGTATATATCTAGCATGCAGCTTGCTACAATGAATGTGTGTTCATTATATACCACCCCCGTACAATAGTAAAGTGCGCCAATAAAAGCACCCTCGCCCACCGAGTGCAGCGCCGCTGTCGATGCAGGGGTCATCAACTCAACGGTGGAGGGCCGTAAAGGGGTCGCGAACCGGCGGCCGCGACTCGCTTCCTGACTGCGCACTCCGTCTAGACGTATCGACCGCCCGCCTACCTGGTCGCCGCCCACTTTTTGGGCGGAATTTCAAATGCGGCGCCCGCCTTACGGCCTTCGTGATGTGTCTGCGTAGTTCGCGTCGGGCGGATTTCGTAAGGGTTCGCCTTTGGCGATTTATGGGGGTGACTGTACGGGGCGGGCGGTTTTTAGGGTTGCGATGGGGCTGAATCTTGGGAGCTACCATCGCTTTCTTTTCGCTTAGATTATGGGGTTTCAGGCTCTGTTTTAGATTATAGCCAAATATTTCTTTTTAGTAAAATAAATTATAAAGTACTAGTAATATCAGCCGGAATTAACCAATATATAATTATAGTTACATATGATTATACAACTGCTCTCAGGCAACGAATTTCGATTTAGTTATCACTCTTCTAGTTATTCTTCAATGGTTAAAAAATATTTACAAATTACATATTTCAATGTTTACTGAGATAATATTTTAAAAACAAAGTTTAGTTTTTTTTTCATTTCTCTTTTGAATTTGAATATAAATTATAAGACAAGCAATTAAATTATTATTTGTAAAATTTATTAATATCTTTTAAAAATAAATAAATAAGATAGAGAGCGACTATTTTTTTAAAACGTGACATAAATATGATAAATACAAGGAATTACCAGATCAGTTATGATCGAATGCTAATATTACGCGAAACACAATGAGTCCTGATCTTAAGAACCGATTTCATTAATCAGCAAACGATCGTATTCTTACTCATCTAGCTGAAAGAACCTGCGTAGAAATGATCGTGTCGACCCTGGCTAGTTTTGAAAAGAAAAACATTAAAATCTAAATTTGAGTTACGCTGGAAATATTAAATAATATAGTAATAAATTTAATATAGAATATTAACTAACTCATTCCGCCTCTCTCGCCCACAGTGGACACGGAGTTGCCCATTTCGCGGGGTGGCATCCCTAGGGCGCTGCTGCACGGGTTGCTGGCGCCGCCGGCACTCGCGCCGCCCCCGCCGCGCCCTCACCTCTACAGCGGCGCCAACACAGGTAGGGTTGCCACACATTTGTTATAGAATTAAACATAATTAAAAATAGTGTAATCAATTTGCTTTTGGGTAATATATAAACTTTTTACAGCCGCACTTTTTTAACTGAGCACTGGAAAAATATGGCATTGTATGTTTCATATATGATTTATGCGCTATTTAAAAACATTACAAATATTTAATATAAGTTATAAATGTAATTGGTACTTATTTTTATGTGATTGTATTATTAATTATATTAAGATACACAACGAAGCTTCCCACAAAAAAGTTTTATTATGTATAATTGCCATGTAAACTCTATTATAGGTTATTTATAAATAATATAATTCAAAATGTACAAGCTTGCAGCATGATATCTATACTATATGTATATAATAATATAATAAAGAAATATACTTAGTAATTTTGCAAATAATTTTGAATTTGAACTTGAATAATAACTCCGGAACCGCTTCAAATTTCTGAAAAAAACGGTTTTCACTGTTTTTCTATACTTAGTTACATAATTTGGCAAATAATTTCAACTTTGAACTTGAATGACTCCGGAACCGCTTAGATTTTCTAAAAAAACGGTTTACACTGTTTTTCAACACTTTGTTAAGTAATATGGCAAACAATTTCAACTTTGAACTTGAATAACTCCGGAACCCCTTCGAATTTGGGAAAAAAAAACGGTTTTCACTATTTTTCTCTACTTAGTTAAGTATTTTAGCAATTTCAAAACTCAGGAACCGCTTCGAATTTCTGAAAAACGGGTTTCACTGCTTTCCTCTACAATAATTCTCTACTAAATAACTTGGCAAACAATTTCAACTTTGAACTTGAATAACTTCGGAACCGCTTCGAATTTCGAAAAAAACGGTTTTCACTGTTTTCTTCAGGATATTGAAAAAAATTACCTCTCCGCGACTTTGTCGTTTTTCTTAACTTTCCAGTTGTACAAAGTACTCATGAACCCCAAGCAAGACTTGAAACAGACATGAAGCAAGTTACCTTGTCAACATTTATTGAAATCATTGGTGCAAATTAGCTGAAATAATGTTAAATTGAAAATTAATGTTAAATTAAAATAACTTGCAAAATGTCATTGTTACAATCTGAAGTTAAGGCGGGCTAGTCCAAATGAAATTGAAATCCCTTTGATGTGCAGTCCGTTCAATGAAATAGCTAAACATGTACGGGTATACATTAAAATGCGGTATATAAGTGATAATTCCACTTCGATTTAGTATACAAATAATAATTGTAAAGGTTTACCCCTTTCTATGTACGAGAGGGTGGGTGGTGCAAAAACAAAATGCATTGTCAAATGCATATTATGATGTTTAGTAGTTATTATAATCCAGACCCATGCAACGCTACAAATAATAATAGTGGATATCGAAATTGAAAAATGACCCTAAACTAAACTTCAATCATGATGATTGAAGTTTAGTTTAGGGTTAGTTAACTTTGTATTAAATTTGAAGTAAAATTTATATAAAATAAATTTGGAGAGTTCGGAGGTTTCCTATTAACATACATTTGATATTTTCTTTATTCTAATAATGTTTCAGATTATTTCTATAACAGTTTAATCTGAAACATTATTTGATCTATGTAATATAAATTCTCTTGTTAAAGTGTAAAATATAAATTCTCTTGTCAAATTCAGAAATTCTGGGGTCGTTAGGAACTATTTGTGCTAGTCAATAAAACTTAAATAAGTTAAAAAAAACACACAAAACTACAATAACTGTAAATTGTGAAAATAATACTTAAAATAAAGTTGAGAATTTCTAAAAAATAATTATTATTATTAAGTTTTTTTTAATATGGTGAATGATTGATATATACTTTCTGACAATCATATCCCCATAAATTCTAAAATTAGTTTGTATGTTAGTTTTTTGCTACCTATGAATTCTACAACTAAGCAACGAATCATAGCCTGCGGCTTAGATCGCTTTGAATTATAATGTCACGAAAAATGCGTTTGTGTATTTGTTACTTAATCAGGCCTAAACGAATAAACAGATTTTCATGAAACTCGTTATGAACCTAATACATATAATATAAAACATTAGTGTACTCCTGTAGGATGAAACCCGATTTCTTTACTTTATAATTAAAAAAATAGAACTAAAAACTGCCAATAGAAGGTAGAGATTTCTACGTCTTAAATCGAAAATCATGCAGAAGAAAAATCCAAACTACTTTATTACAATTCGCATCCAAACGGGAACCAACTCGTTCGAGTTTGGATAAGCTTGAAGTTAACAGGATAAATATAAAATATCTCACCCCGTACGCTCATCTTATAATTTCCGTCATGGATAAAACAAGATTACCTATAACTAACAAAGCGACATTAACAGTATGTTTGCATAAAGTAATTAATAATTATATTAACATATATAAAGCAAATTGGCAAGTTGTGCAACAACAATAAGGAAATAACTTTTTCAGATAACTCGCACACGCTTCTTAAGAATGCAGCCAAAATTCATTTTACAGTTTAGCTACGTATGCACAGAACTTTATATATTTTTTGATGAGGCTCAATTAAAAAAGTATATTATTACAACGCCATCTTCAAAAAAAATTTAAATTCTGATACTGATTAAAAACATTAATTAAACCAGTGAACAATTATAATTATTAACATAATAATTCCTATAGTTATAAATATTTATTCACTGATAAAAATAAAAAAGGGTGCGTGTACTTATGTACGCGCGTGAGAAGTTATACTTCTTTGGCATCATTAAAAAATAGTTTTTAATTGTATGCAAATAATAAATTACAATAAAATAAATACTATGAATATGAAAACAGTGAACAGAGGCGACGATGGTGCCAACTTGCGCAACTAATAGAGGTTCTATTTCTATTTTGTTGGTAGCTTTAGTTTCGAGACTGCAACCGCTGCAACTTCATACTGTAACTTTTGTGTGACGAATCTTAAAATTTCACTCTCATCATTTTTTCATAACGCGCCTAAAGAAGTATAACTTCAATAAACTTACTAAAAATATAATTTTTTGAAACATTTATCCATTCAATCCGCTCATCATCACCCTCATCACCTCATCATTGCCTGAAGTGATATTTAAACAGTCTTTTTGTACTTCATTCACAAAAATATCAAAATAGTAAACAACCCATATTTTTAAAGTAATATTAAATATTTTATGTATTTAGTACTAATATTACGCGTATAGAGACCAAGATGTTTGGGAAGCTTACTGCGATAAAAATGCTTAACAAATACGGTTTCGCATTTTGACGAAACACAAAAGTTTAAAGGAATGCCGTGTAATGAGATCAAGATATTGTAATAAAAATACTTAGCCAGTTCGCATTGCATTATTACATACATTTTGATTACATTATATATATTTTGACGAATTCGCAATTTGACGAAATCCAAACTTAAATGGATATCGCGTAACCAGGTGAAGAATTTTAAAAATCTTATTGAAAAAAAAAATGCTTAACCCATACAGTTTCGCATTTTGACTAAATCCAAAAACATAATGGATCGTCGCCTATTGAGATCAAAACCTTTAAGAAGCTTATTGGAATATAAATGCTTATTAGCCGTATCCTGTCGAAATTCGTATTTTGACGAAACTCAATAATTAAAATCACCTTCGTATAACGAGATCAAGCCGTTTGTAAAATGTTTTTGAATTTAAAATGTTTAGTCAATAGGATTTCGTATCTTGACGAAATCCAACAGCTTAAATGAACATCGCTAAGAAGACAATAAGGTTTGAGAAGCTTATTACAATAAAAATACTTCGCCAAAAGGCTTAAACGAATACCATGTAATGAAATCAAGACGTTTGAGAAACTTATTGCAATAAAATGCTTAGCCAATGCAATGTTTTCACATTTTGGAAAACCCAAAAGCTAAATGATCATCGCTTAACTAGATCAAGACATTTCCGATGCTTATTGCAATAAAGGTACTTAGCCAGCAAGGTTACACATTTTGACGAACCCCAAAAGCTTAAATGAACGCGTATAGAGGCTAAGACGTTTGAAAAGCTTCCTGCAATAAAAATGCTTAGCCAATACAACTTCACGTTTCGACGGACTCTGAAAACCAAAATTACTTTTGTATAACGATATCAAGGCGTTTTAGTGGTTTATTTTTTACCTCAGCTGTGACATTCTGAGAGAATTTCACCGTTCAGCTCCCGCGATGTCACGTGCAGGCCGGTTTCCGGCAGCGCGCTATCAGCCCACGTGCCGATACGGCACCAGGAAGCCGATACTCAGCACACAACGCGCAACGGCACGTAGAATGCGCGACCGATAAGAGTCGACGCTGGCGAGCGCGCGTACATCGAAATGTGCCTCATTTGACGATCGTGCGGAATGACCGTTTTACGTTTTACGCATATTCGGGCACTCTAAAAATCGACGTCGCCTCTTATGATACACTCGCTTGTACCACGTGGTTCTGGTTTGCTGGCACACTCGCGTGATGATAAAAAGTCCTCGTCCTCGACTTGATCGCGGCTCACGTATTCTAGCCCCACATTCTTCTGCCAGTCATTTTTTTTATAAGATAATAGCTTTTTCCCACGACTTCACTCGCGTGGATTACTGATACATGGAATTAAAGAAAATTAGATAAAAGAAGTTAAAGAATACAAGAAATAATTATATATTGTTTTTTTCCGGTGACTCCGTTCTCGTGATCGGTTTCTCGAAGGATTTAGTTATTGCGGATAGAATTGTTAAGGTATTTTCGTTTTTCAGGCATTGCTGTATCATAAAAATGGATACAAACAATGCAGAAAAAGGTTTAAATACCACAATTATCACTTACGTAATCTCATTGTAAACATTATTTGAAATATTGGAGAGATAATATTATCTTGTAATTTTACGTCAACAGGCCAATATTTTTTTTCTTTATTTCTCGCCTCCTGACTCCTTTTGACTAATTACTTCAGGTGAAATACATTTCAGCTACTTCCCAAATATTAACCGATATCAACGAGGAATATAACCATTTAAATTTGTTTTTTACTCAAAAGTGAGCAAACAAATAACCAAAAAACACTAAATTAATGATCCATGTCCCTTGTCCTTTATTAATAATTTCTTTACCTTTATAATTTTATTATGCGCATCTTTTGTTTTATGTTTGTATATATTAAGCCAAAATTAGTTGCAATGGGACCATATGACACGAACGAAGTTTGTTCCGAATCCATTGATTAATCACAAGATTTATTTTTCGTATTTTCGTATTCAAAACAAAATTTAATAACGTCTGAGTATAAAATTATTGAATTAAATTGACCTGATTTTATAATCTACAAACAAAATCTAAATCAAAGACCCGTACTGGTGCCAAGATCCATCAATCTTGATCACGGCCTTTAGTTACGAATTGTTTACTAAAGCTAATATCAAAATATGAAGCAAAAAACAAGATTGTAGTATGAAACAAAGTCTGTTTTCTAAATTTGAATCGAACTTCCGCACCGAAGGTTCCGTATTAGAATACGCGTAAAATGTAAACATTTATTTTGTCTACTTATTAATAAAAGAATGACAATACTTAATATAAAATACATATTTTAAATAAACATGTCAAGTATGAATAGAACTCACTCTACGAGGGTTCCATACACATTAAGGTATTTATAAACATTTAGAAGTATATACTATTTCTATTAAACTATTAACAAATATTAATTGTTCACAACGGTAAAATATTGTCTTCTATATTTGTACCGTGTGTGAAAACATGGTACGTATGCCAAACATGATAATATCTAGGATAATCGCTATGGTTTTCCTACAATTTTCTTATCAGATATATCTATTTTTTAATGATTTTTTGTACAGTAGTTTCGGAAATAAAGTGGGAAAATGCTCTATATTCGCATATTTTTTAAAATTAAAAAGAAATATTCAATTTATAATTATAAAAAAATTATGAAACATTTTTATATTTCTCATAATAAACCAGTTCAAATGATACCCCTTATGATATATAACATTAATAAAAACATTTTTTGAGATCATTATTTAATTCTTATATGAATAATTATGAAAAATTAGCTAGTGTAAAATGTGTAGTAATAATATGTACTGCTATGTTAAATTTCAAACTTCCACGTCGCATAATTTCCGAGAGAATCGACTGATCTTATGAGGATTCCGTTTTTGGGTATGAGGTACGGAACCCTAAACACATTACCAAGAATTCTATATGCCTTTTACATCTTTCTTCCAACTCTTGCTTTCTAAATCTATTATAACATAAACAAACCCTTTACTTGTTCAAGAATATATCAAAATATTTACAGAAATTCGATATGAATAAAGATTTGCGGTGCCCCGATGAGGCTCTCGAAAATCCTACGTAAACCGAAACTTAAAAAAAAAAAGAAAACAAAAGCGACCTCCACTCGTCCCTAAACTCATAAACTCTTTGCCGTTCCACCCGCACGAAAAACCCGAACGGCAGATGCGTACTCGCCAAATTTGCGCAGGACACGCAATGCGTAAACAAAATTGCATATGGCGTTGCGAAAGATCGGGGAGAAATTTCGCAAAAAAAATCCTTTTCTACCCTTTCACCGGCCGGCCAATTCCCAACCCATTGTTGGTACGCACTCAATAGAGCGGCAAGGTGTATAAACGTTCGAAAATATGCAAGTTTCTGCATCTGTTTGTATGCAACAACGTGTGTCAATAGAGGCGATGATCGATTGTGCCAACGCTTTTGTGTGTTTCGCCCGAAGCTCAAAGCTCGGTGAAAGCTGATACTTTGCATTCTTGTAGGCCAATTGTCATTGCGTGATTGTGAAATGTATACATTTGCGACTATAATATGTATCCATAAGTATTTTAAAATGATTTAATCAGGGAATTCCATGCTTATCACTTCTAAAAAACAAAGTTGACAAGAAAAGCAAAGTTATCCTTACACATCTCGTCGAATGCACTGGTTTCCTTAACAGAATCCGAGACTATTAGCCGATAAATATTTTTTTTCTTTTTCTAAGTCAGATTAGAATATATCAGTTGTTCAGAGTTTGAAGAAAAAAAACATAAATACAAGCACTTATCATATACATATCTCCACTTATATGAATCATATTTTAAATTGTCTAAACGATCTTTGCTAAGATTCAAATTGCAAATACCTCCATACTCTAACGACCAGAAAAAAATATTTCTAACTGTATTTTAACGTGTATCCTTAGAAGAATATAATCAGCTATAAATGGATTCCTATCCTCCAGATTATAATAATTACAGCAATGGTATTTGAGACACATTATATTGGTCACATTTATAGTAACGGACTCGTAATTGTAACGGCACACACCATGTATAATAACGGCAAACCGTCCTCCGCAGTGTGCATCAAGATCAGTATTGTGGAACCTTTTCAGGTTCAAAGGTTACACACTTGAGTGTCTTCATTGCATTGACCATAATAAAGTGGAAATGGAATTAATATTTGAATATATAGATAGTTCAATTATAAATAATCCTGGAAGCAAAGGTCTACCTCCATGTACATGATACATATTTATACAAAAATTTTAGAACTTTTTAAAATTCAGGTACTTAAAATATTTTTAGTCATTTATTTCTTTTAAGGAATTCGTACTCTTGTGCTACTTACATCGAACTATCGATATTTTAAACGTCGGAGACCTTTGTCTGTTTCAATAAAAAATATCCTAAATAGGTTGATTTTTATATCTATAATACTGTGTTTATATCGAAATATTTTTTATCTGGAATCGAATTAAACATTAACGCACGACGAATAGGACAACAGTTACAGCGTCTGTTATGAAACCATTTTTTTTTATCCAAAACCCACTGAAAGGTAACCGAAATGTACCGGCAAAAGCCGTGGGAGCGACTGGTCAGTTGGTACACAAATTTATTCACACACGCAATTGTACCTCCACTAAGTTCCCGGGAACTAGTTAGTCCTTTTCCTCTACCCCGTGTCACGTAGGGAACAAAAGGGATGACCCTTAATCTGACCCAAACTCTTTGTGTCCACGCATCATAGTGTCCCCTGAATGGGACAACATATACTTGCCGGACCTTTCTTTGTTGAATATCGACTTAATGGTTTTTGGTGTCGCCAGCGGGAGGGGGTAATTTTTGGGCGTCACGTTTGAGATGGTGCCTTCTTAGAGATGGGATGCTATATACCTGCGTGCTCTTTTGAAAGGATTTGATTTGCATAACTATGTAATTGTATCGTTGGACAGTTGAAATTAAAGTTCTTTTTAATTGCTTAACTTATGAATTTAATCATATTATTTTATATATTTGGTGTATCTCTCATTACTTCCCAGTATTAATCGAGGAAGAGAACACCATGAGAAAAAAAGTATAGGTTTATTATCTTGCTACAGTTGATCAAAAATGAAAATGGTATTGCCCCTAATATCTGGAGATTACGAGAGTTACAAATTTGAAAAGACCGACTTAAAGTCACGTGAAAGATCTGTGAAATTATATACGATTAATGCCAAGAAAACTTAATATATTAATAACGTGTTAAAAATAACAACGATAATCTTAATTAAAAATATTTTTTTTAAAATATACAAAAAAAATCTTAATTTCTTTATCATAAACAGTTGTTACAAAACTTCCAGAAATTCTTTACTCTTGAAAATAATGCTTTGATGGGAACAATGATAATGAGGCAAAAAAAAGTGAAATATCAAATTAGACATTTTTAATACTTTTTAAATTATATTATTGTAAGTTGAATCATAATTTTTTTTAATCAATTTGATTAAATTAAAATAAAAATTCAGATATTAAGGGCCCGCTCTCTCTAATCCAGCAATGCATTTTAGCTTAATACTCCATCGACATTAATATTTGGAAGAAATTCTTCCTTCTAACATCTGCCTTCGCAATCCATCCATTATTTCCAATATTATTAGAATAAAGCAATCTAAAATAGTAAATATTTCCAATTAGTTTACAATCAATACTTTTCTGAAAATATTTTAAATTACAACTGAATAAAATACTTTAATGCTCAATAACCATAAAAAAAATATAAAAGATCTTAATTAGAATATTTTATAGATAGAAACATTTAGAAAACTTCTTTCATTATGCATATGATAGTAATTCCCTCAATCCTGTGCTACAGAGATTCTAAATAAATAAAATACGACCCTTTCCCATACACGTAACGTCTACAAATATGTGATATAGTAAATAATACGGCAAAACCGTTAGTCTAAAATTTGAAATAAAATGGCCTACGAGGCAATAAATAATAGCTCTATGCTCTGTGACATCCTATGTTAAACGCGCATTGTCCAGCCAATGTCCGAAATGTTTAAAAAGGTTTGTAAATAATGAGAGATAAGTAAAAAAAAGATATATTAAATAAATAAAAGAAACCAGTTATGAAACGTGGAGACGGAATTCCCTTGCTGCGAAGAAAGTTTCCGTTTCTGTCGAGGCGGAGTGTGCAACCTTTGGCTGCGATTACATCATTAGTTACAAACTCTCAAGTGTCAAGTGTCTGGGCAAATTAAGGATTTAAGCATTATTATCCGTATATGACATCATTTCAGACTGTTTTAAATGTTATGTGCATTATGGATTCGGTAAGTAAAAATATTAATATTCATGTTACTTTTGATGATTTTTAATATCATTCTTGTAATTGAAAGAAATAAAAATATATTTACACACAAGCCTTTGTAACTGGCAATTGTTTGGACTCATACAGGAAACTTAAAAGAATATTCACTAATATTTTCAGCCCTAACTTGTACCTAGTAAGTAGGACAAATTTTATTACGCATGAAAACGCTAAACAACATGTTCGAGGACCAGCCGATAACTAAAAAGGTTTAGAACTCTGTATCCAGCACTTAGTTGCCAGGTCTGTCTACTGTGACGTCGGGCTCTATGGTAACGAATATGTACAGAACCTTAGTTGCCAGGTCTGTCTACTGTGACGTCGGGCTCTATGGTAACGAATATGTACAGAACTCGAACACACTCTTTGGCAACAAAATCTTTCTATAATCATGATATTATCGTGTACTATTAAAGTATGTTTTAACTTATTTTGACAAAAATAGTTTAAGCAGTATCACATTTGTTGTGTCCCATATTTAAAATAAAATAATCATTAATCAAACGAAACTTCACGCTGTTTAAATATCGATTATAAATAACCCTCTGTACAAAATTTAAAATATTTTCTTTCGTTTGGTTAAATCGACTCAGAAATAATATCCTTGATGAAATATACTATAAAATTTAATTTTTCGTTAATGATAAGTCAGTAGTTTTCCTAGATTTTGCGTTCGATAATACAACATATGAACAGAGTTTTAATTATAAAACTCTTTTTTAATCTTCTGTGTTATTCCTGGCGATGAATAAATTATAGGCTAACATCAAAAGAAATGTTAATAAAATAATATCTGAATACGTCGTCAACATAAATTTATAAAAACAAACGAAATGTTGCCAACCAATGCTGCCAACTGACCAGTGTCCAACCCATCCAAAAATCTCACTAACCCCTTCGCTGCCAATACCCAGTGCACACCAAACGAATTAAAATAAAATCACTAAAAAATTAACAAAACTATCGGTACAAAGCGCCTCAACCCTTTCCCTCACATCGCAAGGAATAAATTAAACAAAAAAAACGCAAGGGGGTATCTCAAAGAAACAGAACCATTGTGAGAGGTCTATATATGTGAAATGTTTTGTATGGAAATAATGCGAGAACTTAATAGCCGGCCGCTAATTCCTGAAGGGACAGGTATACTGGTCACTATGGAATGTGGTTCCATTAGAAAAGTAGCACTTAATTCAGCTTTGGGGTGGAGAAACTAACACTAATATAAATATGAGAGAGGATTTTATGCATAATGTGATTTATGAGAATATTAGAGATGTTAAATTTACTCTACACTAAACCGTTTCTATTAGAACGAGTGATATTTTCATAAATGCGCATTGCACCTAATTTCGTTATATTGATTCTATAATTTTTTTTTTAATTCACAATTAGATCCAGTCGTGCTATTTTAATTTCTCAGAATGTATATTTGGGCTATTAACCTTATGATATTTTTCTCCATCTTTCCTTGTTATGCTCATCATTTATTAATGTTAGTCTACTGTATATTGTCTTATAATTCGGAAGATTACAAGTTCGATGAACGAACCAATCTGTAAAAAGCTAAAAGCAAATTTCTCATTCGTCGTATACTTATATCGTGTGTATATAACATTCCATGGATATTTTGTTTCATGATATTAATTTGAAATAAATTGTGCGTGTCAACTCCGACGCGCCACTGGAGTTTACTCCTTAAGTCCCATTGTCTTGGAATGTATAAAATAAGTAAAAGGGATAAATAAACGCATCTTTTACGATAGATAAATAAACGCATCTTTTACGATAGATAAATAAACGCATCTTTTACGATAGATAAATAAACGCATCTTTTACGATAGATAAATAAACGCATCTTTTACGATAGATAAATAAACGCATCTTATACGATAGGTAAATAAACGCATCTTTTACGATAGATAAATAAACGCATCTTTTACGATAGATAAATAAACGCATATTTTACGGTAGCTAAATAAACGCATCTTTTACGATAGATAAATAAACGCATCTTTTACGATAGATAAATAAACGCATCTTTCACGATAGATAAATAAACGCATCTTTTACGATAGCTATACATTGATTGCTTATTTTACATAAAGACATGTACAGTTAGTTATTTTTAAATATATCTTTTAGTCATATTTTATATGTGCCTTAAAATTAACATAAATATATATCGTTGCAAACTTTTTACAGGCCTTTTTAAGCTCTACAATTTTTCTATAGAAAGCATTTATATACCTCTTACCGTTAAGGCAGCATTCAATAAGAAACGCATGCACTCGACCTTTTTCCGTTGACTTACGTTGCAAAATTCTGGTCTCCTTGAATTTTTTTTAACGGGATAATATATAACTTATGTCCATCCTGAAGGTCCTTTCTAAATATTGGTGAAAGAATTTTTGGAATCGGATGAATAGTTTCGGAGATTACCTCCTACATTCAAACATACAATCTGTTACACTTTTTTTAACGCTCTGAACTTCTGATTTTACTCCTCGTAAAACTTCATACCGGGCTCTTTATATGAAAATCGATTCTTACGGTGTAAACTCCAATAAAGCAAGTAATAACGTTCGATATTGAAGATCGAGGGCTTGAATTGGACCTAAAGGTGTACTTCGTATGGACATTGTTCAGTAAAATGAGAAATTTTTGGAGCTTAACACTGGAGTTTATAACGCCTTTGAACAATCCTTGAGTTCTAACCGAGGATATCATTAACCTTTTGCGACTTACACAAATAAGTACAGTATAGAACAACGAAAGGAAAATTTATGGAATAACATTCAAAATAAAAAAAAATCGTCGAAACACATTCAAAAAACTTCAATTTAAAATATATATAGCGGTCACTTTAAATAAGAAAAATTGGATTATAAAATTAACAAAATGGAAAACATATAGGAAATTGAAAATCAAATGAAAATATTTTTGAAAAGAGTAAAGAGCTAATAAAGATAGAGAAAAATCTAAGGGAAATGTACGCATATGATACCGGAGTGAGATCACATGATGGCCCTGAAAGGCGAATATATTGGTCACAAGTCTTTCAAATCTATCTTAGATGTTTCCTACCAAATCCTTTAGGCGCTTCGTCCTCAATTCCTGTAATGTCCGGTCCTATTGATTACCGGATGAAACCATAACATAATGACCACAAAAAGGGCGAGATATCGAAATAACTTCCTAAAAGGTTTATTTCGGTAAAAAGGCTACAATATTCTCATTGTTCGTGACGTGAAAGAGCACAATGTCCGTCGGTGTCGAGGAACGAGGGTGCGCTCCCACCGGACGCGAGAACTCGGAAGGGATGACCGTTTGACCAGTGGGAACAATGCGGCGGTCTGTCAGCGCCCTTATTGTGTTCGGACGTTTGGGCTTGTTGTTGGGGATGATTTTTTAATGGCTCACTAGATTAGACGCCAGATCTAGTCGTATTATATTTAAAATTGAATTTTATAGTAAGAAATTTTTACGGGCCTCGAACGTAAATTACTAAAACGTCTTGCTCTTACTAAATAGAAAAAACATAAATCGTTTATGTAGACGTGCAAATTTTAATAGTATCTTAGCATTACTTATTGGCGATTCTTTTATTTAATGATGGACTTTGTACAAGAAGAGCAAATAAAAAAGAAAACGATGGAAAAATACATGAAATATATTAAATAAACAATCGTATTTGACAGTTATTACAATAAAAATGGAGGACACAGTAACAGGATGGCAACGAAAATATGTTTGGAAAAAAATAAGGAAAATATGTTAAGATATTTTGACAGTAGAATAAATAGCAACGACTATAAAACAATATCTATGAACATAAATTTCGCTGATACGTAGATGTGTAGTAGTATTTGGATCAGATCCTTAATTTAATGAAGGATCAATTTCTTAGATAGCAAATTCAGAAGTTAACAATAGGAGAACATCAAGTAAATGATGTTAGTCGTAGTGTTTTCAACAGGATACACTCTTTGAAACGTCTTAAAAATTTCCTACCGACTAAAACGAAAATCTACTTTTGTCAAACACTTTTATTACCATTAATTGACTATGGAGATGTGTGCTATCCTGATCTTAATGAAGAATATTTGTGCAAGTCGGAACGTCTTATCTTAACAATTTTTCGTCTACATATTTAACAATTTTTTTTATTTATCCTGACGACGCACATCTGATGTCTGCCATAAAATTAACCCCTCGCGAAATGATGATACCTACCCTAAGCAATAGATGGATATTACCAATATTATAAATTTGATATCCTGCATATATTTTGCTCAAGTGGTAGATACTCAATTCAGTAAACACAGTTTTCCAATTCAATGTGCAAATATATTCTTTCAAATTGGTCGCTGAAACTTAGACACCAATAAAAATATTCCGATTCTAGCAAACTCCTCGGACGCATAGTTTCGATGTTTTATTTCAACGAAAATAAACAATACAATGACTGTGTGTCTGAACGCAAACATCACCGCGTAACGCCTTCCGTCATCACGGCCCCTGTCATCGCCAGTTTAGCGGACCGTCAACGTGTTATTTAAGCTATTTCCGGCCCGAGACTACCGGTCTGGGCTACGTTCGCAACGAATGACACATCCGTAAACTAAACGAGGAGAAAAACAGTTTTTATAATTAAAGAAGTATAAATAGTATTATGGAGCCTGAATTTGTAAAGCCTGCAACCTAAATAACTAGTTTAGGCTGGTAGGTTGGACCTGAATTGACGAAAATTGTGAAAAGACCCTTCAGTTATTATTTGAAATAGTGCGGACATATTTTCCATTTAGGCATTAAAAGACATAAGGCGTAATAAACTCTTAGAAACAATTTCGCACTACTTTTGACGTAATTCAAAAAGGTGATGTTTCTAATGCAAATATGTTGAATGGCAAAAATCTGTTGTATAGTTTCGTTTAAAAAAAATCTTGAAATCAAATACCAATCACTTTTAGGATTCTATAGCCCCAAAGGGAAAAATGGAACCCTTATAAGATCACTCGCAATTGTCTACAAAAACAAGTTTCTCTCACCGGAAGAAACATTTCCGAAATGGCTTAAGTTTAAAATTGTATGGAAACAGAGTTATCAGAAGTTAACTTAAAGTTTACCCGGAATTCTGTAGTGAAAGTCTTTCGGTAAAATAAAATACTATTCTAGACCCAAAGTTTTTGAGAATTTACAATTTTTTTCATTGCACCTGACACTGCGATATTTCTACATAGTTTTATAGTCTTTCTACTAAATATATGGAGTCATTTAATAGAAATACTAGGAACCCTTTAATATTTCATTTTATACATTTAAAAATTGTAACACAGTGACTTTTGTACAGGAAAGATATTTTAAAAATACTTATTGATTTAACGTATAGAATCATCCATAATTAAATGAAACTACGTGATATAATATGATTTCTACTTTTTTAAGTTCTTTACCACGATCTAGGTTTCATTGTATGACAACATCTTCAGGTGGGCAATTAAGATATTGCCCACCTGAAGATGTTATAATACAATGTATGTTAATTTGTTCGTCAATCACGCGAGATATACTGGATGGATTTTGATGAAATATTTTGTTATACCCTCAAGCAACATATAGGACATTTTATCTGGATATTAAAGATTAAAAAAACCCTTGACTTGGTGAATATTACGATATCTGTACTGCCAACGACGTATATCATCATTTTTAGTAATAGTAATTATAATAATAGTAAAAATAGTTACGACAGTGAAACCGTAATTTTACGCTAGTGAAACCGTAGGACACAGCTAGTATGTGATAAGTGTATAAGTACCCTCCTAGTTCGCATTGTATTTATACTTAATAGGTTTATTATTCCTCAGAAAACGCCGTATCTTCAGAGGCAATCATATTAAAAAACTAATTATGTTGGCTAAGTGTATAGTATCTTCCTAGTTCGATAGTGCTAAGTGTATAGTATCCTCCTAGTTCGCATTATATTTACACTTGACAGGTTTATTTTCTCTCGCAAAGGGCCGTATCTTCAGAGGCAATCATATTAAAAACTAATTATATTGGCTAAGTGTATGGTATCCTCCTAGTTCGATAGTGATAAGTATATATTATCCTCCTAGTTCGCATTATATTTATACTTAACAGGTTTTAATTCTCTCACAAAACACCGTATCTTCAGAGGCAATCATATTAAAAACGAATTATATTGGCTAAGTATATAGTATTCTCCTAGTTCGATGGTGATAAGTGTATAGTATCCTCCTAGTTCGCATTATATTTATACTTAACAGGTTTATTTTTTCTCACAAAACGCCCTGTCTTCAGAGGTAATCATGTTAAAAACTAATTATATTGGCTAAGTATATAGTATCCTCCTAGTTCGCATTATATTTATACTTAACAGGTTTATTTTCTCTCACAAAAGGCCGTATCTTCAGAGGCAACCATATTAAAACTAATTATATTCGCTAAGTGTATAGTATCCTCCTAGTTCGATAGTGATAAGTGTGTAGTATCCTCCTAGTTCGCATTATATTTACACTTGACAGGTTTATTTTCTCTCATAAAACGCCGTATCTTCAGAGGCAATCATATTAAGAACTAATTATATTGGCTAAATGTATAGTATCCTCCTAGTTCGCATTATATTTATACTTAATAGGTTTATTTTTTCTCACAAAACGCCCTGTCTTCAGAGACAATCATGTTAAAAACTAATTATATTGGCTAAGTATATAGTATCCTTCTAGTTCGCATTATATTTATACTTAACAGGTTTATTTTCTCTCAGAAAAGGCCGTATCTTCAGAGGCAACCATATTAAAACTAATTATATTGGCTAAGTGTATAGTATCCTCCTAGTTCGATAGTGATAAGTGTGTAGTATCCTCCTAGTTCGCATTATATTTACACTTGACAGGTTTATTTTCTCTCATAAAACGCCGTATCTTCAGAGGCAATCATATTAAAAACTAATTATATTGGCTAAGTGTATAGTATCCTCCTAGTTCGCATTATATTTGTACTTAACAGGAATATTTTCTCTCACAAAAGGTCGTATCTTCAGAGGCAATCATATTAAAAACTAATTATATTGGCTAAGTGTATAGTATCCTCCTAGTTCGATAGTGATAAGTGTGTAGTATCCTCCTAGTTCGCATTATATTTATACTTAACAGGAATATTTTCTCTCACAAAACGCCGTATCTTCAGAAGCAATCATATTAAAAATTATATTTGCCAAACTATTGCAACAGGAAATGACTATCGTGTAGCGCAAGGCGATGAGCTAATAATCTGCAGGTATTGATTTCAAATACCAACATGAAGTAAATGACGAATTTACTTCATGTTGAATATGAGATTAGCCAATTCTGATCTACGTGAATTTCTATTAGAGAAATGTTTAAACGTAAAATATCCAATCGTCCTGAGACGATGTCCTCCAAAAAATGAAAATTAAGCAGCCTCTAGAAATATTGACATTTATTATGCACTCTTATATATTTTGCCCAGTTTGGATCTATCTACAGCTTGTAGAATATCGATTCCTCGTAGAATATCGATTAACACTTCACTCCTAACTTCAGGAATTCCATGTTCTGTATGAAAATATGCAGAAGATGGTAGAAAAAATATTTAGGTAACAGCGTTCAAAATTTAATGAGAAAAAATAGACAGAGTTAACATGAAAATAAGAAAAAATATTCAAAGAAATACTATAAAGTGAAATTTGTAGAAATTTTCCCACTTAATGTAAAATAGTTAATGAGCACTATAGAAAATTGTTTTTCGTTTCACGTTCTACTTCTATTAGCTGCAGAAGCTAAACAATTGAATTTATTTATAAAAACCCGCCAATTACTTAGGCTACACACGGGAAGAAAGTGTTGTCGCTAAAATGATAGGATATTAAAATTGGAAAGATGTGATTGTAATCAATTGAAGGAAAATGTAAAAGGGTTGATTACAAAAACTGTTTTATAAATATACACACACACATATATATGTATATACATATATATATATATATATATATATATATATATATATATATATATATATATATATATACCTTTCTACTTTTTTCCTTACATTAATGTATTTCGTTGTCTTCGGCATGTTAATGTTTAAAAAAACGTCTAGCGATGCGGGATAACCAACTTAATGTTAACCCAAACCCCGCCGACTCGGGAAGTTTACAAAATCGCTTTTAACTGCGCGGGCAGTAAATTTAAATTCGTCTGTTTATATTATGCAGTGCGAGTAAAACATCTTTAACGTTTATTTTCTTTTTCATTAAATACATTTACGTCTAAACTGTCCCTATCCAAAATTTGGCTTCCTCTTCTGCAAAGAAACTAGGTCTTTCATCATTTTTAAATCCAAAAAAAAATGTTCTCTAATTTCAAAACATTCCATTAATGTTTTCTGTTTATAATCAAAATAAACTATTTCTCTAGTGTGTCAATTTATCCATTCGTTAGATTATAATCATGAAACCTGATGTTGGGAAATTAATCAATCTGGCTTTGCATATAAATGGTTACGCTGTGAAAATCGAAATGATAAGACTTTTCATCAACTATTTTAGCTTAAGTGAGTACATTTCACCAAAATGCATTACCTTATTTTTTATTAACAATTTCTGTATTTTTCGCGTCAATTTTGTCCTCTTAAAGAACTTGGAAGAATTTTTTAATATTGTACCATTGTTTTCCTCCATCTTTCCAGATTCACTTCTATTGCCTTTCTTTTTTTTGTATTTGCGCATAGGGAAAGTGCAGTCGTCATTGACAATTCAATCGGATTCCTAAACCACTCAGTCACATCAATTCGCTATTCAACTCACATTCGCTCGATTCACGCCGATTTAGAATGAACCGCGACACAGCCTAACCATGACACACTTAAAACAAGTTATAACTCTGACGTACGCCGTCTCATAACACGAAATATGATTATATACACGAAACTAGAAATACATAACGACAAACTCCGTGCATTTATCGTACTAACGCATCCTTGCTGCGCAGTGATAGTATTGTTAATGCGCGATTGTAAAACGGACGTAGTGTACTGGTTCCGAATGCGTCCGCGGGCAAGACCGGTTCTAATTGTTTATTTTGAAACGTTAAAATAAAGTGAATCTAGGGAGATTATGGGAATGCACATCTAGCTGCAGCATGCACCAACGGTTTCGCTTTATGACCAAATTATTTAACTGCTTTGAACGAAGCGACGGTCGAATTAACATATTCATAATTATTACCGGCCATTTACATAACTGTTTTGTGCGGATGGTCGTTTTGTGTTTGTCGCATTAGTCGTAACAGTTTTTTGTAAAGTTTCATTGGTTTCGGTTGGAAATGAATAATTATGAATTATTTACAATTAGGAGCAAGTGTGGTCACTTGCTGTTTGGCGGCGAATGTCTAATGAGCATTGGGGGAAAGCCGATGGTGTTTAATCCCGGTTATATATCGTGAGAATTTAGAAGATGTTACATTGTAGTAGAAACAAATGATTGTAGAATAAACCGTCAAAAATGGGATTAATCATTTAAAAGATTTAGCATCTAAATCTTCTTGGTATCGCTTGATCGGTTTTGAGTTGATGATGTTTGTTGTACAATTATTGACTGAAAAACAATTAGGCTATCATAAAATGTACAAAAATCGGTAAGTGATGATAGAAAAAGTTTATCATATCCTTACTCAGTTACACACATAATAGTTACTGCTAATTTCACGAACAGATAATTTCATTGCGATGTAAAACGAAACAGTTGATTTGCCCAATATAATCATTTATGTATGGTTGGAATACATAATTAAGGATGTGACTTCTTGACCTTTGCGTATTTTTGAAACAGACCGTTTATAAGGTCAACCTGGTAAGATGTAATGGTGAAAAGATGTGGGATGCATATAATAAAGGTAAACAGTTTTCAAAGCTTGTTGATGTACAGACGATACGGCACCGCTGGTTACTGGTATTTTGCCAATTTTTTTTAATGTCTACTGTACATAAGTTCCGGTATCACATTGTTTTCAAAACCGATCCAACAGCGACGATGTCAGCATCTGTTGAAACATTATTTCAGACACGTGTGAACATGTCTCTCACCTGTTTCAAAAATTATTAGCAAAAAATAAGTACGCCGCCAGCACGTTAAATTTTTAGCTGATTCACGTCTAGAAACTTTAACGCGACTAGAAATTATTTTCCAGAAACTTTCAGAGAAATGTGAAGGGTTTTTACTAAAGCGTTTGATGGAAACAAGAGAATTCTCCATAAACTTAAACGCCCACGCGAAGAATTCGTTGACAGCGATGTAAAACTTCGAATCATTTAGAAACATTTAGAATCTTTGCTTTAGTAAGCGTCTCCGTGGGTTCTAATACTGACGTTTAATTGTATTATGATCATACGTAATGGAAAGATAAAAATAAATTATATGGTTATTTCTGAGTCGAGGTGACAAATTGTCTGCTTCCATTTTCAAAATTATTTACGTATGCTTTATGCTTATCTTAAAAAATTGGCAAACTAATGTATCTGAAAGCGCGGATTCATTTTAGGTTGTGGTGATTGCAATTGTGGAACTACCCACTCGCAATCCATTTCCGCAACTTTGACTCATTGGCGATATGAAATATAAGAATTTTGTTTGGCCATCGAAACTTCTATGTTTTGAAAAGCTAAGTAAATGTATCTCTATGCTTTAATTGACATCTACTGACGCACGGTTTTCATTACCCTGACACCGTTCTACCATCATTACCTGGCGGAGATTAAGATTGAGAGAATCTGATCCGACGTATAATAGTAGATGTCATGTGGTGTAAATTACCTTTGAAGGTGATCTTGTTAGCATGACACCGACCCTTAATACCTATTTGCACCTATTTCCGCAACTCAAACTCACACTACCACCTTCTCCCAGGCTCGCTCCCGCCCAGTCCAGCCGACAGTGGCGTTTCCGACGTAGACTCCTCGAGTTCGGGTCACGCATCCACCGACGAGCAACTCAAGGCGCGCCTCCAGCCGCCGCCCTTCGCCGCGCCCTTCCTCGCCCCCTTCTACCACCACCACGGGCAGCCCTCGCATCACCACCAGCTGCAGCAGCCGGCACCGGTGCACCAGCCGCATCACGGTCATGCTGCACTACATCACGGGTTCCAGAACGGTGGGCGGACGCAATGTGAGTATTACTTGTTGACTGTCTTTGCTTTGATCTTTTACGAGACGTTGGTTGTCCTCTTTGTCTCTCGGTAACGTTTTTGGTTTGACCAATAAGAGTACGAAATTAAAATCTATTTATTTGAGATTTGAAGAAAAATATTTTTATGGTATTAAACTTATCAACTTAGGACTTATCACATTTGGCTAAAATATTTGTTCTGGACCTAGACTAGAGACGAGCTAGAGATGAACATTTGGTTCAGTAATATTTTTAGATTTGTTAACGTGAAAGAATATTTTTATCACGACTTTATCTGAGCGCAGCATGTTTATATTTTACCTCTAAAACTGCAAAATCTATTTCAGCTAGTCAGGGCTCTTGTCAGCAGGTGGCACTTTTCACGATGATGTAGTTTGTTTGTGGCCCGTTTTTACAGTGATTTTATAATTATGTTCGTTGACCCGTAAGGTAACAGTTTTTGCCAACTACTTACTGGAAAGATGATTTTGGTACTTCGATTGATTTATAATTACTTTATTTGAAATATGGTATACAATTAATAGACTTGTTGGCTGACCTCAGATCGACGCTTTGACCTAACATGTGACGATGTACTCATTTACCGGTCACTTGTATGGTTTATACGCCTTTCCCACCTTGTTTTCACGACATACGCTGTGATTAATTATAAAATATAGTTTTGTATTTAAACATTTTATGAACTTTAGCTATTTGTTTTTGAAACCACCGGTCTTCATCGAATTTACCTTGTAGCTGCTACAATTTCATTAATGGACTATTGTACCTGGACGTATTATCCTAAAAGTTTATTTTTTGTTGTGTTTTATTAACTTTCTCAACATATTAACACTAAATTGTGGGTTTAGCAAGGATTTATCGAGAAAAAATAAATGCAATTGTATACTTAATCACTAATAAACTGAAACGTCAAATTGACAGCTCTCTAATGTTACAAGTAGAATATGCTTAGAATTTTGTGCGATTATAGTTCTCAAAGATCAAAAATTAAAATACCAAAGTTAAGAATCATGCAATTTATAAAAGTTTACATATATTTATTTCTGTCACAATTGTGCCGTTTATCTATCGTTTTAATGTCGTTTTATACGTTTCACTTTTTGTAAGCTAAGTGTCCAATATTGTGCGGCGTTCTCATGACGTCTTCCAATCTTAGAATTGAATAGCTGTCAATAATAATGTATGTGATAATTTTATCATTAATTCACACTAATCAGTTTTCCAAGATTTTGTTAATTATATAACTTTAAATAATAAGTAAAAAAAGCTTTGATAAATGTATAACATGAATTTATTTAAGAAAATAAGCTATTTTCTTGTGTCTGTCTCTGCAAAAAGTTATGCAAAATATAATCTATATATCTCAAATGTGCTAAAGATTATTTTTAAACGACCACGATGTTTCGATCGTACTAAACCAATAATTAGAAGATCCGTCTCGACAGACGTCCGGTAGCTGACGCAACTGTGGGCCTTCGTACCGTACGTTGTTCCCTCGCGTCGCTCGTGTGTGCTTTTTATTGCTTGTATCATAATATAATTAAATATGTATATATATATATATATATATATATATATATATATATATATATATGTATGTATTATGTCGACACGATATTGATATATGTAATGAGGAAAACAAAGTTTGATCAGGGAAGGGGAATGTTTGAGACATGCGATTTATGTTTTTAGCTTTTAAATTGTCTATCATTTATTTGGCTTTATCCATAAGATGCCATAGGGACATGGGTAACCCATAGATATGAGTGTACTATTTATAGCAGTTTCTTGTCAGTATACCATCCTAAACTAAAGTATCGACGACAGTTTAGAAGTTCCAAGCTCTTAAAATTCCGAAGGTTTTTCAGTGCCTGTATCTTACATTTAAGTAGTTATATTTTCTTAAATTTGTTCTTTACATTCTCAACAGAAAATGATATCCTATAAGCGACTGTCTTGCTTGGATTTATATTCCCGTAAATAATTGTAACGTTTTGATAATTTCATTCAACAGCAAATATGTAGATTTTTGTGAAACACGCGCTACCAGAGAAACAGACTATAAGAACGATTGTCGTATAAAGATCTGTAATAATGTATTATTCTCATAATTCAGTTGTGAAATGCAGAAAATTAATATAGTATTTTTTTTCTATTATACATTTTATATTAATTTTTTTTTTTAAATCCATTACATGAAAAAAATATTCTTACTTTTTTGTTTAAATTGTATAAAACTGTATCAAAAAGATAATATTATAGTTCTCCGACCGTAGAACAGAAAATTTTTAAAGTTGTTCTATTAACAAGCTGTCATTTTGACGTTTCGATTCATGAATAATGACATTCATTTAAATGTCGAACTAATGAAAATCGAGGAAGACCGTGTATAACGTGTTTTGTCCCACTTCCTTAGGAAGCAATTGATCAAGTCCCTCCGTCTGTCTTTAGTGTTCCATAGACAAATGGCAAAAACTATATCCTTATAATTTTGTCATATCTGTCACACCGTTCTACTTTCTATATTTTTAGACGTATGTTAATTAAATTTTGCTTTATATAAAAATCTAAAAAGGGATTAAACATTTTTTGGCACATATAATTGAGTTGCTTATTAGACAAGTCTTCTAAAATATAATTGTGGTTTCATTTACAATTTTTCATTTTTATTTTCCATTTACAAAATATTAAACTTCAAAAACTTTTCTCTGATTTTTCGATTGTGGATTTGAAAAATATGAATAATTCAAATAGAGTTAACAATTTAAATAGAGTTCCCTAATTATCTATATATTTTAAAAAATTCAACAATTTAAGGAGATATAGATAATTACGGAATTCTATTTTGTACGATTCTGACACACGCTTGACCAGTTTTATTTGCCACGAGTTCATAACAAAAGTATTCAACATCGAAAAAGTTTAATATATTTGGCGTTAATTTTGTAGAACTTCATTATTCATTTAAGTTCTTTACTACGAAGATGTTGTAATACAACGAAACCTAGGTCGTGGTAAAGAACTTAAAGAAAGTAGAAATAATACTACATCACGTAGTTCCATTTAATTGTGAATCGTAAAAATTTATAAATAAGCACCTATTATAATATAATCTTGGTTTGGGCTTGGCCTACTCACAGAAGACATATCATACCGTTAAAATTACTACATAGATTTTTAGGAACCATTATTTAAAATCTTTACAAGTAAACATTTTATATAATGGTGAACGTAGGATCAAAATCCATTGAAAATTTTTTTAAGATTACACCGAGCAACTGATACATCGCTTCAAATAGTATATAAGACTCCTATATACAACTCACACTTAACTGGATAGTAATACACAACAGTTATAGGATACCGTCCGTTAGTTCTTGCGTCTGTTTCCTCCTAGAATGAATTTCCGGATGCCCTCAAGCAATACTTTTCCAAGTCCGTGGTTCTCGTGTATTACGTTGTGTATACCACATTAATGAAATAATTAGGTACTTGCGAATTGTTTTCAACATGTGTACCCCCATTGATTTTAACAAAATAAATTAAATAAAACATTCAACTTTCACGCGTGTCTCCTACGTCTGTATACGCATGCAGCGGATCCAATTGTTCGTGCGTACATACAAACAAACACGCGTATCTATAAATATACGTCTTCATGTGGCATTATCTATGCGCGCCGTGAAATATGCGCTGAGGCGGGAGTATCGTGTAATGTATTCGGGTAGGTCAAGCCGTTGTGGGTGATTTCATGTCGTCACGTGGCTATCACGGGCTTTGTGACGGTGCGACGGGAGGCGGTGGCCTTCTATTTCAGTTAATAAATTGTATTAATTAAGTTGTTATTGTTTACAGTGACACGTGGTAATAATAATGATTGTTTTTGAACAAAAAAAATCTAGTTTCGTCCTACAGAAATTATGTTACGTTTCGGATTAAACAATAGCTTATTAATTAAGTCGAATTATGAACTATGTTTATTCCAAGTTTCGTTACAATCCGTTTACCCGTAATGGAATAATAAACATTCGATTTTATAATAGTCATAACAAAATACATGTATAATTCATTACTCATTACTCTGTTATAGGAATTATATGTATATTTTACTCTACCCTACAAATTTACGTATATTTTGGTAGCGATTCGTTATTTAATTATTGAGTTATTGCTTAACGAACAAACTGATTTTCGGATTTATATTAGTAGGAATATCTCGCTATGTATCATAATATCTTTGACATAGGTGTATACTTACTCCATATAAATTTTGCGTGATATTTTTCTGATTTCATTAGCGTACTGTATTGCATTGTATCTCTTATGATTTTTCCCCTCTTACAATATAAAAACTGATTTCTAAGTATTATTTTAATTATTCTACAACGCGTCCAAAGAGAGTCAAAGTACAATTATTATCGTCATAAAATGGACTAAGTTTGAAAAATGTTTGCATTTTTTTAAATAAATAAATTTTGATGACGTTCAGACGAGTATTATCTATATTTACATTTAGGCTCCTGATTAGTTCAAATAGCAACAGCGACATAGTAGCGATAACTTAAATTATACTTAGAAACAATTTATTATAAAAACACGCTGGTCTGAACCCGAATCGAACCGGTTCCAAAAACATTTGACCCTACTGCACCGTAACCAAGTTTGGATATCGATAAACACAACCATAAATTTATGTCCGTCTGGTCTGGTCATTAAGCTGCTTGTTTTTGTTTAATTTGGTAGTCGATTCCATCCTCCCTCCTTGCTTTGCCTTTCCTCTTCCGTCCGCGATACAATGGCGTGAGTATGCTCGGAGCTTTGCGTCTGCATTTTTTGTTTACGCTTCGCAGCGAACGAACGTATCTCGCGAATTTTAATTTTTTTTTGTTTATAGTTTATGATTTTGTAACTATATATCCATTCATGCTAAATCAGGTTTCAATTTAATAAAAAGTACCGACATGTTAATTATAGAGAAAATACTAATCCATAAAACTTAGCTAAAGCTTAGAGAGAGATGGCATAATAGGAACAGAAAAAACTAATCAGCGTATGTAAGAATAATTTGTTTATATTTTCGTGTAATCCTCAAAGAATATATTAAGGGGCAAATTTTTGAAATAAATAATATTTAACTTTTTTTTTAGATGGACATGCAGTCATACAGAGATAGATACAGAAAGATTAAAAGATGTAGCAAAGTAAATGAGGTAGTGTCAATATTGCTAGAATGAATTTTTCAAACAAGTAAATGGATCCAATTTTTTTTTTTAAATTTGGCTTCGTTCTTCTATAAACTATGCCATTGTCCCCTGTCACATTTTGTTTTTTTTTTATTTTGTATCTTTCTGCGTGTTATATGTTCAGGCCGTCTATTATACCAGAAGAAAAAATAACGATGTCATGAATCTTAATTCTCTCCTTAGTCTTGGTCGACCCTTTTTTCTCTTTTTATGAATTTTTCATTAGCTTTATTCACTTTAGTGCAACTTTTTCCAAATTTTAAAATGTTAAATAGGTAACTTTAAGTTTTCTTTCGTATTATCCGAATCATAATAGACGTATATATGTTATTGTAATATATTTAAAAAAATAATTGATATACATATACCCTTTTGAAATCGAATCTCCTAAGTCCGCACGCACACGCGCGCGTCGCGTCCGCTAACCGAGCGAACCCGGAAAGTCACCTTAGTCGTGTAGAAATCGCAGCTACTTACCGTACTATCGATATCTGTCTGTCCGCCCGTCTATAGATACGCGCTACATTGGACGGCTCGCCCACGGAAAACAGCACAAATATTTGCCAACGTCCGATACCAGCGCGGTCGTTCGCCAAATGTCGCGTGCGTGTACACATTTATAATTATGTAGCATGTTTTGTTCAATAAAAATACCTGCAGAGTGTAATTCGCATGTAATGTTCGGATATTTATGGGAAAATTAAATGAAAACCGGACGAAAATAAACTTTTACCAAAAGCAACACTTTTGATTTAGTTGTGAAGTTATTTTTCATAATAAGCGTTTCGTGTTGCGGTCGATCTTCAATTTTATGCAATGTTTTCTCGATTTAAAAAAAAAATTAATCTTGCGTAACTGTATTAAATCTAAAATGCGTCCTTTTTGGTATTACAGTTGAATTAGTGAATTTAATTAAATCTGCAGGTGTTCGTTATTTTGTCCAACCTTACAACTAGCAAAATACTCGAAATCAAGTGCTGATTTTTATACACATATGGCCAATAATTGAAACTTTATGCATATATATTCTTGTGAAATTGTGCACAAGCCCAAGGTATTGACAACTGTCACTACATTACATATTCTCCTGTTTTTATCTCAAAAAAGGCTGGTAAAATTTTCATGATTATTTTATACTTTTTCACTTTTCTCTCTATCTATCTATCTCTCCCTTTCTCTCTATTTTCCGTGACTTTCATCGGTCGCGTAAATTTGTTATAAAAAATATCATTCGTAACGTTACGTTGCTTTATACAAACATCCTAAATATGCAAAATTAATAAACGCCAAAAATAAAGATATAGAACAAAAATTTGTGGAAAAAGAAATGTAATTCTATACATGTAATAAAATTGTAACAAAATAAATTCTGTACATGGAAAATATTTTAAAAGAAGTGATTGATTTACCGTACAGAAAGGTAATAGAAGCCAGAAATCTGTTTTTAGAATTTTTGTCTGTCTGTATGTTAATTTGTTCGTCAATCATGCGAAATCTATTGTACGGATTTTAATGAAATTTGCTATGGTAATTGTTTATACCCAAGTGCAACATATGAGAGAAAAAAATTCTAATAATTTTTCTTATTCCGCATTTCACGCGAACGAAGTCGTAGGCACAGCTAGTTTACTTATATATATATATATATATGTATATATATATATATATATATATTATATTTATATATATATATATATATATACGCGCTTTGAAAGCATAGATATTATCTATAAAGAAAACAGTTTTATCTCACGTATCTGTTGTTAAGTATGGTAAGAAATGATCACACTATACGGAAGGAAGCCGTCTCTCCGAATCAACTGCACGCAAGGAAACTCATAATGAAACTGGTAAATTTACAAAACTGGTAAAGTAACAAAATTAATAATGAATCTGATAAATTCATAAAACTGATAAAGTTATAAAACTAGAACATAATAACACAGCTCAACGACATAGTACCCATATATAAAATATAAATTGAAAAAAGAATACGTGGAACCCATTTTGACGTACAGTTTTTGGTGTAGGTGTAGATTTATAATCGAGTTGCTTGTACGATGAGGATGTTCATAGAACGCCGTTCTACCCTGAGGTGTGTTTTTAGAAGACAATATAAAGTCGTACACTTTTCTGCAACGTAATCATTCCAGCATCCTTACTCAGATCGATTAGTCACTAGAATGTTGTCTATCACAATCTACGTTGCCACATATAAAAGAAAATGAAAATTCTATTTTTAAAAGTACTGCGCGATACAGTCAAAGCGGCCAACATAATAACTTATTCATCGCCACGTATATGTATGTTGCCATGCTTAAAAAACAGGAAGTTTTCTAAAAATAAATTGGGAAAAAAATCTCACACGGTGCAGGCAAATGAAGGAAAACGTATATATTATGCAGATGTGGAGCTGGCAACACTTCAACAATCTGACCAAATGCGTGACTCGGTCTGCTTTTCCGCCCTCGTTCCGTATTTTATTACAGCGGCTACTCTTGCTTTTATTTAAAGTTTCCGAATGTAAATACGCTGCTGTGTTATTTCCGGTTGACATTTTGGGGTACGCTAAATTTTCCATTCTAATTTGATAATTGTTAACCGCCTTCCGTATAGCTAAACATAATATTTAGCGTTTAATTTATGCCGCGAATGATGTCCCTAATTCGCTTATAGTATTTATAGTAGTGTAGCCCTGTGGCAATGCTCGTTAACTCTAGTTATAAGCTAGTAAGTTCTAATTATAAACAAGATTATTCTGAAATTAAATTCAGGTATTGCTCCAAGTCTTAAAATGACACAAATCTAGATGACAAACTTTATTTCCATTAAGTATGTGATACAGAACTCTTGGAGAATTACATGTCGCCTCTTCTTACTTTTCTCCGATTGAAAACGAGATGAAAACCAAAATTAATTAAAGCTGAAAAATACTGTGTGTTTCATTCCTTTATTAAATTTTTTGAACACGTGTCGTGATCAATTAGTTGATATACTAAACATTTTGCTGGACTTTGTTTATATGAATCTTTCAAAAGTTTGTCTAATTTGTCGCCAGTGTATTAGAAAATTTACCTTAGAATTATTTCCAATTTATAAGATCTTAATATATTATTCAAACTCATCTTTTGAGAACTATCAATTGTCACTTGTAATACCTCAAAATACTTTATAGAAACAACTATAAAGTATTTTATCTGGAATTTATGAAACGCACAGTTTCTTAGATTATAGATCTGAAAGTAAGACTATACTAGTAGAACTGAAGTAAGACAGACACGGAGATATGCATATTGGCTCATAGTTTGTAAATTTTGGAGTGGTTAAAGTAATCATAACATTTTCCCAACTTTCTGAAAATCATAGCAAGTAGCGTTGTTATTAATAAATTTTCTTAGCTGCAAACGACACGACGATGCAATTACCAGACATAATTTCTTGCAAATTATTCGATTGTTTTTGATGGCGCGGCTCTAAATATAAATATATGCATGTATGTCCAGACACACAGAGGCGTCTGTTGGATCGTTGCACCGCCACTGAGTAAACAGGCCGTGCGCCGCATCTCATGACATTGAGGAAGGTCAGGGCGACCGACGTTTTTTATATTGATATCCAGTCTATATACACATACATAAATACATACATAACTACTACATATCTGTCTTCACGTATGTACAAATATTTATTTATATGTATTTAAACAACAATTTAACACTGCTCTAGTGAAAGTTGTACCTTATCTAAAATATGTTTGTGTTTTTGGAAAGTTTCGCGCGGGCAGAGATAAGAGATGCTATATTTAGTTTATAAAGAACTGTAACGCAGTATGGCATTGACAATTTGTCGCTTGACGGATTAAATATTAAATTGTGGTCATTGTCGCATGTTACGCGAAATATGACTAACTACAACACAGATTAGAATCTTATTAAGTTGGACTTAAACCAAATCTTGTTAATAAGAATCACTATAATCCAATTAGAACAGGATTTGCTGTCGACCTGGAGAGATGGCAAACAGATGTAGACTCAATCTCGTTTATGATATCAAAGGGAATCTTGTATTTCAGAGAATATATACTTTTCGATTCTAATCGTCTTCGAACTAGTAGATTTTGTTTTATAAGTTTTTCGGATATGGTTTGACGATTTAAAATGAATAAATAATGTTATTAACTTCAGAAATTTCTCATATTTTGCCGTAACAGAGAATGACTGACTGTTTTGATCTACTTGCGAACGTCTTCAGCTTCCTTTATTGGTGTTCTCTTAACCTCGGTAAAAATAAAGTACAAAACTCAACAATGCCAAAGGGGCTTCCAATTCGTTCCTATAAAACGTTCGGGGTTCATTAATATTGTATATTTGAAATGAAAGCGAAAGCCGTTGTTTCCAGATTTAGACGTAGCTTGATGTTGTGTAAAAAATCAATATCCAATTATTCCGTCCGTGTTTAGATCCCGGACTCTATTGTAAAACGGAAGATAAACAGACGGGACGTACTCGTACGTGCGTGGTCTCGACATCCGGCGGCTGTCCAGACGTAAGTTGCAGACGCGTCTATAGCTATGATTGTTATTATATAATTATAGATATCGCGGCGGGTATCGGCATACGTTGTAGTATGCAGGTCACGGAGGTATTGTAGGAATGCGGGGAGGATGTGAGAAGGGATTAAGGATGTGAGGATTGTGCAGGTAGAAGGAAGAAGTTAGGTTAGGGTTGGAGGTTGACCGGTACTATCCATATTATTAGATACTTTTTTAGAAAAATATTTTTCTACTCCCATAGTTTTGAGATTAAGACAGTTGTGAATGCTACCGTTCTCAAAGAATCCTTACCTTCATATTTCCTGAATATACAGGATCTGAATATATTAATCCCCCAGGATTACCAGATCTTGTATATTTGTCCTAAATATTTATTAAAGCCAACGTAGATTCGAAGAGCAATGGGAAATTCAAATCTTCACGAGTACCAGCCTTGAGAATATTGACCTAAATCTCTATCATTTAGATACCGGCTACGCTGCACTCCCAAGAGACATCCATGTTGGTGATTGTTGACCGTCTTATGTACACTTAGTAATATCTTTGTTCACTCGTATTGAACTAGAATTTGTCGAGAATTAATGTCAAGAAAGCAGTCAGTATTAATCGAACAACATGTCATTATAAAGGATAAATTGTATTCCTAAGTGATTTAATACATAATGTATCGTAACGAACCCTAAATTGCTAGTTACCAACGGAAAAGAAAAATTGTTTGTTTTCAATATTTATAAAGTGGAAAATATATTGTCTTTATTAGTAGAAGTAATTTGTTGTCATGTTGTCGTATGGTTCTTAATTTTCTCTTTATGTTACCTTAATTTTTTTCTCAAAAGAATGTCATTGTGAGTTATCGATATTGTTTTTTTATTTATCATTGCATATTATATTAATGCATATATTTCACACATAATCCGATATTTTCGCTGTTAATCACGAACTTATGTAATATTTTGTTTTTGTTTCGTTACTCACATTTAGTTGTTTTTTCTGATACTTTTTGTCTATGACATATGGCGACACAGAACTTAAATTTGCAAGAATATTAACGCATTCCGTTTTAAATTCAGGCAAGACTGTACGTGTTATTTTCCTTGCAATAAACTAATTTATTAAAAATTTTATTATGTAAATAGACTCCTTTCTATATATCGTTTTCTTTACATTTTTTTAATCGATAAATTGCATTCTTCCATTGCGAAATATTGGCAGCATTAATAAATAAATATTTAATGTAAAGGGCAATTCCATTAGCTTCTCTAAAAATACGAGCGACTGAATACCGCAATGTCAAAACCGCGGTCATATTCAAATTAAAAAGAAAACAATGCCTGACGCTTACGTCAAATGAAATTTGGCGCGTCTCCAGTTATGACAGCTCGTCGCTGCTATAGATAATGTGGTTTACGATTTTTTATGCAGCCTCTATATTTGGTGTTATCCAATTGCAGAAAATAGTGTTTAACTTGATTTTTTAGACAAAAAAATTTGTCTTCGTGTGAGGAATTATATAATTTTTTTTATGTAATTATATTTTTACTTGAACGCGTGAGTAATAATTTTATAGTGCAAATAAAGTCTTTATTTGCATTGCACTAGTATTTTTAAACCAAAAAACATCGGTTTGATTTAAAATTAAATCTATGGAAGGTTAGGTTAGATTAGGTTCACACAACTGATTTTTTTTCTTTTCCCACACATTCTTCCGATTTGAATGTATTCTAGTTAGAACTACAATGTTATCAAATTCCTAAAAGACAGTTCCAATTGGACTCAAAATAGTCATGTGTTGATTTCATATTATAGATGAAATCTTAAATATGAATATGAGATTTTAAATTGAATAAACAAATTTTAATCCTGTTTGGACAAAGTAAATTTTTTTTAAATTTACTCTTTATTTAATGTCATCGCTCTTTGGTTTTAAGTTGCCGAAATGGACGAGCGAAATGCTCGTATAAGACTGGACTCTTTCGATCATAGGTTTTCAACCTGTAGCATTGTTTTGAATTTTCTAGTTATATCTTGTACCTACTTCTGTGGTAACAGCATCTGGTAAAATAAGTTTCGTTGGAACTAAATTTCTGCATCATTTTCCAGTTATGATACACATTCCTAGCCCCTAGTTTTTACAGTCCGAATATATTATAAGCTAGCGATCTCAAAAAACCATCAATCTCTGCATGAGAAAGTAGACAAAACATTTTTCTTATAGTTATAAACCTATCAACTAATAATTTTTAAATTCTTGGTCTTTTATGCAGAGCAATTTATTACAAATATTTCGGTAATTATTCAGTGTACATATACAAAATTTCTTCACGATTTTATCAATTTATAGAGAATATAATGGTAACGAGGTCGCGCCTGTGCGTGCGTCACGCAAAAATCGCCGAACGAATTTTAACGAATTTTTTGCAATTTTGTACTTTGTGTCAATATGTGCAATCATCAAAATTGTTATTCAATTCTACTACCAGTTAAATATTTGACAGCAACATCTGTTTCTTTCGTAAATAACCATCATTAATGTATAGTTTTATAGTTCCCCACTAGTTAGCGATATTTCGTTATTAATAAATGTTTGTACTTTAATAACGAATTTATATGTATAGAGGAAAAAAATTGAATATCTAGAAACGTATAATATAGTATAAATTTTCCTGTGCGGAAAACAGACAACTTACTAGATATTAATAAGTATAGATCGTAGTTTCAAGAAACAATACGTTCATATATATATACACACACACACACACACACATATATATATATATATATATATTGCGAATCTCATGGGTTCATGAAATACGCAATATAACGGTATCTCAGCGGATGAATGAAGACACAGAGATCTAAACAAGCATAAAAACACACAAACACCAATACCTCGGACATATCATGCTCCGGAGGAAATACCAACTCCTTCAACGCATTATGCAAGGCAAGATAATATGTAGAAGCAGTTGTGGAAGGAAGAGGATATTCTGGGTGAAGAACACACTGCAGTGGTACAATAAAAGTTTGACGCTCTTTTGGGTCAGCTGCATCCAAAGTTCAAGTATCCATGATTACCAATCTCAGTTATAAAAAGATACTACAATAAAAATATATGTATAAATAATTGGATTCTATGAATTTTCTATTTCAAGTTTGTTTATTTTCTTTAAATATTTGCTTATCGCAAACAAAATCCATGTTACATTACGGAATCGACACGTCAGTATCATGCAAATCAAACTCATAAAGGCGATATCTTAACCATCTAGGCGTCGAGAGAACCTGTTTCGCTTCGAAAAAAAGGCAGACAAACAAACGGAAACCGCGCCGATTAGCCTATCGAGATTGTATAATCGGCCCTCACGGTCGGCGGGCGGCCCGCACGCCGCCGGCTCTCGACACCGAATCCGCTCTTGCCCAAGCGGGTTGAGCAATGACAGTGCCCCTCGTACTCCACTACTACTTATTATTATTATTATTGTTTGTTTCGGGATGTTGCAAAACGCACGACCTACGCGCCGCGTGTGCGCCGCGGCACGAATTCATTGGCCATTGTGCGCGATCGCGTTTGTATGTCTGCGTGCTTGAGTTCGCGGCCGAAAATTCGTGTTGTTACCCAATTTTAGATACAGGTTGGGTGCGCATTTTTATTCGACTCGTGCTTTGTGGTGAATGATTAAACGGCTGCGCCCGCTGGTCCGTCTGCATGAAGCTTACATTTTACCGCTCAATTCGTACGGTGTTTGTCTTGAGGCCATACCCAGACGAATTAAATAATTAAAAAATTACTGAATCAGCTGAATAAACCTCAAGTTATAAGCAAAGCAAAGAATCTGAAGTTTTAAGATTCTTTGCTTTGTTTATAACTTGAGGTTTATTCAGCTGATTCAGTCATTTTTTAATTATATTTAATGACGATCGAAAAGCATCGTGAGTAAACATTTATACTCACTTAAAAGGCTATTTTTTCATAATTCCTTTTCTGTATTGCATCCATAATAGTAGGCTGAAAGAAAGTTTTGTTTGTGTCCACGCAATTCAGATGGAGTTTTTAGTAAAAAATAGGAGTTAACTTCAAGTAATATTTAATTTTAATTTCGTCGCAATCAATTCACTGAATCAGAAGATATTCCACTTTAATATTTTCGAAATATCGTTTATGTTGCATTAGTACAACTTGTTGTTTATTGTAAAAATGCAGTGTAAACTATTTTTTACCCCGTATCCGTGTACATGAATAGATGGCGCTACGTATATTTTAAATCGCACAATGAAGTTTTCCACCCGCACATAGATCCGCGAAATAGGGGCGTGGCCAGAGGTGAAATGTACTTATAAAAAATGCATCATGCATGCAATGTTAATTTGTATGTAAAGTTGCAATTACCAGGCAATTGCCTTACCTTACATTCAAGTTTGAGAATCCTAGCAATATAACGAAACTATAACATTCTTGGCAAGTCTTTGATACACGTTTTTGTGGGTTTTAAATTTTCTTTTTCTTCGATGTTTGACTTCTAAGATGTCTTCTACGCTTTTTAGAAATATCATTTCATTTCACTTATATTATTTGAATACGTGAAGTGTTTTTCAATTTTAAGACAACTTGAAGATGATTCTGAATAACAATAATCAAAAAATATTTAGGTTGAATGTTGTAACTTGCTTTAACATTATAAATTAAGTCAGTTTTCTACAGGAGAACACGCCAATTGTTTTAATTTCAGAAGTTCTGCAAACTTACAAATCACTGTTATGTTACAAAACTTTATCTATACGTCAACACGGTCAGCATCACATATCATATCTCTCATGTACCGCATCTCCTTGGACATAAAGAATTGTGTTACCAACACACAAATGTCGTCACTTCCACAGTCCGTAATCGCTGGTGCGAACCGCCGTCTACCGGACTTCCGGTCCTGCATTGCTGGCACGCCTTCAGGACTTTGTTCTGTATCATGTTTAAAGATATGTCGAAAATATAAAAGTACAAAATTTATGAAAATGTTACGGGAATGTCATATCAAATGTGTAAACGAATAAACCAAATGTGAAAGACTATAATAATGTTGGTCTAAGGACGTTGCTGATGTATGATTTTGAAAAAAAAATGTGCGTGTTAATTTGGGAAACTAGCACATCCGAAATATAATTTCTTTAGTGTTTATAAATAGTAATAGATTGTATATTTAGTCAATAACCCTTTTCAGGACATAAATTTTAAAATAATTAAAGGAAGATTATAATTTATTGATTGAAGAAAATCCAAATGGACTACAATAATAAACGTTTTTAATATAATAAGGAATTTATTTTTGCCCATGAGTAATTGCAGCATTATCAAATACCAAAATCACTTATTTCCAAAAATTTACATTTTTAACTGAATTATAGCAAATCTAACGTGTAACCGTTATTAAGCTATAAACCTTAATCACAGAACTATTCCGCATACAAGCATTCTCTCTTCCTCTCCTCCCCACTACATGCCCTACCCCTTCCCACTCGCACCGTGTTACACGGTAACAAGTAACGGTAACGCCTAAAAACAATATTGCTCTCCAGCAATCCGCCGTTACTTTTTTGGTGTAACGCGTCTATAGAAGTTACAATTTAAAAATTTAAAAATAATTTATTTACTTTCCTATGTAAAAGAGAAAAAAATTTTCGGTGGCGCTTATTATATCAAATAAATAAGAATCTGATAAGAAAAATACAAGACATTTCTGCATGTTTATCCTATAAAGCAGTTAAATTTCATATTAGAAATTGAATAGGTAAATCCCGACTTCGTGTAAATGTGTAAACAGTGTTAAAAATTATTGAGAATCAATGTTCGTGATTTCGTTATTAACTTAAATTTTACATAAAATTTTCGTAAATTCTAATATGAAAGAAAAACTAATTTTTCAAATTTATGTGTTTTTTTAAATCGTTGCTTTTGTCAAGTTAGAAAACGAATAGATTTATGTAAACTGTCTATAAATAGATTTGTAATTAATTTAACTTTATTTTACAACTAATCACATTTTAAAAATCCTTTAAACTCAAGCCAGAACTACAGTATTACTAAGCATAATCTGCTAAGTGCTACCGCAGACTAATTCCATAGCATGGCTATCCGTACGTACGTACCAACTCCACTACAATGTACTATACACATCTAAAGTCTCACTACAAGACGCTGCCCGCGTCGGTGTGAGACGCGCGTGCCTGTGTACGTGTATGTGTGCGCGGAGAGAATCGGTGTGAGCGCGGGTGTAGTGGTGGGTCGAGCATCGGCGGGTGAGGTGATCAACCCATTTCAAGGACATTGCAATGTTCGCGTCGGCGCGTGTAGCTCGACCGCGCCGTCTTGAGTCGCCCCGACTTTTTGGCACTTTTTATTTTTTCATTTTTAGAATTATTTTTTTCACTTGCATTTCAAGGAATTGGATGATACATTTTTGATGTTTGATTGAACCGTGTCAATGTTGTTTTATTACTATAGTGCGTTCAAACGACAATAAAGTACTTTTACATTTTTATTATCATCGATTTTACGTCGTTATTTCGTCGGGATGTTTATGTGGGATTTTTATGAGGGCGATTGCGTTTGGGTTTTATAGTTTTTTTTAACAATACGATATATCTTATAACATGCATATATAACACGTTTATCATTAATCTCTTTTTAATGGATATAAAACAAATTTGATTCGTGTATATCGTTGTCAAACTTCCCTAATTATTTACCGGAAAATTATCTTTCCTTTCATAATTAGCTCGTTATTTATTTGTGACGTTAACCTGATTTCCAAAGTTACTGTTGCTGATGCAACCATTATTAAAGAGGTCTTCCTCGCTTCCTGTAAACATCCTCTTTAGTTATTATGCAATGAAATATTTAATAAGTTGAGTTGAAAATTGTTTCAAAATTACTTTCTGTTGTTAATACTAAAATACTTTTGTCAAATTATACATAATGCCTAATACGTAATTAAACAACGTGTTGTTGGTATAAAAATAGATAGAGCAATAGGGTATACTACCGCGAACAGAGGAAGATAAGAAAATTACCGATTTTTTTACGCCAACACATGCTCTTTAATAACCTCTTTTGTAAACTTTTTCACCATAAACATGTTTGACATCTTTACGGAAAAGTTCACATCTACGATAAGGTTCGTTGTTGTATACAATACATGCATACAGTCGTATTCGATCGCGATGACATTTAGAATTATCTTACTTTGAATGGCGGTGAGGAATTTCTAAATATATCTTCATACAAAATATTTAACGCGCCAAGATAGAAAATTTTACATTTTCTTCCTATTAAATAATATAGACGCTTTATCGAGACTGATTCCGATTTGATGTTTATCCTTTGCAGGTTTTCACGGTCTTTGTAAAGGTCCTTGATGTGTAAAATCGTAACCCTTTTTGAGTCTTTATTTATTCTATTGAAGTTGTATGTAATTATTGTTACTTGATACGCCAAAACATTAAAGATTTAGTATATTTTTATTGCGTATTTTAGTCAGTAAGGGAGTGATGTGAGAATTTATATATATTTGGGTTAAACAAGAGTGAAGGCAACATATTGAGTTAGCTAATAAATAATTTCCAAAACGTAAAACGGTCATTGTCCTCACTGTTTACTTAATTTTAAGTTTCGACATTGCGTCTAAACGACAATACTAAATATTTTCCCAAGTATATAAAATAATAATCACTTTTCGGAGCGTGTGAATTATGTTACAATAATAAAGTCATGTATAATTATGTGGATGTTTAAATAATAATTTTTATTTAGTGTGAAATGAAGCTGGCATCGTTGTGAGATAAGCAAGTTCATCTCGAATTATTGTTAACAAGCGGTTAGATATTTCGTAACCCGACCCAAGTGTTAGCACAGTTTCGCAACAGTTTACAAGTTTAATGGGAAATGTTCACAGTTTTAGAAAGAAAGGTTAATATTTTGCATAATCCGCGAGATTAAAACAATTCGTATAATTAACCTACAAAGTTATAGTTGTAACTGAGAAGATATTTCTACACCTCATAAAGGGATTATGTGATTTTTGGGGGTCTCTTCTTTTAATTATTTTCAATGTTATAATACATATACATATATATGTATATCTACACACTCACATACATGTATACATGCGTATGTCATTTTTTTGTTGACATTCATTGAAAATTCTGAGAAACAATTCGCGATATCACTTTGTTATGTAAATATTGTTATCTGACGTGTATTTGTTATTAAGTTAACAAATCCGCTCAAATATATATGCGTAGACAAATACATACATAGATATATATGTAGTACAGCGGCATTACAAAGTCTACCAACGCTAGATGTTACCTCTAAATCTGACGCTTTTTAACGTGTGTTATTAAAAAAAAATGTAAAATAATCGCAGAAATAAATTATTTTTTTTAAAATAAACAACTAATCCATATAAATAAAAAAATTATGAGAGGAAATATTTTTTTCATGTCTCGTTTCACATCTGCATTTTGCATTTAATTTAAACGATTAAAGCATAATCTTGACTTTTCCTTATTCTATTTAATTTTCTTTTTTGTATTCCTTATTGCTTCATTGACTAACGCTATTACTATTTACATATTTAGTCAGTCAACCTTCGATACATGGGATACAAAACTCATTCTCATTTAAGATCGAATCCTTAACAATCAATCATGCAGAGGCCAACCTGTTTAGCAGCCTCACGATTACCCAAGCGTGTTGTCGCGTGCGCCAAGTGCATCGCTCTGGAGATGTGAACGCCTTTGATATTGTAATATCAAAGTCACCTTGCCGGCTAATCGTTCCGCAATTATGCAGTAAATCAAAATTTCATGTAATATTTCAGCCCAGCTTCATGTGTGAACTTAGTTCTGGCCTGACACGTGCTTCAAAATGAATGCGGCGGTATTTAAATGAAGTATGTAAATTATTGGGTTCTTTGCTCGCTTGAAAACTCTTGAAAAGGCTAATTTCTAAAGTTTATTTGTATCCGTGTTGAATATTAATCACATGATCGAAAGTTAAGCCAAAATTATGTAAAAATAAGAAAATTCCTTTAGCAACAATTTATTTTAAAATATGTTTGGAAACTAAAATTTATTCACAGTGTTGTTTGCCCCTAGTTGAAATATTGGTTTTATCGATTTTTTTAATTCTCTTTTAGAATCTATAGGAATATTTAAAAATGATTGAATAGATCAAATGTAAATGGGTTGAAAGATTTTGAACGATTGTTTTGATTTCAAGTATCTAAGAGAAGTATCTACCTAATATACCTAATTTGGAGAATAACAAAAAAGTAAGTATGAAAAAAAGGTTGCATAATGGATTACTACTTCATTAATACACATGATAGATCAACGCTTCATTAATACCCATGATAGATCATCGCTTCATTAATACACATGATAGGTCATCGCTTCGTTAATACACCTGATAGATCATCGCTTCATTGATACACATGATAGATCACCACTTCACTAACACAAATAACAGATCAACCCTTCATTAATACACATGATGGATTATCGCTTCATTAATACACATGATACGTCATCGCTTCGTTAATACACATGATAGTTTAACGCTTCATTAATACACCTGATAGATCATCGCTTCATTGATACACATTATAGATCACCACTTCACTAACACAAATGACAGATCAACGCTTCATTAATACACATGATGGATTATCGCTTCATACATATGATAGGTCATCGCTTCATTAATACACATGATAGCTCAACGCTTCATTAATACACCTGATAGATCATCGCTTCATTGATACACATGATAGATCACCACTTCACTAACACAAATGATAGATTAACGCTTCATTAATACACATGATGGATCATCGCTTCATTAATACACATGATAGCTCATCGCTTCATTATTACACATGATAGCTCATCGCTTCATTAATGCACATGATAGATCATCGCTTCATTAATAATTATTCATTTTAAAAACCCAAATAAACCTCGGATCAAAACCCCGGATCAAAACATCTCACTCGCCTACCATACCCTAGGGATTCAGTTTCGCCAGAGCGGGACGGCAATACGCATAAAAATATACCGCGCCAAGTGATACGGACTAGCGGCGTCCTTGTCTAACGGCGCATCGTGCATTTGCGAACACTTGCACTGACTAAACTGCAATTATGTACAGCGTGTTCCGCAATACGGCGCTTAAGGTTTTTTTTCATTTTTTTTACCAATAGCTACTTGTGTAGTAAGAGTTATACTTAAATGTTGATTCAGATTTCTCATTTCAGTTGAAGTCAGAAATTATTATAAAACAATTTCTGGGTTTCTGTTGGTTTGAAACGCGCATTCTTTTTACTGTTAAAATACTTACACCACTGAGATATAGTAACTACGTGTTCTATATAAGTATGTATATTACCCATTTCTCAAGTATCCTAACCGTTTCTATTTTTTAAAGTTCAGTAACCCGGGAAAGTAAAAAGGAACCTTTACGAGTCCATTTTTTCTGTTCGCCATTGCGTCCTTATCTCTGTCAATATATATTCTCTCTGGAATGAAATGTCAAATTTGATGTAATTATAATATTCACTAATTCACATACATATTTTCAAGAAACATTAGGAGATCAAAAAAATTTTTTTTTTCGCAAAATTGTTTGCTACACATTTTCAGAGGTTTTCTTAAAAATGTAAAACACGGCATGTTTCCCCACATCATACCTCAGTATAATTAATTTAAATTACATAATATGATTAACACGGAACTTACACTTGTCCAATTCATTTTATTTTTTTCTCATTAACTTATTAACGCGTCGACAATGATATTGACAATGTCGACAATGATTCTTTTTAATACACTTACGAAAGTATCAATTTCAATAGGCTAATACCCCACACATTTTCGAATCACGCTGTACTTAAATACATGCAAAAAACATTCACTACTTAGCTAAAGACCATAAAATGTGCAAGCGCATTTTTGCATGCACATACATACATTCACACACACAAGGAGGCATATAAACAAAATGCATGCGATAGTGAATCCACTACTAACTGCATACGTACTGCGCGCACACAGACACGCAGACAAACGGTCGAAGGACGCTATTTCCGGTAGACCCTGAGCAACTCTCTTCGCGACCACTGATCTGCTAATGCACACGCACAACTTCGCTGAGAGCTTAAGATAGTGATTCGGTCTTAGAAACGGAAAAATAGCCTGCTATGTTTATAGGATGCGTCAGGATCCAGCATTTCGCTTTTAACATTGTCGCAGTCGAAATTTAAATAGTGTATCCTCCCGGTCTTATAAGATATATTTATCCTATAAGACTAATAGAGTAAATGAGTAAAGTCTTACTTAGATAATGGAGCAATTTTACAGAACTTAAAACTAACTTGTGTTCGCCCATATAAGATATTCATTTAAAATATCGTAATAAATTTAAATGTTTTATCCTATAAGACAAGACATCATATAAGCCTTTCTATAGGATATTATTTATCCTTTAAGACCAATAGGATAAACGATTAAATTTTACCTCCTTTCGATAGTCGTTCTCTATTATGAATCTAGAGAAGTTTCAAAGATTTCTATTTTAAAATGTTAATGGAAAAATTTAACTGAACAAAAGCCATAGACAAATAAATAGCTATGAGTTCGAGTAGTGATGTAGTCTTAAATGTGGAAAATGGTTCGGTATATTAACGTCGATAAATCAAACTTCGATTTAAATTGAAATGTGTAACATTATTTATCGCCAACGTTTTAAACAATAAATTGACGCTTGCGACGGAAAACTTTTGATTTTGAGAAGATTTTTAAAAAAAAACTTTTGGATACGGGAAATTTTACTTCGATTGCCCAGCTTCTTTCCCGGAAATATTTTTCGAAAATGGAAATTAATTTTCTGAATTACAGTGAAAATAGTATGCACAATAACCCGGATATATGCAAAAAAAAAAGTACACGAGCATTCAAATTCAGTAAATACGGCAAACTTTTACCAAAAAGTGTCTACGGGATTTCAGCTAGATATCGGTCCTTCTCGTTGCTACCGTGCATCTTTCCTTAAATTTGAAGCGATGTATATATATATATAATGTAATATCAAAAATATCAGGCATTTTGTACAGTGACCACTGTCAGAAAAAAAACTAAAAAGAAATGTTGTAGAACCAAATGTGACTTCATATTTATATATCCTAAAGAGCATTATATTAAGTATTATCCACCCTCACCTATTCGTAAGTAATTAATACAAAACTACAGACGCACATAGATCTGGCTACTTATAGGCGAATATAGCTTTAAAGCTTAGCATATGAAGCTATTTGAGCCAATATCTTCAAGTAATCATATTTAGTCGTCCCTTTCCGAGTTAACAACCAATATAAAAAAGTGTTAGGGCCAATATTTGGAGTTTAACACTATAATTTCTGTCCTAACTTTCAAACTAAGTACATGATGGATTTTTGAAAAATCTAGACTAATTTTTTTAAATCAATGTAAAAACTTTTTTTTTAAATACTATAGTAAAACCCTAATTAAAATCGGCGCCGTAATTTTCTGCTACTTTCCCGAAAAGAAATATAGACAAAATTAGAACTTTGGGCATGGATACGGTTTTTTTAAATTATAGTTTTAAAACAGCAGGAAGACATACCCTATGTATATCTTCCTAATGGTTTAAGACTATAATATATTAAATTGTAATGGCTAAAACCCAACCATGATGAATTCAGCAATTTTTTAGAATAAGGCCAAATAGTTTGTAACTAATAAAATAAAATTGACATATTATCTGTTTATTTGTTTGTTTTTCTGTCTTTGACGCTTTAAACAATCCAACGCTCTTCAATAAAACAAATATAGATAATATACATTCTAGATTAAAAGATAAGTTATATATAATTAGGTTATCTTTTATGATAATAGAGCAGTCGATATAAACGCTATGAAAAATTATACTCGCGTAGGAAAACCAAATATACTGCAAAATTGTAAGAAAATTTCACGACGACTTATACCTATCGCCAATGATTAAAACGCAATAATCGTTTTAATGATAAAAAAATTATTACTAAACATCGTATTCATTAATGTTTATTGTGAAAACTAATCCTATGTAAATTTTCACTGTTGGCAATTTACATAGGATTAGTTTTCACAATAAACATTAATGAATACGATGTTCAGTAATAATATTTTTTTATCATTAAAACGATTATTGCGTTTTAATCATTGGCGATAGGTATAAGTCGTCGTGAAATTTTCTTACAATTTTGCAGTATATTTGGATACAAAAGTTGCTTTGACACTATATACATATCATTTATAGTTTAGTAGTTATATAGATAATAATTTATCATTGCGTGTGTTTATGCAGTACCTATATATTTCGATGATGGATGGGTGGCATGGAGCGTCTGTGCATGTGAATGAGATAAAGAGAGAGGGAAGAGGATCTGCTTAAAGAACCGTGTCGAGTTGGCATTGCCAAATTGTGGTCTACATTATCCTAACAGCACGCGGGCAAAGCCGCGAGAAAAAGTTTGTATATAGGTATATAAGTTAAAGGTATTTAGTAATACTTTTATTATTTTAAGTTATTAAAATGGCTATAACAGCAAAAACAATCAAGTTATTAAAATGGCTATAACAGCAAAAACAATCAAGTTTTTAAAATGGCTATAACAGCAAAAACAATCAAGTTTTTAAAATGGCTATAACAGCAAAAACAATCAAGTTTTTAAAATGGCTATAACAGCAAAAACAATCAAGTTTTTAAAATGGCTATAACAGCAAAAACAATCAAGTTTTTAAAATGGCTATAACAGCAAAAACAGTCAAGTTTTTAAAATTGCTATAACAGCAAAAACAATCAAGTTTTTAAAATGGCTATAACAGCAAAAACAATCAAGTTTTTAAAATGGCTATATCAGCAAAAACAATCAAGTTTTTAAAATGGCTATAACAGCAAAAACAATCAAGTTTTTAAAATGGCTATAACAGCAAAAAAGATTTTAAAAATATTCCCCGCCTAAGTGTATTTTTAGCTAGTGTAAAAATGCGAAACCGCCCCGCGCCTCAGACACGCACGGCTCTCCGTTGCATCGAGCACTGCACGCAGCGTAGTAATGCGCTTTTTTGCCGGCGCCCGCCCCGCCGCCCGCGCCCCGGGCCCCACGGCTCGTGACTCGCGGCCGCCACTCATGAGGCACGCCGCGGCGGCTCAGCCGAAATAATAATTACGCGACGCCGCGTTGCCAAAGCATCAACAACTTACAGATCTAGGTCAGAGCGCTTATTATCTTGTGCAATTCTTTAACACTGGCCCGAACGCGCCGCGCCCGCTTATACTTCGGACGTGTCTATGTTCGCGGCGAACCGAAGCTGAGCAAGCGACGATTCGATCGAACCTGGCGTCGCTACACGTTTTTGAGGATCCTCTTTTTGTTACCTGTGTACAACCCTTTCAATAGGTCACTTCCTATCCATTCTTCATGGATGAAAAGTTTAAGACGCATAGTCTTCACAAGTTGTTAAAATACTTGAAATGCCTATATGTTACCAAATTCTGGTTCGGATCTTGCAGCACTCTCTCCACAGGTTCTTCTTTTACAATCTGAAATAAAAATTTCACAAATCCTTATTTGATTAGTCCATTTCAAACTCAACAACGACAAATAGTCTCAAATAGATTAGCAAAAAATCGTATTTTTTATTTTTTTTTATTCTTACATTTGTGAAAGATGCTAGACAATACAATTTATATATCGAAAAATAATAACTATATATTATATATAAATATCTGAAAAGAAGTGCTATGCAGTCGTAAATGTTAACATTTTTAAATATACCTAAATGTAAACATTATCCTTTTACTTATTTACATGCTTTAATGTACATAATTGATATACATGGCGGATTTATTACTACAAGAGCAATATCTTACAGTCAACCAGAATATCAGTCCAGTCCCTCTCGACTAGTAGCAGGGAATCGGACTCGGATCCACACGGTGCGCCGTGCTGTCAAAGGCCTATTGCTTGTGATCAACACAACACATTATGGCGAGGACACCGTAGTGTGACTTCTCTTTTTTCTTACTGTTATTGCCTTACTCATTTACCTTTCTCAAACATTTATCCAATAAGAATAAATTCGCGGTATACTTAATAAAAATACGTTGGTTAAAAATACAATAGATGGTTAAAAATACCAAATATGTTCCGATAAAAAAGATTAGAATGGGTTAAATAATTACGGAATTAGAAACAGTAGGTGACCTTTAAAATGGTACAAATAAGATACTTTAATATGTGTGCCCTCCCAAGCTTAGAATCGAAGTATAAAATTCCAGTTTGAGAAACCAGTTCACTTAACACAACGGTTTCCTTATCGCGCCGTTATCAACTTTTCAAGGCGTTTTCCTCAGACCGCTTCCAACTCAGATCCCTTATTTAGGTTATCAGGTATTATATTTCCATTGCGTAACGAGGCAATAGTGATGTCACTACATCATCACACAAACATATCTCTTGGAGTAGTCGATTTTCTTAAGTTGGATTGCGAATGAGATTTAATATTTAACTGTTCACTTTGAACAATAAAGTTTATTAAAAACAGCTCCATATGAAAAAAACCTATATACTAAAAACCCTTTATACTTAAAAAAGAGTGTCATCTGCTCGCGTGCCAAAATAGTATAAATAAAAGCTGTCAAGCGCGTTTTTAAGCTGTCAAACGCTTAAAAACCTATTGCGAGTATGATTCGAATAAGGATTGCAATAAATTTAAAAAATGAGGCACTTTGTTGTGAAAGGTCAAACCTAAGTCACAGCTCTCTGGAATTCTCAGTCGTTCGTATCCTTGTATTATGTAGTTATTCGTGATTTAATGCACCGACTCAAATATAAGTCAGAAAACAAATAAGCAAGTTGATATTGAATATATATTTATAAACGGGGAATACCGAAACCTCAACAGAATATGGTAACCGCAGAAGGTTTAGTATGAAAAATGACGCCAAGTCGCATTGTACCTTATCTTTTAAGAAGGTGTTTCTTACGTTCTTAGTATAATAGCTCTAACAGTTTTGATGAGACGTAATTAGGACTAGAATCGTGTAGTTAAAATATAAAGATTATAAATTATTGATGACTTGATGAATTGGTGAAAAACAGCAACCCAATCCAGCAGCGCCTTATGAAAGGATTTTTGTTATTTTTCAAAGATTTGTTTATTTTTTCAGGATAAAAAAATTCTATATTTTATTCTGAAATACGTTCTAAATGTGTACCAAATTTGATAAGGATAATTGCATTCCTTAAAAAGCTCTTAAGTAACTAACAAACAAAAACACTTATAATACTTGTCGAGATATGTTTTAATTTACACATTCAACAAAAAATATCTGCCTATAACTTTGCATTGTCACCTACCCTTATGAAATAAGCAGCAAAGTGACACGTGGCATAACTGTAAAAGAGGGTGGTTAGCCCCTCCGCTTTCCGCTACGCAAACAATTAAGTTAGATGAAATGGGTCCGATGTCCCACTATGATAAGAACTCTAATCGAGGAGTAAATAGAGTTAGAAACAATGTAAAAATTGTCGAATAACTGCTCGCTCGATACTCTAAATCTAGTTTATATAAGAATATTATGTAGAATAACGAAAATACTAATAAAAAACCTAAATATTATATTGCGTATAATGACATTCCATCGTCGTAAATTGTATATTTTAGTTATATCAAAGAAATAAGCATTTCAAAGGTACTACTCGTTACATTCAATCGTTTAAGTAACAGATAATAATTTCCAAGGCACAATGCTTTGAGACGCTGTCTTCCTGAATATCCTTTGAAAGAGTATAATCGAAAGGCACGCCTTAATTTATTTAGACGTTGATAAAAGTTTCAACTCCTTTCAATGGAATTATGAAATGAAATGTGAGCCAAAAGCAGTTATATTCACGTTTTCAAAGTTAAGTTATATTTATCGAACGTACGTTTTTCAGTGGCGAGTATGTTATATACTTGGCACAGTTTTCGGATAAAAATATCATGACACGTACATAACTCGAATTTTATCCGATTCACGGCGATTCGAAGACGCACAAACATGTAAAGTAACTTAAAGAAATGTTATTTATTGGTCGATCTTTCTGACGTAACATGTTGTTGAAGTTGAATTAATCTCGGATATCGAAAAACAAGTCTACATTGACCACGTTAACATCTTAATTTAATACTTCTTTTTCTAGATTATAGATGGTAACAAAAATAAAAGTTGGTTAATATAGATAGATCTCTACGTATCTTAAAACCAGTACGATTTCACCAATTAGTTTGTTACCGTTTCTGCAGTTGTTAACCCAAAAAGTAAAATGAAGTAATAAAAAGGATTCTATTCTTAATTTTTCACCATATCAATTGTCTGAACATATCCAAGTTAAGGAGTTATCTTTCGTATTGGAAGGTTCCGAATACAAAATGTTTGTGTATGTGGATATTCTCCAGTGGTATATACTTCAAGATGAGTATTAATAAAATAGTTTTCCTGTTTAATATAGAATATCCTTTTTAAAGTTCTGTAGTGAAACAAGGAACCTTTATATATTCGTTTTATCCGCCCATCCGTCTGTCACATTTTCTAGAAAAAAAATGTAATGTACCTTCTTTATACATTTTCTTCTCACATGTAAAGTGAAGAAGGATGAAATAAATATTTTCGCTCACACTTTTGAATGAGATATCAATGGATACCTATTTTAAAATGAAGTTAAGGTTTTGGTTTCCATTTTTCAGCTCCTTTTATGAAATTTTAATGTTCAAAGTGACGTGCAATGAAGATAGGGAAAGCAACGGGGCAGGAGGAACACCCCCAACACCCACTTATTTTTCAACCATGGGTTGGAAAAATCTGAACCGATTCTAAACACTAAAATTTCATTAGAACTTTTCATTAACAATAAAGATGTAGAAAATTAACAAGCCTATTTTAAGTGTGTTCTGATATGCATTGACAGTTTTTTTTTCGTTGGACAATTAGTATTTTTTCTCACAGTGCTGTTTAGGCAATATAAAAAAACAAAACAACAAGAAAAACAAAACACATTGTTTTTAAAGTGGGAACCGCCACACTCATGCCCTTCTCCTTTACGATTTGGTAGGTCGGTTTTATTTCAAAACTTCCTGTCTTTCTTGCCTTTTGGAGCGAACGTTTCCCTTTCACGATTTGTTGCGAGTCTATACCGAACCGCGACCCGCATGTTCGGAAATGCATATCGCAACCGCGCCATTAAGCCATGTAGCAATCGCACCGGATGTCGTCACACCAGGATCTCCAGAAGCGCGCGTTTCGCGCACGGACGTTGCTGCGTTTCCTCTCGCGCGTCCTCCCTTGCGACAGACATCTTGTGTGGCGGCAGCGGACATCTTTGCAAGCCCATTTTGGGAAACCGTTTTTGTATAGTGACCGATTAGCGGAATATCTACTCTAATGTAAAAAAAATTAAGTAACCATCTGAACCAATGGCTTCATATACACACACACACACACATACATATATATATATATATATATATATATATATATATATATATATATATATATATATATATATATATATATATATATATATATACACATATATGTGCGATGATCAAATTTAAGACCTTTAATAGACGATATTAGTTGAAATATTATCGTTTTATGTAAATACTCATATATTATTTCCCAACAATTATTTACAATAAAAGGGCCGTCAGGCTTGAGACAATGGCTTCGAATGTTGGGAGACCAGGATCTCAAATCGCGCGTTCTGAATCAGGATATTACGACGGTCACGGCGTTTCCTTTCGCGCGTATACTCCCATTTGACACAAGCCATCTTGGCGACGCCATTTTGCAATGTCATCGTTCCAAAATGGCGGCTGTTTGCAAAATATTATTTTATGTTCGTTTGGTGGGTTCGATAGTTTTATTTAGCGGGAAATTTTATTTATCGGAAAGTAAAAGGATATTTTTTCTTAAAACTTATATTTTTTCTTTTATAGATTTGTGGTATAATTTGATTTTATTTATTTTTCGAGTTTATTCATAACTAGCTTTTAATAGCTTTCTGTCCGCAACCTCGACCGCATGGACTAATTTGCTTACTCAATTTTTAGCGACAGTAAATTTTGTAATCATTCATTAAGCGCCATTAGGTCCACAGTTTTTTTTTTAATTTTTAACTTTTTGCTGCCAAGTCAAGATATTTTAGTTTTATCCTCAATAATTTATGATTGTGAATCAGTGGATTGTTTGCTTTTTTATATTCGAAAATATACAAATATACATGCTTTTTATTATTATTTTCCTGTAGTGCCGGGTCTGTTCTTGCCGCTCTGTTTTGATTCGTGCTCAAATGAACTAATAAACATACCGGCAGACACAAAAGCTTCACAAACGCTCAATGCTTCATGTTTTTTCCGTAGGTCCTAAAGAAAAAATAGTGAAAGTCTCGTCAGAATCTCAATTTTTTTTAAATGATGTCCGGTTAAATAAACACACAGCCAGAGAGACAAACTCAAAAAATACTTGACTTCTTCTCAGTAGCTTGTTTCCAGTTTCCCGATCATATTTAAGAAAAATGTGTTTCGACCTATAAAGTACTGCTTAATTCCTACTGTATTACATATAAACAAGAATGGTAGTAAATTTAAACAAGGATGGTAGATATAAACAAGGATGGTAGTAAATTTTGAAAGCATTGTCAATTTAAATTTCAGTGTTTTAGTAGAGATTTCTTGTAATATATTTCTAATAATATCGAATGCTACTAAACTCTCAGCTATGACCAATTTTGTATTGAAAATTATACTTTCAAACCTGTGAAGATGTAAACGCAGTGGACAATCGCGACTAATAACGACAAATCTTACACCCCCTTCTCCCATCCTAAATTTGACATTTAATTGAAAATTTATCCTTTTGATGAGAGCGGAAATTTACTTGAAAATTCGACAGGAAACTACGCGAACGCCCTCAGTGAGTAAGTCTGCAAATATCTAGAAAGTTGTCGAAGCCTTTTCATCTTTTCATCAAAATCGAGGCGGAGTACCACTCCGCACCCGCATTATAATTAAGCGCCGCGCGTGAAAATAATCGACAGAGACGGACTGGACGTATATGTATATATACATAAATATGTATGTGTAAATATATATATATATATATATATGTATATATATATATGTATATGTTTCTGTAGACTCTAGTCTGTTCTGTATTAGTAGTGGTCTGTTCTGTATTATATATATATATATATATATATATATATATATATATATATATGTTTCTGTAGACATTTTGCCAAACTAAGATTGTCGGCAAAGTAGCAATTTGCCGCAATTCTTAAATTGAATGAAAGCAGCCAGAAATGCTAGATAAACGAATTTAGTGAATTATAGAGTGTTCAAGGGAATGAGGGAGAAAAAAAATGTGAATATACGCGGTTGTTCTATTGCGTTATTTTAAACTTTCATTACCATTGTTCTTCGAAATTTAAATTTATTCCATACGCTGAAACTACTCGTGTGCATTAATATTCTAAGGAGGCTTTTTGTTTATTTTGTGAGAGAACATTTCGAATTCTTCCGCAGTTTGGGAGCGTATATCTTCTCGAACGATTTAGATTTTCGCACGTTTTGGTTGAAGTTTTTGATGTGAAACATCTAATGACGCGTTTGGATGGGAGTTAAAACGTTCTGATGGCACGTCGCGTCTTACCATTCGGACAGTTTCGCGCCTTTTCGGCTCTTTCCGGCTTAACTTGGCTCGCTTCCTGTCTTGGCTGCCATTCGGTCAGCTTTGCGTCTTGTCGACTCTTTCTGACTTAATTCTGTCAGCTTCGCGTCTTGTCGGATTTTCCCTACTTAAAATTTCCTTTCTACTACCCTACGTACACGCTACTTTACGTGTGTGTTAGTGTACCAGCATTGTTTCTTATTTGCTAACGTTTACAACTTTATTCGTTTATTATTGCATTAGACAGTCTAAAAATTTTAAAAGCATTTATTAATTAAAAATATAAGTTTTGTAAAAGTGATCAAGTGATCGTCATCGGCCAGGCGTCCCGTGACGAGTCGATTTTTTTTATAATTGTCACGAATTGCTAAATCAAATGCCGAATACTAATTAAATCACCCAAAAACAAGAGCATTGAAACAGGTATACCGATTGAAAGTATAAAAATGACACTTTTAAATGGAAGACATGAGAAAAAAGCTCCTTTAAAGCTTTAATTAAGTCGTTGATCTGTCAAATAAGAAAACTTGTATTTTTTTATGAAAAGTCAGGTATTTTTTATAATAGTTTGTAAATGCTATTTCTACGGAACTCTTTGAAGCAGCAAGATGAAACGAAGTACAAATTGTGTCTCGTTGTATACCCCATACACAGAAGCAATATATTAATTCGTGAAATTTGCACACCTGATAAGGTCATCGAAAAAAAAACACATAAACCTCAAAAAGACTCGAAAAACACATAAAACTCAAAAAGACTCGAAAAGCTAACAAAACTTTCATTTTAACAAAATGGAATGAATTTATGGACGTTCGACCTCTCTGTTAACAATTCGTGTTTAGTCAATTTCGTTAATAGCTATGTATTTAAAAAAACAATTTTTGTTATAATTTTTAAAAAGATACTATTTATTTCAATGTTTTTATTATTATTATTATTAATTATTCTTGATATATTGTAGAATTATATAAGCGTCTTTATGAACGTAGCTTTTTTGTTTCGTGTTGTTGTCACACATTGTATTTTATCTTTTGCTCTTTCACGATTGTTAATCGATGAATTGTTTGGTTTTTTATACTCTAGAATATACGAGTACCAGATTTTTTACAACATAACGCTAGGTCTTCTGTAACGTAGACCCATTTTTGCTGATCTATTTCTGTTCGTAACACTAATTCTGTGGTAGCTTTTTTTAAGGCGCTCTGTTAGTACGTCTGTTTTACGCGTGTTAAATAATACTCAGTGATTTAAATCGTCCACCTAGGCCACCGCGACACCGCCAAAATCACTTTCAATTTAACGATACAATGACAGCTGTATACCGATGCTTCTCACGCGTGTATCGCCCAGACTCCACTCTTGCTTCGAACTGATGTTATTAAATATATTGAGATATATAATTACTATGTGTAAATATTTTATGTGAAAACGTCTGGAATCATTGCGTACCTATTACGTCTGTAGTTCTGCGTTAGTCTGCCACTGACATGTTTGCTCTATTTTCACACAGGCTACAGATCGATAGGAATCCAGCTCCGCTAGCTAAGTTAAGGCGTCTGCCAATTGTGTTTATTGTTTGATAGAAATTTGTACTCGCTCCTCCCGATGAGTAAATATTAATCTTGTTATAACGATACGCAACCCTGCAGACCTAATTGCTCCAAGTGCTAGTTAGGTAGGGTCCCAAATAGATATTTTTGCTTTTGAAACCACTTTTTAGAATTGACGTAAAACCATAGAAGCCTTCGATATGAAGGAAAGATTAAGAGAATAAAGGGATGTATGAAATGCTATAATGCTATAATTTTAATAAAAATTTTACGGCAATAAAAATTTATTTGATCTTAATTTTTATTGAAATTAAATTTTTTATTTCTTTAAATTATTAATAAAAAATTATAAGAAATAAAAACTGCATATCTAAAATTAGTATTGACACGTGTGTTTATTTTGCCTGTTACAGTTCTTATATATTTTGAAATAGTTAAGATAACCGAGCGAAATATAGAAGAAACTGACTGTTACAAGACCTAAAGTATTACTAATATTTACGCTTCAGTCTATTTAGAAAAAAGTTTAAAAAAAAATGATGAATATAGAAGTTATTTCTAAAAGTCAAAAAATGTTATTCAGAAATACTTTTATTCTAATGTGGAGTTTTGTTTTTTTTTAATTTCATGTTCAATATATATGTCTGGACAAAGGTTCCGATAAAAAAATCTCATAACAAAGGGTAGTTAGCACCATGTGTGCTAAAATACGCCATTACGTTAAAACGCTTCAGCGTTTTCAGTTTCAACTTTGCTTTCAACAAGTAGCTTTTAAATTCAAAATCTTACAACGAAAAATAATCGAATTTATACACCATATTAAAAGTATCGCTAAAATATTGCTCTGGGAAATGCCAATAATAAACAGAAACACATAAATAAACGAAGCTTGAAAAGCTTAGTCGCGCTGTAGCTTCCAGCGGATGCGGTGTGACCGCGTCACATCAAATACATGTGGAACGAAGGTAGGTGAAGGGAGGTACCTAAAGGGAGTCGAAGGGAGTTAGTCGGAGGTATTGTATTATTCATTCTGCTTTAGCATGTCAGGCCTTTGACTTACGAGTGCCTATGTCCCTTTTTGATTATGTGAGTATACCCCTTAGGCATGTAGGGGTTGCTTTAGCAGTCATTTGTTGTCTGTAACGATGTGGGTGTGTATATGTATCTTTGGCTAGGACCTGACGTCTGTCTATTAGGTAAGTTTTACCTTGATGATAGTTGCTAAGGCCCGAATATCAGTTTGGGAGCGTATTTTGTATGATGTTTCAGTAGAATAGAATAATGGGCGTATTGTAACTAGGCAGCAGTGGCGAATGTGGTGAGTTTCGCCTTCGAACTTGGCAGAGATTTAGGTTTAATATTGAACTTTGCCAGCTTGACTTCGCTCTGTTCGACTGTAAAGTTTAATGTTAGTCGAAAAATTGGGGAGAATGGCCGCTACATTCCTATATTTGAGTGAGATTACGATAACTTTCACCGAGACATGGGTGAGAATAATGAAAATGTTTAGTCTCCCACAATCCTGGTATTCGTAATTTTTATAATAAATTTATTTATTATGCGCTATTTGGAGTTTTTATTTACGTTTAATTATCATGCTATCTCTCGGAGAAAAGGGAGGATAAACAACGATTATGAAGTGTTACAATGTGTAGAAACAGCATTCCATTATTCCAAAAGGGCTTCAGCATCATAAGATATGGCATCAACATCTTTCTGCCGTGAGGCCGCTAATTAATATATGATTTTTATATCAAATGTATCCCACGTTCTATCGCAATAGTAATAGTGCCTAAGAAAATATCAAAATTGAATAACTATCATGAATAAATACCATACGTCAACCCATATGCACCTCTGTCATAGAGCGCATATGTGTGTTTAGTTGACATCCAGAATGAGAATAATTGCTTGGCGTGTAATTGACAAGAATTAAGTATTTTCCTAATTTTACAATTCAGAAATAACTCAAACACAAGTTTCTATATGCATTTCAAAATTAATAAACAATACTATACTATTTCAATCATTTGTCTTGCTAGAAGTGAAACTTCTGAAATGAAAAACGCAGATTGGGTTTTAATGTAATAAAAATATCTCATAAAGTTCTCACAACAAATATTTAATATTGTACTTTTACTAATAAAAACACATTCACAATGGTTCCACCCAACAGGAGTTCACCGTCTCTTGAAAAACCAACAGGACAGGAGTTACTGGTGACCCGCTTACATATTTATTTATTTATTCATTTATTTCACGCGGTGAAAAAACAGATACAAGTCATGACGTAATAACAATGTGTCACTTTTATACAAGGCAGACTTGTATTCTAATATTCCCATATCCAGATACTAATATTCGTTCAGTATTGGTATATGTGAAATTAACTGAAACAATGGTAAAATAATGTTATGGAAATAATTGTGGTAATTTAACAAGAATAGAAGATTTAAAATCGACTTAACAATAATTGAATAACATGAAATGGTAACAACAGTTGACGTACACAATACAACATTAAAAATTAACATTAATTACTTTTACGCGTGTTAAATAAAAATAATAATAGCGATATACTAAATAATAGAAATAATTTAAGATCGAAAATGGAAAAATGTTAAAAATAATCACACAATAACAACATGACAAGAATATAATAACCCAAATAGTCATTTGAATAATAATTGACAAAGAGAAACCGGGAATTAAATGTTAACATTAATTTAATTACGTTTTATTCAGAGATTAAGCAATATTCGAGAAATGAACATCTTGTATTGGGATGACGAACTAGCGAAAATGTCGGTAGATTGGAATAGCTTCTCGCGATCATCACAGTCTGCGTAGTGGCGCGCGTGTACTGGCATTAGTACGAGCGGTGGGAAGGTGAGAGAGCACAGATCTGCGGGTCCATCTCCCGGGCGCGCGAAATTGCAATTGACTCACAATGTCTGAACAATCGTATCGATCACGACAAATATTGTACAGCGCTCTTGCTCCCAGTTCAACACGTCTGTTGTGTAGTGGGATGTATTTAGACAGCAAAATTGCCTCATCATAGTTACTTTTTGGTGTGTTAATGCGGTATTGAAATGTGTGTATACCGCCTTTGTACTCGCTCGATCATATCAGAATAGATAGTACAGTACGGATTCCAGGTTACAACAACGTATTCAAGTTGGGATCGGACGACAGCTATGTAAAGAATGGGATACATTCTCATCTCCATGAAGGGATTGGCAGTCTCTTTTTTAATGATGATACAAACTACCATATTTATATGTGACTAACTGAACCGAGAAATTACAAAACACAGATCAAAGAGTTTTCACTTCATAAACAGCGTTCACGTTGACAGCCGATTTTAAAATTCGAATTAAGAACACGTTGATCCCTATACCACGTTGTTAGCCGATTTAAAAATTCAAATTAAGAACACATTGATTTATGTACCATATTGTAAGTCAGTTTCAAAATTCTAATTAAGAACACATTGATATCTGTACCATATTATAAGCTAGTTTTCGAAATTTGAATTAAGAACACGTTGATATCTATACGATCGAGCTTCAAAGCTTTAACCTTTCATTATGAACGATAAATCTCAGCACCTAAAAACAAATTTATTGAAATCTCATCTTCTACTTATAATTAACATTATAACAGAATCGACATTCATATATGCGAAATGCTAACTTAATTGTAAAATAATTAAATAATAACCATAATGTCCTAAGTAAACTTTATGTCAGAATAAACTGAAGATTCTAAATCACGTTTTGATCGCATTAGAATAAATAACACAAAATTTGGGTCTCAATTTATAAAGTATTTAATCCAAGCAAGCGAAATAAAATAAACGTATCCGTCAAGATTATGTTTGTTTAACAAATAATTTTAATCGTAAGTTAGGTAAATAATTTCTTTTATCGTTGTACAATTTAATTATCACACGTTGTACAATTTAATTATCACATGTTGTACAACTTAATTATCAAATTTTAGTTTGATTAGACTACATAAATTATTTGGTATTTCTATATTCGCATACATTAGACAACTTTGAATATCTGGAAAATATCTACACTCACTGCTAGAAATAATTTGTGGTTAGAAACAATTTAATCGACTTTTCTTTATATCCGAATTTCTTCGAAAAGTGACTGTTAATTATTTTGCGTACTACAAAGCATCTAACACTGGAAGCGGCACGGCTCTTCCCAAAGTTGCGTGTATAAAAAAAGCTGAAAACAAATCTATTTACATTTTCCCCTGAAATCCGACGATAAGTCCGTTCCGATGCGCAGATTTCACAATTTTCCTCGGTCGGGAAATTTCTATAAATACGCGGCACGCGAGCCGAGACTAACCCCGACCGGCCGCAACAAACATTGAGAAAAACAAATTCGGAACTATGCGGTTAGTAGTTGACGGGAGTTGTATTTATTTATAATGTGGAGGAGGCAGGCGATTTTGAAATCGAATCCGCCCGATGGAGAGCTAACCTAGATAGCGCGAGTGGTTTATGACGAGCATCTCCGTTGTGGATAGTTGGCACGCGGCTGGACCTCGCCTTGGGGCCCCGACGGACTATGAATCCGTTTTTGGGGTCATTGAGGCGGTCGAGATGAATTGAATTAATCAAATCGGCCGCTTCGCGAGTTGCTTGTCGCATTTTGTGTCGAATGGGAGAAATGAAGTAAACGAAGTTTATGTAAAGTTTCGAAAATTATTAACAATTTTCACTTCCTGTTCAACGAAAATGAAGCTCCGAATATTGGCGTGGGTTCGAGAATATATAAAGTACAAACTGTAAATTTCAAACCATTTTCTCAATACTACTCCCTTTCTTTAGGAAAACTCTTTACAATTGGATCGACTAACCCTTAAAATAAATTGACTCTGTTGCAGACCGACTCGACTTTAAATTGATCGTTTCAAGTTTTGTAACTTTGAAAATTTTAATATTCGCACTGTTTTTTTAACTTTTAATCGATTATTGTAAAGTAGAAAACCTAAATAAAACCTTTTTGTTAGCGTTTTCAATTTTTGTCGTGCATTTTTTCATGAAAATATAATAGTCATAAATTTAAGACTTAAATAAATTTATTAATGTTTTGTACTAGTAGGTACACCATCAATGATATTTACACTGCCGGGAAAACCCAAAAAATTAAAAGAAAAAAAAACAAACTATAAAAATGAATTTACAAAAAACTATTACACTTTGACTAGAAAAGACCAAGGAGAAATAAAAATAAAAGAAAAAAACAAACTGTAAAAATGAACTTAATAGCTCAATAAATTTACGCTAAACCTTTAATTTAAATGAGCAATGTAGACAACGGTCATTTTCTTTTTACTATCATGAAATTAATTTACAAAGAACATAAAGTATGTTGTTATTTCCAAGATCAAAGAGAACGTAAAGGTAATAAAGGCCCTTTTTCATCACTTCCGCCATCCGTTAAAAACTACAGAAAAATGCTAATAGACATGATACGCTCCTTTGTCGCAGATGTCAAATTTCATCAGTTTCAGAGTTGGCAATAGCGAATCGGACGTACTTTACTTTGACAGGTATTTTTTCCTGTCGATTGTACTTGCTATATTCAGCCCCTTTGATAAATTAATTCTGGCAGATATGTAGGTCTGAACGACAGCAAAAATACGTCTAAATTGGAATAAAATTCAGAAATGCTGAGATAGAGTGTTTAGTTACATGCGCGCGTCTTTTATAAATTGAGATCGTTATAAACCACGTGACTCTTGCTATCATTGTGATAATTGTAAATAGTAAAATTTTCGGCAGCTACTACCGTTAACACCGCAACTGTAATCAAAAATACGAATGTTTCCAACAATGCGAATGCCGACAGAAGTATGACAGTTGTTAACAATATAACTGTTGCGAATAGTGACTGTTGTCAACAGTGTGACCATGGCACGTACATCTAGCGCTGTCCGGACCGGATCTTACAACACAGCCGCCATCCGTGTGTAAACATCGATGTACGTATAAATATAAATAAATCAAGTCTATATTTTTAAAACTCTTCAAATTTTATATTTTCTGGTGTGTTTATATCAAACGTGAAAAGATCCAAGAGAAAAATTAGATTTGAATACGGCAAAAAAACAAAACCAGAGATACTCACATTCATTCCAATTTGTCCCATTTGTTTTAATTTTGATGTAATGAACAATTTTTCAAAATCATCCCACGACACAGCGGGGTGCACCTCTATGGAACATAGCTTTCACGGCTCTAACTTATTTATTTAGGACAAAGAATCTTGTTCATGTAAAAGTGTTGGATACAACTGAAAGCCATGTTTCTAATCTATCGGGCAAATATGCCTAATACGCCTAATAAAAATTTAACCCTGCTAAAGCCTACCTCCAATTAAATAGTCCTATTTAGAATTACCAAAATAAAGCGCAACAGACAAACTAATTTTATAAATCCTTCCATACACACTACTTCTTTTATATTGTTCAAAATTGACGAAATACTCGTATATAAATATCAACACTCCAAGGTGTTAGTCTAGATATTATACTCCAGGAGTTTTTAATAATATAAGAAATTAAGAAGAAGAAGAAGAATTAAGTCCAATATTTTAGAAGAAAATAGGACATTAGAATGGATTTAGAATTATAGTATTTAGGCGGACATTAAAATCTCGGTCCGACCTTGCCGATATCGAAAATAGATCTGCATCTAGTCTCTAACCGTGTGTTTTTCAAAATACGCATCCATCTCCAACCGATTACTCCCAAACAAAAATAAAAAGTGTTATGCAAGAGCACAACATTCAATTCTTGACGCTCGCCAGCAGCCAGTGGGTCGGTGTCATGCACTAATAACTCTCGAGTCAAGGCCGAGAGCGCAACTTGCGGCTTCCACTATACTACCGACTGCGGGTAGACGCGTAGATCCGGTAGCGGAGCCTAGATCGCCATTAATAGTGTTTGCGGCCGACGGTAGATGGCGTTGCGGGTTATGGATCATTGCATACCTAGATCCGTAGATAATCTTGAGTGGGCAGTGAGAGTGGATCGTTGATTAGATTTAATCTAGAATGCATTGCTGAAGGTGAGAGCTTGAAAGGGATGGATATATTATTGTATGATTACTGCTGATTGTAATATATAAATATCGTTTTTGTAGACCATTTTCGTTTGTAAATAATCGATTGCATTTAAGAAGTTATATAAAAATATAATTATAATTAATAAACAATTGTATTTTGCTTAAAATTTATATTGTTACCCTGATAAAAATGTCTATATTCTACAGTATTCAATTTACTGAAAAACTTTCGTGGACGGATGTTCATAATGTCACACGTTTAAACATTTGTTCATTGGTACATTAAAGTATTTACACATTTTTCAAACAATGTTCTTTCCAGAAAATTAAATTAATATGAAAAACTAATCTTTAAAAACATTTTTTACCTAATGTGCCGCTCTGAAACTATTTCTCTGTTATTCTGTTATTTTGGTATTCATTTTACCACCCACACAATTTCGATATTTCCACAATTTCCACACCATTAACAAAGCAGAATTCTAACTAAATCGCGATATAGGAGAGCAAAGATACGTTCATATTTAGAAATATACATATTTAGAAATATACAAATATACAATCAAAATTACGCACACAAACTACATATTTACGCAATTTTTGGTTCAGTGCGATTAATAGTTTAAGGCGTATTCGTTATATAATATAAGAAATAAATATCAAAATTGTTCAGTGACACTTTCTTGATACTAAGAAAAAAACACAAAATCAAACAACTTAAATTAGAAACGCATATTATAATAACGATTTATGTATCTAAAACCCTTATAATTTTCATAGACACCAAATTAAATTACCTAAAAACAATTTTTTTGTAAATTTTGAAATTTAATGCGTCTATTTATTATTCATTACTTCATTTTTATTAACGCATCGAAGGGCTTATTTCATTTTTATTTACGATTCAAAAGATACAAATTTACAAATTGTTCAATGTTCATGTACCGTTTGTGTTATACTCAAAAAAATCACGAAAGCTCAGAAAAATTATTCGCTACTCCGTTTACACCACAATTTCACATGACAGCAAAATAGAATAGTCAATGTTGTTCATATCAAATGTAAATTACAATCTACACTGGACTGACGAGTCTAGCAACTTTAATCTACTTACCTGATAAACTTTGTGATGCAATAAACCCATTAAAACCTGATTATTTTCTTGGAAAAACTTATTTCTTATAATCATTCATAAAATTGTTTATAAAGCAAAAACTAAAACTTAGAAAATAGTATTTTAGCTAATATATTTTGTTGTAGATAATTCTATTCAAGTTGAATCATTAACATGTTAATACTATAATAGGTCATATTTAATACGAACCAGCCGCCCCTCAATCGGGTCGCGGACGACAGCAAGATTGATCGACCTTACAACATGATTACTCAAATATTGAGACGAGTTTTGGCGTTGGAATCAGTAAAAGCTTATCCGGGTCTCGAACTTTGTAAGCTTAGGAAGTCGGCGGGAGCTTTTCTCGGAAGATTTCAGTACACGCGACAAACTTAATAGTGGGCGAAAGCGGGAAATGGTAATGTCCTATGAATAAGTAAATTGTGATTAAATTTGTGTTCGGTACGTTTGATTCGGCAGCGGTTTTAAGTAAGAAGTGGCTCAGTTAGGGCTTAATTGTATTATGAAAAATAAAGTGATATATAAATGTTTGTGTGAAGGAGAAGATATGATTATTTAACTAGGCGTAAAATAGAACACTTTTCTATTTTTTTAAACCAGTTTTTTGACGCGGTTCTTTACTTACTTAGTTGCCTGTTAGAATGATATTTGTCATCAAAGGTTATCCTTGTTATCAGTGGACAGATGCTATTTTCTTGACCATAAATAAATAAAAGAACGTCTTTAGCCATACCTTGGAGCCGTGAATTTTATTGTAATATCAACATAAGTCAGTTTATTCTAAACTTAAAGGAGTACAAAAATGAAAACTTCGGCTAGGTTTCAGTTTCGACTAAATTTGGTCAGTAGTTTACGTGACGTGAGTATTTATTAAAAGTAAAAAAATATATATATATTGTATCTAAATTTTTTAACGTTGTATCGAAATGATAAAACTCAATTTTATTCCTGCGAATAAATAGTACAATATTGAAACATGAGATATGATTTAAAAGAGCTCATAATGAACTCTTTTAAATTATATCCCACGTAACGAATACAATTTAAAAAAAATTGGCCTCTTTAATTGTTACTCGTATATAAATATTTTTAACAAAGATAGCTAGTGCAAAATATCTGGGTTAACAATATATATTTTTACACCAAATTTCAAGTTTCTATATCCTATGGTTTCCAAGAAAATCGATTGTGACAAACGGACTGATAGACAAGTCTTTGATTTTATAAGGGTTCCATTTTGCCTTTTTCACTTAGAGAAAGTAAAGTGTTTATGAAATGAACTACAGAGTTTATAAAGGGAGATATGGCCATTTTGAGGTATATATATTTTGAGGTTACTTAAGCAAGTCAGCAGCATTATTTATAATAACATATAAGCTTGTCAGATTAAAACGTTCAAAAACAACACGATAAAGAATCTCTTGCGTTCAAAGATCGACTAGACTCAGTACAAAATTGAAAAGGAAATCGAATGGACAGTTGCGTTTCCTCGTCCCCGATGCGTCTTGCATTAAAATAATACGCGAGACAGGAAACTGTAGCGAGTCTCGATCGCCGCGCCATCTATTATTAGAACGGACGCACTCTCGTTTGCATCTTGCGTCTGTATTTGTATTTGTACCTCATAATGTATCGACGTCTTATACAGTCCGCTCCAGTAAATACCTCTAATCAGTTATTGATAGAGAAAAAACACAGTTCTGTAATTAATATCTTACGTAAGGACTTCTTCAAAATTGTTCTGTTCTTAAAGTTGCCTCATCTCCAAAATGGCAGTTCATGTAACATCGCATTTCTGAATTTCTTATTCTTTTGCTGATCTTCCTTATCCAATTCTGTACCCTTTTATTTCATTCTCCGTCATAGCAAAAATAACTATATCAATAAAAACACCCATCCTAACTAATATTATAAATACGAAAGTGTATTTGTTAGTCCTTCGTCCACGTTGCAAAGGACGGGGCATCGGAAAGACGTGATTTTTGCACAATACAGTTAGCGGTTTGATAAATAACATAGGCTACTTTTTATTTATAATCTCATCCTAATCCTAGTAAAAATACGTTTGTTTGTCCTTTTTTCACGTCGCAACGGATCGACGTCGTTATTAGCACAGAGACAGTTGATTAATCGAGAAATGACATATGCTATTTTGTAATCCAGGAACTCTCATTTTTATCCTAATTTTTTGAAAGTGGTTTGAAACTGAAAACGTACATAAACGGTTATTAGTTCACAACAACTTCATAACGAAGCAACGGATGGACGTAATTCTTTGAAGCGTTACATACGCAATATAAATAAGCAACAGAATCGATCCCTTTAATCCCTAACTTGGAGAGAAATATTATATAGTAAGAAAAACATAAAAAAGTGATATAAACTTTTGTAAAAACGAATCTGAAACACTAAGTCGATGAATACCAGTGCTGGTTTAAATAGGTTTCACCACAGCGAACCTCTCCAGCTGCAACGCAAAACTTCTACTCACACAAACACAAACCAGAGAAGCCCATACTCAATAGACCTTTCGTTTTCGCCAGGCTCACGCCGTATCAACTCTAGCTACAACGTTTTGCCCTTGTGCAAGAGATTCGCGCGTTCTCTCGTTCCGACACACTCCACTTGCGAGGACAGAACTGGAACGAGGCAATAGATAAAGGCACGCCACGAACGAACGGGAAATACGCGCCGGTTACGATATACTATATTTCGTTTCTAGGTTATACTAGCGTTCGTCTATACTCTGTACTAGTAACTACCTGCTCTCTGCTGGCCGAGTAGTCGACCCGACTTTTAAAACATGGGCGGTTTGCTCGTAAACGGAATATTGTGGTAAAATTAGTGGGGATTGTTTGAAGTGTTTGTTTTTCTAAAATTGTTTATGATTATTTTCCGCCTTCTGCGTCATCACGATTTCTAGTCTAAGTGTGAAGGAATTTTTAATGAAACTTCTTGACTATGATTCTCGAACTGTTTATCATTGAACTTATAGAAATAATTAATTTATAATTATAACATAAATATCAATATAAATATAAATTGACATGTCGACAGCCAGCGACAAAATGTATCTCCAGCATTTCTTACTCCATTATATAAGAAACACTTGCATACCAAAAAATGCGCTCAATATTAATATTTCCAGGATCACCCAAAACTTGTGCACACGTGTGTTATGACCATATCACATTACCTCTTGAAGGACCTGCATGTTAACGTATGAAGAAAGATTTACTGCTCGCTCGTCCACTTAGCCCATCCTGGCTACAAGGGATACAAAGAACTCCTTTCATTAAGTTCAAGGAAGTCCCAATGTAAGCTTGAATATGCACATATCCAGAGAAGATTTACTGCCCACCTACGTAGCACTTCCTAGTTACAAAGCGCTCCTTTCATCAAAGCCAAGTGTTCTTCTGCATTTCGACTCAGCACATCGCAGGATATAAAAGCCGCCCTTACCAAACTCAAATTCATTAATATACAGGACTTTGTTAAGTTAACATCTTTGTATTAAGTTCTCTCTATAATTATATATATATATATATATATATATATATATATATATATATATATATATATATATGTATATATATATATATATATATATGTATATATATATATATATATATATAAATATGTATGTGTGTATATATATATATATATATATATATTCATGACATTTTTGAATTAAAAAATATAAACATTTTTGTTTCTATTTTTTAATTCAAAAATGTCATTGAACCATAATTTGTGTATCATATTTATTTTTGTAGGATCCACTTAAATAAATACAAGTAATGTGATATTATTGCTTTCATAGAACAAAAGCCAATGCAGTTTCGTTACTGCTTAAGTGTTTTGGATGATCATGCAGAACGTGCATCCATGTGTTTCACATTAATTTTAAGGAGCTGTTTAAATTCGAGTAATATGATATTATAACCTTTATAAGACAAGAGCTTTCACGTTTGAACCTTTTAAAGTGGACGATCATGGGAAGATCATACGTCGTTATTGCGAACGATAAAGTTAAGAACATTCCAAATAAAAAGAATCCCCGAGTACTAAGTTCAATTGGTACATTATAAAAATAAGACGTTTTATATATTTTTCTTAATCGGCAAAATAAAGTATTTTCTGTGACGAACCTTAGACCCAATGATTGTGCAAAATGTCCGAAAAACCGGACTCCCCTCGGAAATGAGACGGTAAACTAATTCTGAGAAGGGAAAAGTGACATACAATAAAAGTTTCTACTAGCTTTAGCCCACGGCTTCATCCGCGTATATTTTGGGTCAGAATTTGTCCCTAATCTGATACTATCGCAATACCTCTTTATAAATGAATGATTAAGCAATAAATATCCAGACTTTCGCGTTTATAATACTAAACAGACGTATATTATATATTGAGAAAAAAAGATGCTAAAATGTATATAATAATTAAACCTAAATCGTAAAAAGGCGGGGAAAAGCTTAAGTTTCTATCTATTACAGTAAACTGTAAAGATGAGGAAAAACGATCTAATCTGACATTTGTAGTTCCACTTCAAACCGTTTTTAACGACAAAGATGAATTAATGGACCTCATTGAAAACAGGTTATTTTGAGCATAGTTATTTTGTAATGTTTGCTCGTTCCTTTTAAAGCTTCTTTAGCGCTGCAGAAAAAATCTGATACATTACCCGTTTAATACCACATATGTGACGAAATAACCTGTTATGGCGGCAGAAATTTTAAAATTAAAAATAACCAAATCGTATAAGTTGCATCGCGTTTGATAAAACTCGACAACGAGAGTTAATGAAACATTAGAAGGATTTTAAAGCTAATTTGCATAGACTGTCTAGCTATTTTTAAATGCAATAAGGACCGTCTGACGATGTGCAATTATGTACTGCTAGGACGGAATAATTTCAAATTGGAAAAAACGACTGAAATAATCGTTTTCGTTAAACGACTCATTGGTAACAATAGAATTTATTTTCATGCAAACAATTCCCGAGAAGTTTCTATGAGTGTTAACAGCGTTAAGAGTCTTTAGAGTTTTTTTTTATAATTTGTTTATTGGAAGCAATAAACAAATTATATTAAAAACGTTTCGATGCTGTAGTCTTACTAGCGAATTTATAAATCTTGGAGTTCAGCCTTAATATTATTGTTGCAAATTTAACAAAATAGATGGTCTGATATAAAAATTGATTCAATTTTCTTTTTAAATGTTTCTGGCAGAAGTGTTGGCGTACTACATGTTTGCAATTTGATTTTTATTATATTTTCTCATTAAAGCATACCTGCATTGAAATTCTAAATTATTCAAAAAGATGTCCTCAAACACCAAACTATTAAAATGCAATATGCATAAAATTATTTCTTGACCGAATGTCACCGCATTGGCAAGCGGGTCGTTCACACCCGCCGCGCCCGCCCGTAAGCGATTGATCTTAAGCACGCATCTACCTACTGGCACTTTGAAACCGTAGACAAGCAATAAAAAATATCCGCTTCAATGTCGAACTGTCAAATTGACGTATACACGTTCTTTTTTTCTCTCATGACTTTTTTAACATTTCCCCAATACCTAAAGGTTAATGACCAGCATTTTGAATGGGATTTTAAAAAAATTAATTGAGAAATTCGTAAATCGAAATTTAAAATACTTGAAAAGTTACACATTTTTTATATACATATCTACGGTAATAAAGTGATTAAGTCGATTGTAATGAACGTATAAGTCTTTCTTTATGTCACAGGCAGATTATAAATGTAGTTCACAAAATGCTAAGAAAAATAGTAGACGTGAAAAAAAATACGAAAAGAACAAAATATTAAAAGCAGCCGGTAGCGATGGCCGATCAAATTTGTAAAAATATCAGACATGCATTCAAAAAATTATTCAGTCATTAAACCGTTATATCCTCAAGTTGCAGCCACACATGCTTTGCCATGTTTAAATACAGCTGTGCGACAAACAAAATAGCGAACGGCTTTACAAATATTATTTCAATATGTGTGGACGAGTCATCGATAGAGTCACCTTTCGCTAATTAAATAATATTCTGGCGACGTTTGACCGACGGCAGCGTATTATGCGGCCGAAATCTACTTCTATTATCCGATAATATATTCAGCAAACGGATGGCGGCGCACAGTTTTCGCACGATGCAACTGGTAAAGCGAGCCGCATTCGCACGCACTTCACGTCGCTTAACACTATACCGGCAACCTGGCACGCACACTAGTGAAGAGAGCGTCGAAACTCGTAAATATTGAAAGTGAGAGTGAAACAACAATCGTCTAATAGAAAGGGAAAGGCGAGCCGAGCGAGGGAGAGCGCGCCGCGCGTCTCCCTCGCACGGTCAACTATTTCAAGTAGACCATCGTAAAGAGGCTTAACACAGATTTCATTGTGGTATAATTATTGCGTTTATTTATTTGTAGTTAAGTGCTAGAATGCAATGTCAATGTTTGCGATGATGTTATCTATTATGCGGCGTTACTACGTTTCGCGCTTTGCCAATAAAGTTTTGTAACCATCGTTAGAGCAAATTACTCTGTGCAAATGTTTTCCCAGGTTTTGCCAATGACGTTATATTATAATATAGACATATCACTATCGCTGTAAAAGCGTTCCTCAAAAGTTGTGTAATTTGTATCAACTTCGATCATTGAGATCTTCAATACGACTGCCTCTTTTAAACGTCCTGTTTGGATGCTCAATCTTTCTCGTCATAGTCCGCGCATGGCGTTACTTGGGGTTGATATACTTAGTCCTTTTAAATAGGTATAACGTGTTTTATAATAAATTATAACGTAATTGGATCTTGCGGCGTATAAAATAAATCAAAGCATTGGAGAACTTATGATACCTTTCAGCTCTACATATAATATTGTAATCAGTTCCATCGCCTTCCGTTCTGGTCGGAAATATATTTTTTTAGCAAAAGTACGAAGCGGTATAGCACGTAAAACAATGTATTTACAATGTAATATAAAAAAGCACTCGCAATATTTAGGTCCCCGCGGAGTCGCCTGCGAATTTATTTATAATCCGCCCGCCTGTTATAACGAATATTTCGTTACAATTGCAACTGGCGCATACTAACACAAGTGCGTAATTCATGTTATGCTCAAAGGATTTATATTGCTGTTATTGGTTACTACATTTCCTTGTTTCGCAGGCGCGCCATTTTGTTTTGTTTCGGTGTGCTCGAATTTGGAGTGTTTTTTTTTTAATTTGGAACATCGGCTTTTGACGTGTTTATGGTTGAATTTTTCCTTGTAGCTAATTATTTGTCCCCATAAGTGTTTGCGTATAATGTTCTCTTATCAAGCGCATGCATAACTCCTGTTATATGTATATGTATACACATACATATATCTCGTTGTTGATATAGCATTGACTAATATCAATAATTTTAGAAGAATTACGTCATTTTGTATTACGGAATTTTAACTAACATGTCCAAAACTATATCCTTAAATATACAAAGTGTATTATTAACTCGCTATTTATCAAGTGTCACTCATTTTTGCGTATTTATTTGATGACTTGTAGTATCGAAACATGTAGTTCTATTCGTATATTTTGACGAAGCAACGCAGTTTTAACATTTAGGTTTATGTAAAGGTATATTTAAGCATTTCCTGTTCTAAGTTTCTGTTTCTATAATATCCATAGATTCATCAGCATATTTCTGTTGCAAATTTCACTTGTATATCCGTAGTTATTGAATAATACAAAGTGCGCTTAATAACGCTGAACTCCACACAAACCTACCCGCCTAATTATGCATAGACATCACCCCCTTGCACATCTACAACTGTCTATCGCCCGCTCTATCCGGGCGCAGCTTGTCTATGGCCACCGATTACTATAGATAGACGCACCTAGCTCTCGGGCGTCAGTCGCGACGCGGCCGTCGCCGAGTGACCTTCGCCGTGCGCTGCAATGTCGTTGTGTCATTGACCACGACGGCGAGTGCAGTGCGCGCGTGTGCGTGTGATGCATGGAGCTGCATTTGTATGAGTTGGTCTGTGCACACGTCAATGCGGTTTCGCTGAGCTTAACTCTTGCATAGGTTGTTGCGTAGATGCGGACGTTGTTGGGATAGGGTAGGGCTTTTCGTGCGGATGTAATCTTAATGAACGTATGGTATTTCATAATGAAAATAAATGTTTCATAACAACGTTATTACACGTTTGGTCATGGCAACATTTCTGGTATTTTTAAGTTGAGAATTAAAACAGTAGAATATTGGCGGTTTCAGTTTTACTGTAAACAATCTAAACCTGCGAGAGCAGTTTTAAAAAAAATTCTAAATCATTACAGATGAAAATTGTTTTTTGTAAGCAGCTTAAATACAGTAAAAAACGTAGAATTTGTTGTGAAAATACTAAAGCTTCTTGAAAAGCGCCAGGTAGGAAATACAAGGAACTTTATGTTTTAGGTTTTTTTTTGTTGTAACTCTTAAGTTACATGAAAATTGGGATCAGAATTTTCTAGGGCCATTAATATTTCTGATATACTTAATTCGACAGTAATTTAAATGAGCTACCATTAGCGTTGTTATCAAAAGAGACAAAGGAAGAAAATTAAACTGAGATTGGTTATAGGGAAACCAATTACTTTTATCCGAGGCCAATGGTGATGAGATCAATTATGACATAGGTCGTTCTAGTAAATGTTACATGTTTTCTTTGATCGTTTGTTTGGGTTAACATCATTACCACAGATTTTTCATAAACAGAGTATAATTCGATTCGATTTTACGTAAAACTTATGTTACCTATGTTTCAATCGACAATTTACTAAATTAATCTAAGTTAGAGAAAATCATTTTTTTTTGACAATTATTCTACGACCTATGCGTTCAAATAAGAAACACTGTAACTTGGCCGTGTTTAGTCGATCTGTAAACGATTATGAATTTGTTAAAGTAACTACATGGAATAAAACACCCCATAATTCCTGACACATGCACAGCCAAATCTATATACATACTTGATAAAAAAACGTTGAAGAATATACAAGTGAATACAATGTTTAGTAATAACACAGTGCACACATACAGTCGTATACCGTTGTTGTTCCAGAGAAATTTATGCGACCTTAAGAAACCAGAAACATTTATGCGTCTTTAGAATAGTCGCAAAATCTCAGCGAAAGAACGACCGAATAATTTGTAGAATTTCGATAGCGATAACACAATTTTACAGAAAAAACCTACAACGGCGTTTGTTAAAGTCCTGATGATCAAATTGGCAATAATCTGACGGTGCGAGCAAAATAAAAACGTGAATGTAATTAAGATTTCGCATAAAAAAACTGGGAGATAAATCCGTGTACGATTCCGCGTGAATCATGAATATACTTGTTTTTTTTTTGCAATATTGAAATTCGAGACAAAAAAGTTAATGTATTTTAAAGTTAGTGTTTTATACACCTACGGTCTAGGTAAAAGGAAAATGAACGATTCAAAATTTCGACTTTCATCTTTTTAACAAAATCATAAAAAAAATTTAAAAACTGGTAGAAAATAAAAACATAATAAAAATTTCGATACTAAACCGGTCTCATTAATATATTTTTTTAACCTACAACACTAACTTATCATCACAACAATACAAAGATATACAGTACAAACAACACCACACATAATACCTCATACGTACAAGGCTTCAATGCAGAAAAGTGTTAATACAATACAAACAATCCACTAGACGTTGGTGTTGAGTAAAGTGTGTATTCGTGCACTGCGCATGTATTGGCGTTGCCACTGTGCGTTTTGAAAATACGTAGATGTACAAATGCATTCGTACATGGGATTAGATTTTTGCAATTCTACTATGCATTTGTAATGAGCTGTATAAAAGGAAATCATCTATTATTGCTGATTTTACATTTGGTTCTTGAACATTCGTTGAATCAGATTTATGTCATATAGTTGAAGATCGTTGTTTGATTGTTTTTTGTCTTTTCTTACTCGTGTAATATTTTATTTTTTGCTTCGAACAAACCGACTAGACAAATTTTAAGAGGAATAAGGTAAATCAGTATTGTTAAAAAGTTTGATGTGTAAATATTGATTTTGTTTTCAGTACACTTTAAGTAATTCTTCAGAGAAAATTCTCAAATATTGTTTATTAAAAAATCTCAAAAGTCATTAGAGTATTGATAGGAAAAATTCTTAAATTATCATGATTAAAATTATCCAATTTATTTCCATTTTTAGATATGACTCTCATGGTTAATTGTGTACCTACACACGATACAATTCTTTCATATACAGATTTGCCCTAGAGAAAAACGTCACTTTTACGAGATCCGTCCTGTTTGTTGAGTAGAGAAAATTATACACCTCGTAATATTGAAAAAAAGCTCGTGTTGTATGTTAAAATGCACGTGCTAATTATATCCATGCAGTACCAAACCCTAAATCTCGATTATTGTATTTAATTGCTTGATTTTAATTTTTTTATTTAGTTGTTTGACGTTTATGCCAAATTATTGTGTTATGGTTCTTTCATAAATTACAAATATCTCTACAATTACTGGGCTAAATAGGTCACTGCTAATATATCAGCTCTGATATATCATCGATTGCTGAATCTACTGTCATCCAAATTAATGTCCCCACTTACAGATACCTTGTTCTCGTCTACAGTTCCTTACGGCCGAACGACTCGGTATTAATCTAACGAACACTTCATCTTATTATATGAAGAAATATTCTTTGTAATCATCGTAAGCAAACAATAATTGATTTGTGTTGTGTAATCAGATGCACGCTCCGGAGGGGACTGCACTCGGTGACATTGCGTCGATCACCTTGTTCCGCCTAAAGTCATTTGTCTTTGAAACGTCTGTTGTTAAGTAGCTTTTTACAACACACACATGCACGCATTTGATATGTTCATTCATTTACTTTTGTAAGCAAGTCCTAAATATGTCTAAATTTAAAAATTAGACCAGAAGACGAGACCATATATATTTTTCACGAACGTCAACTATATGTTAAAACTATCCTCAAATTATTTTGCAGTTTAGCCCATTTTCTATAACTCATAATCATTCAGTGAGATCTTCACAACAATAGCAATTAAGAGAAAGTAATCAAGCAACACTAAAATTAGTACTTTCTTAAAAACTCTGGTAGTAAGTCAGTACAGACCGATTTTAAACTGACAGCCCTATCCAAAATTTGAATAAGGACGTAACACAAATAGGTCTATAAATATACAACTAATCCTCTGGTTAATATTGCAAAGACCTTTTTGGACCTCTGTGTTTAGGGCTTAAAGCATATACACATCTAAATATTTGTTAATCGGATCAATTTATATCTTTTATTCTAGATTTTCCTAAACATAAGTAGTCGTTCTGGATATTTGCGCTTAGAACGTCAAATATTCTAAAAACCTACCTATTTATAGATCACATTAATTTATAAATTTTACGCTGCGTCGATATAAAAAGGTTATTTCAAAATTTTCACGAAATTGTTATCTTTTTAGTGTACCTAAACGTGAAAAGGTGAACAGGATTTGAGGTGATTTAAAGATTAGACAACATGATAAATATTGGTTATCAACTTCGTGTCAAAGTCAGTTTTTTAATTAACGTCAATCTTCAGTATTTATTTCTATTTCTAGACATGAACGTAGGAGACGTTCTTGCAACTTGCAATCTTCGTAAAGTTGGTTGAAGTGGAAAACCTATATACGTATCTCTATTTAATGACTACTGTTTAAGAAAGAAAGAAAAATGTATTGATTATAATAAATCAGATTTCCTATTAGCATTAATAGTTTTTGTGGTTCTGTACCGCAAAATAAGCCCTTACGGCAAGACTTTTCTCCAAGACAACTTTAACTATCGATGTAAGATACTATATCTTGCCTCTGGGAGTTAAAGTGTGGTGAAACATATTTTTTCCCGCCTGGGTAAGTGGTATAAAGTTAGAATCGACGACGTTTACATATATACATACGGGGCCCTCTGTGGGCCAGTTACACTTGCACTTGACCGGTCAAATAATACTTTTTTGGTAAGATAAAACTATACGCTTCAAAAAAGTGTGATATCGGAAGCGTTAAATAATATTTTTGCGGAATTAATTGACGGCAGTCGTAAAAAATGGCTTTGTTTGAAGCGATTGTGCAGCGCAGAAGTCACAAGTGCATCGCGGATGTTCGATACTAGTAGCGAGAAAAAGTGCTTCAGCCTCTTATCGTCCGCTAAAAATGGTTTAATTCGTCTGAGGTCACTTTCAAATTCAATGCCAACGACGAGTCCACGACCTGGGTCAAGATATTATACTCTTTTGAGATTATTTCATATAACGCAACGTATATCACTGTAGTTACTCGTATCTCAAATTGTCATATTGCACAACGATACATAGTCCATTTTGTTAGTGTAACAACGTAAAACGTACAGGATAAGAAAGGAATATACGAATATTGTTAGTGGAAGAAATAGGTTTTATGTATTCAGTGTATCGCATATATACACATGCGAGTAGAATATGTATAACGACAAATAAACATTCTCTAGCTGTGAATTTCTTTTAGTTTTTATATCTTTTTGCGTAAAGAATTTTTTTCATGAAAATCAACACGCTGTCAGGCACTGGTTCTAGATATTGACACCCTTTTTAAATCTAGATTTACTTAATGTAGATGGATGCCAACATATAATTTTTTATCCACATTTTCGTGTTAAGGCGTTTTTTTGGACATAATTGGTCACAACTTCGGCATGTCATGCGTCATACTTACTAACAATATCTAATTATACGGCTTGGATCAATTTCCTGGATGAACGCCATGTTTTTTATTATTCTAATGTGTTCCTGGGGAATAGCAATATTCTTGAAATGACTTATAATATAAAACTTAGACGGTGAAAAGTGTAGTGATGACTAGAGCGTTCGAGAAAAAACACAATATATTTGTAAACTAAAAGTTGAACCAAATTATATTACAAACCAAATAGCTTATTGATATTAAAAAAAATCGAGAGATCTTCCTTGCACTACAGTATGCTACATTCCACATATTAATTTTGATTAGATAGTTTCGTGAAAACGCCTCATAGTAACACGTTAAAAAAATTTACCTACATTTAATTAACATGTCGGCTATGTAAATTAATCTTGACCGATGAACTAAAATTGTGTCGTAACTAGTGACCTTAGTTAACACGTATTTTGTTAGTCGGTTGTTATAATTGTATATTCATTACAATTTTTACCTGGCGTATAAACAAACAACCATCGCAGTACGTTCAGTTTAGCGAAAATGTAAAATTCTCGTTTTTTTTGTTTTAAATGAAAGAGAGAGTATACATAAAAAATAGGGCTCGGACACTATTATTTTGTTATAAAAAATTATTTCAATAATACCCCTTTCTATGAAAAAACAGTTGTCAATTAGCTGTCAAACATAAATTTTATACTCAATTTTCTTTGTGCACATGTCATTTAAACAAAAAAAAGTTGGAGATTCACATCTTCGCTAAACTGAACTTGTTCCAACATCAGAAATCATATGGGGATGTTGAAAGGCATAAATACACGTCTGCATTTTTGCGCATACCAATAATTATTAGTACGGAATACGGCGAAAAATGTTATCGGTAGGTAAGGAACGCATCCATTTATGTAAACTTTCATTTTGATTTAAACTTGTAACGTTGCGTCGTTATTTGATATTCGCTCGCATGACTTTCGTTTTTAATTCCGAATTTCATCCATTGTTCTCGGGATAATTTGTTATTTTTAGAATAAAATGAGGTTTATCAAGGAAAATAAATGAGCACTGTTTTTATAATTTTTCTTAAAAATGTGTCACACAAATGTGTCACTTTGACATTTGCGCTTATTTTTCTTTTCGTAATGGCAATCGTGCGTAAATAATGACGTTCAAATTTCGCCAGTATCTACATACATGTGATATTCTTATCTATTTATCTCGGTTATTATCGTGATAAAAAAGAAAATAATGCAAAACGTCAGAAATTCTGCTATGTTATGAGCACTTATCTCCTTAAATATTATGATATAACGTATCTTATCTGCTGTTATGTGATATATTTAGCAAATTTTGATAAGGCAACGACATTTTTCTCACTTTCTCTTAATCTTTTAGGTTTCCTGTTTAGATAATGGCCATCATAATATTAGTTATCTTTGTGCCAAAGTGTAGATTTGCCAAGTTAGGTAAGGTCAGAGATAAAAAAGGCGCTTGTAATTTATTTTTCAACGAGCTCTTTGTTTCGAGTTTCGGCTTGTTTCGATAATGATTTTATAATTTTTTATTTATCGTCATTATTTGCAGGTATTTTCTGTTTAATTAAGCTTGCAATAACGCCCTTGTATTTTTTTCGAACACACTTCTTTCATCTTATCAAATATAATATTTTCTATCCCCGTTTATTTTTTAGTTGTATTTTCTTTTTATCCTTTATTTTACATTTTCCTAAATAAAATTCTGTACATATCAGTAGTTACGAATACACCACTAGATTTATCTATATTTATTCTATTCGGTCTAAAGCGTTCTAACTAATTAGTGTATATAGGATGAAGATCTCGTTTCGCGAAGACTATTTTCTTCAGAAACAGGTAATTACGCGATGAAAGACTGAAGTTTGAGAAAAAATAAAAAGCCAAACTTTTCAAACTATCTCAACCAAGACTGCTCCTTAAACTTTTGCTATGTACAATCCATTTTTTAAATTAAGCTATTACGATTTATGTCGTGTCTATCCAGGATGCGACTATAAGCTATTGCAATAATAAAGACAATTTTAGAAGATTTCGTATTTTAGTGAATTCTTAAACTAGGGCACCATACTTCATAATGTAGTTTGGTTTGGCTTTAAGGTAATTTTCATTGCACAAGATTGTCATCTTATTGTGGTTATTAAAAATGGTATCGACGAAAGGGATACGCATTTGAGGCCGCGATCTTTGGATGCGTTTCATTAAGTCGACGCACTGTCGGTTGACGTTAAAAGTGGAGAATAAAAAAGCAATCCTTGCCATAGCATTCTGCGCTATATATAGGCAGGGCGGCGTAGCTAGCCGGAACCCGTTCCCGGTACGCGGGCTGACCGGGTACGGGAGCGGACCGGTTCAGCCCTACGTCCCGGCCGGCACTGCTAACCTGCATACGGAGTCCGGAATGCGGCAACTTTTTGCGCTTTTTCCGACCAGCGCCGATTTCCGTTGCCCGCGCTTTCTGCGCAAGCGCAAGGAAAAGGGTGGGGGTTTAGAGAATAATGGTACTGTGTACATGTTCAACGTCTACTTCAACATTCATCGCAAAATGAATCGACAAATTTTGTTTCATTTTCTGTTTTGTAAATGTCACAATTGCCGTTCGGATTGTCTGTTTTACTATAGAGATATGTTTTCTTACGTCAAAAGCTAGGTTATATTGGAGAGGGGATAGCAAGCGTTTCTCTGTTTTACATAATTCAATACACTTTTTTCATTGCAGTTTTTGTATAAATTACTCATTCAGACAAGGCAAGCTAGTTGAAAAAAATAGTAGCCAGAGTGGTAAATTACTCTGAATGTAATCACCACCTAATAGGGTATTTGACTGATGTCGATATTTTTTGTTAAAATGTTTTAAAACTGCAGAGTAGATTTAAAAAAATCATTGTGATGAAAAAGTAACGAATATAACAAAAAATTAATCGAAACTTCTAAATAGGAAAAAGTGTCAATTTGTTTGTTCATTAAATTGAAAAAGTTGTTATGAATTTAGTTTCACACCAAAAAATGGGAAAATTATAATATGCAATATATAACTTAAACGCAATATTTAACGAGTTACTAAAAATATTTAATAAACTCCCTTATAATTAATCCTAAATAACTGGCCAGTGACGTCATAAGCTAGTTGTGTTTTGTATGGGGCGTTTTCGCTCGAATCGTAGTTCGTCAGTTTTTAAATTTGTTTTTATATTTTTATTTTAAACGTTTTTAATGTTATTACTTATTCTATTTTAGTAACAATATTGTCAAATACCTTATTCTGGTAAAGGTGTTGTTCCAGGAGAAAAGTTTTACCGACAATCATGTATTACGGAGGCAAACTATCATTAAGGATTTGCGAATGTTGTTGTTGTGCTACTACACTTTAGAAATATTTCATTTATGACAGTATTCATTAAAACTGCAACGTTGATTTCTTGAATTGCTTGTCCACTAATTGATACGATCAGTTTTTATTGTAAACTTCAACATAATATTAGTGTTGTCTTTGTTTACTTTAATTATTCCCTAGAATAATATGTTGAACAAATCATTGCTGAATTTTAACGCGAATTTATTTTTAGACATATTCTTACACACACATGCACACACACACACACACACATATATATATATATATATATATAAATTTACCCGTAAGTAATATAACGTTTTAATAAATCAATCATATTTACTACTTTTTACTTCATAGAACTTTAGATTTGTTGTGAGGGTTATAATAACCATTTCGATCCTAGTGCATAATCGATTAATCACCGTGATACGCGTGGTACAACTTAACATGGTCTCCATAATTAAATAGTCTTTGTTGGAATTGGAATTATCATAACGAGAGTTTTCAAAAACATAGTGAAAGTGTAATTAATAAAATGTATGTAACTACGTAGTTATTTATTGTATCGATTTTTGAGATATAACATCACTAACAGAGTTATTAATTGAAGTTTTAATTTTCCTAATTTCATAATCGATAATCTTAATTTCATAATAATTTATTATATTCCTAATTTCATAAAATAACTCTTTTATTGTCAACACATGTTAGACTTATTATTATCAATAAAGGCAATAAAGGAACTCTTGTTGCTGCCTCTCCATTATAAGGCTGGTTTTGACGTAAGAAAACCTAACAGCCCTCCACGATATATTATAGATGTTTAAGGATCTACGTTACGCTAAGAAAAAAACTGATATACTTCTACTTTATGCAAAGGATTCGTTCTTGTGTTTTATTCGGTTTTAATTGTTTTTTTTTCTCTAGTCTTTAATGTCACTGATGAACTATAAATGAGATCAATTGGTTTTTTATAATCATTCGCACATATTAATGTTACGAAAATTTGGCTGAGACTTACAATAGTAATATTCTAAAACAAAGTCGTTATTACAAACTATAAATTCAGTTAAGATGGAGGAGAAAAATATTGTGAAGTTTCAACTAATATATTTCAATAATAGTTTCAATCATTACAAAATATCCATCTATAATCTACTAATAAATAACATCACGCAATTATAGATCTAGATAGATGAAGCAATATTAATGGAGCAATTATCTAAATAGACTAATCCGTACACATTGCTTTTACTTAATTTCAAATGTCAAACTTTCAGCGACCATACGTTCTAAGCGACCGATCTATTTTAGTATTCTAATATATTTTTATAATCACAAAAGAACTGTACTGTGCTGTGTCTACTTACAGACAAAGCGAACAAGATATTATGAGAAAGAATAAATATAATTTTTTAGCTAACGAAATACGGCAAGGTGGTTTTATATATAACGGAATCCCTCTCGTGTGGGTAATAACGCAGAGATAAATACATATCGATAAATTACATTTCGATAAACAATAAAAACTATTTACGCGAATGATCCGATCGTCAACAGCGATGGACCTACCCCACCAACATTTCGCCGCATGGGCGGACACGAATAGGTAGAGGCGGACAAACAAACAAATAGAACTAAGTCATCTCCAAGTCCAATCGCGCCGCATAGGAAATGCACCGCGCCAACACAAGCAAGCGAACGATGTTTGAAAAAAAAAAACTTCCACACACCGCGCACACAGACGCGGCAGTATTAGAGGCGTGTGTAAACCACACATACACTGTGTCGCTCGGTGGGGTGACCAAACGTATACACTACGAGAAGTATTCAATAAACATAAAGAATGATACGTCACGAAATACACAAAGTAAGCGCAATATCTAAATGAAAATACTTTTCCAATGTTTTCGTACTGATATGGCGTCTGTCATAATATTAGTGGGATCCGGTTTCATGAAGTCATTTTTCCTAAAATATTTTCCCATTCCTTACAATGATAATTTAATTTTTTAGAAATACTTGTACTACCCTAAGCAAAAGCAAATTGATTTTTAGTAAATAATCTTTATCTATAAACACAATTTAAAACATCAAAGAAACAGATTTTCATTAAATGCTACTTCAGATAGTCACCCTACAGCCGACGCACACTTACAGAACGATTAGACACTCTACAAACGTAAGAGCACCCACACACGGACACCCGACGCCGTGCAATGACCAGGAAATGACAGCGGGCCGGTTGACCTTCAAACGCGTCGGGAGCGCGCACCCCCTCCCGTCTGCCCCTCTCCTCCTTCCCCACGTCGCACCCACTCGGCGCTGCCTACTCCCGTCGGCGGCTCCCGACTCTTCTAACACTTTGTGTAGCGGAGCGGGTTGTAAATGTTTAGTCACTTGAATGATAATTGGCGAGCGACAAGTAAAAGACGATAGAAAAAAGGACTTGTATAGACAGTCCTTGTGCCAAGATTGTTTTGAAATTTCCCGAAACGCTTATAATGCTCATTTGTTAGAAATAATAAAAATTTTATTGACTCAATAAAAATATCAGTGGTTTGTTGATTTATGTTTCTTATCCAAGCTACTAAACGAAAGTACACAATTTATTTTTTATGTGATTTTATAATATAATGTATTAATTTTATTCGGCAAAAACCTTAGTACGAAAATTTAAATAACTTAGTATCTTACTTTATCATTACCTAGCTATTTCTATCGACATCTTCATGCTGTTTCCCATTATATTGGATAGGCAACAACTACGGACTGGCGAGATAGCAATTCACCCTTCTCGTGAAACGCAGCGACGACGATGCTGAATTTTCCATATCATGCTATAGTTGCGGTTATTTTTTTGTTTTGAACGCGATTTGTAAGTAACTTTATGGTCGCGAGTAAAATTATATGATCCTCTTTTAGATATAAAATAAGTTTGTGAGCACGAGGAAAGATTTCAAACAAAATTTGTTTTCATTTTAAACCATTATATAAAAATAGTTTAAAATCTTTTTTAAGTAACGACTTCGGTCGAAAAGAAAAAAAATTGACGGAAAGTTGCTGGAGATTACTTCTTTTCTTACGCGTGGGAAGAAACGGCGAGTCAAGTGGGAAGAATAGAGGGACACGGGAAGCACCTCTGTGTGGAGTAGTTTAGTAAGGCTCGTTACTTAAATTTTCCATAACGCGTAAGATTTGAGACTAAACATATGTACAAAATACCAATTTTAAGATTTTAATAAATAAATAACGTTAGCACTTATAACACTGTAGTTAATGATATGTAACAATTAATTCCATATTAAATTAAAAATATTTGTTATCGTAAAATAAGCTCTAAATTTAAATAAAAATATTTTTTTGTTATTTAAGTAAAACAAAAATGTCACATTTTTTCCCTTATACTGATGTCAAAATTATAAATACCATAAATCTAAAGAATGTTAGCCTTTAGTATAATTTAGCATTCCATTATATATTTGTAGTCCCAATGACGCACAACAGCCGAAAATGTAAAAAAAGGGATATGTGGTTAATTTCAACATCTTTTTAACGCACTCCGGTATTCAGATATGAACACAAGCCTTCGTCTTGTATAGAACTGTTAAACTGTTAAATAGAATAATTAAAAAAAAATTCGCCACACTTCAATATATCAATTAATTTTTTTCCCTCAAGTCCTCATAAAAGTCGATATACATATAAGGGGTTAAATAGATTTACTTATATATGCGTAGGTTTGTTATGGCAGGCCAACTTTCTGGCTGACTAGCGGCTACATATTTACGTCGTCGTATATGGGAAACTTTATTGTAGAGCTTCATGGTTGTCTATGGTAGTAGTCTGTTTTGTTGTTTTGTTTCGCGCGCTTTTTTTGGCGGGGTCAATCAGTCGTTACTTTTTTATTCATGCTCATGTGCGAGTCGTGGATTATTGATTTGTGCTAATTATAAATTCTCTGAATATTCACAATGTTTATGGTACATTTTTCGAATAATAAACAATGCGATTACGGTTAAAATTATACATTTGGGTAAATTATAATAGTAACATGGCTGATTCGAAAAGAAACAATTGTTATTTAGTTTCGACTCAATATTTTTTTAAAAATTTTGTTATGTAAGTGCTGGAAGTAAAATATTTGTAGTCATTTTATCGGAATAATAATTTTCTTTCAGTTTGGTTTGGGAAAAATGTTTATATGTTAAAAACCCTTGAAAACATGACTGCTCAAGAAATAATGCCATAAAAATTTAAATTCACGCAACACTGAAACATAACCAATTTTAAAGAAAGGCGCTAGTCGAAGATACTTGGATGAAAGATTACGATGTCTTTTCAGTTCCGAGTTTCGGGTTCGAGTCTTTCCTTTTGCCGGTTAAAAGTAAGTTTAGTAACAAAATTGTAACGTTTTTATAACTTTAGTTAGTTCCTTCGTTATATATTTCCAGAAGAATTCTCGATAAAAGGTCGCAATTTCTCAAAAATAAATAAGCTAATATGTATTCTCGGTTCGTAATTGTTTTAAGTTTTATTTGTTTTTGTCCCCAGCACTTAATCCAGATTTCTCTTTCGAATTTTAATTATAATCCTGGTGTATAATATGTTTCGGCATATATTGAATTGTATATTCTGACTTGGGATAAGAGATTGGCCAAGCGGCAGCATGTACGTCGTGTACTTAAATATTGTGAATGCGTTCCGGCGGGCAACCGTTTTACTTAAATGGTTTTGCCTTCCGCCATTACTCATTATAATGAAATCTGAAATAACGCGCGCATCCGCGTCGAGACTCGACTCTGTTACGCAAGCCGGGCAATTAACAGGAGGAAACGGTCCGCGCGCCGCCTCGCCGCGCGCCAATTTTAAATATCGAAACAAACTGCGGAACACCCCACTCGCGCTCATGTAAAAATAGCTTTAGAAATATTTTCTAGCCACGCGCCGGGTGTTTCAGACGACAACTAATACTTTGAAGTATTTTTTGGTTCTTTATTTTTGATCGATTTGATAAATGCGGAAGTGAAGTAAATGTTACAATAAAACTTATTAATTGTAAATTAGTTTTAATTTTAAGAATTCACATAACAAGACTTTCAATTTTATTTTGTTTCTTTGCCGATCATTGTCATTAATATAAGTAATGTCATTATTATCGGGATACGTGTGCTTAATATGAATCGTATATTATATAAAATTATTTTGTCATAATTGCATCAAGTTAAAAAGAGTTACCACCAGAGATACGTTTTGCTTTTTATTACTAGTGTATTTTGTTTTTTATTATTAATTAAGATGGTTTTGAGGTTAAAAAGAAACTCGACTAAAAAAATTTGAAGTATTAAGAAGTATGGATAATAACAGTGGACATACAATAATTAAAATGTATTTATTTTAATGACGTCACTTTTTTTAAACTATTTAAAGTGTTGTTCTTTTATTAAAACCAAAAAGGAAATTAAGAGCGAAAAATGTCCCATGAACGAGCTCTGTAACAGGAAACTAGGATACTTACAATGAAGAAAAATTAGCAAATAAAATCTAGACCAGTTAACAAATTAATTACTATAGTGTATTTGTAATTTCTAGACTTCCTGATAATTATTTTTTTTTAATTATCAGCTAATCTAGAAATTATTGAAATTGAATTAACTTAATGTTCAAAATTTATTTCAAACTATTTATTTAGTAGAGGTTTCATATTTATATAATTAATTAATTATAGGAATGCCACAAAGCAAACATTTTAATATTTGTATGTTTTTATGAATATTGGAAAAATTAAAAATGTTTATTAATATATATATATATATATATATATATATATATATATATATATATATATATATATATATATATATAAAATACACTATAAATAGTAAAAAAAAATTCTTCAATACTCATCATCAAATCGCGGCCTACCTTATTATCGCAAACAAAGGAACAAAGTGCAACCAAACGACTGGTCGATCTAACAACAACACAAATTATTATCTACCACAAGTTCAACATTTTCTCGCTTGCGAAAACACTCGCAGAAGAAGAACAAGGCCGACTAGCAGCCACACTGTGTAGCCTTGCCGCGCACGCGTGCAAAAAGATATGTTATCCGCAAAAATAATAATCGGTTCATTAACCTGAAAAATTCCTAAATATAATTTTTTCGCGCCAACTCGCGGCGCTCGTGTCAAAATGGCGGCGGCGCTGACGCAGCCGCTCGGTTGTTTGTGTATTATGTCACATAGATGTTTTGCGTAACTTTAATTATGGCGCGTAATTAAATACGATAAAGTATGTATAGATAAAATGATATGGTAAACAGATTCAAAAAAATCATCGCCATTAGTCAAAGATAGTTTGAGAATAAATTTCGTCAGCTAACACGGAAGATTTTTCATTCGAATCGGCATAGACGAGCATTTTAAAGTGTCGTTCGCAAATATGGCTCCATTTTTTTTATTCTTTTTTTCAACGTCCGTGGAATTTGAGACGTGTATTTGTTTTTTTTTCATCGACTCTTTTAAACATGCATATGTTTTTTTTAAACACTGGTGATAACGTTTAAAAGGAATGTTCGACAGTATTTTTAATTTTCTGTATGCGACAGCGACACGTGTCGAAGGGAATCAGGAAATAACAAAAACATTTATTTAAATATGCACACAGCTGTAATGTAATGTAGTTTCGATTATCTAATTTTTTTTAAAACCGAGGCGCGTGTGGCAATATGCTCGCCTAAAAAACTTGTTTGAAGAAATAACAAGTATGGACAGTAATTGCAGACATGCAATAATTAAACGGTCTTTCTTTTAACGACGTCGTGTTTTTTAAACTATTTGAAGTGTTGTTCTTTTATTAAAATAACAAATGAACGATGTTAATAAAGAACTGGAAAGTCGGCATTTAAAAACGTTTTGTATTACTTAAATAATTAAAAATTAATATTAGAATTTATAAAACCTTGCGCTTTTTTATGCGTATCGCAATTAATAAATTATATAAAAATAATGTAATATATATTGAATATATTTGGCGTTAATTTTGTAGAAATTCATTATTCACATAACTACGTGATGTAGTATTATCTCTACTTTCTTTATGTTCTTTACCACGACCTAGGTTTCGTTGTATTACAACATCTTCAGGTGGGCTATTAGCAAAGATAAATCTGTCAAAGATAAATCTTTGCTAATAGCCCACCTGAAGATGTTGTAATACAACGAAACATATGTCGTGGTAAAGAACTTAAAGAAAGTAGAAATAATACTACATCACGTAGTTTTATTTAATTGTAAATGTAATATATTTAAGTGTATCTGTTAGAACATCACTATCCACTTCCAGCTTGGAACGGAACCGATTTTGAAATCGATTTTCCAATAACTTAAGTCGGAGGTAAGACATTTACGGTCGCCTTCAAAATAATTTCAATTCTTATGACAAATTACATTAAAAGATTTTCACAATCGTGGATAGCTTAAGAAATGAGTTATTTAAACTTATTAATGGCATCTAGTCTATGTATAAAATGAAAATTTGTGGTATATACACTTTTATTATGTATCTATACTTTTAATTATTAGGAGAAAAAGAGTATCTAGATTTTTTGAAGTTTTAAAAGTCGCAGGAATTAATGTCAAATTTTCACTGGTCGCTAAATTATATATTAAAATTATTCTGATAATAAGATACGTGCTTTCTTCCGGTACCACCAAGAAGCTGTTCATCATGAAAATTGCGTTATTTCTTAGCTAAGGTGTTATGTAAGAGTGATAATATCGCGACGAGAAACTGAATAAATGCATTTCAAAGTTGGAAATGTATTGAAAAATAAATTGTAAGTCTACACTTTGAAGGATTTAGCAGTTAACCCAAACAAGTTAAATGCAAATAGGTAATGAAAATTTTTTCACTTGTAGCTGAAAAACAACTGTAAACATTTAAAACTGCGCCACAGAAAACAGTTGATATTCACATTTTTTACTGCACAATTTTAGTGTTTGAATAGAATTGCAATAAGAATATTGGTCAAGGTTGGATGCTATAAAAGGCAATTTTGCGAATAAGGTTTACACTGTATTATCACGTTTGTATTGTATCGTTACTTTTGTATAAAGTTGTCATGTGGTGTCGGCATTTATGAAAAAAAAATACGCTCACCTTTTCAGCATTGAAATGAGCATTTTAAACGGTAATGAAATTCACAATTCAGTTTAAAGAAAATTAAGTAAATTCAATGAGATTTGTAGTATCTATAATAGAAAATTTGCTTTTGAACAGTCGAAACGAAGATACTCCAAACGATTTACCTTGGACTGCCAATAATCGTTAATGAAATATAAAACTACCCTACTTGAATAAGGTGACATCTCAACTTACAAGCTTAATTAACAAATGTAAATCGATCGAGTGTTTGAATTACGGAATAAAATTTGCAGAAAGTTTCTAGACTAGACCTCTATCTCTCTCTCTCAGCTGTGTAAGACCATCAAATCGTTTAAAATTTAAACACATCCCTACTTCTGTCCCAATAAGCGAATTTGAAAACGATGAACAAATAAACCGAATGTAAAAAAAACAATTTATTTTTATTCACCTTTGTGGTTCTCACTGAATTATATCATTAAATTACCGTCCATATTTTAATTGGAAAAATTATTTGGAAGCAAAAGCGGATATTCGGGAAATAAATTAACCGAGCTGTAACAGGATACAGTTCAAAACACCGTCCGCATTACATAATTATATTTATTCACGAACCTCTTATATACATAATACCCGACCTGAATCAACGAGATACAAATTCAAAGCGGCAGAAAGCAATTCTTTAACTATTGGGATGTTTTAAAACGTAATTATATCCCAAATTTGCCTTCCAGCCTGTTCTCATCCCGTATTAATGACATAAGCTCTTCAAGTACCACGTAACCTAACAGAGGACAAAATATCCGAGCACCCAAGAGGTTCATTAACTCATTCCAGTCTGAAAATTTCAGTTCGTAACCTCAATAGGTACGCATATTTACATTATTAATTGAAGTATATTGCTGGAATTTCTGGGTCGATGTTGGCAAAATTGTTCGTTCAGTGTTTTGCTTAGTGTCCCGATGGGATGTATTTATAGGTTAAACTTTCCGGCTTGGAGACGTATCTCATCGAAAATTCCAGTCGCTACGAGGGGAGATAGTCGACAGAGCTAGCCTGAAATTGATCGATTCAGCTTAAATGGTGCTTTAGTTCATGTTCCTTCTCCCTTCTGGTGAATGTAATACCAGAATAAATAAGTAACTTCCATTCTCCAACACATATCCTATCAAGCGAACTAACATTCTTCCTAAGGAGCTCTTATTGTTAGAATAATTTTCTTTGAGAAAAATCCTTCACTATCATGCACTGAAACTGAAAGCCACTGCTATGCGCACGAAGTCAAAACACGCGTGCCATTATTCTTTAGACTTTCGACTTTCCCGAATAAACACAGACGTTACTTGTCAATTTGTTTGTATCGTTAACATGTCAAATATTTAAACAAATGCGACCGATTCAGCGCCGGGCCACGGACTCCGTTTAACCCGACCCAAGGTCGTATAATACTGAATGTCTGAAAAAGGTCGGGGAAATCAAAGTGCGTTCACCAAAGAGTTTGCTTTTATGCAGGGTGAGAAATGCGTTTAGATCTAGACATGACCCCCGGTGAACGCTATTAGTTATTCGGCTGGTCGGAAGCCAGAATGGAATCGTGCGTAAACATATCAGAAATTAGCACAGAACTGGGATTTCTTGAAATTTTCGATGAGCACGTCCGAATTTATCGTTGTTTACGAATTCTGCATTTTATCTGTCCCGCGTTTTGAGGTTATTTTTTATGCTTATTCTTTTGGCGTACGTAACGTTTCACACGAATTTACCAATTTTTCTTTTTGACGCTTAGCAGTGTCGCCCAAATATCCATTGTCCGAAATCTCGAAAGAAAACTCGGAGCCAGAGCAGAGCACAAACGACCGAACTTGAAAAAGATCACAATAGATTCACTAGTTACAATAAGATCACACTTTTTCCTTCTTTCTAGTACCAATGTAACAGTTAGTATCTGGAATTATTCGCATTTATTTAAAAAAAATTCCATTGAAGGTTGGTGTTGTTCATAGGAAATGACCCATTTTTTGTTGACAAACGTGGATCACCACGAGGGTAACTTAAATTCCTGGTTGGCATTAAGGTCTTTAGCTAGTAAGTTAATGTAAAACCGAACTTTTTTGTTAGTAAAATCGTTTTTTCTTACACTATATTGATGCATATTGATGAAAAAGGCAGCTTCTTTTTCTAATTCTTCTTTTATTTTCGACACTGCTCACCTCCTTTATAAAAAGCGTGCTGATACTCTGCTAGAAATCGGTCTAAAAGTTTTGAAAGTTGCCAGATATTTAGCAGGTATTATGCAAAAAAACAAACAAATTTCGCTCTTGACTTAGTAAATGCAACTTTGCTTTGTTTAGACACGTTGACATCCCTTCAGTGTGAAAATCACATTTTTTTGGTTTTAGTAGTTTATGAGAAACCAAAACCCTAATTACCGCCTTTTTTGTCCACGCTAATCTTTCATACTAAGGCCCCGGGAAATCTTCGTTTAACTTTTATCATAAACTGATAATATTTTATGAAGGCGTCACTGTAATCGACTAAACTATTTCTTGACTAATGTTAAAACTGTTGTATACGGATATGTAACAATTTTACCGATAACATTAAACTGTTACAGTACAAAATTCTTTGTGATTATAATTATCAAAATACCTAAAAGAATAACGTTTTTATATAACGTTCATTACATTATATGTATAATCACATAAGGTGCATATCTAATAAACTTTGAATGTTTTTGAAAAACTTTAGTGTAATGATTAATTTCTTTTTCTCTCTCACATTCAGCTCAAAGATACGCCAGATCTATTAGGAGAGTTGGCGCCTTGATGCATATCAACGTTCCAGGTGCATATGAATAAATAAAATATTGTTAATAAAAAATTAAAACTGTCTTCCTATTTACAAAAAAATTAGTGAAGTTTATAGAAAAAACAAACGAATGCAAATTTCTACGAAACCGTTTATAAATTTCATCTGAAAATATATCTCTTTCTTTGAACACCACATTGAATATTCGATAAAAAGAATTTGTAAATTAATTAATATATACAACCAAAACATGAATAAAAAATAGCGAAATACAACCTATTTTCTATATAAAGGATTTCTAGTAACAAATATTATACAAGAAATTGTTTACATATTATAAACTGGTTTTTATAAACACAAAAATAACAATGCTTCTACATCGATCTTGTGATTATAAATTTATTTAAAAATAATGTTTTATAACAACAGTTTTGAATAATATAGTTTGAAGTTTAAATTGAAATCACGTCACTTGCAAAGATCAAAGGAGTATTTATAATACTCTCATTACAATATTCCTAATAAATTCTTCAGCGAAAAAAGAAAAAAATCTTCAATTATTTCTTCAGGTCGTGTCACTAAATGTTTAGCCTCAAAAAAAGGAAAATATAGAGAGAACAATATAGGTATCGAGTAAAACACCTTAATAGGGCTCTCCTTCCATTAGAAAACTCCACAGTAGATGACTTTTTAGCTCAGTTTAATTCGGAACTGATTTTTGTCGTGACCATAGGCCAATTTGTGATAAGTGACTGTGAGATGCGTGAGAAGTCTAATCGGTACGAATCGGTGAAGTGTTTATGATTTAGATCACGTTTACTTATATATTTCTTTATTGCAATTGCACTTAAAACGACGTACGATTAAAAGTAACTACCGTGTAAGGCGCTTAAACAAATATGCCATTAAAATTGACTATTTGTCTGTAGTGCATCGTAGTGCATCATCAGTGCAGCATCGATCTATATATTATCTTTATTGGTCAATAGAGTGTCATGTACCATGTCGGGGGTAACGTTGAGACCTGGTGTTATTACTCTGGCGCCACAGTCACCCATTTATGATAACATTATAATGAAGCAAGTAGTTGTATTATATTTTTATCACGGACTATTGGGTGAGGATTTAATCTACTTGTTTATTCCATTCAGCATATCGTGTGACACCTTGTGCTATTAATAATTTTATTATCATTGAGTAGCTATTTGTTGGACAACGATGGTATGAAAGTGGCATAGCCTGATTTCCTCCGTTGATGGGTAGTGATATAAAGCTTTTGATTGGTATCTGTCAAAGATTTCTGTTTCGTTGTCAAAATGGTTCCTTGTTTCGGTTTGCTTGTTCGCACAAATCACTTAGATGCCCTGTTTTTCTATCTTTGATAGTAATTTAATTATTTAAAACTTTTGTCATAATCTTTCATGTTATTTTCAATATAATAATTTTTCGTTTAAATGATGAAAGCTTGGGGCATTTTGTTGGAAACTTTATACTATTGTTATGTGGTATAAATTAATAAAACGTTATATAACGATGGTTTTTATTTAATACCTTAGTTAACCTAGGTCGGTTTTTTATCTTTGTGAATAATAGTTTGGAGTAATTTCCGAAATGAACAGGTTTTCAATGAACTGACGTTTAATGTTGTGCCTTCTCCTTTGATTTCAGTGAGTAACGACCCGTATCCGGCCTATGTAGGGTACGGTGGAGGAGGAACATCGGGACCCGGTTACCAGCATCATTTCGCAGCCCCCTCAGCGCCCGCCCCCCATCAGCAGCCGACCAGCAGCGTAGCAGACGACCTTTCTTATATGCTGGAGCTAGATTACCACCAACGGGCGGCGCATCACAAAATAAAGAAAATAAAGAAACTGAAGGGTCCAGACGCGCAGCCCGGCGTTAAGAGGAAATCTAGAGAGGGCTCCACGACATACTTATGGGAGTTTCTCTTGAAACTGCTCCAGGATCGCGAGTACTGCCCCAGGTACATAAAGTGGACAAACAGAGAAAAGGGCGTCTTCAAGCTGGTAGACTCCAAAGCTGTGTCCAGGCTTTGGGGCCTGCACAAGAATAAGCCAGACATGAACTACGAGACCATGGGTCGCGCTCTGAGATATTATTACCAGCGTGGCATCCTGGCCAAGGTAGACGGCCAGAGGCTCGTGTACCAGTTCGTCGATGTGCCCAAAGACATTGTCGAGATCGATTGCTCCTTAGCGTAAGTCGACGCGAACTCGTTTCCAAAGTTTTTTTTTCTGTTGTCTACATTTTTAAACTTTTCATTTTTAGTGTCTCCGTTATCGAATGTAAGATTGAAAGTACCTTCGCTTGTTTTAGCTATTTTCAAATGGACAATTTAGTTTCGTATATTATTTGAATGTATATTTTTAGTTTTTACGTCTTTTTTTAGTATTGTCATCTCAATTACACTGCCAAGTTATTATTATTACTTTTTAATTTCATTTATTTTCTTGTAAATATTACGTTTTTAACAGAATATACTACGAATTGAGAAATAATAAACATTTTCTAAGGCCAACTGAATTTTGGCGTTTAGAAATATTATTATTTGACAATTTTTAAGCTCAAATTTAAATTATAAATAAGATCTCTGTTTCTTAATAATTATATTATATGTGTAATTTTTATTGTGTTGTATTAAATTAGGGTTTAAATTATTTAAGATACTTAATATATTATATATTTAACGTTAATATAAAAATTTAAACTACATGTATTGCCATCCATTAGTAAAAGCAAAAATCTATCTTATATGCGCTCGGTGCAGCATACTTTCGAAAGAATATCAACTTATACAAATATATATATATATATATATATATATATATATATATATATATATATATATATATATGCATATATATCTATATTTTAAGTATTACTCTCTCTCGCCAAAATTCAAATATATATATACATATGTTTTGAAAATATAAACACAAAATAAATATATCATTAAAAAAACTATATCAACCAATAACATATTATAAAAATTATTATATTTAAATCATAATAACTTCATTTGTTAACTTATAAATATTATAACGAAATGTTGAATTATGTAATAAATATAGGGGAAAAAAAAATTTGTAAAGTTGCAATGATTTAGGAATTGAAAAAATAGAAAAGTGCAGTACCTATCTGTCTTGCCTTAAGATAATAATTTTATTAACGCAACGGAAAGTACAATTTATTATTTTATTCTAACGATTTTAATGTTGTTAACATTCAGAGAAAAAAAAAACCAAAATTGAATTGAATTTATTGCTACAGCAAAAAGTGAAATCTTTTTAGTAACTTTTCTGTTTTTTTTTCGTATTTTTCAATATTACTTGTCATTGTCGCACTTTACTTCCTTTAATGTTGTTTTCTTAGATGAAATTTACTCTTGTTTACGTGTTAACCTTATATATATATATATATATATATATATATATATGTTTAGTAAAATTGAAATATTATCAGATTAAGTAGATTTTATATAAATAACATCTGAACCACCTCGAACCACTCAGGTATTTATTATAAACAAATAATATAATCAATACAAATTTTGTTATATCGGCGTCAAGCTAGAAGGAAGTTATATAAATAATAATTATATATCCCTTCCCCAAAATTATTAAACTTTTTATAACATTCTATAATTATTAAATATTGAAAAGTTTTATAATAAATAAATATGTCTTCTGTTCTACGCGAACGTATCTACCTCATAAAGATGCTATTATAACGACAGATATAAATAAATACCTTGCGCGAGATTCACTTTTTATTTTCACTGCCAGTTAATAAGGGAGCGGGTTAAAGAAATATTTTAAAAATTATTTTTTGGTAAACTTGTGGCCAATTCATCTTAGATGTATGGTTCGTAATAAGGGTGTAGATATTTATGTAGAAGATTTAAAAAGACTGGGTAATAATGTAAGGCAAAACTAAGGTGAATCGTAAAAATATATAATATATGTATATGAAAAATTTTTCTTCCAAGAAAAAATAATTAACAATAGATATGAGTTAATATTTCTATGCAATATATCAATAAAACACAATATTTACGCGTAATTGCCTTTTTGTTGGATAAAAATATATTTTTTTATTATTGGTCTTAAATAAAAAATACTAAAATCACATCCACATTTTACTTATTGTAATAATTAAATACTATGTCAGCCTCTACGTATTGGTGCTTTTTTCTATTTTATCATGGGGTATTAAATAAAACACATTTATTCATATTTAAAATACAGAATTTTTTGTGAAAAAAAAATTATATCGATTACAGTTAATTGGCATTGAAATTAAAATAATTATATATTAATTTGCAACTACTCTGCCTCGGCTTAATATCAATTTTTTTCTAAAATTTTATTTCTGTTTTAATTTAAATAATAATGTTTGGTAACTCTCAATCCTTGCTAATGTTTTCCTCTTTTCCTCAAATGAATTTATTAACGATGGCTTCGTTAGTCGGATTTCGTGTACGACGATGATTATTATATATGTATGTATTTCATTAAAATTATTAATTTAATTCTAAACTTATTTGTTTACGTAGTCATATATAAGATTTCTTTTTTCCAATTATTTGTAAAATTACTGCTGTATATATATTTTTTTAATATTTATTTTTCACCAACTTTGCGAAATAAAAGTGTATAAGTGACCGGTAGAAACATTGGAGGAATATTAGTTTCAATCATGGAGCTACTAACAACCCCCCCCCTCCATCGCCCTTCTGATGGAGAAGATATAGTATTTTCACGATGGGCACTGAAAGTGATACTTTTATCACTTCTACTAGAACGATTGAGAGCGAAACCGAAGAATATTTTCTTCGCTCCCCGCTAACTTTACCTCCCCTCTGAGCTGCTCTCATGGTACCCGCATAAATTACTATAGATGACATTTCAATAAGTTTGCCATACGCTGGCGAGATGGTCGTATCTTTATGGTTTTAACAAAAAAAAAGACTAGGTAGATAAACCATAATTAAGTTCTGCAAATATAAATGTTGCTTTAATTTTACAAATATTTGTTTCACCGGAGAAATCTTTATTCGTTACCTGAACTATTGTCGTAATTAAATATAATATGTGGTCCAATGTTGAAAACAAAAAACCATTATTTTTTTTTAATTAATTATGATGTAATTAAATTAGCTAGAAGTAAATTGTATTATAAATCTTAAGTGACAAAAATCTTAATTTTTAACGTATTAAAAGTGGAACGAAATATTGTTGCCCTAGTAAATGGTTTTTTTTTTCAAATTCATCTCGTAGATAAAAATAAGTCATTTTACTTATAATTCGATAAATCTCAGGTGTGAAACGGTCGAAATAAGTGCAAAATAATGATACAATTTTAATTAATTTTAATGTTATTTTTTATTTGTTACAACTAATTTAAGCTAGTTGTAATTATATAAAAAAAACAAGTTATTAACCAGCTACATACAACTGTCATCACCTTTGATAACGTTTGGAATAGGAATTTGAAAATATTTTTTTTTATAAATAAAATTGTTTTTTAGGGGCGGCTTCGTTAACTAAAATATTGAGAATGATGTTACCCCCCCACGATATTATTTAATGTTTTTAGGGATTAATTAATTTATTTAAAGAAAATATTTTCAAATGTCGTTATTTCTATCCGAACTTAAATAATTTTACAGTAAAATAGGTCTTATGTATACATAATTATCAAATAATATTTAATGTTGGTTGTTAAGATTGTAATTAGTTAAAAATTTTAAAAAACTATTTGATTAAATATAATTAATTAATTACACTTTCGTTATGTAGTCAAAGAGTGAATGTAATTTTTAATTATTCTGTTATAATTATTATAGTTTTTCTGTGTAAAGATAGTTTTAATTATTAAAATATAATTCTTCCATTTTTCATCATGTTACCTCTTACGTCTTTTTTTCTTTAAACTAAATCCTGACTAAATTTAACGTTAAAAAAATTCTTTGTAAATATTTTTAAATTAATATATTTATTTCTTCTCTGTATCTTCTCTAAATCGTTAATACATTTTATTTAAGAAGATTTTTACTATATTAGGTTCAGTCAATAACGTGGTATTTGAGAAAAATATCAGTTTTCTTGGAAAAAAAATTAATATTTCATTTTTTAATAAATTTCAGTGTTTTAAAAATTAAATACATTTAAAATTTTTAACAAGGAAACAGCACACACTTAAATATCTCTGAATTATTATATTTTAGCTCTTCCGGTTTTTTTAAATTAATTGACAAATAAATAGTTCAAGTTATAATGGGCTAATAGTTAAAAAAAATTCAAACACTATTAAATTTTAAAATGTGAACAAAAACTATTTATTTTGTTTAGTAATCAAAATTAATAATGACCACTCTTTTCTAATGGTGGTTTTTTCTATCCAAAAAAAACAATAATATAAAATATAGTGCTATGTTTTCGATTTATTCTATTTCAAAATTGTTTGTACTTAAATCGGTATAAAATTTATTGCGAAATAATTATATTTGTTGGCTATAAAAAATATTTAGGCTTAAAACGGAGTTGTCAGTATTAAAAAATAATATTACGTTATCATTTAATTACTATAGTTAACGAATTGTTTGTTGTTCAGAATTATTTGGCAAATTAAAAATAAAATTAGAATAATCCAATTTCTAATTTTTCTGTAATTGTTTTTTCTGGATATTTTAATTTATTCACAGTGGCAGCAAACAGCTTTGAATTACTATCATATTCTGGCTTAGAATAATTTAAATGTGTAAAAATACTATTAATTAAATTAAAAAAAAAACATAATAAGATGAAATTATTAACTGTGTTGGAAATCTGTGATGGTTAAAGAGTAGTTCATGTAGGTTTAGGACTTAGTGCTGGCTGGTTTGGCTCAAAAATGTTACCATCCATAAAGGAAACAAAATTAATAATAATAATTTAAAAAAAACACAAAGTGTTTTATGACGTATTGAACTCTTAGCAGACGTTCGCCAACAGATTTGAGGAGACCCAGTTTAAGGCAACATTAAATAAATTATGGTCACTGTGATAAAAATGCACATTAAAAATAAAGTAAATGTTCGATAATGGCAAGACATTTCTGACTGTAATTTAATTATGAAATTAAACAACGATTAAATTAATAATATTTACATAAATATATATATTTATATTTATAGCTATAAATTAAGATTTTTTCGAAATTAGACCACAAATTTCATAAATAAATAGTAAAACGATATAAAAATAAATAAATACGTACGTAATTGAAATATCCACATACGAAACAGGGAATTTATAAATTTAGACAGAGTAGACATTCATAATAATAATAATAATAAAATATAAATCGATTTTATATATTTGAATACAATTAAAGGAACATTACGGTTAAGTGATTGATAGAGATAATTAAATTTTCTAGAAATAAATTAAATTAAATCACGAGTGTGTGCTTTTCAGTTAAACAATTGTAATTTATTAAAAAAAAATTAAACGTAAATTCGTAAAATAATTTTTTGGGAATAATTTTTTTTTCTATATGTATAAATCGATTTGCCCCCCTCAAAACACTGAGTAAATAAAATGATGTATAAAAGTTAAGGTTAGAATATTGAGAGCAATGAGAAAGGTTAGTGAAAATAATTAATTAATAAATTGTTAAAAAAAAATTAACTGAAAGGTCCTCGAAGTGTTGAACACTGTGTTGATTGTCTGAAATGTTTTGTAAATAGGTTTTAAAAGAAAATAATAAAGCTACATTTATTATTATTATTATTATTATATCGTGCAGAAAAAAATATAACAATAATATGAATGTTACGTATTTAAAAAAAATTAATTTAAAAAAATAAATAAAATATTGTTTAATAAACTTTCCAACACCGGATCTATGAGGAACAGTTTACCCGTTTAGAAAAAAAAAAGTTTATTAAAAATATTATATAATCGATTAAAATGCACAAATTATAACGAATCTCGGAATAAGAATGACGTTTATAAAAATTAAATAAATACCTAAATATATATATATATATATATACATATGTAGACAATATATATATTTTTATCGATCGTTACAATTTTTTTTTAAATCGAGTCTCCAAATTTTCTTGGAAATTTGGAATTGTAATATTTTTCTAAATATTAATTTACAATGGGAACGAGATGATTTTTGTGTACTTTTCGCGTATTTTTTTGTCGCCTAACTGGGCTGCTAATTATTATTAATTTTTTTAATTCTTTTCAATTTCTAATCAAATATTTAACTTCCTAATTCAACAATTATTTATTGAAACAATTTAGATTTTATCAATAAATTTAAAGCTTGTCCTCATTTATTTCGTGGCAACAATAGCAAGACTAGCAAGAATTTAGTCGAACTAATTAAGTTTTCGACATCTGATAAAGAAAAAATTAATTATGGAGACATTAAAAAATCATTATGAATATATAATTTTTAAACAAATTATATCGGGGAACGTAATATTATTATATAATATTTATTTCACGATTAATTATGATATTCTGCGTTCGCAATTCAGAGGTACATTTTAGGATTACGTAGCAATTCTTGAATGATTTTAAAGATAGGCGACTTTCGGTATGATGCGTTATATTTAAAAAAAAAATATTTTAGAAATTACTTTGAGGATTGTAAGTTTTTTCTCTTTAATTTTTAATGTTATCAATAAATTTCTTTTCTATATGTATAGTTAGTTGTAAGTGTAAAAATTATTGTAGCACATATTATGATGCATGATATGTTAAATAAAATATATATAATAAAAATTTTAAACCATGTTTTATTTTTAATTCATCGTTAAAATTTAAAAAAAAATTCGTTATCACGAAGAATCGTGGCCTGCAAAGCAAACTGATAAAGAATAAAATTTATTTATATCTTTAAAAAGTTTAAGAATACGGTAGTTGACCCATTCTAAATTTTGATATTTTTCATACAATATTATGAAATATAAGTTAATTAAAAACCAGTCTTGAAAAAAATTTTTAAAATTGATTGAAAAATAAGCCAGTTGTAGGCTTCTAAATTTGAAGATACGGTTAGAGTTGTGTATATCCCTGTCTCTTTTCCTCTCGTAGAATATAATGTGCAATATGACCTCACAACACAGTATTGCCGTCCTTATCTAAAGGTTAAATTTAAACTTTTATAACTCGGTCAATATTTAAGATTATTAAAATTTTTTTTCACTCTTCATCAGCTTGTACCTTGAAATTATGATTAATGAAATAAAAAACAATTTAGTCAAATACCCAATTGGCAACCCTCAAACAAAGTTGCCGAAACAAAATAACAGTAAACAATTTTCAATTAAAAAAAATTCATAGCTGCCATTACGGGCAACACTACAATTGCAAAAGGCTTGTTTAATCAATTTTCAGTCACCGATGAGTGATTCATTGTTCTGGGTCTTAATAAACCACCTTCGATATTCCATTCCGTTCTTTTGGTGTCTTATCCTGTCCCAACCATAACTTTATTTGTAAATATACATTTTTTATATGCTATACAGATATACATAGACACAGCTCTTTTTAGTAGCAGTTTTAATAAAAAATGGACACAATTAAATAAAACTACGTGATGTAGTATTATTTCTACTCTAGGTTTCGTTGTATTACATTTTCAGGTGGGCTTAGCAAACATTTGTCTTTGATTTGATTGATTGGTTTGATTGATCTTTGCTAATATCCCACCTGAAGATGTTGTAATACAACGAAACCTATGTCGTGGTAAAGAACTTAAAGAAAGTAGAAATAATACTACATCACGTAGTTTCATTTAATTGTGAATAATGAATTTCTACAAAATTAACGCCAAATATATTTAAAAAATGGACACTTAAATATATTTATATCCATAGAAATATTCTTAACTTTACCCTCCCTGATCCAATTTACTAGATTAAAATGTTGTTCAACATTTAATAAAAACGTACTTTATTTCATTTTCATTAATAATTAAAGTCATTTGACAATTGGGTATTTGACTAAATTTTTTTTATTTCATTAATCATAATTTCAAGGTACAAGTGATGAAAAGTGAATTTTTTTTAATAATCTTGAAAATTGACGGAGTTATAAAAGTTTAAATTTAAACTTTAGACAAGGGCGGGAATACTGTGTTGTGAGGTCATTTTTAATATTGCACATTATATTCTACAAGAGGAAAAGAGACAGGGATATACTCAACCCTATCCGTATCTTCAAATTTAGAAGCTTATAACTGGCTTATTTTTCAATTAATTCTTGAATATTTCTCAAGACTGGTTTTTAATTAACTTATATTTCACAATATTGTACGAAAAATATCAAAATTTAGAAAGTGTCAACTACCGTATTGTTCTAGAGGGAAAAACATTAATTTTACGACCCACAAACAATCTCCTAATAAGGTGATGCTTCGGCAGTTTGATTTTGTCAAAAGTATTTATGTCACGTTACATCATGGATATTGACTAAGCTGACTAACGGAAAATATCACTGGAATAATAATCTTGAATAGGATATGTAGTAATTTTTTTCAATTAAAAAACAAATCAATTTAACACGAAGTAAACAAATACAATCATCCACTAAATACGAAACCCTATTTGAGCATAATATTGGATAAAAAGAAGATATTAATTCCGAGAAAATCCAGGTATTCCAGGAGAGTCAGCAACCTTATTCTGCAAACGTCGTTCTAAGTTCTATTTTAAGCACCACGTTTTTCTTATTATTTATTTATTTACTTTAATGTATATAATGGGTACATATGGCGGACTTATTGCTACGAGAGCAAATCTCTCACAGACAACCAGAATACCAGTTCAGCCCCGCTCGACGAGCGGTTGGGAATCGAACCCGGATCCACGCTATGCGTCGTGCCGTCAAAGACCGTGACAGCGTAGCGATGACACTTATTACACCCTTGATATAAATATAAAGTGTTTTCTATAACAAAAATAAATACCCTTTTTTATCGTCTGCCACAATATGGCCTTTGTGGCGCCACGTGTGAACTATGCTGAAAGAGACAGACTGAGAAAAATGACGTATATAAAAGAGGTTGTTGTATTGAAATTGAGGTAAATTAGTAATTTTTTGAATACCACATGTTACAAAAATGAAATATATATATATATGTGTATATATATATATATATATATATATATATGTATATATATATATATATATATATTTCATTTTTTCTTGAAATAAAAGAATATACATAGAAATGATGTATTTAATCAAAACAATTTCCTCCTGTGATTGTCCTAACAAAAAAAATCAATTTAAAAATTGCTCATAATATGAAGAAATCGCTGTCAAAAAGCATATTTATAAACCCTACGCATTTCATCTGCTTATTCAAACTTTTCCAATTTTTTGGGTTTATTTTTATTACATAAATTTGTTTTTGGATTTCATAATTCAGTGTCACTAAAAACGGCAATTAAATCGAAAAAGATGTAAAAACCAGAGAGAGCAAAGATTTTTCTGCCAAACTGTATTGTTCCCTCTTTTTTGAAAATCACGTTTAGAGTACCAATAGTACATTTATATCATAAATCATGAACTAAAGTCTATATAATATAACGTCATTGGCATGATATAGATTAGTTTTATACAAATGTCAAAAATTCTTCTTTATTTAGTAGCGTTCGTTTTATTGCGAAACATGCCATGTACTTGCCATAGACAATTATTCGAAGCTAAATATTATTGGATCGATTACCCTTATATCATTGACAAATATTAGTTTTCGTCATATACTTACTGAGTATAATTTAAAAACTTAATTGGTATGATATATAAAGATTTTTTCCACTGTCTGTTTGACCGGTATATCTGTAAAATAAAATAAAATGTAACAATTTTTTTAATTTCTGAACCTTTTATAAAACATTACTATTATTATTATTTTTACCAGTGTAAACTTGCTACATGTTCACCTCGCTTGGTCTCGTTTGCACCATACACGGCCCTTATGCACCACACCACTCACGGTCAGGACTATCAGTCGGACTTACTGACAGTTAAAAAGGTATTTCATTGGGATATTTTAGCGATTGGATCGTGCAATGGGATACGATTTTAGCGGCTACTTTAGCTACTTTACGGCTCTTGGATCCGATTCGACTGAAATACATTTTTAACTATCAAAAAGTCCGACTGACAATCCTGACCGTATGCGGTGCATACGGGCGTTAGACGCCAGCGGTCATGAGTGAACATAATGCGCCCTTTAAATCTGGTGTGATAGTGGAGAGAAAAACACAGCATAATTGGTTTTTTTTTTCTATATATTTGAAATATGGAAGCGATACATATTTGAAATATGGATTTTTTTGCACTGAGTGAAAAAACTGCAATGTATTATTTGCTGTCAAGTTCTATTCATGGAAATTATGAAGCCTTTAAAATCATTTCAGCATCTGGGAATCATTAGAATTCTTATAAATCACTTATTTTGTAAAATCAACACACTTGTACTAGAGAACCAAGTCGTAGTAAGACAGCGATACTTCAAGCATTTATTGGAGTAAGTAGGGAGTCAAAATCTCATAGTACTACGTAATGAAAATGTAATGATAGGCCCCGAGGAAGAAATTGAAAATTATACTACTCTGGGATGACACAGTAATCTGGGATGACAGTAATCAATAAAACGGCCACGGATATCACAATCACAATCAAATAATTGAAAAGATAAAATCAAGCGAATTCTTTGCTATTTTTTGATGAGTCCAAAAAAAAATTGGCTCAAATTTACAAGGAGTCAATTAAAGGGAATACCCTATAATACAAATCAATATCAGTTAATGCAACTGGAAAAGACTTTTTTAACTTTTTATTCAGATCACAAAAAACTATAATTTGGATGGATACAAATGTATCGCGATGTGTACTGATGATACAAACGCGATAAAGGAGGATAAAAGAATTAAAACATGTTATGCCACCGATGAATTGGACGCAAAGCTTTCTTCACACGCGTGCGCTTGCCACAAAAAGATGCCGAATAATTTGATTAATATTATATCTGAAGCGATAAAGAGAGTGAATTACATTAAAAATCGACCGTTTCAGAGTAGAGTGTTTTCCATACTGTGCGGAAAAATTGTCGCCAAGAATGAGTCGTTTCCATAAGTTTTCCTGAAGTCAAATGGTTGTAACGAGAGAAAGTTTTAACAAGGCACTTCGATTTGCGAAAAGAATTGAATATCTTTTTTAAATTTTCTATCTTTTTTTAATACTGATTTACTTGAGTGATATCACATTTGAATGAATTAAACATAACTTAACAAAACTCCAATGAAAACATTTTAATAATAACATACAAGGAATGCTTTTATTACAGTACTTTGGTATCTGGATTATACGAATTGAAAATAACAAATAAAAAAAATAACAAAATTTTTGTTGCATTTAATTAAACTTCTAATTTAATTGTGGAAAATTTAAATTAAAAAATTGTTATTCTTGTTTTAGACACATTTAAACTCATTCACGCGAATCGAAAATTTAGTTATTGGAATATTTCACAGGTGATAACGATATCTCGAAAGGATGTACGCTAAATAAGTTTGATAAAAACGTTGATACATAACTAAATTATAGAAATATCTACTAACAAGTCAGAATTTCCATCTCAACTTTTAAATAAGTTAAATAAGTTGGCTTGAACGTCGAACTGAATACGAAAGTTTAATGTTGGAAGTTATTAAATTGTATTAATCCCATTTGCATTTACCTTCTTATCTGTGTGAAATGAGGTTTTCTTTAATGGTGGCATTAAAAATCAAACTTATAAATCGTCCGCTTTCACTTGATAATATTTTTTTTCCTATACTTCTGTTTGTTTACAATGCGATATCTATAAAATAAGCTTTTGAATGAAATCAAACGCAACTGCCACACTAAATAACGGCTAATTATTATAATACATGTTTAGCTTTAGATCCGTTGTGTCAAGTTAAAGACCTCAATATCACGGTCACTATGACGTGGACAAATTTAAAGAAAAATAAAAAACAGCCAAGTGCAAGTCGGATTCGCACACGAAGGGTTCGGTAGCAAGGTTCAGTAGTTAAACAATATTAAAATTATTAATTTGTATTTCTCATACACTATGAAAACAAAGTTACTGCTGTAGTAAGTACGGAAAATATCTCGTGTTTCAAAAACGACACAATACGTATCTTATTCAAACGATTTTCCTTGAAAGTTTATTTTAAGTTCTACTACCTAAATTTTTTGAGAATTATACACACGTTAATTGAAAAGTTAGAATTAACGCAAATTTTTTAAGATTTTAGAACTCTCCAACGTTATTGAAATATTAAAATGTTTTGGAAACTCTATCGTTTTTAAGACCTACCTAACGATACCCTATACTCCTATGTGCATTGGATTTTTTACATCCCTCAGTTACTTACATCCCTAATATTATTTTTTTATAATTCCGCTATTTTACAGCGGTTGGTTCGTAGAAGACACCAACCATTTAAATTTCATCTGCGTAATGCCAATAGTCTCCGAGTAAAATGGCTGTGATTCACGAGTAGACAGAAATAGAGTAGACGGTAGGATGAAATCGTAAGGGTTCCGTTTTCACCATTTGGCTAAACCTAAATGGTAGGGAACTTAAAATGAAATTATATATGCTCTTAAAAAAACAACGACTAACATAATCATCGACTGGGAATAGAATTTTCTAAAAGCTAAAGGGGTGTTAGGTATGAAAAAGAAAAATTTTAAATTAATGGTTTGACATGGGCTGTAGAGACAAAAAATAAAGCTAAAAAAAAGCTATTACAGTACCAATTAAGCTAGATTGTGAAAATATAAGTAGAACAGTAAATTCTGTTTGTAAAAATAAGAAAGAAGCATTCATTGAAGATAAAATTGAAGATTTTCTGATGAAAGTAATCAAAAGAATGATAACAAAAAATCTCATAAAACATTTTTTATAAAAGTTTTCCAACGAAGAGCACTAAATTAAAAATAGATGAAGAAAATGGGGAAATTATTACAGATACCCTGAGAACAAAGGATAAAGGAAAATAAATAAATTTTCAGATGTTACTTATTTTTAACGAAATGCCCGACAAGTCTGAAAATTACAATGAATAAAGTACGGTCAGCACGATACAAATATCGAGGACGCAACTATCTGTAAAATGGGACTAATTGAACCATCTATTAAAAAAATTATAAATTGTTGTAATAATTATACAGACAAAACTCCACTGAATGTGACCTATAAACTTTTACACGCCTAATCTACAAGAAATTAGAATTATTTTGCTGAAAAACTTTCGGCGAATACCAATGTAGTTTTAGGGTCAACAGATCAAATATAAAACAGATCCATATGGTTAAAAACGCCTTTTGAAAAATTCAATGAATACTTTAGAAATACCTTAAAAAAGTTCTATGAATCATTTTGTATTGTTTGTTGATTTCAAACAAGCTTTAGACCAAACCGTTTAACCAAAATTGGTTAATATTTTAGCTGTGCCGAAAATATCGATCAAACTAATTCTACTAAACTTCTCTAAAACTAATCGAAGTTACCTTCATGAAATCAAAAGCTGCTGTTTTTACAGAGTGACAGAAACCTTTCGTATTAGCTGTAGCATATCACGAATCGATTCATTCACTGTCGCCATTATTATGCCACTGGAATGTTTTGTACGCTGATTGGTCATGAGAGAGCTCATGACTAATAAGACAAATTTCCCATGACTTATAAGCAGAAATAAAGCAGGACTGATTTCAATAACGAGTCAACTAATAAAGCAGAACATGCAGTGGTTTTTTTTTAATAGACGCTGATAAAATATAATTTATGGAAATAATAAAATCATAGAGTACACTAAAGGTAAATGATTATAGCTTCGAAAAAATAGCTTTACTTTTTTTAGAGCAATAATTAATAAGAATGATATCTCAAAAAATCAACGCAAGACCGATTAAGGCATAGAAGTGCGCTTACTTACTAAAAAATACAATTATTCCAACTGTCACATATGGTTGTGAGATTTGGACAAAGTCAAAATAAATACAAAGAGTCTACTTGTTATCGAGAAAAAAATCTTGCCAAAAACTTTTTGGTCAAATATAGACAAACAGTTCCTGGAGAATCAAAGCAATCAGTTTACAAGAAAAAGCTATGAAATATAAAAATATGGTGAAGTCCATGAAGTCACCATCCCTCTCATGGCCGAGACGTAACAAAATGTAAACAATAATTTAAAAAGGATTTTCCTATAAACCACTCACTAACAGAACAAGAGGTAGACCAAAACAGAAATAATTGGTATTCCGTATGGGTGTTATTTTTAATAAAATAAGGATTACAAACTAGAAGATGAAGTCACTTGATAAAAAATCAGGAGGAATATTGTGGAGCAAAGAAGGGTTCTTAAAGGTACATAGCGCCAAAAGGATAAGAAAACACTGCGACCCCCTGAATATATGATCGTGCCTCCTCTGGGAGGTACAATTTCAAGTTGAAACGTTGATCTAGTGAGTCTTTAACAATTGTAACAGTGAAAATAAGTTGATAAAAATTCACTTAAAAAATAGCTTTGAAACCTTTTCACTTTAATCTTTGAGATAAGAAAGCTTTATCCAAAGGATTTTGTTAAAATTTCAAGTTGTATACCAATAATTCGAGTTGTATAAATAATAATTAATTTGCTTACAACCTAAGATACCAATAATTCAAGTTGTATATAACAAATTCAAGTTGTAGTTAAAATATCAAGTTGTTTACCAATAATTCGAGTTGTATGTAATAATTCAAGTTGTATACCTAAATAATTAATTTGCTTACAACCTAATATTCAAAGATATTATGACTAACAGCAATCTAACGGACATTGCGTTTACTAACATCACTACAGCTAGTAAACAACTTCAGCATTTATATATTAGATGGTACTCAAATTTTATACAAGTATTTATATTTATCACCAAACGAAAAAGTAATAATAAATTATCCTAAATTGGATGGATTTTATATAAAAAAACAAGGTTGCTTTATGGTATACGGGACTGTGGGATAGAAAAGGCACTTACACTATTATTCTAGAAAAGACAACTGTTGCGTTTAAGTTTGTTTTTTTCCTTCAACACGTGTACACTTTATAAAAGGCGCACTAAAGTGCTAAAAAATTACTTGCCACCCTACATATAAAAATGAAAATATGTCAGAGAAATACTTTTTTTCATATACTGTAGTTTTCTTACACTTGTATTTTTTAAAATTCAGCGTAATAGATCATATCCAGAAACAGAAACCAGAAAATAAAATATTATTATATTTTATTTAGTTACGTCATCTGAAGTTATGCTCTAACAACTAAGTATCCGTACAAAATACCATCAGCGCCGTTTGCTGGTAAATTAATATGTACTTTGATAAAATCTTCGTGGCGTACATACTGCTATCAGATAAAAAAAATTATAAAGTTAAATAAGATGTAGTCTATTGTAGAAAACGTGTTCAAACACCTGCAGAAATTTACAAAATGAAGATTCAGCAATACCCCGGAAAATAACTAAACGAAAATGATGAATTAATGTTTTTGGAAAATATTCGTTTAAATAATTTTTATTCATCAAAATACTTCAAGGATTCGTTAAAACCATACAGAGTTTGTTTTTTCAATAATCTATGTATTACCGTATTCATTGGTAACATCAACTTCTGTCAAGTCCTAAATTCTCGTAAAATTTTAAATAATTAACATTTGTTTTGTAATTTTAATAATGTATAACAGCTTTGTTTTGGCAAGCTAGGCTAATAAAAAGTTTCAGGGGTTGCCAATTTTAACATTTATTGTTAAAATTGGCAACTAATTGGTTAGAAATTTTATTTCTGTTTGAGAATTTATTCTGTCACAATGTCGCATGTAAATGGCTTTTCCATTTCACTCATAATTTCATCGACAAACTGCTGAAAAGCGTATTTTATTCACTGCTCAAAAACAAATACATTATATCGACAATGAAGTAATCAAAAGTTTTATCACCGTTTTTAGCGACATCTATGTTTCTTGTACGATCACTACAGTCACCGATATGACTGCTTTTGAAAAGAAAAATCCAACTTCTGCCCTACCACTTATCGCAATGTTCAGAATGTGAGGTTTAAAAAAATAAAATAAAAGTATTTGTTTCATTTATCGTCAAATGTTAAACGCCAACGTCAAAACATAGAACTTTTGTATTTGATTTTTGGTTACTATGGATTTTTTTAATATATAAAAATACTTTATTTTATTGGTTGTATTAATTCTATGTGCTTTCCATTTTCATCGAAACTTAATAATATACATATGCCATCTATACTTAAGATACAGAAATTGAGCGTGCTGTTATCTACGGGAAAGTTGATATACTAGATGGTGTTATTAGTTACTACTAGATGTCGTTGTACTATTTCGTCATTTTAAAAGTTGGACAAATTATTTTCCTCCGCACATTATGTTTTTTCTTCACAGTATAAACACCATAAATTATCAAGAATTCCACGAAATTGACCTTTCCGACTAGCACCTCCCATCACTTTTATTGTATATATGTGATCTGCATACAACAAATGATCCGAGGAAACTTAAATGTACACCAATTTTTAAAGTAGGACAGATGTTCATGCGTCGGTTGTTGTGTAAGGTTATTTTATTAATATTTCACAGCAAACTTTGGTTATAAATAAGCGAAAAACATTTACACAAATATATGAAATACTGAAAGGTACCTAACGCAATCTATGAGTCAATTATATAAGCAATTGTGATATATTTTCAAAAAGCGAACACTGGAAAATTTAATCGTCTTTGACAACGAAAACATTTTAAAAGACAACAACGATTGGTGATATTTTGTTTTTAAATATCATATAGAAATCAAATATGTACCATTAATAAAGAGTGATATTTAAATAACTATAAAAAATTAGTACTTCGTCTATTGTTATTACAGTATATTATTTAAATTAATAATTTCGACGAGATGGCTGCAAAGACGACATTGCAACAGTCACGCATAAACGTCATAGTCAATCATTGCAAGTGCAACTTATTTTATTTGCCATCTAGTATTTTTATTTTATGCAATCCAATATTATTTCAAAATTGAGACTATCGTAGAAGTTTTACTTCCACCGTTTACTCCACATAGCATGTATTGTTAATTTTTTTACTGAATAGTTTACAAAAAAAAATCATTATTTATAAATTCAGTTAAGTTTAATTGATAAAAAAAAGTTAAAATATTTCCCATACAAATATTTTTTTAATTCAATTATTTTTTTTAAGAAATAAGTCAATACAGATTTAGTAGAAGGACAAAAGTTAAGTTTTCAGGACTGCTGAACTGTATTTATACACAATGTGTGGAAAACTTTTGGAAACTTGATCGCTTCTGTTTCTTGACATATTGGTTTTTCAATAATAAAAATTGCGTGAAGCTTTCTTTATAACGGTTTTGACAACAGAAACAGTTTTTGAAGATGAAAAAGGCAAATTATACAGCAACCTTATATTTTCAGAGTCTATAATTTTCCAGTTTTCCACAAAATTAGGAAAATTATAGATTCAGATTTCTTCAGATTCAGATACTCAGATTCAGATCAGAGATTTAAAAAAATTATTTAACCGTTTTTCAATTACAATGATCACATCCGTCGTGGGTTTTTAATTTTTTTTTAATTTTGCTGTTTATTTTATACTTTTTGAAGATACATGGGAATATTTGTTTGCAACAAAATATTGCAACGCTCCCTAGTGAATTAATACCGCAACACCAATCTAAGAACTATCGTCGATTTGTCCCAAATATTGTGCAGAAAACCGTATCTAAATCGGTTTAACCGTTTAGGAGATAAATGGAAACATTCGTTTGCAACAAAATGTTTATTGCGGCGCCCCCGTCGGGTAATTATCATGACAACTATCTAAGTACCATTGCCAATGAATCATAAACATTTTACAGAAAACACAAAAAGACAGTATTGGAGATAAATGGAAACATTGGACTGCACAAACAAACAAACAACCTCTCGCCCTAAACGCATATACCGCCTCCGTTCCGTCGTGGGTAAAAATAAAGCAAGTAATATTTAATTTCAGACCCTTAGCACGAATTCTACAGTTAGTAAAAATGGTCAAAAAACGTCGGAGTGATGTTTTTTCGACATTTCCACAAGTTATTTTATCAATATTTTTACGTTTACTGAAATACTTCAATTTCAAACGAAACAAGGATAGTGTTAATTAAATTTATTCACAAAGAGATTATATTTACTGTAAAGGTAATTAGACTTGGATACAATGTTAACTGTAATTTTGTTTTAATATTCGATCCTCGTTTAAAATTGGTTAAACTGATATAAAAACGTAGAATTTTAAATATTTATTTTAATGTGTAAACTATGGTTTCTACTATTATAAATAAGAAAGGGTTTAACCATTTCAATCATCCAATTTTAAATAAAATTGTTGCTAACACATTTCTTATTTTTTTTATTTTTTACTCACATTTTAGCTAGTGAAAATATATATTTCAAAATTACTTATAATTTCAAAGACAGTAATGGGGGCTCAAATTTAATAAGCCCAACGCTGAATTGTTTCCAAAATCTTTAATTAAGTCAACTATAACTTCATTAATTTAAATTTCAAACAAAAACTAAAATGTTCATTCAGTTGTTGGGATCTTGTCAAGAACTTGAAAAACAAGAAAAAAATAAATTCGGTAGAGAGACATCCAAGTTTTAACGCATTTTTTTGATAAAATTTTTCCACTTCCGTAATTTATGTGAAGTTTCTTATTTTAGCTACATTGTGTTACATTTTTAAGTTTGAGAAGTCTTTTATTTTTTTTATAACCTACTAAAGTCTATTTTTAGATTTTTCATTTTAATATTAACAGCAATAATTTATTTCTGAACCGATTTCTGAATTTTCGTATTTATAAACTGTAAGTAATTATTATGTGAATTTTTTTATGAAAAAGTATCATACTATAACATGTGTATTTATTTTAAAAATCTTATGAAATACTTTATCTGAAAAGCCTTACTAGTTAATTATTTATACGAAACTAATTAATTGTGTATAATTAACTGTTGTAATAGCAATTTTCGTAAAAATAAAAATCTTGAATTATTGCTTAAATTCTTTCTTCTTAAAACGACTCATTATTGAAAACTTATTAAAACATAATTTTCGAAACATTTACATTCATCTTTGCACCGTTTTATTCTGTACCATTAAATTATCCCAATATAATTTGTGTCAATACACATCTTTTTGGTGATGTTTAATGTTTTTTTCCAGAAATTGAAGTCAGTTCGCTGGATGTTTCTACAGCTTCTTTCTTTTTACCAAGAGGAACCTACGTAATGTCATTTTTAGAAAGTTTAAAGGCAGTTTATAGCTCTAGAGGATTGAAAGACCTGATAAGCAATTTTTTATTCCCTTTATTTGTGTCCAGCATTTTCCGGTTCTTTTTCTTATCCTTTAGAATTTCCCCACGAGACACAACTTTATATTTGATTCTCTTTATACTCATATTTTCTGAGTAGAGTTGAAACATTCTGTGAAAATTAAGATTTGTTCTGTATATGGCCGCTAGAGACTAGGTCTGGTAACTAATCGCTTTATCGTCCCTTCAATTAAAGTATATTATTTTTCTTGAGAAGTTTCATTCAGCAGGTACAACAGTTCAACTTAACAGGCATAGTAGTAAAAATCTATTGAAGTAAGAACTCGACCATATACTTTATGCCATTTATTAGATTATTTCGAAATGCATGCACTGCTGATATATTATGCACAAGTTAGTAGCTGATAATGCACAAATTTCTACAACAAGTTTCGTCTTCTTTTGTAAAGCAATAGACAACAGACTTTTTACAAACAAGCTACTAGATAAACAGGCAACTTCCTTAAATAGATATTTAACACTCCACGAGTTGTACCTTTATCTAATGAAAACTCTGTAATTCATCCTGGGTCTTTATCTTTCTAGGCTTTTACCTGCAAAATAATTCATATTTACAAAAGAAAATCTTCTCAAATTTCCTTTAAAAAATTAACAATTAAGAAAATTTTCCAACAAATAAAATTTTCACTGAAAGCCACTTCAATACATCTACAACTCTATTTACTAACCATTACACATCAAATCGTCGCGAGGGAAGATAGTAGGCTCATTCATACCAGTAGTTCCTCAAAATATCACACAATTTTTATTTTTATTACGTAATTACATAATTTTTAAAGTGGCCTTTCAAACTATAACTTCATTAATTTCAGAAACATCATTTGTATTCAATTGCATTGTAATTTTTAAATTGACACATATTTTAAAATTATAAAAGTTATGATTGTGGGTCATTTATTTAAAGTATATGTTACGAAATTCATTTCTGTCACATTATAACTCAGAAACCAATAGTCAGTCAATCAATTCTTACTGAAGAGAGATAAATTTTCAGCATTTTTCATTCAGTCATTTTAATATATTTAACATTCAAAACGTTACAACAAGATTTCAAGGAAATATGACAAAGAAATATGACAAAGAAATATGAATAAAGCAAATAATAAAAGTTAGCAAAGTTAACTTCACACGTAAAATTGTTTCAAAAATTTCATTTTACGCTTTCCAATTTATTATTATGGCGCTCATTTAACCAAGTTCCTGGTAAGATATACAAATAATTTAATGAGGACTAAAATTATAAAACAATTTAAGGTGAACATCTTGGTTTTTGTTTGAAATTGATGTTTTTCATATTAAAAGAAATTATGAAATTATGGTATTTTCCATAAACAATGTGTTTTGTCATAAAATACAGCATTGGGCACAGTATAAATGATAACCATTAATGTATATAAAACTATAATAAAAATTAAAGAACCTATTTTTATCTACTAAGTCATGGGGATACTTGACAAAAAACATAAAAAATGGTGAGCCGCCATAGGGCGCCTGGCAGAGGTGAATCATCTAATTTTTTTTGTATTTTTGAAGTTATACTTCTTTAGGCGCGTTAGGAAAAAATTATGAGAGTGAAATTTTAAGATTCGTCACACAAAAGTTACAGTATGAGGTTGCAGCGGTTGCAGTCTCGAAACAAAAGCTATTGGCACCTTCGTCGCCTCTGTTCACTGTTTTCATATTCATAATATTTATCCACATGTTTCTAGTGTCTACATTCACACACGTGTTTTAGTTTCATATAAGTGCGATTTATATATGTGCTGATAAATTATGTTCAGTAGTGATTTAAATTCAATATTTTGATTAATATATTTACTATTCGTAAATATTAGTGAAAAAATTGTGTTTATAGACTTTTTCAAGTGCTCCAATATAATTGAGGTTATCTATCCGTATGTATTATTTAATGATACCAAAGAAGTATAACTTCTTACGCGCGTACATAAGTACACGCACCTTTCTTTTTTTATACTGAAATATTTTTATTTGAACGACTTTAAAACGAAAAAACAAATATTCAGATAGATGCTAATTATAAAACATTAATTTAATTGTATTATTTTATTTTTATGAAATAATTTATGACAGAAATATTTCTTAACAACTATTGAAAATATATTCTTAATTCTGTTAGTCGACAAGATGCGAAGCTGGCCGAATTAAGTCGAAAAGATGTTTCATATAAAAAATTTAAAATATTGAGGCAGCGCCATCTGTGTGATTTAAAATGAATTAACTCAGAAGAGAATTTGTTATCTATCACTTTGAGTTTATAATCTGTGCTATTACTTATATCCTACCTTAAATAGATGGGATAATACATTTATCGCAATATAGAATTGATTTCTTTGGAAATTAAAACAATCATACTTATGTTCACGCTCATATCGCAGCGATATGAACGTGAACATAAGTATGCAGTGACACAACGATGACACGTCAACTTACAGTAACTATAACTGCATGGTCAATGGCTTTTTCATGCCAATTTTTACAATTCTATGCGTCATTAACTACTTATCCATTTTCAAAACTACAGTGCAATTTTTCACGAGAACATTTATTTACATTTCCATTGAAAAAAAGGAAGTATACGTTATTAAAGGGTCACAATAAAACTGCAAACTGCTTTAATAAAAAAAGCAGTTTGCATTGCTTTTTGCTGACTTTAATAAAAAAAAAAACGAGTGTGCTTTAGACCACACGACTGAATTATAATTTCAAATTCACAAAATATGAACTTTAAAATGAATGTACAATTTTATTCACTTTAAACGTAGAATATTTAATGTATTAAACATAATAATACTTTATAAAATTGTTCAAGAACGAAATGAAATTACAAAATAATCAAAGAATCACCGTTCGCGTAACGCTAGTAAAACTTGCATATATATATATATATATGTATATATATATATATATATATATATATATATATTTATATGTATATATATATATATATATATATATATATATATATATATATTTCATGCACTGGCTATGAGAGGAAGAGATAAAGAAAATGTGTGCTCGTACCTGTCTCTCTTGTCCTTACAGTAATATACGAAACGTAACTCTCTCTCTTTCTGTTTTCAACTTATATCTCCCTCTCAACTTCCGTTCGCCTTGCCTGATCACACTAACGCTCTTGTCACGCATTCACCAGCTTACTCCCCAAATCAAGCGTGCGTAAAAAAGTTTTACTTCAATAAGAACGGCAAAAAACAAAACTATAACAATAACTTGTTGTTTCTTTACATATTTAATTTTCAAAAAATTCTTTTATTTCATCAAATTTGAATTTTTAAAATTAATTTTTATTATTTCATAAATTATTAGCAATAATTTATATCGAAACTAGATTTACACACTTTGGCATTAATGTAATAAAACGGTTTTAGATTTATTTAATAAGGGCAAATAAAAAAATAAAAAAACAAGACTTCATTCTGACTTTTGGCGAAGAAAACCCAAAAATAATAATTTAATAATTCTCAAGAATTACAACCAATTAGTGTTTTTCTTTGTTTGTTATAACTTTATATGTTAAAGTGGCACTAGTCCGGAACGCCATTGAAATTCAGTTTTGATATATTATTACAAAACAATATCAGATTACCAACAAAACCATTTCTTTATTACATGTATTGTCGTGTGGACAATTAACTTTCGTAATTTTATGATTTTTTTTACATAATACTAGAAACGCTTCATGGAACAAAACAAATCTTAAATAACTTTTAATACTGTAGTAGATAATCTTTGTAATAAAAATGTAGTTTGGAAAAAATATTAAAAAATACGCGCGACGTTTTAACAGCTTATGTTGTGATTATACATTTCATTAATAATACATTAAGCAGATAAAAAGTTACTACAATTTTTAATATCTTGCTTAGCAAATTGTGAATCAGAAAAAATCAGAAGTAGAAGTTTTCAAAACAAATCAAGTTGCTCCATCTAGACACTGAAAAATAAACTTTAAAAAGTATCCAATACGCTATCTCGTAACATCAACATACAACTGGCGGTTTCTGTTTAATATACGAGAAAGATAAAATAATTGTTAACAAATCAGTTATTGTTAACGGTCGTTTATCAAAAATATCGCTCTGTTTACAAGATAAGAATAAAGATTATATTAAAGCTTAACAATTAACTAAACGAAGTCATTTTGTAAAGCATTCGTATTACCTGGGTGCGTAATATCAGCGCCGCCTAGCGTCCGCAACTTTAAAGGCGCGTCAATTTTATTTGTACGCTTCAAATTAACGGCTCTGGTAAATGTTTACGTGAATAAAATAAAAATAACGAAAGACATCAGCTGTGACTTATATTACATTAATTACATGTATTTTTTTCTTTATATTGTGTTCTTAACTACGTATCAATTATTCCTTTTTTACTTTTGTCGAAGAAAAATAAGTATTATTCGTGTATTTGATAAAATTGTACATTAAATTGTTTGTCTTGTTATTTATTGTAAAGTGGAGAAAAATATCTAAATAAATGTTTTTATTAAAGAAAGTGATAAGAATTTAATTGTCCGTACCCAGAATATATACTATCCTTTTGTTTTCTGCTCAACAAATGAGTACAATAATTAATGTATTACCCATATTATAACCTTTTAACCACAAACAATTTTCATGCTTTTTACAGCACCTGCTCATTTATTTTTTTTTATTTAATTTCCAATCGATATTGCAAATTTGTAAAATTTCAATTTGTTTTATTCACACAGTATTTCAATTCGAAAATTTGTTGCATAAAAAGTGAGGTATGAATTCAATACAGCGAAAATGCTAATTTTAATGCTTTTTTAAGTTAAAGAATATATATAAAAATGACGTATTTAAAAAGAATAGGACACAATCATTATTATTTTATCATAAACATTGGCTTTAAAAAAATTTACTCACAATGAATATCTATATTTTTTATTGCTGAAGTACTTTTCATTATTTTCACTTTAACTTTATAAATGTATGATACATACTTAACAAATATCTTAACAGATATGTTAATAATAAAAATTTATAAGGAATTGAAAAAGTAAATAATTATGATGTTGAAATATTTAATTTGTGATATGTAATTTTTTTAAATTATAATTTGATGGATCCTCTTAAAGCCCTAAAATCATAAAATTTAAAGTAAGTAACTTTAAATTTTATGCTTTTAGGGTTGGTAGACAGTGGAAATTTTGTTATTGCTAAAATGCAACTATTCCCAATTATTAATTTATAATTCAAAAATTATAAACTAAAGATTTAATTATGGATTATTAAGGTTGATAGAATTGAATATTTTGGTTAATTTGATATAAAAGTCATTTTTGAAACGTTTTTTTGGAAGTTTTATTATTGTCTTATTTAGCTTTTTCTCTTATTATCACCATTCATACTTATATATTTGTTACATATATTGCATTTGTTACATATGTTGTTACATGTGGTATTTAATTATGAATTTAAAGTGAAAATAGTGCCGAATCATTATAATTTTTTTATCAAATAAAATTTTCATAATAAAATAACAGCGACCAAAACCTATTTTTTAAAATACGTATTATGTCTGTATTCTATTTTATTAAAAAATATGTGAAATTCGAATTTTGTCTAAACTGCACTGGTTACATAAGTATATTATATTATTTATGGCAATATTTATCAGGCGCTTTTTGGTACTTCCATTTCTGCTACAGCGAGGGCTGCGGTCGGTTTCATTACCCCCACTCTAGTCTGCACTCGGCCAATAGGATCGAAACAAAATTTTCTGTTTTAAATTTTTATTCGCTAATAAAATAGAAATGTCTTAATTAGAGAAATATTCATACATTAAAGCCTGTATCAACTAAAATTTAAACTCTTGGTTAATACTTAGTTCATAAAGAGCTACGTTCCTTTGTCTATCCATCACTTGTTGAAACACCATAGGCAGGAGAACAATATGAAAATAATCAATCCCTCTGGTGTCGCTCCTACTAACAATTTCAAATTATTGTTATATTTATCATTACTCCCGGAAGTATTCCCTGGTTTCTGTGTAATAAATTTTGTTCCAGTCAAAGTAACACAATTTTTCATATTGCAGTATTTTAATATATTTATCGGCGTTGTGCAGATGTTTTAACATCGACTTTTTAATGCCTTAACATCTTAAGGAAAAGTTCTTTTTTTTTTTTTTTTAAATTATTTTATTTTTTTATTTTGACCCTTTAAAATTAGTTTTTATATTTTATGAACGACTTTGGTAGATTTTTTTCTCTAACTGAATGTTGAACTTATTCCATATTCACTAAATAATGTTCACCCATGTTATGAATATATTGGATACAGCAGAAATGAAAATGTTATAAAAGTATGCTTAACTTAAATATTGTCTTATTCTAAAATAGTTTCAGTGATATTAAAAAAAGCTAGTTTTCGTAGATCATATTTTAAACTTTATGAGTATAATATTTAATTTCAATCGCCATTAGTTTTAATGTGAATGAAACAACTTTTCATATGTTTCAAATCTAGTATAAAATCATACTGAGTTATTATCATTTTAAAACCGCAATATCGAACCAAAGGTATGTACTATGTCAATTTGAATTGATTTAACCAGAACACTCACTGTTCTGGTTCTTCACTGCATCACTTATACTGATCTCTTCGATAACAGATTCAATTTTAATCTCTGAACAAATATCAAGAATACTATCACTTGTCTGATCCATAAAATAAATCAATGTCTTTTCATTTTCACATCCCGCTTCACAGTGCCGCGACTTTTTTGGATTTACATGAAACCATCTTCTTCTTCTTAAGCTCTAGAAACGATTTCCAACCAAAGTTGTAAGATTCCACAATTTTAACCTATCCGACGCTACAGATAATACCTCTATAGTTGTTACATTCCAATTTGTCTCCTTTTTTGTATATTGGCCTATATTGTTGTATATTTCCTGCTTAACGGGGCATTCGTATAGCACAATGTGTTTTCATCTCTACCTATTTTTGCATTAAAATCTCAAATCAGCCGTATGTCTTCGTTAGATCAGTCTTATGTGGACACTTGTTATATGTTTCTCCTAACTTGTCATAAAAACTATCTTTTTTTGTTTCTTCCTTGTCTTTTGTAGATGCATGCATATATATAATGCTCATCTTTTTGGGTTTGACCTTAACGCATTGAACCGTAGATTTTGTATAAAAGAAAACTGGGGGAAAGGCATATTACTTCAATATTTTTAGTGACAAAATAGAATTAGAAAGTTAAAATGACAGAAAAAAATCACTGAGATAAAGATGACAAAATAACAATTTAATTTTAGATAGACACCATGGTAACAGAATCAGTTAGGGGAGAAATCATAATACAACAGGATAACCTAAGGTGAAAAAGACCGACGAAATAAACAATTGCAGTATACACATATAGCAACGCACAATACTCAAAGTTTGAACTTCGAGATCTACAAGAGAGAAAAAAGACTAATACAGACGATAATTGGAACTCGATAAGCATACCAATATCTCCGAAATTTATAAAACTGCCTACTGTGACTAAAGGTAGAAGGTGAGAAAAAGTTACACCTTACCTCCAATAGAAAAAAAAGTCAAAAAAACATTAATGGAATATAAAGGGTTATTAAAGGTTATTGAAAAGTACTTGAAATGCAAGATTATTAAAGTGATTTAAGCTTAATTATGTAATTGTTTTCATTTAAACCTTCGGCCACTTTATAACGAAATATAGATAATGGCTTTGGGTAGCGGAACGAAGTGCTTTTGCTCTATTGTGATTTTATTTGTGTAATATTTACCGAAGGGTTTATATATTTAAAATTAATTTTACTTAACAGCTCCACACAAGTTTGCTTTGAGATAGAAAGTCTTTTGTTTTTATGCGAGCTAATAAGCCTAAGTTTAAAAAGATGAGTTATAATTTATGGCAAATATAATGATGGGTGATTAATGTTAAAATTTATCAAACTTTAACCAGTTGTACTGTTACCACTTCTGAAAATGTATGATGATGGAGTAATAAGGTCCAAGTTTACCTTAATTTAATCGATCATACGAAGTTACCACTTGTGATAATTTATAATGGTGGACTAGTAAATCATAAGTTTACGGCACTTATCTTAGTAGAGGTGCGTTTTGAGAGATTATTTTTAAATTACTTTTATCCACTATGTCATTCTGCCACCCATTTGAAATAAATTAAAATGTGAAGGCGAATTCCATATACGGTTCGTCAGATAAATAAAACTAATTCTTTTATTATAAACTATAATCTGTTATAACCGACTAATACTATAAACTGTCAATAAAGGGAAATTTTATTTCAATCAAATAACAAAAAATAATTTATTAAAAAATTTATTAAATTTAGGTTATCTGACATAAATCTAAGGCTTACTTGTTTTTATTATTTATTGTCATTACAAAATTAATTAATTTATTCTTGAAATGTATAAAATTTTAATTACTTTTTACAAGTGTAACTTCTTTAGAGAAGATGGATCGTCACGCTAGGACAAAATAATCTTGTTATGCTCAATATTATTTCCTTATTAATGCGATCCTACCGCCATCCGTTAACCCTGCTAACAAATACTCGCTTCTACACAAGAACGAACCCTAAAAAAGCGCCATCTGTTAACAAATAATACGTCTCTTAATAAATAACACAGGAGTGAATCCTGAAAGAGTTGCACTTCAAACTAGTTACAATCAATACCATTTTTCTTCTATGGCAAATATTATATATTGTTTAGCGAAAATGAAAAAATAATTGTAATGTGATATAATTTATGATAACATTAATTAAATTAAAATAAATTAGAGAAATAAGCGTTTTAGTGAATATGACATCTGATAGCCTAAAAAATACTCTGAAAAACTTGAGCAATTCTAAGAGTTCAGCAAAGTAGTTTAATTTCTGTACGTTTAAAAAAGTAAAGTTCTAAATTACGGCGACATCTGTAGTTGTAGACTTGAAATTATTATTGCTTCTTTACCGACAGTCACGGACCATAGCGGACTAAGTCTGACGCGCAGGCTTCGGCTGGACAGCACTAGTGACGTGTTGCTTGTCAAACTACAAACGTCAATGACGTGGTGTAGCCTATGTGTTATGTTGTCAAATCATGTCGAACAGTATGCTCTGTGAAATAAAATAATTAAACACGAACTCTAACATTCAATAGTGAATTAATATTACTTATAATACAATAGTTTACGAGATAAATTGTACAAGATGGTTATTATGACAATGATAGCACGAATCGCGGACGGTTTGCCGTTAGCCGCCACTATGCAAGACGATGAACAGGTAAAACGCTTTTATGAAGTTATTCAAGCAAAGTTCCGTTTTTAAATAAATATGTTTACGGAATTACAGATCGTTTAGTATATTCATCAACTACTTATACATCAGCAATTGTGTTGTTCAATGCGCTTTTAGTCTCGCTTCGCTAATTTTGTGGCTATATAATTTGTACATCCAACTTTATTTAATAAACATATGATGTATTATGTGCTATGATTCGAATATTTTATTAATATTTCAACTAAACTAGAGCTATACGATTTAAATCTACTTTAAAAACGTAACTAATTATTGCAAATATTCAACCCAGATTTCAACATTGATTCTGTAGATTGCTATATGTACACTCGTATTATAGTTCATTTACGTACGTTTGTTTTGACCTATTGACTCCTAATTGTATTAAGACTATGCTTTGTTTCTTACCTTTGTTTTTACACAATCTAGATACTGTACGCTTAGAAAAACCTGTCACACAAATAAAAATGGACTAAATGAAAATTTTCCAAATTAATTAAAATAAACGAACTCGTCGATTATTCTTTAAATATTTTTTACGTAATATACATACAAAATAGTTTTATATAATTTTATAAATTCGAAATAAAAATAGGTTGATGTTTAGGCTTATTTGAAACAGATTAAAAGAAATATGTTAATATTTTTCTACCGGGCAGTTCCATTCATATCCCGAAAATATTTCTGTCACATTACTATTGTGGGAACTTGTAGATATTTTTATAAACGGTTAACGCAAGTAAAAAAAATTCCGACTATGCAAAATTTCAACTGTTATAGTTTGAGTTTTTGATCCAGAATTTGTTTAGATTATTAATCTGTCATCGATGTAATATTAAATATATATTATCAAAATAATATCTTTTAAACAATATATAAAATAATAATGCGCACTCCGAACAGCTGTTCCTGTTAAATAAAATTATTACAATCTATCGTTTCTGCTAATTGATGATAAATCCAACCTACATGGACTATAATGCAGCAATGGAAAACCTAATACACGATTTTAACTTGTAACGAGATTTGTTTCTTTTGACATCATTCACTTTCATACTTAATTTCAAATATCATCTTCTGAAGGTAAACCCTCTTTAAAAATTGCCTCAGTCTAATTGATACTCATTACCATTTCCTTTTTTATTTTTATATCTACTTCCTTTTCAGAATTCTGATTACTTTCATAATTTTTGCAGAATCCAATGATCAGTCTCATAAATAAATGTTATGCCTCTGCAAGTGGTCACCCTTGCTTCCTTCAATATTTGTTTATTTTTTTATTACTCATGTCACTACATCATAATTTCTAACAGCTGCGAGTACTTATTTATTCCCAAGGACAATATTGTTTTTGTTTCTTAAGATTATTAAACTCCTCTAATTGTTCAAGAGGCACCACACTGTTAATTTTAGATTTACGACTATATTACGAGTGTATTTTGATGTATCAAAGCACCTGACGAACTTAAAAAATAAGACCCGCTTAATTCTGCTTTTCAAATTATATGTATAACTTTTGCGGGAGGTGTAAATTAGTAAGAACTTTAGTGCTCAATTATATTGGCTGAGTTCAGTAAGATCATTAATAATTACCAATTTATTAATCTCCAAAAGCCTACCCTATAACAAAGACAGTAAAATATCATTAAGTAAAATCGGTAAACCCTTAAAACAAATTCTATTTATACTTAATAAATTTTACCTTTTGCTGAGTCAAAAATATAGACATGCCAAACGACCGAAAAGATCAAAGAATACCTGTGCTTTCTTATATGAAAATATTTTGAATCAATGTGACATTCAATCTGAAGTTTCTTCTTATTATCTTACTTATATATTCTTGTTATATATCTATTTGTTATCATTTCTTCAAGAAGTACAACTGAATAATATCTGTGTGTAAAATATTTCATCACTTAGGAATAACTGTTGGCTTAACGCCTCCTAATATTTTTCATACTATTTACAAAACACATTAAAATGATTGCTCTATCCTCACTCCACTATTACCAAGTGAACATGGCTGGACACTTTCATTAATATATTTCAGGCAAATAAAACAGACATATATATATCAAAGTAATCAGAGAGAAAACATAAAATTACTTTATCAGAATATGACATCAATCTTCACAACGGGGATATAATCACTTTATGACCATTAAGCTATTGGTTATATTGAATATTGATACACCTTTTTCAAATTAACACAGTGCCGGAATGCTAAATTACATAGTCCAACTGCTTTATTTTATTTTCATTTTTGTTTATTTTGTTATTACAGGGTGGGAGGAATATATTGGAATATCAAAATCAAGCAAAAATGCTATTTAGGAAATTAGGGCCACAGTCACCGACCAGGTGCTCTATTGAAACGGGACCCTATGTATTCCAGTGAGTTTCGCTCCATTTTTATTTTACCCGCTTATATATTATTTTAATTTTGATTGGTGTTTATTATTATTGACTATGCTAGTTTTAGTTCTATAATTTGTTTATGGCTCTTTTTTAGTTTATTTTGTTTTCGTATCAGTTATATGAAGAGTAGTGCTTGTAATTCAACATATTATGTTTTAGTAGAGAATGAAACAAAAAGTAATTTTAACATCTTTATAGTTAATTGTTTTATTTAATTAAAATCGTAAGAAACGTAGAAGACTCGTAACACTTGTGTGGGAAGTTTTTAAAATCATGTTTCAGAATATTAAACTATAAATGTGATATCTAGAGTATCAGTCAAGAGAATTTCGTAAAAAAGTTACTTTTTATTATATTAACAGCAAAGTTAAATAAACAGTGTATCATTATGAGATAAAAAACATCCATTTATTACACAAAATTATGTAAGGGATAAAACAAAACGTAATAAGTGTAATAAGTTACTGTTATGCTAGACTGTAAATTTTAACAATAGTAAATAGACTGTTAATAGTATTTAAAAAAACTAATACTAGAATAGAATTTTACTAGAATTAACTATAAGTAATATGTTAGCTATAGAAAGTGGACTCTTTAAAAGTCATACAGAACACATTTTTCTATACAGATCCGAAACAATGTTACAAAAGTAAATTTTTTTTTGTATATTACTTAATAATTCAGCAACCGAGCTATGAATTGCTACCAATCTTAGCAAGCATTCAGTTCATATGGTTGAGAGATACACAGGCTATTATCTGTCGCATTGCTTATGTGAAACACTAATGTCATGAAAAATATATATGAATGCTTATTTCTCGATCATGACTAAACATTTGGATAGGTTTGATAGGTATTTATGAAACTTATTGATATAGTACATTATTTGATTAAACATGTTGGATACTTTTTAACCTGAAAATTAACATAACTGCTATAGGACGAAACACAGTTTTTTTATTCAGTTACGAAAATTCAGTACTACATTATGGCAATAGGAGGCACAACGTTATATATTAAATATGTTTATGTATTTCCAGACCATAAACCTGCATGTAAGGGTTGCCGTCTTAATTTGAAAATACATGTGGCTAAAGCCGCCTAAAGTTGAATTTTTTTTTAAAATTGCATTTTTTCAAAGATTCAATAATTTTTTTATTTTGCGATCAATTTGTGTGTTCAACTTGATGCTAAGCAAATAGAAAAAGGCATTTCTAAGATATTATATTATATTATAAATATAACAGTTCAAATACAAAAAATAAAAATGTAAACATGAGCCAAAATTAACAGTCGGTAAAGTACATGGATTAGATGGGTATTGAATAAACCAAGACCTTATCGATGGACTTGGTAACTCATTAAAATTTCTAGCTTTGTTACATTAACATAGATACACCTCAGCGAATTGACACAATGTGCTAGTGAGTCCTAACATGACTGCTACGCTATCTGTTGCGTACTACGTAATGCACAACTAGTATTGGCTTATGATGTAAACTAGAGATGGCGAAAATAGTGTTTAGCATGCTAATATTAAAATATGTGTTAGTATACTGTTAACATTTTGCTTTCCATATTGAATGCTATTTCAATAATAAACGTATATATCATCATTATTCAACTTGTATTTTTACCTGTTGTCACCACAGTAGTTACACTACAGATTTTCACAATAGGAAAATAAACAAAGAAGCATTGGACGTCTTATTGTTGTAATGTGCTAACTGATATTTATTATTTTTAAGATGTTGTAATATAATATAGCTTTGAGCGTATATTCATTTCTTACTCAATGCTATTAATACAATACATAAATTATGGAAATTGTATCAAAGATTGAAAAGTGTGTTGGTGCAAATAATTAGATGAAAATGTGGTACCCAATACCGAATTCAATATAGCCAACACGTAAATTTATCAGAGATTGTAAACTGTTTTTCTAGCCTATTCTGAATACACAAATAGCATTCTTAGATATTTTTCAAGTTTTGGTTATTATTTTGGAAATAATTGGTAAAGAAATGTTGTTCTTACCTATAAAATTGTTATTTTCAATTTACCGGGTTTAACAATTGAGCTCTTTAATGTAAAACCTCTGTAATCTCTAAAATGTGAATGTAATCTCTCAATTTCTCTATGAATATAAAACTCTACATATCGATGACAGTTTTTGATTTTTTAATCAGTTATTTTCAACAGCTCCTTAACTTACTACATTAATTCATTCACTCACTTTCGTTGGACAGAAAAATTGCATAATGCAAAAATTAATTTGATTAGCATTGAATAATTTTAAAGAGTTACTTGTATAATGTGATAAGATATTGGCAAGAATGATTGAAAATCTTATAAATTATATATCTGTCTGTATGTTCAAGGTTGATTCTGATTATATATAATGTATCACTTGAACCTAAAATATATTATATGCAAATTTATTCATGTCGCAGAGAACCCAACTGGAAACTATGGTTGAGATAGATAATAGGTTATTCTAGACTATTCCCAGGTAAAGTTTGGTAGGAGACTGGCGCTCATAATACGTGTTAGATTTTTCAAGACAATTATTGTTTTCCTAATTTTGACAATTTACACATTAACTTTTGGTCACATATTTGCCCATATACATTTCAGTTCGTAAAAGTTTAAGCATGTAACCGTAATATAATTCAGTTCATAAAATTTAAGCACTAATAGGATCCACGGTCATTTGACAGAACCAATAAGCTTGTCAGATTGAAGATTAACTGTTGAAAATGAGTTGGCGATACCAGCTCCTGCATCTTGTGACCCCACAAAAATGCTTACCACGTCTTTACAGTTACACATTTTTAAACCATAATAAGACGTGGAAGCAAATGTGATGAATCTTGACAAGATAAAGGAGTTTTAGAAATGTTTACTGCGGATGGGCAACACTTCTTCGCAAACTCAGTAGCTCAAACTCAACTACACGGTTCTTGACACAATAAGATAGTCTTAGGTCGAGGATCCACTGTCACTGAACAGATTTATCTGGAACTATGACAAACTGGAGACGAAATACAGTACCATAGACTGAAGATGAAGCTACCTCACTCAAAGTTACGATTGTCTAAGTCGAAGTGGCTGTAATAAGGATATGTACTACTTTAACTTAGGAGAAAGCGTACATGAGGAATTATATTTATATCAAGCCCCCATTTAATTTCATCTATTTAGCAACAGTGACACATCTGATGACTACATAGAACTCCTGATGAGAATTTCCCAGATGAATTTCAGTATAGTTTTATAGGCTCCAGGGGTCTTTTGTTTATTGTTTTTTTTTCAGAAATGTAGGGAAACTGAAAACATTTCTTTATTTTTGTTGACAATAAGAAATTATAATTGCATCCACACATCAGCTTGGAATGCAACACTTACTTATATGGAATTTATACTAAACTCTGCCCACAAACCATAAGAGGTAAAATTTTTGACAAATGTTCCGCCAAAAGGAAATAGCAGAAGCGTGACATCCTGAAGATAAGATAAGATTGAACTATCTCAGAGCTAAATTAAGTAAAATTACTAAGAGGACAAAAACATAGACGCTGAAAAATATCTGATGAATCTAGATGCTATGTCTTCAACTGATTATTTTTTGTGAAAGGCTATATGAAAATGAAAGCGGCCAAAGTTATACATATGCTCAATATGTAACCCAGACAATTCATGGGTGAACAACCCATGACCCATGATCTAGAAAAGACTGAAGCATTTGCTACACATTTGAAAGAGGTGTTTAAACCAAAGTCTGTGAGGACTTTATGGACATGATTAAGGACATTTCAAAAGTATTAACTACAACATATTAGCTTGACCCATCCATAAATAGATTTACCAAAACTGAAGTACGTAGTCCCATACAAAATCTAGATCAACATAAGGCACCTAGGTACGATCAGATAAGAAGTGATATGATCAGAAACGATAGTTCTGAAGGAAATATCTGAAGAAGGTGTTAAAGTATTGACGTAAATATAAAATGCGACACTTTCGCGAAACCATGTCCCACCTCAATGGAAGGTAGCCCAAATAATCATGGTACTAAAGCCGGGGAAACCACTGAAGAACCGAAACCTCATTGCCCAATAAGCTTTCTGGCAATAACTTGAAAAGTACTGGAAATCCTGTTTTTGAGCAGAACGAATCCTATATTCAAAGAAGTCCCAAACCATCAGTTCAGATTCAGGCATAGTTATGGCACAATACAACAAATCCACGGGCTTGTAAAGAGTGTAGGGTTGTTTTAAAAATAAAGAGTATTGCTCTGCAGCATTTTTAGATATACTTCAGGCTTTCGACCGAGTCTGGTGTGAGGGCCTCTCATGTAAGATCAAGGAAATGTTTTAAATAAATTACTATTGATTCCTAAAATCATATTTAGACAAATGACATTTCTTATAAAGTATGGTGAAGATACTACAGACCTTCTTTCTTGCTCAGGGCAGCGTCCCGGAACCTACACTCCACCTACTATCTGACTTGCAAGTTACTGATGGTGTTAATGTGGGTACATTTTTTTATAATACAGCGATTCTTGCTATTGACAGACTCGCCTTTAAAGCCTCAGTCCTACTTTAGATAAGTCTGCACAACATCTCCTTTTGGAAATTATATATTAAAGGCAATGAAGCGAAGTCAATGTTACATGCACACTTAGGAAAGAGACTTGCCCACTTGTTGCTGCTTTAAATAATGTAAGCATACCCCAAGCCGAGGAAGCTAAATATCTTGGACTATACATAGATAAAAGACTCACCTGGGATAAAACACATACTCACAAAGTGCAAAGCATTTGGCCTACAGCTCAGAAAAATATTATAGGATTTTGAATATAAATTCCAGTTATCATTGGAAACAAACAAATCCAAGTTATCATTGACCTCTGTTTCAGCTGTATGTTTTAAAATATCCTAAGTAGAATTTTCAGTTAAAATGAAATTTTTTAGTGAATATACATCAACAATTTCAAGGGGAATAGACGACTAAGGAATTTTATATTCTATGGGTTTCGACGTGCACTTTATTTTGCATTTTTTTGCACATCTTTTTAGCAAATCAAGAACTATATGTGGAGTAAATCTACGTCGGTTGTGTTCCAATTGCTTATAAATAACTTAAATTTATAAAAACATCTTTTTTAGTAAATTTATATGTTTTAAGGCCCCATTTATTCAAATTTACGAAAGTCACATTTATAAGCAGCTTTATTGCCAAAAAATGGGTTTTCTTATAAACAATTAGCAAAGAGGAAAATGTTTATTTTAACATGATGGTATTTATGTCTATTAAATACTATATCTACTTTGTTGTTTAATGTAATAAATGAAAAAGGTTAAATTGTTTTTTTTTACTTTAGTCACTAAAGAATTATTTAACATAAGAAAATGGTAGATTTATTGTGAAAAATTAGAAAAATACAAAAACTTTATAAAATGTTAATTGATTATAATCTGTAAATCTCTTGCAATCCATGCATATTAAATGTGTATGGTATATTGTACACGTTTTGATTACCTTTACTGTTATTGCATTAATTTTAATATTTTAAAATTGCATAATGAATTTAAAAAAAAACAGAATACGATGGAAGTGATCAATGATTCACGTTTGAAATTTAAGCAATCAGAATAACGGTGCAAATAAAGTTCACTACACCTAACAATTTACTTTCGCTCTGCTAAATTCGTTCACGGCCACTAACTAGACTTCCCGTTGTTACTTACAATACTATTTGAAAGTTAACAATCAAATGCTATAAAACTAAATTATACATTTCATTGGTTTAGCTTCGTACCTTACATTGTGTTTTAATTTGTTTATATCTTTTTGTGTTTTTAAAAAACTTTTTGTTTTGCCGAACAAAGTTTTGTATACTATTCAATATTTAGGTTAACGAGAACTTGTACATAAGTTTCTAATTAAAAAACATTTTTGAACGATTGTAGTAAGCAAATAAGTATATAATCTTGAGTTTTCAAAATTATATGTATTCAAGTGTTTTAAGTTGAAGACAATACCAAAGAAAACTTAAATCTATTAATATTTTTCCAAAATATTTGTTTTATTGATTTTTTATTACACTTTCGTATGTAATGCAGAATTGTTCAATTCGCTTAATAACCACTTAGTGCGTGAAATAAACAAAGTAAATTAATAAACATTAATATCAGAAGGAAATTTTTTTATCAATTTTCGAGGAGTACTTTCCACTAGCCGCTCGCAACATTCACGACTAAGACTACAGTCATACCCATTCGACTTTCTTGTCATCTTTAGAACTAGGTAACGTCGGAGCAAATAGAACAGGATAGGAACAATGCATATCCGTAACTATAAATTAAGTATTGGACAAAAATAAATTTATTATAGTATTATATTTTTTTATTATATATTAATGGTCAAATAATAATTTACTCTTACAGTAATTATAAAAGTTAATTTTTTTATAAAGTGCTGTTTAATTGTTGGCACGTTTTGCATCTTTCATAACCTTTATTTCTACTAAGTACTTCTTAAAGCTACATAAAGCTATTCTCTCCATAACTGTGTTTAATCAGCAAAGAAGATATAAATTTACTTACGTAAACTTCATATATCAATGTGTCAAAGTCAAATTGACAGATAAACAACCGCAATGACCCAGGAGCGGAATGACGCAGTGAGTGTTGCAATCGCTTAGTGAAACATAATCTAGACATTAATATTGAAAGTTAAATTCGGTAAATCAACAGCATTTGCTTGTTAGCTATATGGCTTATGTCCTTCGTTTTTTTAATAAATTGTATGGAAATATCCTTAGCTGATGTAACAGGCGGTAGAAATGTGTTGTGGAAATACTTTGAAATATTCAGCTTGGTTTTAGTTTAGTTAGTTTTACTGTTATACATTTGTGTTCACTGCATTTTGATATTATACATTTTTCTAAAGTACGTCTTACAGTGGCTAAGAGAAAAGTTAATAAGCACAGTGATTATGGAAGTGCTCTGAGCAGAAATAAAGAATATATTCGATAAGAAGATATAATAAAAAAAATTAATTCTTTTAAGTAAATTTGTTATCTTTTTAATCAATAAATATTTAACAGAAGTGAGTACTATGACCACTTGAATACATTTGCTTATAAGCACTATATCTGGAAAAGAATAGAAGAACTAATTTTGTAATAAATTTGAAATGTTTAGGTTAATAATATTTAGTGCAAAATTATCATAAATGTTTAATTTTACTATTTGTCTTTAGCCATATATAGAAAATTTAGAACTGCGAAAGCCTACATACTATTACGATTATTTCTTGTACTTGTGATTACTTTTCAAAAATTTATAGTGTAAATCAAAACTAGATAAATCAGATTTCATGGATTGTGTGATGGCAGCATGGAAAATACAATTTTGGTCCAACATGACAAAATTATTTTCAATTTGACATGAATGTTTACATAATCAGATGCTAAAGGCTATAATTTCCCAAAAAGAGCATAGCTAATCATTTTCAAATGTTTTGTTTACTTGAAATTTCTATTAGTACATTTTAACAACATGCTCATTCAATAGTCAATGACATTAATATTTTGTATATAATATGATTATAGGAAATATATTTTCATAGCATTTTATTATCTATATTGAGCATGAAACGTAAAGAGCAATAAAAATTTGGAATATTCAATTGTAATTAATGATCATTTTTATTTAATTTATGATCAATTTTATTTAATTTATGAACGTTTTTATTTATTTTAATAACATTATTTAACTGCAAACATTATTTTATTATTATATGGGGGAGTATATTTCAATCATAATGTATAAGCTACGAGAATTTCGCAGCTGAATATTATTTTTTTTCTTTCTCGTTCATAATGCTTTATAATGCATATGAATGAGAAAGAAAAAAAATTATTCATAATGCGACATTTACAATGTATAGATACGAAAAGCACTATGGTCACTCCCTCAAAAACATTGCTGTTGTATTTAGAGAATATTTGATTAAACAAATGCGAATGTTTCTGTATTTCAGTTATTTAATTGAGAAAGAGATCTGTTATTTGGTGCTCTGCGAGCGGAACTACAACAAACGACTAGCGTTCAACTTCTTGGAGGAAATTGCACAAGAGTTTCACTTGCAGTACGGAAATAGGGTAATTTACTTATAATTTTAGTAATACAATTGAAATAGGGGAAAAATTACTTAAATTAAAACATTGTCTTTAATGTAAATTTAGGGTCCTCTTAACACATTTCTCTTAATTTTAATTTACACATTAAAGCTTATTTTTAACAACATAATTATTTACATGTATTTGTGATATTCAACATCAAAAAATTAATTTGCCAAGCGTACAAAGCCAAGTTATTTTTTCACATAATTTTATTGTCATCTGAAATTTGCTCGAAATAACACATAATACATAAATAAATATTAATACAGAGTGATTGGGTTAATTAAAATAATAAAAAATTTAACAAGTACACCTTTAGAACAACAGCTGGTTTTAAAAATATTTTATGGCAATTAGAGACTGAGTGCTACTTTCGTAAAATTGACGGTGTATCATTAGTTGAATTTTTCTTAATTTGATGTTTGAAATGATTTTCCATGTTTCGTATTATATGTCTGCATACACTCACATATACATACATACATTTAGATATATCTTATATAAACATTAAAATGTATACACAGCCATAACTAGCCCAAATTGTATCCATTGCCACCTCTATTCATTACGCTTGATTATGCCCCTCAATTGTGCTCACTGAAGACTACCTCCTGTGCCACAGCACTGTTCACACTGCAATTTTTATTGTAATCTTGTTACCGCAATGTGTATAATACAAATACTAGTATCTTCATGCCACTTTGTTTGCATAGATTTTGATTATTGCAGTGGAGTTTTCTCCATCTTAGCTCGAATTTTACACTAAATCGCTATAACAACCTCGACAATTTCTATTTATCAGTTTCTAAGCTTGCATATTCATTTCTTATAGCAACAATGTCAATATTTGATTTTCAAGTCCCTGAGGGAATCTGGAAAACTTAGATTCTAATCTGAATTGTAAGCGTCATCCCAGTGAAAGACCTGTTCTAATGAGTCTAGTAATTGTTGTGTGATGCTCATGCAAACATACGTACAGACAAATAGGGAAATATTCTAAAAAATTCCTGCCAAGCACGGGTAGAACTTGCACTGCTAGTTCTACCCGTGCTTCGTAACACATTTAGGCACTTGTAAATATTTAAGGGTACGGAGTATTTCTAATTAAACTAATTACATATATTAATTTTTCACAACATATATATATTGCTTACTATATTTTCACATGCTTAAAAACATACTAATTATAAAAATATATAATTCTTGTGCTGTAAACCTCCCATTATGACATCATTCAAGATTGTAGGTCCGACTAAGTACTCTACAGGTTTTGATGGTCAGTGAGTAAGATCATGGTATGAATAAAACAAATACACTCCACTTTGTTATGTCTCTTTGTTGGGTGAACCGAGAAACTTGAAATTCTTTTATTATTATTTAATACATTGAATTGCTGTTATATTGAATAACAGCAATGTTAGACTATAGAGCTCAGTATACTACATTAATTTCAACTTGATACCTCAAGCCATTTCTGAGGAAAAGAGCTTTAACAGACAGATATGGACAAACAAGTGATCCTATAAGTGTTCGGTTTTTTATATTTTAAGGGATGGATGCCTAAAAGATGTTGTGACTTCCAATTTTCCAAAAATATTCAGTGTACAAACTCATTCTTCCCGCCACCCTCTGCCCCGATTGATTTTATATAATAATTTGATATACATATATATTTCAATTCATAAAACTAAATGAGTAAATATTAATTAATCCCAAAAGAATAAGACCATAGTTATTCCATTATAGAAAATTTCATAGGTAATAGTGAAATTAAGTTGATTCCGTGTTAGATGAACGATTGTGCATCTAATGGTGCACTTACTCCGAACTATAAATCCATCGCTTTACCCACTGTATATGGCTGTGTAGTATGAGCACTCAAATTGATTGAATGCTGCAAAGATTTGAATCCCATTAGTTACAGACTATGAGTTATAGGCCTTCCGACCAACTCTGATTAAATTTTCCATAATATTGATGCTATAAAAAGTGTCTCCGTGGTGTGTTGGATTGATCACAAGTATACAACCTTTGATGGCATGGTGCATTGCGAGGATCCGGGTTCGATTCCCGATCTGGAATTGTGTTTTGGTTGGCTGTAAGAGATTGCTCTCGTAGCAATAATCATACAATAGGAAAATATTCTTTGCTCTCGTAGTAATAATCTTACAATAGGGAATATATATCGATTGTATACATTAAAGTATGTAAATAAATAAAAAGCTATGAGATATCTCTAAAAGTCCATTTACTCAATTCGCAGGTGAACACTGTTACCCGCCCCTACATATTCATCGAGTTCGACACATTCGTACAGAAGGTGCGCCGGTCATACATGGAGGGCGGAGCCAGAGCTAGGAGGGCGGCCTCCAACCAGCTAGGTGGACAGCTGGGAGATGTGCAGCGTATTATGATGCAGAATATCGATGACGTTTTACAGCGCGGTGCTGTATTGTCAGGTTCGTAACTATCATCCCCATTTCAGGGCTAGTATAAAAGTATGCAATGTTACATTGTGTGAAAAATATTATAAATATGAATGTATTAATAATTTATATTACATAAATATCAACATTTTTTTTATATAAATATTGTTTAAAAACTTTCATGATAATCAATGCGCTGTTCATATTTAAATTTTACGCGTAATTGTATTAGGGATGATACCAAGCAGACAATACGAGATGATAACACTTATGAACATATTTCATCACTTCACTGCACAACACCCATGGTTACCGCATTTTCGATCAGCACTATCGTTAATATGTATTAACACTTCGGATAATTATATTATCGCTGGCAGTTTTATTGCAGAAATGTAAGACATTGACAAAATAAAAATATAAAACTATAATGTAAAAAAAAGAGACCTATAAAGAATTTAATTTCTTTCCTTTAAATGTCATTTAATAAAAAAAATTTTCAAATTATCTTAATATAATTTAAAAAAAAAACAAATCATGAGAAATGTCTCGAGAGTTATGAACCAGATCATAATGGAAAAATGTGGTTTAGAGAAAAATGTCTGTTCTAATTTGTTTCATGCATACCTTTCTTTTAATCACATTGTGTAGCTATGCCATTTCAGTGCAATGCAATGTAATATTTATAAAAAAAATATCTGATTAATGTATGTCATAATTTTTGGGTTAATAATAATGATTAAAAATGTTTAATTACGATCAACTGCACGTAAATATTTTTATTTAACAAGTGGAATCAAAAATAATATTGTTATTTAAAATTAGTGGCTAAACACTTAAGTACAAATTGTCCCCCATTCAGAATGTGTGAGGTCAAAATGTAATTGTGTGTGTAAGACAGCCCGATCATGTAAATTGAATTACATAATCTATATTTATCTGTTACTATAGAATGACGTTGATAGATTAATATTATATATATATATATATATATATATATATATATATGTATATATAAAGTGTGCGAAAGAGATAGAATCTTCCCTTTTCAAAGTAAGTCTTAACATTTTTTCAAAAACTGTCAGATACCCTATTCTAATCTTTCAATCGTCTCAATCTTTGCAATATATATAAATTGCAAGTATTTGTAAATATTAAAAAATGCATAAGTGTCAACCGATAACATCTTTGAATGTATAACCAGTACATTACAGACCTGTACTTTGTTAATGTTTTTATCTATAATCACATTATTATAACTTATCTTTTTTCGGGAGTACCCATATTATAATTTTTTTAAAACACTGTTGATGATGTAAAGAACAATATTATTTTATAATATTATTAATCAATTTCAGTGAAGATTTTAGCCACTCTGAAACTTATTTCTAGAAGTAGTTTTAGATGTAAAAATGTTACTTTGGAGGGACTAAGCTTTCAATATGAGCTTGCAGTAAATAAAAGATTATCGATTAAAAAATTTTACACACTGTCAAAAATACAAGGGCCTTGCTCAAGTTTGCAGATTCACTCGCTTGTAAAATTTCCTATTATGGAGATTCCTTAAGAGTGTATTTTAAAAATATCAATCGAAACAACTTAATTCTTTTTATCACTAAATGTCAGTCTTTTTTCACTTATGTTATGTATGTTCTTTCGCTTATGTTATGTATGTTGTTTCGCTTAAGTTATGTATGTTGTTTCGTTTATGTTATGTATGTTGTTTTGCTTATAATATGGATGTTCTTTCGCTTATGTTATGTATGTTGTTTCACTTATGTTATGAATGTTCTTCCGCTTATGTTATGTATGTTGTTTCGCTTATGTTATGTATGTTCTTTTGCTTATGTTATGTATGTTCTTTCGCTTATGTTATGTATGTCGTTTCGTTTATGTTATGTATGTTGTTTCGCTTATAATATGGATGTTCTTTCGCTTATGTTATGTATGTTGTTTCACTTATGTTATGAATGTTATTCCGCTTATGTTATGTATGTTGTTTCACTTATGTTATGTATGTTCTTTTGCTTATGTTATGTATGTCCTTTCGCTTATGTTATGTATGTTCTTTTGCTTATGTTATGTGTGTTGTTTCGCTTATATTATGTATGTTCTTTCGCTTATGTATGTATATTCTTTCGCTTATATTATGTATATTCTTTCGCTTATATTATGTATGTTGTTTCGCTTATTTTATGTATGTTGTTTGGTTTATGTTATGTATGTTCTTTCACTTATGTTATGTATGTGGTTTCGTTTATGTATGTTCGTCATCAGTAGTATTCTTTCGCTTATGTTATGTATGGTTGTCAATTTTCATGCACTTCAGCCGAAAAGCGAGGGAAGCTGAGAATAACTTTGATCGAAAATAAGAAAAGAATGCTAAAAACAACATTTTTATTTTCCTTAAGACATCAAGATGAAGTAAATTTTACGGAATTTCTAATAAACTGTTGTAACAATATTCATAATGAATAAGTAATTTATATCCTAAAATGTTTAAAGCATGTAGCTAGGCTGAGATTCCAAGAATTCTGGGCAAAATTTTTAAATCTTGAGGTTTCTCAAACACTTTCAACATTATTACTAAAATAAGTTTACATACGGAAGTGTACATATACACTTGGTATGTGTGAAAAATTCAAAGTAACATGTTATAGACTAACTCATACACTATATATCCCTACCTTCCATCGATGATTAAAATTAAGCGGTAATGTGATAAAATGTTTCATTGCCTCTATAATCTCAACTTTATAAGTGATTATTGATAAATATGGTTGATAAACATGTATATATTTTTACAAAAAATTACTATCACGAAATTTTTTAACAATGAGAAAATAATTTTTTTTCTGTAAAGAAAAGTGCATCAGCTCCTTATCAGTAAGGAAAAATGCATGAGAAGTTTATAATTTATTGGGTTAGCAAATAAGTGATGCGCGTTAATTAATGATATAACTTATATATACTTCCAATTTAAAATTAATTAATCGTCGATATAATAATTACCATCATTTTGTACTATATGTCTCCAACGCACTGGCAGGGAGTGGATAGCATCTGCGTAAAATTCAGGTGGCTTTGAATGAAAATTTGGCCTATGAACTGTTTTATGTGGTCTTCATGATCAAAGTTTTCTTACAACAATAATCAGTGGGTGCAAGATCTGGGTAATATGGCAGGTGGGAAAAGTTGTGTTCAACTAAAACCCAAAACTTTGAGGCGGTTCTGTTTGGTTATATGAGGACCCCACTACAGCTACGGCTCATCCGGGCTGAGTTCATATGATACCTATGCACCATATTTGAAGCTTTTTCCCGAATGGTGTAAATGATAGTTACACGTAACTTTGGCTACAGATGTTATGCATAGCTTTGGCAGCAGAATGGTCAGATTGGTATTCGTAGAGTAGACAGTATCTCATATGCATCTTAATGTCGTCCATATTTTATGCGTGTTAACAGTGCAACGTCTTAGTTACTACTGAATCAGTGAGAGCATACCGCGCCCTTTATATATCTTCGATCATGGAAGTTTCTAGAACGTTCCCATATTTTCTAGATAATTTTCGAAAAAATGCTTATTACTTTTTAGCCAACCCAATATTTTATCTCACTGTAAGAATAGTTTGATAGGTTACAAAGTCTTAGATGGAATGGCACTTTGCCATATAAAGCTGATATCAGCCGTGAGACACATGAGAACTCTCTTCAAAGGGCCCTTCAAAAACTTGCTGAATCTAGGAAAATATCAGCTACAATAATGTAGCTCATGACATAGATACACTTAAGATGAAGGTCGTATTCTCTTGGTGTGAGAAGAAAAGAGACTTCACAATAACTTATTGAGCATTTTTGGAGTTAGGAGCTCAGGTTTAAATCTTCAGGGTTTCTCCCCTCAGTACCCATCAGTCGGAGAACTGATGCATACTGAGGGGAGGGAGTTGTTTTATTAGTACTGCAAGACAAGTTTACTTCCCTTCTGTAAGAACCGAACAGTTCACAATGGTTTATCTAAATGAAACAAGCAGTAATTGTCCACTTTATATATCAAAACATACATCTTTACTTGCAGAACTGGATACAAAGACGCAGAACTTATCGATGCTCTCACAGAAATACAGAAAGGATGCCACCTATCTCAACACTAAGTCGATGCTTGTAAAAGCCACTGCCGGCTGCATTTTGGTCCTCGTAATCGTCGTCTACTTCAATTTAAAATTAATTAATCTACTTCAATTTAAAATTAATTAATCGTCGATATAATAATTACCATCATTTTGTACTATATGTCTCCAACGCACTGGCAGGGAGTGGATAGCATCTGCGTAAAATTCAGGTGGCTTTGAATGAAAATTTGGCCTATGAACTGTTTTATGTGGTCTTCATGATCAAAGTTTTCTTACAACAATAATCAGTGGGTGCAAGATCTGGGTAATATGGCAGGTGGGAAAAGTTGTGTTCAACCAAAACCCAAAACTTTGAGGCGGTTCTGTTTGGTTATATGAGGACCCCACTACAGCTACGGCTCATCCGGGCTGAGTTCATATGATACCTATGCACCATATTTGAAGCTTTTTCCCGAATGGTGTAAATGATAGTTACACGTAACTTTGGCTACAGATGTTATGCATAGCTTTGGCAGCAGAATGGTCAGATTGGTATTCGTAGAGTAGACAGTATCTCATATGCATCTTAATGTCGTCCATATATTATGCTCGTTAACAGTGCAACGTCTTAGTTACTACTGAAGCAGTAAGAGCATACCGCGCCCTTTATATATCTTCGATCATGGAAGTTTCTAGAATGTTCCCATATTTTCTAGATAATTTTCGAAAAATGCTTATTACTTTTTAGCCAACCCAATATTTTATCTCACTGTAAGAATAGTTTGATAGGTTACAAAGTCTTAGATGGAATGGCACTTTGCCATATAAAGCTGATATCAGCCGTGAGACACATGAGAACTCTCTTCAAAGGGCCCTTCAAAAACTTGCTGAATCTAGGAAAATATCAGCTACAATAATGTAGCTCATGACATAGATACACTTAAGATGAAGGTCGTATTCTCTTGGTGTGAGAAGAAAAGAGACTTCACAATAACTTATTGAGCATTTTTGGAGTTAGGAGCTCAGGTTTAAATCTTCAGGGTTTCTCCCCTCAGTACCCATCAGTCGGAGAACTGATGCATACTGAGGGGAGGGAGTTGTTTTATTAGTACTGTAAGACAAGTTTACTTCCCTTCTGTAAGAACCGAACAGTTCACAATGGTTTATCTAAATGAAACAAGCAGTAATTGTCCACTTTATATATCAAAACATACATCTTTACTTGCAGAACTGGATACAAAGACGCAGAACTTATCGATGCTCTCACAGAAATACAGAAAGGATGCCACCTATCTCAACACTAAGTCGATGCTTGTAAAAGCCACTGCCGGCTGCATTTTGGTCCTCGTAATCGTCGTCTACTTCTGGGTGTTGTAATATTAGATAAACAAACGAATCATTATTTATGTAGCTTTATGTAACTTTACATTGCATTACGTTATACATCTTCTAAACTTCCGTAGTGTTTATGTTGGTAAGGTGGATACCGAAGAGTCATCCTAACGAAATTATTTTTTTCATTGAGACAGTTTGAGTAATTTGGAAATTGGATTCTTCTTCTTTTTATAACAAATTTAGTTTTACAGTTACCTGGTGACAGTCTTACTGCCTTAAATTTATAATTTTTTTAATTTAAAAAGTTATGTTATAAATGAATGTCATCTGCCAATCAAGAAAAATGCCAAATTGAATAAAGTTATATTTTATTAATGACTATTAATGTCCAAATATTTTTTATGAAAATTCTGACCCTCACAGTCCTTCGTTTTGTATTTAAATAATGATATTTTACTTGTGTATTCTTGAAATTTGCAAAAACCTTTTTTAAACTTTTTTAGCTTTTATGCGAGTTTGTATTACATATAAATTAAATCTTTCCGTCGCGGTAAAATTTTTCCGTGCTAGCTTGTTGCTTGTAATGGTCATATGTTAATTGTAAGGAATATGTTATACAAGGTAGAAGTATCTGATATTCGAAAAATTATAAGAACATAAAAAAGGAAATTGAACCGTTATTCTAAATTTCATTATTTTTCTATTTTAAAACAAAAGGTGATGAGACCGAAGCCATTTTCCTCTATATTGTCTATCGTAATAAACTTTAATTAAATGAAAGTAGTAATATGACAGTACACTAGGCACGATTATATTACCTGAAAATACTTTTCTTGCCAGTGAACCGAATTCATTGTTATATTACTATGTACCTTCATTTAATAAATGTTTTTATATCCTATAAGACTGGTTCCGTAAATCGTTGAAATTTTTTTTTGTATAAAAGTTTTAGTTTTAAAGTCTCTATCTAATAGCCACATAAATTTTAAAATAATTAGAAACTATGTTCTTTAAAGTGAGTTAAATTAATTAAGTTTAATGTCTCTTCTAATCGAACAAGTGTATTTCAATAATTCCGTTAGATACATAAATAATTGAAAAAGTACTACAATCATTCATATTCCATTAGAAAACCTAAAATATTTATGACAAAGTAGTAGCGATGACTTGTTCTGTTCTTATCTTTATTGCTGTCGATATGTGATGTCATCTATCAAAATTGCAGAAATATTTGCTGATTATGTGGTGTGTCCTTCAATATAACTTTAGTATCTGGTTGACAAATGTTAATGCTTTGATACGTGTTACTTAATTTAGAAATAATAAAAAAAGTTCTTAAATTAAGATAGGCACATTATGAACTATTATATACTGCTTGTAACTTGTATATGTAATCTTTTTATGGCAAAAGGAACAGTTTCTCGGATTGCTCTTAGATGTCTGTATAAGTATATAATATTGAGAGGATGCAGCTGTCACATCTGTGTTGTCATGGTAAAGAATAGTAAATATTTAATAAATCAATAGATTATTTTTATTTATTGATAACCACTTTCATGTCTTTTTCTTTTTTTCCTCACTTTAATATAATTTAAAATAAAACAATAACAATAAATAGGAGGAATACTATGAAAAAATTATTGCATTAAACGGTGAACAATATTTGCCAAAGAACTCGAAGTGTGTAGTTACAATTATCATATAGCAAGACTTTGAATTGATTTTAACTAAATACTCGAAGCGGACGTGAACAAAATTAAATTTCAGTAAACTTTTTCCCATACTATCATAATCTTTGTTATCCATAACAATAAATTAATATCATTTTTAATACGTTTTGAATATGTTCCACTAGCTGCTTGTGATGCTCATGCCCACGACTGCGATCATACCATTTCCACTAGTTTGTTAGTGCTGCAATTGTTAGTTCAAGTCATCAGTATTTTGAACAATGCGTATCCATAACCGTGAGGAAATGGCGATGGGTATTGGACAAAAGTAAAGAAATTATAGTATTGTATTTTTTATTGTGTATAATCGTTAAATAATATTTTACGCAATTGTGAACGTGCAATTCAATTTCTATAAAAATTTTATGATTGTTTGCACGTTTTGCATCTTCTGGTGTAATCTTTACTTCTATTAAGTACATCTCAGAGCTGCATAAAATGTTCTCTCCGTCACTATGTTTAATCTTAGGTGATATAAATTTACTTACGTAAACTTCATATATCAATGTCAAATTGACAGATGAACAACCAAATGTTTTGAGCATTACGATCACCTAGTGGAACGTATTCTATGACAGTAATTTAGTGTTACCATTATACAAAAAGTTTGTCATTATTAAAAATGTTATTCTGTTCCTTCAGCTGTCAAATTTATTTAAATTCAAATGCATTTTAATTGCAGTATGATGTAGAGTTTGTGTAATGTTTCAGGAAATAATTTTCAAATAAAAGTTTTGAAAATTCAAAAATATATTTTAATATGATTTTTTACCAAAAAATGTTACAAATATCTTTTACCATATTTTAACCTATGAATAATGTTATGATGCATTATATATTGTTAAATTGTAAAACTAAAACTCTTTGAAATTCAAATGTACCTTGAACTGAAAGTTTAATTAGTTGCTTTTCATTTTTTGTTGTAATATTCAAGCCATTTCATTCAGCAATTTTGAAAGTATTTTTCGACATATTGATTTCTCTGTTCTGTTTTTTTCCAAATCATTTATTATTACTCAATAATGAAATGAATATTTACATAATTACAAAGCTATTTACCCCGAAAATTAAAACAATATAACTATCTGTATATGTTCTATATAATTATAATTATTAAACATAAAATATTTTTTTCATTTAAGTTACTATTATATAGAAATATGACGGAATTTGGGTAGTTAATTGATGTATGTATAAATTGTTTCAATATTGAATGAGGCAGAAATGAAAAAATAAGTTTTTAGTTATGTTGATAAGTATTAAGGTTGCGATAAAATAAAATCTGATTTTGTAAATATTTTTTTGAATGTTTTACTGTTTAGTTTGCAACGCATTATAGATATCTCCGAAATATATAAAATATTTAAAACTATATTTCAAGACTTTCTGTGTGCAGAAATAGTTTTCAACTAAGGCATATTTAGAAAGTCCAAAAGTTTTTTTTTAATCAATAGTAATGCTATTGAAACATATCCTATATTTTCTGCAAAAATTCCCAACTGTTTTAAGTTTCACAATTAAATGAAACTACGTGATGTAGTATTATTTCTACTTTCTTTAAATTCTTTACCACGACGTAGGTTTCGTTGTATTACAGCATCTTCAGGTGGGCAATTAGCAAAGATCTTTACTAATAGCCCACTTGAGGATGTTGTAATACAACGAAACCTACGTCGTGGTAAAGAATTTAAAGAAAGTAGAAATAATACTACATCACGTAGTTTCATTTAATTGTGAATAATGAATTTCTACAAAATTAATGGCAAATATATTCAATGTTTTAAGTTTGTGAAGACACAACATATGCATCATGAGAGTCATTCACCACGCCATGAAAAAATCTTCATGCTCATTCCTTCGATGACTATACACCGTAGCTGTTTTCTGTTTACAAGTCGAGTATATTATAAATAACAAAGAGTTGAATAGAAAATGATTTCATTTCTAAAAATACTTTCCATTCGACAGACCTCTAGGATAAGTTTGGGGTATCTTTTCTTTATTTTACAAAATATTTTAAGTTACCAATATGACATAGAAATCATTTTAACAGTTTTCGGAAATTTTTTCTACGTATTTGAGTCAATTCAAAATCGTGAATCAACTATTTTTTATTATAATATTACAACATGGCACAATGGGTAAAAACTGAAAATAAAATAAATACACAAAAAATACATGACTTTATTTCTAATTTTAATTATTGATACGTTTACTGTTATTTATATTTTATTTAAATAATGGTGCCCTGCGATGAACACAAAGTATACATGGTAACATGTGGCAACATCGATAAACACAAAGCGTACATGGTAACATGTGGCAACATCGAAGAACACAAAGTGTACATGGTAACATGTAACAACATCGATGAACACAAAGTGTACATGGTAACATGTGGCAACATCGATGAACACAAAGTGTACATGGTAACTTGTGGCAACATCGAAGAACACAAAGTGTACTTGGTAACATGTAACAACATCGATGCACACAAAGTGTACATGGTAACATGTAACAACATCGATGAACACAAAGTGTACATGGTAACTTGTGGCAACATCGATGAACACAAAGTGTACATGGTAACATGTAACAACATCGATGAACACAAAGTGTACATGGTAACTTGTGGCAACATCGATGAACACAAAGTGTACATAGTAAACGTTAGTCTTAATTCAGAAAGATTATGAATTTTCCATTGCTCAATGATTGGAAAATATACTGTGATACAACTTCAGAGCTTAGGTTTTTTAATGATTAGTATTGCCATTAGGCAAACAAGATTTTTCTGCCCAGTGTATATAATCTGTTCAAATGCCAAATGTACTTCAGATTTTTTCCTCAAACTGCATACACTTATACTGCCTAACTTTATTCAGAGTCCGATATCACTTCATCAATCAGGGCAGTGGCTAAATGTTCGTTACTAATTATTTTTAAAATCTCACACAACCTCATAGCCAACATGGGAGACAACAGTTCGACAATCTTTGCCACAAGAATTGTTTCCTGTTTCTTTCTAAACACTTCGCCAAATATATGCACTGGCGAAGGCACAGCGGTAGGTATCCATTTTACTTTGGCTAGAGACACTGCTACCTCACACCTTACATTAGTTGTATGTCGCTCAATCTGTTGGATATCAATAACAAATATTAGTTACAAAAAATATTTCATTTCAGGTAAATCATTGTTCCAAAAGCCTAGAGAGAACCTTATTATTTGTATCTCGTAATTTTATTTAATGATTGATTTTGGAAAAGTATATAGGATGAAAAATTTCAAAGTTAAAGATAGTTTTTTAATTTTGTATATATAAAATTTTAAACATAAGGATTTCGTAAGTTGGATACTTTATTTTAAAAATGGCAATACACGAACCTGACAGTTCATTCTTCTCTACCTCCAAAATTATTGGTTTAAAAAAATCATAAGTTTCTAATGTAACCGACTATAAACCACAAATACTAAGATGCCATCTCCAATACAACTACATTTGGACCAATACTTATTTATTTATCCAAACATACCATAATAATCCATATAGAATTAACTGTATAATTTTTAGATAAATAGCCACCTAGAGACTAAACTGTAGTAAAAAAGGTTTTTTAGGATATTCAATTTTTCTCTTTTGTTAGTCTTGTATAGATTAGAATTAAAAAAAGAAATTGAGATAAATATTATAAAATGAATATTATAAATATTATAAAACCTACGCAATACTGGTAAGATGGTAACATTAAAAAACTACGTAATAACATAAAAATCGATAACGTAGGTTCTTAAAAAATTGCAAAGAAAACAGAAATCCATAGTGATGTAATAATAAAATTGTTAATATTAAAAAATGAAGTTTACATTTTTAAGGTAATGCCGACCATTCTTATTGTATAAATATCCAATAGTACGACATCTAAAGCCAGTCTCTGATGAAGAAAATATGTCTCCCACAGAAAGGGCACGATACAAATTGTTCTGAAAATAAAATTAATTAAATTAGGCCACTCATGGCTTCTAAGAATTAATTAATGTGATGCTATCAAAGTTATAAGCAGAAATAAATTTAAACAAGGAAGAGTTTAAATGGAAACGTTAGAACTATTGACAAGAAGCATTAAATGTATGACAAATGAGACGACATCAGAATAGAGTATTATTATTTCTACTTTCTTTAAGTTCTTTACTACGATCTAGGTTTCGTTGTATTAGCAAAGATGTTGTTATACAATGAAACCTAGGTCGTGGTAAAGAACTTAAAGAAAGTAGAAATAATACTACGTGTAGTGAATAATGAATTTCTACAAAATTAACGCCAAATATATTCAATATCAGAATAGAGGTAATCCAAACGTGCCGGTTATCCTACTTATATGGTGTAGATAAAGCATAACTTATACAATACTTAGCCAGTTGCTGGTGCATTGGGCGAGTTTGAATTGTACAACAAATTGTAGTTATTTAAAAATGAATCAAGTGTAAGTTATCCACTTACTGAGCATTTCAGTTCAATTATTATATATACATAGCTATATATTTATTTTATTTATGGTAAATATGATAACCCCAACTATCATTTTTATATTTTTCAGGTTTCCCAGTGAAATGGCAAAAATTGTACCCTTATATACAATAGTTTTGTTAGTTTGCCTGTCTATCCATATATCTGGATATAACTCTTTCAGTTTAAGGCCAATTATGATGAAATTTTACAAGACATAGTTGAATTTTGTGATGTATAGAAAGAAAAATGTTTTTTAATTTTTTTAAGTACCATAAACTTGTTGAACAAAAATGTTTCTTGCAGACCTCATAAAATGAGTTGTAATCATAGGACCTCATCGTCGCATTAACAAATTAAAGAGATATAGACAACAAAAATATTTGTTCTACGCCTGTGTAATGTATACTATGCAATACATTTATTTAGTGAAAACAAAATCAATATTTAAAAAAAATTGTATTAAAATAATATATACCCTTAAATGTTTAAACTTTTATACGTACAGATGTTTTAAGTCAGTCCACCACCAGGTTTCTTTGCATAGGTTTTAAACATACGGATTACATCTACGAGGCAATAAGAGTGTAGAAATACGAGGTGATGTAAGTTGGAGCAACTATTCAATAGCTGTCTCTTTCACGTATGAGGCAATAAGAGTGTAGAAATCGAGTTAGCATAAAGTGAAGAAAGAATGCGATAACTATCTCACATTCAGCAGAGAGAAGACACTATTGACGAGATATTATATATAGATCATGCTATAAAGAAATATGCAGTGCGATTAGTTGTAATCGTCAGTAAAAAATGTTTTTCCAATAACGAAATTAACACTATCATGTATATTTTACTAATTCAATAATGCTTAGAAACAAACTAACAAATTAGAGTTCTTATAAACAGATTTTACAGCTTTAAAATAAATAGCTCTTGATTTTAATAACTCAAATTAAAAAACAAAACAATAAGTTAAAAAACGTTGTTAATGTAGTTTCACAAATGATAGCAGTCAATAGTTCTGGAACAATATAACTGGGAAAAAAACTTGAGGACATACAATCGAACGCACATGTTTGTAAAAGTAGGAATTTACCATAATTCCCGATAGCCGGTACAGCGAAAAACAAAAATATTTCGAAATTAAACGCAGGTACAAATTATGATAGTCGAGAATAATTTCTTACTTTTACTTTAATATAAATTGGAGCGGAAAAATTTTTAAAAAGGCAATTAATATTATATACATTATGCTACAAATTTTTATAAACATTACCGCTGCCAATACAAAAGAGAACTCTTGCTTCATAAATATAGGAGACTTTAACTTTGAGAATTATAAATATCCATCGTAAACAATGAAATAAAAAATAGGCGTATACTATCAATATCTATATATGTAGAGAAATATAACGACAAAGTAAATGGAATAAAAAAGTAATAAAAAAGAGGGCACAAATAAAGTTAGTCAAATTATATAGAATCACTCAAGTAGCTGAAATTTGATTAAAACTCACTGTGACACTCACTTGAACTTGGATCACTAAATCAATGAGTAAATTTAATCAGTCTATAAATTCGATAAATTGTTTTTCAATGTCCTTCAACGTGTTGGCGAGTATTTGACCAGATACTGCTATCTATCATGTCAATACGCCCTTCAATTAAATTTATTGTTGAAATCATATTTTGATTTACATTATGTCTGGCTACATAGTTTTTAATTCTGAATGATGAAGAGGAAACATCGAACTTCTTGGTTTGAGCTTGATTTCTTCGTACCAATTCGTATTTTACTCAGCTATTTTACTATTTGGCTGATATGCTATGGCTTTGTCTTTTGCCATCTTGTATTTGGCTGAAGCAGATGCTGGTACTTTTTCTGTAGATACATTATGGCAAGGGATGTTATCCATGACTAACACTATTTTGCAGGGATGTTGGGAATAAGTCTTTTCTCCATCATTTTATGTAGTTTGTAAAATTGACATTCAAATGATAATGGTGTTAGTTTTGTACGCGAGTAATGCACAAAACTGCTCGATCTTGCTTCCAGCACGAGCAATTATTATTCGTATCTGTTTAGACATTTTTTTCTTAAATTATGTTGTAGATTTTTCTTCCCAAGTCTTGTTTTGTACATGGTTAATATGTATATATGTTTTATCCTTATAAATTATTGGCTTCCTTCGTCGTGATATTTGTTTACTACCTATAAGTATTTAAATGACTTAGTTATCATGCTGCCGACAAGTATTTTTCTACAGTCTGAGGTTTTGCACTATTTAAAACCCAACATTTTAATCAAGGCCCAAAGGGTCGATAAACATACGCCAAAGGAGTTGTTTTCTTCAATACTTTTTGTAGTGTGAGACGCGTTAGCATTTGTGCTTTATGTGGAAATTTTGAATGGCAGTCTGCATAAAAGTAGCATTAGCGCCTGTGCGTGTCATTTTATTTTCAATTTTTTAATATGGACTGGAATTTTGAGGGCATTCCAACTCTTTTATTCTGCGAAGATTCTTGCGAAGAATGGTTCTTTCAGAAACATCTGTAGCCTCAGTTGTCTTTAATTTTGGAATACACCACCTTTCTAATATTTGAGATCTGCACATACATAGGATCTGATAACGATGAATGATCAGTCTCAGACTTCATAAAAATAAAATCTTCCATGATGATCTGCTTGCTTTGCAAAAATAAGTGTAGCAATATGTGGCTAAATATTAGGATGTAAAAGATAGATAGACATTATGTAAGCTTCTCTTAAATTGTGCTTAATTTTTTATTTTAAGAGATGTTGGGCGTAGTACTGGCCATGTATTAAATGTAATTAGCATACAACAATAAAACTGTATAAATATTAAATATTTAAAATTAAGTTTTAAGAAAAATTAAATATATTACCTAGCTCCTAAAGTTTTGTCGATTTATTTTGAGCATGGCTGTGCTAAATTTGTAGAATGCACGTTAGGTTAATATAACAAAATGTTTTGAATGCTTATGTATAATACTGTTATGAGAACTAGCTACGTTCTCTTTAGCAATGCGTGACACAAATGTGAGTAATGGGGGATACCGGTAAAAATATTTTATAATTTCTCTATTTCTAAAATATTTCCTCATTTTACGTTGATTTCTAGTAAAACCTTAAAAACCCCAAATTGCTCGCCTGCAAAGAGTCTTTTATTATAGAATATTTTTTAACTAAGTTATAAATTCCACTATTCCACTACAGTATGTGGTTGTACATATTGTTACATGCTTTCTCTTTATGTACCCAATTAGCAGATAGTCATTTGATAAACTGACTATAAGGACTTAACTCACTCACTACTTAACTAAACCATGTGTAAACTAGCCTTCACAGTTGACCCATAATTACCAATTCCAGTACATTTTGCTTTCAAAATGTTTTTTGGATTTTTTGTAAACATACAATATTTACGAGTTTATGAAAATATTTTACTTTATATATTGATAATTGACCAAACTAATTAAATAATTTAGTTAATATTCTCAGCAATCTAATGTTTTTTTTCGTATGTTCACGAAATGAGTTCCTGTTTAGCGCGTGGTAGGACAGGTTGCTGAAATGCATCGCTAATTTTTTAACTTTCTACGCTGTACATAAAGTTCAAATTATAATATTATTAGTAATTACAATATTTTTTATATTGTTCAGGAAAAGAAAATTTTTAACCCATAATGTCGGAATATGAAAATAATTTGAGTGAAAATGATCGTTTTTCAAGTTGTGAAGAAAGTGATAGTGGGGGTGACATTATGGTGCGCTCACAATTTAGCGTAATGCAAATTTTGAGTGATATTGATAATAGTGACGATAAAAATTATTTTGCTGATACGGAGGTGTACCAGACTGCGAACATACGATGTGACCTTGATTTCAGTTTTTGTTCACAATATATATTTCCATAATTTTCTTTGTATTTTATTACCCTTGTACAAGTTTTTATTAAGAAAATACCGAAAAAATTATTAAAATTGGTTAATTTTTGGAAGAGATACAGTTTTTTTTCGAGACAAGGGTAAATGACATCAAAAACAAAAGATTTCTTTGGCATTTTTAAGTATATATGAGTAAAAAACCATGGCATTAAAACAAAAAATTTCACAAAAAAATTACCGCACATGATTATTTTCTAAATAATCATGTGCAGTTAATTAGAAAAGGTCTTTAAATGCGACTATGACTTGCAAGGATACTGTTATAAAACATCATCATAAAGCTTGGTAAATAGGCACTTTACAAATATAAAAAAATCGAAAACCAAAAAATTCAATTTGTCACACCTTTGTTTCACCTTGGAATTGGAAATTAATGATTTTTTCACTGTACCATGAGATTATGTACATGCCAAATGTCAAGATTGTAGGCCAATGGGAAGTGTCCAATAGGTTTGATTAGTGAGTTGGTATCAAAATAGGTGATATTTAATATCCACCACTAGGTTAAAATCTCTGCCTAATATAATAAAATCCCGCACCAAGTTAAAAGTTCAATTTTTATAAGATTATGGGTCCGTATACCTAAGTATTTAATATTAATTACAACTAAAGATCATGACAGGCAGGTGGATAAAAATATGATCCCAGAATTCCATTTTTTTATTTGAAGATATTGAACCCAAAAAATAAATTGAAAAGTGCTTTCAATATTATTAGCCACAAATAAATGACTGTCAAATATTTCTTTATGCAAACTTTTTTTATTTACATTTTTAGTTTATTGGATTTTTTTATAATAATTTGCGTTTGTGTGACACTGTGTGTATCAACTAGGTTGAAAAAATTATTACGAGTATTTTTTAAACAAAGAGTGAGCCGTTTTGGGTGATTTTACCACCCAAAACAATGTTTCACATTTGTATTATTTCATTTAAAGTAGGACGATGAAATTTTCGTTATCATTAAACCGCATTGTTTCCTATTTTCTCTGTATTTAAGTAATCAATCTTTGTAAGGAGTCGATTTTAATTAGTAACACTCGTTGAATATTAAGTAATTTCTAAATAAATTTCGATACGTAGAGTGAACGCCTACGTTTTATTTCAGCAAAATGGTAAACATAATAATTATTTGTTATTTTTAAATTTATATTGAAAAATAGTTGTAATTATTGGTAAAAAGAAAAATCTCACGATGAAATAATTAATCGGATTACCGGTGGAGTGTTTGGAGAAAAGGGCAGCGACTGATAATCGTCAATTTTAACATAAGACATTATAAAACAAAGCGTTGATTTGTATTGTGCTTAATAATATCTGTTACACTATTAGTGTAATAAATTGTCTATCGTATTTCGTAACTTCCAATGTTTGATCGTTTTTTGTACACTTTAGTCAGACTTCATATTTGTCTTCCCGCTTTATTTTGACAAATATTGACAGTTGACGTCTCAAAACAAAAATAAAGTATTTCTATGCATTGTCTCTGTTCTGTGTTCGATACAAAATAGCGTAATTCATTAATATATCTAATCCGAAATGATGTCCATTCGGATTATTTCAGTGTTTTTTTACTACATAACTCTAGTTAATACCAGTAAACGACGGATACTAGTACGTAGCAGTTGATTATAAATAATATTTATCTTTTTAAAGAAATAATCATTTTTTAACATTTCAAGGTTGAACCGACCCTATATTTTAAATATTCAATGCCTACTAGTAATGTAACCTCGAAATGTATTGAAAATTATTAAATGGCTCCAGATTTGAATATGTAGCCATATTATAAGTACGATTGGACATTATAGCTATCTTTTGTTAAGGTGATATAGCTATAAGTATTCAAATATTCTGTGTATGAAATCATATCTTTGGCTCTAGTTAAAAAGAACTAATCAAGTGCATACAACAATGATAATTTATTATTAGTTGAATGAGCGGCTTATATACCTGTGTATAATTAGTAAGATGACCAAAAATACTATTTAATTTATATTTCGTAAATATTTATTTTTCTAGTTACCAAAGATTTTTAAAATATGATTAAATGTAAGTTTAAAAAATGAAAACATAATATCAGTACCTTTCTAGTTTAAGCTCCAAAACGGCTTTCTAAAAAAATGGAGCGTCATAAAAAAATAATGAAATATTTATATTGGCCATATTAAAGGACCTACTCCTTTAGTACGTTATTCCCATACATAAAAAATTGTTTATTTAAGTATCATTTCAGTTCATTGTTTGTAATAATAATAGTAAATAATATCTGCGATAGCGGAGTACCTATCTATTACATTAATAAATATTTATATGGCAACCATAAAAATAAACAACAATAGCCACATATATAAATAAAAAAAATATGTCAATTTGAAGAATAACTGCGTCGTGGTTGTCAAAACATTGCTTTTTGTGATTATCTCTCTTCTTTACAATTTATTTTATATTTAAACTGAATTATATATTATGCCCTCAACATTGGTAGACCTTCGTCCTGAGCGAAGGCTCCTAGATCCCAACTTTGAAGGCTACAAATTACGATTGGAAGCCATAGCGCATTGGCGACACAGTTTACCGGCTAAAGTAGACAAATTATATCCCGACGAAGTTCAATATTCCTTTGTCCACGCTAAATTATTCGCCTTGCATAACCATCTAGTCGCCGACAATTGGAATCAATTGAATAACCTCTACTACATCGACGACAGCTGGAATTTGCATCGCGTTAATTTCGATCACGGCGAACAAAAATTTGATGAGAACATAATTTATGATATACCCTCGCATATAGAAAGAAAATCCGGCCATTTTAATACAACTTTGTTTTTCGTGTCAACAGAATATGCGGCCGTTGGCGATGGCACTGGTAACCTGCACATTATCTTTACTGGTAATCGAAATAACGTTTCGAACCGGTGGTCCACCGTGTATTCGAACCAAATATTAGGCACAGACAAATACTTCGTTATCACTGATGCTCGTTCCTTCGAATCCAATGATGTTCTCGAGATTCATTGTTTGATTTTATCCATTGAACAGACAGAAAAGCAGTTTGATACGATATTAAGTTGGGTCACCATCAAAAAGACTAAGGACACATGGAGCACTGACTCTTTAAAGCAAATCAAAGGCAAAGGTGTCGTCCATTACGCCGCCATCGAAAATGGATTCAAAGCGGCTTATGTTGCATCTGACCATTCATTCAAATACGTAGTAGACTCTGAGCAAGTAATTGCTGAAGATTTGAAGAAAATTGAACGAAAAATTCTATATACCTGGCTCCAGACCACGGAAGATATATCTCTCACATTCCAAGTGCCAGCTAAATATGAAAAGGATCTTGTAAAATTGTCCATCGAAGCTGATAGAATCAAAGTTGGTTATGGCGGAACAATGTTTCTGGATGGAAAATTAAAAGACAAAATTGATAGCGAGTTAACGACGTGGAATATCGATTTGACTGGAAAATTAGATGTGTTGATTACGAAATCGGTAAGTGGTATTTGGAGTGATTTAGTTGTGGGCGGAGATGCATCAGGAGAACAAATAATGGATCAGAGTCTAGTGGAGGAGACGCACAGAAGACTGGCACATTTGTGCAGCGAAACAGAGGTTGACGCAGAATCTGCTGCTCCAGCTTTTGCCAACCAGCAACTGGAAGAGTGCGATGCCGTATCGGATGAAGATACTGTTCTAGGTGCTTTGCTTTGAATAATATTTTTATGTGGGTTGAAAAGTTTGCAAAACGAAAAAGGAAAATGATTCATAGAGGCTAGCAGAAAAATAAAAACATGAGTGCATTCATTCCGTTGGTGTTTAATGCCATTATTGGTGCATTCATTTAAAAGATGATAAAAAGATGAATGCATTCATTCCGTTGGTGTTTAATGCCATTATTGTGCGGTAGAAATTATTTTTCAAGAATCAGAATACTTATTAAATTTTTGCTATTGTAACTTTCATGGCATTCAAAAATTTGAAACATTAGATTAAAAATTATTTTGAAACATAAAAAACGTTGCAACGTGAAAACGTTTAAAATTATTTCTATCCAGTAATAATTTTCATAAGTATTTACCATCCCACAAAACTGATGCCATGATCTTGCTTGCAGATTTTTCTAGAATTCTTTGGTGTAGAGTAGTAGACCTATGTTTCATGTATGGTTACAAATCACTGCAGAAATTAGTTTAATAAGACGTATTTACGTCTAATTTAACGTAAATTAGTGTATCAGCCAAGTTTGAAAAAGAAAAAAGGCAGATACGGACCGTTTGTATATTTACAACCATTTTAAGTTAACTTCGTCGAAAGTTGTGACATGCATTGCTAGTATGTCTTCTAGTATCACTTCTGTGTGAATGCTTACTGTATGAATAAAAAAAACTGAGCACCTGGTTTTAAAGAGAACTCTAAATTTTCACTCATCTTGTAAATAATGTTATTTGTTCACATTTATTTTCAGTTCGCTTAGACGCAGTAACGCATGAAGCCACTCACCGTATACCGCTCAGTGTTCATCAGTACCTATTCAGCACATCGTTGGATCCCAATGAAGTGCCAGCCATAGCACTCCGTCACGACGTAGATGCGTGTATATGGCAACCACACCGATCCATAAACGACAATCAACTCTGGCCAGTCAAACACAAGGGTACTCTGATGGCCTTTGGCTATGTCCAATCGTCGAAGCAGAATCGCAAGTTTACAACTTGTTCTCCAGACTTTTCCTATAGTGTCGTCTGTGAATCAAGTCGGCACGTCTTTATTTATCGGCTAGCGGGACACTCAAATCAAGGATGTCAACTCCGACAGAGGCAACGAACAGGTGACACTCGATCAGTAAACGTGGGCCAACAGCAGGTTTTTAATTTGGATAAGGATGGTGAAGTGTTAGGCATACATGCGACAAATGATATTCTGTACATTTTAACAGAGCTAAATTTGATTGCGCTGGAAATGATATGCTGAGTAGTATTGCAGTGTTTTTGTTTTCTTAAGATGTTTCACATTTTAATTGATTGGCCATTATGTTATGTTCCTAAAAATAAAGTTGTAAATTTAAATTTGTTGTGTGATTTTGTTGTTGCCCGGTTGCCAGACTCCACTTCTCGATGATCTCATTTTACAACTTGCAATGTAACTTGTTATTCCACATTCCAATTTTTTTACAGTGGGAGTAGGGCTATAGTAAAGTGATTTATATAAAAAAAAGGTTAATTTCAAAGCCCACACATGAGTAGTAATCTTCTTAATTCTGAATGTAATGTTGGATTTAGATAGTTCACTATTGACGACCATCAGGGTGATCCATCGAAATTGAACAGCAAATCATGCAAAGCATGATAGATGAACAAAACGGTGACTAGTCACATGACTGGTGACCTGTCACCATGACCTGCCTTCATTCACTTTTAATGATTCACTTGGATGATTTATCTAGAGTGACAGATGTAAAGATGAAAATGAATTTAATTTGTTTGTTATATAGTTGTAAAATTTTGATTATTATTGTGCTGGTTTGTTTCTTTTTTTCTCTACAAATTAGATTTACTCCAGCACGGAGATGTTCATTCAGCCTTATCTTGAAATGAACCAACCAACTAATTTTGGATGATTCGTGTAAATAAAAATAATTTCAATTTTGTCTTTCACTTTGAATAAATTATCAAAAGTGAACTCTCCAAACCTAGCATTAGAGAACCAAGTCCTTGATATAGAGAATCATTTGTATACTTTGTATTTAAAATCAATATTCTACTCACATTTTTAATTTGTGTGGGTGACAATACGAAAATTAATTAGGTCATTATTTTTAATTGTCATCACCGTGGTGTATTTGGTTGATCATAAGGCGTATGACCTTCGACGGGTCGGCGCATTGCAGCGATCCAGGTTCGATTCCTGGCCGCTTATTGAATGGGGCTGGACTGTTGTGTGGTGTTCTGGTTGGCTGTAAGAGATTGCTTTCGTAGTAATAAGTCTACCATATGTATTAATTATATACATTAAAGTACGTAAATAAATACATGAAAGTTAGCAGTATTTTAAAAAATAGCTTATAAATTTATTTTCGGTAAGTTACAAAAGAAGATAGTCCCATAGATATAGATCATAATCAAAACTGTCGTCAGTTTTATTGGCTTTAACAGTATATGCATAAAATTAAGATTGGAACGGTACATAAAAAATGGCAAAGCAAAGATGACTTTCTGTATTGTGAAGCATTCACATTTAAATGTCGCGTGCCACTAAAGATGCTATGGCAAGTTAATGTATTAATGTTTGTTTCACTATAACATATATAATTCATTATCCCATTTCTACCGCTTTACTTTCGTCACATTATCATGATGATACATGAACCAATTTATACCCTACTACATGTGATGAAGATATACTTAAAAATTATACTAAAAGTTTTAACGTAAATCACGATCCCAATATTCAGACATGTGTTGAATGCTCTATTTATTTATATTTCATTTTAGTTTGCTAATTTGGATATATTTTTTTTAGAAATATCCATGCATGTGATTAAATGCATTGTAGAAAGCAATAATATCATAAGAGGGATTGCACACTGCAGATTTTGGACACGAGGACTTGTTGATGGTTGATTATGAATTAGCAATATTTCTTCTGCGCTAATCTGAAAATGAAACTTGCAGACAATTCTAGTACTTATCATAAGGTCTAAAGAGAAGTATTTTGGAGTGACAGTATTTGCTAAACTGTAGCATATACTGAAATACTAAAGTAATAAATAATAATAATAATACATACATAAAGTACTCGAAATTTTTGATGAATTCAGTTTATAATGTTATAAACATTCATGGCGGTTGATAAATAATAAGCCTCACTGCTTTTTAGTAATTTTTTAAATATCTCTATATAGGGTATACAAAGAAGACAGTATTTGATCTTCCGTTCAGTTATCAGTTGAGTTTCAGCAGGTAAAGAACAAATGTAATATGATAATTGCACGAAAAGAATGTAGAACGCCTTACCTTCTTAAATTCCGTTTGAAAGATTCTCATTTGGCAAAAAACAGGCGAGAAGAAGTGGAAACATTAGTTAAAACTCTTCAACTTCAAGAGAAGGTTGATGTATGCATGAAGCTACAGAGTTTTCGTTGTACCTATGATTGATTAAATACCCTAAGGACCTGAGAGGTCCTCCGACTATCATCTGTTTCGCTCGCTGTCTAATCATTTATGCAATAGCAAAATTGAAGATGTAAACCATTTTAAGAATATACTTAGACAATTTTTCATTCAAAAACCCACAGAAAAATTAAATAATTTTGTGAACCGAGGGTTTTGTGACTGGTTATTAGTTGCTAATCTAATGTCATATGTAAAACAGCCACAGACACCATTAGTATCACAAGAGAATACAAATATGAATTCCTAAAAATAAACTTAATTTAAAAACGAGCCTTGTAGCTTTTAAAGTGCACTATATGTCTAGAACAAAACTTAACGTCTTAACTTAAGTCTAGTTACTGCCACTACCTGTTACAGTTTAGCAGTATAAGAACATGTTTACTTCCCAGATGTTAAAAGGTGACTGTGATAGTTGCTTCAAAGTTATATCCTCATGATCAACCTATATATCTATTGGCATTGTGTCGTTTGCTTGTGGGACCTAATCTACAATTGTAATTTTTTTGTTTCTTCGAGGTTTGACCAGCTTACAGCAAAAACTATAATATTTGACATTAATTATATGCTACATGCGTTTGCATTAGACTTGGGCGATACGAGTATTTTAAGATACTGAGTACAACGAGTATGAGTATTATAAAATATCGGTGACAAAATACTCGACGAGTATGGGCGGCGTAATTCCGATGTGAGAGGACTATATTACAAATCGCTATATACTTACGGTTGCAGCAGACGTGCAAGAAATCTTAATTGCTACTTATTATGAAGAGTTTAATGCTCATATCCTTTATTTTTCCAGTTAAAATTGGCGGGAAACAATATTTTATTAAAAACGTCTCATTTCTAAATGAGACGTTTTTAATAAAATATTGTTTCATATTTCTTTCATACTGCTATATTTATGGCTCCAGGCTTAGGACTGGTAATTAAATTATTAATTTGGTATAATCATTTAGATACCGTATTTTAAAAAATGTACCACATTTTTTACAATAATTACCTATAATTTAAAAAAATGAATCCAATTATTAAAAAAATTATTTTTTTTATTTTTGCCATCTTAATTGTTTTTTAATAATAACATCATTTATTTGTGGATATAAAATACAACAGGTAAAGTAATAGACATGTACAGAAATTTTCTTAGGGCTAATGACAAAATTAAAGTTAAAAATTAAGTTACATATCTTAACCTTAAATTTTTAAATATTTTATTCACAAAAAGGTTACTAGCTCGGCTTGTACAGTTATGCTGTAAGCAAAACCGACACGGCCAGTTTACAGGTAGCACCTGTTAATATACATACATATACAAATATATACTCATACTTATATATATATATATATATATATATATATATATGTATATATATATACATACACACACACATACATACACATACACAATATATAATAATTATTTTTAATACAGGTATTATATACAGACATATAACTACATACACATTATTACCCATAGAGGAAACATAGCATAAAGAAGATACTAATAATAAATATAATTTAAATCATTTTTGTAATAATGTAGTGAGATGTTCAGAACGAACAACTTGTTCCGAATTAATTATTTTTTATTAAAATTTTTATTTCAATTAGATATAGCTGTTTTGAATGGCAATTTAGTTTTGTAATTATTGTAAGAAGTAAAATAATCACCCAAGTCTGTAAAATACTCCATTATATAACACTGGACTTCCTTGTGGACATAATTGTGAAGTTAAAATTTAATGTAATTAATAGTTATTTTTTTATATACACTATTTATTTACAATATTTACACTACAAAGTAATAACACTCAACTGTCCCGATAGAAGAACGCATAACGTTTAGACGAAAAGAGAACCGTACTTAAAATTCTTATTTTAAAATACTCGTACTTGTATTCGGGTAAATATTTATCTGCAAGCTGTGAAGTGTGAATCAGTATTTAACGTAATAAGTAAAATGAGTACATGAGCATGTTTAACATGCTCTTATTACATACTTTAAAGTATTACGACTTACGAGTATTTAAATATTCAGTTTGTCCCTTATTTCACATACGTTTTAACAGATTTTTAAATATGAAAGAGCCAGAAAACCTGAGTATGATATGTGTGAGTGAAACAGCTATAGCTAGTTAGACAAAGAGAGGTAGGTTTATGCCGCAGCCCGATCATAAAGTAACTAATGTACGAACGTCTGGTCGGTCATACTATACAATGATACAAGTTTTATATTTTGTATACCTAGTACGTATTTTGATTTGAGATATCGAGTATTTTTGCCGGTGATAATAAATATGCCTCACCTCTATTATGCATACAATATACTAAGTATAATAAAACGTCACCTGAATGTATCATGGAGTCCCTCCCATCATGATCCTCTTTCCGCTTATAGAATATAAACTCCACTTCCTATATAACTCCAGCAAATTACGGTTTAGTTTTACTGTGAAGTAAAAGTAGTTACTATAAAAGAAATAGTTACTGTGAAGTTATTTAAATATTTTCTTTACCGTTTTCCAATACTTTTTAGATGTATGAATTTTCCAAAAATTTTTACGTCTCTTTGTAATATCAAAGCGAAACTTGAAAATGTAAGTATAACAAAAAAAATGGGATGGACTTAAACACAGTTCAAAAAATTAAGTCAGTACAATTTTGACACAGAATTATCCATTCATTCAATTAAAAATTTATAAAATCTATACAAAAACTTAAAATATTACAGAAGATATACAATAAATTGCATAAGACTTAGTTAGTTCAGATCAACAAAAGAGGATAATATCAATGAACAATAAGGACACAAATTTAAAAAGAAAGTAATATTATTTTATATTCCATACCTACTAATAATTTTTTACTATGTATATATATATATATATATATATATATATATATATATATAGGTATATATATATATATATATATATATATATATATATATTATATAGCACTAAATAGTGTGCGCAAGTATCATGTTTATGAAAAAGATGACAAAAATTAATTAATTATGAATATTTTTTTTCAATTTTCTGAAAAAAGTCGTGTTTTATATTTTATTTTAACGACAATCAACTATTTTTCAGTTAATGAATAATGTCTTTTTTTGTCCGACACTTATTTCCGGACACCGCGTATATATACTCTTGTATAAAAAAATGGGCGTTTTTGATTTTGTCATATTATTAACAAAATATTATTTATTAATAGGTTGTATTACTTGTAATTGTTACTGGACGTTCTAAATAAACGTTAAAAAAACGAACGTTCTAAATTTGAAATTTTTTCTTTTTGAATGAAAATTCCCTTTCACTGACAAAAACGTATTTTTTGGCGGTAAATGAAATCCAACTCTTATTAAGTTCTTTTTCATTTGTTACGTTTTTTATTTTAACAAATAAATTTTAATTAAATTTCTGCTGTTTGCTGCATTAGTTCACTTCTGTTTGCTGTTCTCAGTATGGTTGAAAAAACGATAAGAGCTAGTAAAATTATTGCGCTGCTTGAAGAAGGCTGTAGCCAATGTTATGTATCTCAGCAGTATAATGTGAGCCGTTCCACCGTTCAAAGGACCTGGCAACGATACCAAGAAACGGGCTCCGTCAGTAGAAGGCCCAGTTCTGGAAGAAAACGGCGCACTGAGCCACGGGACGACCGCTTCATAGTCAGTCAAGCGCTACGAAATCGTCAAGTTACATAGGTGGATCTCAAACAGAACCTCGAGAACGTCAGAGGTACACGAGTAAGCCTATGGACAGTCAGGAGACTTCAGGACGTCAATATATGTAGCTATTGCCCAGCTCGGGGCCCTACATTGCTCCGTGAGCATCGAGTTGCCAGATTGAGATTCGCTCAAAATTTTTCGTCATGGACTCAACAAGACTGGAATAGTGTTTTATTCTCCGATGAAGCTCGTATATCGATTAGTTGTGAGGATCGACATCGGCGAGTCTTACGAAGACCTGAATAACGCTTTGCAGAAGTGTGCTTTGAGGAAATCACCCCTTACGCTGGAGGCTCCGTAATGTTTTGGGCTGGTATTAACTCAGATGACCGTACCGAGTTAGTTTTTATTGAAAACGGCACACTTAATGCGTAAAGGTACATAACAGAGGTTCTTATTCCTCATGCCCAACCCGCATTAACAGCAGTTGGAGGTGAGTCCATTTTTATGGACGATAACACTTGCGTCCACCGCTCTAGAGACGGTGATGCATATATGCAGGAGGCCGGAATTGGTCGGTTAAACTGACCAGCTAGAAGTCCCGACCTCAATCCGATAGAACACATATGGGATAATCTCAAACGATGCATCAGAGCCGTAAAACCAGCTCCAGAAAATATTGATTGTCGCTGAATGGGAACATATTCCTCAGGAAATTATAAAAAACGTCGTCGAAAGCATGCCCAGCAGATTAAGCGCATTGATTTTAACTAGAGACCATACTCGTTACTAAATTTTCAAATTTTATGTTAAATTAATAAAAAATATTCAAAAATAAACTTTAGCCATTTTTAATGTACCAGTATGAAAACAAACGCTCGTCTGTGGACTTTATGTTTTTTTTATTTATTCGCATTTTTAATGACTGAAGTAGGTAAAAACAATATCTCAATAATAAATAACAATATTCTCTTCATATCGCCATATAAAATGCAATAAATAGTAATAAAATAACTCTGATATGGTTTATTTCTATAAGTACCCGTTTTTTTTGCAAAAGAGTATATATATATAAATATATATATATATATATATATTCAGTATTGGGAAGTATTTTTTATATCTTTTTATTTTAATAATGATCATAACAGCGACATTGCATTTTTATAGAGCAAAAACGAATCCATAATTTTTCATCAAATGTAAATTAAAATGACATAAAGTCAATGGACAATAAAAGTTAACAATAGTTCCGAGCTAAGTTCAGTTAACCTGACAATAAATTTGGTAAAGAAAACAAGACAACAATATTTATAAACACTTCTTTTTATTAAAACATTATGTACAAAGCAGTAATAAAAAACATTCAGCAATCTTTCCATTCGTTAAAATAATTACTTATATAATATGGCAGCATTTATATAAACCAAAAACATCTTGGAATAAAACATCAGATTCTATAAAACAAAACACAATTTTCTACTGTTTTATTATTTTTAAAGTCACATCACTAATATATCGTAAATGATTCTAATACGTATTATTACCCTACGTGTCTGTATCAAGCAAATATCTCAAATTCTATTGGATGAATTTTTATGAAACGTTTACCAAAATTTTACCTTTTGATTACAAAAATTAATCTTTTATATTTTTTTATTTGCTGTACAATTGATTTTGATACATTCTACACTTTCATATGTAATTTATAGTTAAATGTAACGCGCAAAATGCAATGACACTGAATTTTGACGAAAACATTGAATACTTTAAATCAGTAGAGATGGGATTTGCCTAATATATGCCCTAATGCTTAAGTAAAGCATTGTACGCTTTCCACTACATTTTTGCGATGCTGCCTAAACTAAAGAGGACAATAAAAGTTTCACTTTAACAAAGTACTTTGAAGTAAACTTAGATTTAATATTCAAGCGTAACGCATAGGTTGAAAACATTCAAATGAACTTCTTATATAGCGTTAGTGTCAATTTCAGACTTGGTATGAGGAAGACTTCTGAATTAATAAAATTCTTTAAATTCGCAGTCTCCATTTACACATATATTTGAAACTACGTATACATATATACAATATAACATTTATACGAAACCAGTCAGTTTTTTATATATTGCTGTCATAAAAAACTTTCAATATCTTCGACAGAATGAAGCAGTATGGTAACAGATCGTTCAGTATCGTCCAGGTTATGATTAAATAGGTTGCCTCTTCCATGCTGTATTTCAAAATCCTTTTATCTATAAAACAAACAAGTTCCTAGAGGTTGCTATGACCTTAGCAATGGTGGCACAAACAATCTTTTCACTGAACTAAGCCCAGGGGTTTCAGTACCCGAGTCTGCTGAATCATCGCTCAAACCTTCCTCTGAAGAATAGCCTGTTGTGAATAACAGATTTCTTGGTTTCTTCTTTCTCTCTTCCTCCATCTCTTTCTTCAATTCTGCTTTTTTCTCATTGTTATACTTCTGAGTTAACAGTTGTCGGGGAACTCGCTTGAAGGGACGTCGGTGTCCATTAGCAGGTGGCATCGAGTGCTCGTTCACGCGTTGGAATAGAGTTTCCGGTACTTTTGGGGGCTGGTCTTCATTATGATTTAGATCCTTATTCTCTTGTATTGTTTCATTCTTTTCTTTTGATTCAGTTTCATCGTCTGAAAGATGTAAAATGTATTTTAAATTTTTAAATCACAGCTGAAACATACTTAGTGATTTTTGAAGTTAACCTTCTTCAGATTCCATATTAATAAAAGGTTCTGAAACAATTCTGTGTGTAACGTAGGAAATACATTGTTTAATATTGCAAGTATGATTTTGGTCATCATAAAAGATAACTTCGACCTGTGATACAATAAGAATATCAAAAAAGTTCTTTCATAATAGACTTTTTAGGTAGCTACCAATTACTTATGATATTTCAGCAAGCTTAACAATGAGTATGAGGATTCTTGGGAATGTATTGAGTAGAGAAAGACCATTGTTGCACTTGGATGTGGTTGATATAAGCGTCTTTGGCATTAAGAGAGGGGAGAAAAAAAAATAACTTAATGTATGTCAGTAAGATTGATTATTTTGAATGTCAATATTACAAATATTATACATTTATTTATCTATTTATACAAGCAATAAGTATGTATCTAATTGATACATACTTATTGCTACGAGAGCAATCTCTTACAGCCAACCAAAACACCAGTCCAGGAATCAAACCCGCGTCCCTGCGGTGCGCCGCACAGTCAAAGGCCGTATGCCTTGTGATCAACCCAACACACCACGGTGACGATGTAACATTTATAAGAATATTATAAGACGTAATTATGAAATTGCCTAAATAATATCTCCGTTAAAACTATAGAAGCAAATTGATAAATCTATAGAAATACGCACTGATTTATAAATTGATTTGTATTGACTTTATAATGGAGGCATCGTTTAAGGAGGGATTTTACGAAAGTCATTCCCTAAGGGGGTGAAAAAGTGTAACTAAGTTGTAGGAGAAAAATTATTTTTATTGTAATTTTTACTTAAAACTGGGTGTTCATGCTCTTTAACAAAAATAATGTTACCCGTATTTCAACAATTTCCGAGATACAACTTCTAAGATGGGTGAAAAGGGGTGGTTTAATTTGTATGGGAAAAATATTTTTATGGTAATTTTTACTTGAAACTTGGTACTAATTCTCTTCAATACAAATAATGTAACATATACTTTAGAATTTTCCGATATTCAACCCCTAAGGGGGTGTGAAAAGGTGTAGTTTATTATTTATTTATATTGTAGTTAAATTGAAATTTGTTATTAATGCTTTTCCATACAAATCATTAAACAAGTACTTAAGCATTCTCCGATATTCTAACCCTAATGGGGTGGTTAAATTTGTATGGGAAAAAGTTGTAATGGTAATTTTTACTTAAAAATTTGTCTATAAATTTATCTGATCGGTTTTCATATCCCCTATTATTATGTTTTTGAATTCAAGTGACTAAAATTTCCCTTTAGAGCCTGTTTCGCAAAGTCGATTAATAAATCTTAGGGCCAGTTATGAAATGTGGTAGGCATTGACTTAGGGGAGCATTGCTTCTCACATGATTTTAGCACCAGGTAGTTCAACCACAATGTGGTACACAAGAAAGTGCTGTATTAAATTCTAACTTCTTCACTGCTGCTTTATTTACGTAAACTAGGTAGCCACTGTTGTACAGTTTGTTTATTTAGAAATAAACAATATTAGAAATTAACAAGATACAGTAATTTAATAAAAATTAAACCGACTTTTTATTTTGTATTTTAAACTACAAAACGGATTTTTATAAAATGTTCACTATTCTCAAAGTTGAATCACAGTTAAGCCGATAAAAATAGAATAATTGTAATCGGATTAATAGTTTCTGAGAAATACGTGGAAAAACATTTAGATAAATATTTATAAATTTCTGAAATTTTATACATTTGTTTAGAAGCCTATAATAATATTAAATACATTTGGGTTGAATTTATAACCTCCTTTTTGAAGTTAATATAAACTTGGCCTGAAGTTTAGAAAACGAATCATCTAAGCGAGCGATACCATGGGAGAAAAGCTAGTAATATACAAAACAAAAGAACTAACCAGAATCCACAATATCAAAATTGCAGCAGTGATCCTTGAGAACGACGCAGATGAGTGGAAATTCTACTATGCACTTCCCAGCGAGGTTCTCTCGCAGCGAAAGGCTCGAGTCTAACTCGTAATACTTTCTTGATGAGGAACGCACTTTCTCCGCTAAAAAAATTATTGCAAAATAAAAAGAAAATAGTAATTGATCTACATAATTTTCTTACAATAGATATGTCTATTACGAAATTTGTTTGCTGAATATAAGACAACTACTTTACTAATTGCCAAAAATAACTTTATTAACTTATAAAACTAGAAACCTTTTATTATATATTCTAATTATAAAGACTAATAACTGTGTACTTCAATAACCCGGTTGATCAGAAATCATAAATATCAATAGGGTATTTGACTATGTTTTTTGATTACTAAAATAGAATGAGCAATAACATTAAAAGCTGTTAAAATAAATATATTGTACCCATTCTTTTCATTACAAAGTTACAATGACTTAAAATCTGACGAACTATGATTCGAGCGAAAATGCCCCATATAAAACACGACTGGCTTATGATGTTACTGGCCAGTTATTTAGCATTAATTATAAGCGAGTTTATTAAGTATTTTTAGTATCTCGTTATATATTGCGTTTAAGTTATGTGCAATAATAAGTTTTTCAATTTAATGAAAAAAATTTACACCTTTTTTCTATATAGAAGTTTCGATTAATTGTTTCTTATATACATTATTTTTTTCATCACAACGTTTTTCTTAACCTACTCTGCAGTTTTAAAACATTTTTCCAAAAAATATATTGACATCAGTCAAATACCCTATTATACACAATTATCCGCGTTCCCGCAAAGTTAGTTGCTGCATGCAAAAACAGTTCTGTTAATATTCTGAAATAAACAATATAAACTTATCAAGTACGATTAGAACTAGTAAATTTAATTAAAATGTAATTTTCCCGCAACACCTAAAAAAGGCATGTATATTCAGTCCAAAATTTCTAGTTATCTAACAATATTTTATATATATGTACCTATTACCCTTAAATTACATAAAAAGGAGATGTTAAAACTATGATGAGTAAAACTCGCACAACGAGGATTCATATAATTTCAATTACAATATTTACAAATATTAATTTTTCACAATGTAATTATATTGCCTACTATATCTTTCAAGTTTTAAAACATGGCACATATTTAAAAAAATATAAGATCTAGGATAATCGCTATTGTTTTCCTGTAATCTTCTGATCAACCTTGTTTTTTCATGTTTTTTGGTTTAGTAGTTTCAAAAATAAAGGGAGGAGGGGGCACAAATGCTTTATTTTCCCTTACTTTTTTAGAATATTTATTATATAGCCAATTTAAAATTATTAAAAGAATGTTTTGTATACCTCATAAAAAGCACTTTCAAATGAGACCCTAATTTAATATCTAAAATTTAAAAAAAATTTTTGTATACTTTATTTACCCTCTCTTTAACCCTTAAATTAATATTAAAAAGTGTGTCTGCTATGCCAAATTTCAATTTCTAAGTCACATAGTTTCCGAGAAAATCGACTTTGACAAGCAGAAAATTGACCAATCCTATAAGAATTCACATTTTCCTTTTAAGGCACGGAACGCTAAAAAGAATGCATCCTGATTTTCATTAGTTTTAAATTTATGTATCCAAAATTAAATTCCCAATATACAGGCCATTAACAGCTATAAATGTGAGATACATAAACAACAAAAAAGCTACAATAGTTTCTAAAATTGGTAATGAAGTAAATTTTTCAAAGATTGGGGATGTATAAAATCTTCTTTAAAAATAAATGCAAACAAACTACCTATTCAGAACATTACCGAAATGGACCAATTTGCATAGCTGCGTACAAAAGTGACATCAATATAGAAACAGGTAGGAAACCTTTGATGTGAGAATCTCATTTGCATTTGAAATTTATTTTTTTCTTACCTTTAAGCAAAATCTTTACACCATTAAACCCGGCAGCGCGATAATACATCAGCGAGTTTGAGCCTTCAAACTTGACAGTCTCGGGGTTTAAATATTTATCCAGCAGTTCTGATAGCCGAGTTGACTCTTCGCATCGTTCATCCACAAACTTGACCGACTCTGGATCAGCATTAGGAAAGAACCACTCAATACGCCAGCTGATTAAATCTTTCTTCCAGTCATATCGGGTGGTGTTGACTGCATGACGTGTGAAGTTTTGAGCAAGGAATTGAAGAGCTGTACCCCGTTTTCGAGCAGCCATTTTCATTTTGTAGAGATGCTATTAAAATATATTGATTATAATTTGTTTTTCAAAAGATTGCAAATAAATACAACATAGTTTTATTATATATGAAAATATAAAATTGGAGAGATGAAATATAATATGCACAACAAGGAAATATCTGCTAATACAATAAAATAAACAATACTGTTTATGGTACTATTCAAATTTGTATTTGTATAGATTTTGTATATGACAAATAATAAAACCAGGATAGTGACTTTTGGAATGGGCACAAATATTGTTCTATAGCTGTCGATATCTCCTAAACTGTTGACACAATAAAGCGAAATAATTTTATTTGAAAATCTAGAATTATAATATTAGCTATTTCAAACGGAGTTTTCAAAAATTAGAAGGGGGAGTACATATTACATGTCAAATTAAAGCTTAATATTTTCCAAACGGGGCTTGAAAATGGAAAATTTAACTTCAGGACTTATGTATCCAAAGATACTTAACTCGATGGGATATACAAAAAATTTCACTCTCATTTTATTTGTATGAGAAGATACATTAAAAAAAATTGTGGATTGGGTTGGAGTTTACTCCTTAAATACGATTGTCTTAGAATGTATAAAATAGGTAACACTATATATAAATAAAAATATCAATATCAATAAATGTAAGTGGAAAATTTTTTAATAAAAAAATGCTGACAATATAATTATTTTCAAGTAAAACACAAATGAACAAGATCAAATTTATACAACAAAATTTAGTAATGTCAGTCAAAAAGAAGTAATTTTGTAGGACAGAAAACACCAAATATTCACATATAATGACATTTAATGGTAACATCTTGATAGAAATGAACAATAGTAAACAATGTGTGCCACACTCCGTATTACGGTTACGCCATAAGAAAATGCCAAATAAACATACTGATATCTCACTCTAAAGATACGCAGAAATGTTGCACGGAGAGGCCACCTAACGGTTACCCTTTTTTTAACGCTCTGAACTTCTGATTTTACTTCTCAGAAAACTTCATACCGGGCGATATGTAGGCCACCTAATGGTTACCCTTTTTTTAACGCTCTGAACTTCTGATTTTACTCCTCACAAAACTTCATACCGGGCGATATGTATGAAAATCGATTCTTAAGGAGTAAACACCAAAAAATTTTTTTAAAAATTTGCTAGATATTAAATGAAATCTCCATATGAAGGATCTTTTTGCAATTTTTTTTTAATTAGGTCTAAAACTATAGAAACTATGAGACTGATAAGACGAATGGGTAGACATGATGAAATTATAAATGGTCCACGTTTCACTGCAGAATTTTAAGAAATTCGATGAAAATAGACAATATTAAGGATAGTAAAAGTTAAATTACTTACAATAGGAAGCTCTTTATCAATACGCGTGTATCGCTTATTAATATCCCTTTTTCTGCTGTCTACGAATCGAGCGCATTCTTCCAACAACCTGTAGTCGCTCAGCAAATCTCGGTCTTTAAAATCTTGCATTCGAATAAATTTTGTCCGATCGCGTATTCCGTCACATTCCAACTCTTTCTTGTGTATAATAACGCATTTAAGGCGACAAGTCTTCACCTCACATTTGGGACAAGTGTATTTAGCGTCGTTTGCGCCGCAAACTTCGCAAGGACCTAACCTATAAATTTAATACAAATTATTAGAAGAAATGTATTTTGAATTAAATTGGTTTAAAAATGAATTAAATTACCTAGATTGCTCCTCGTCAGAACTATCCGAACAAGAACTGGAACTAGAGCTGGACATTTGCGTAATTATCTTTCAAATCAAAAAATTAAATAATTATAAGCATGAGGGTAGTAAGGTTAACCGTTGATAAATGACTGCAGTTAACTGTTTGTCAACAAAACTAATGTGACACTTGCAATGACACTAAGACCACAGACTAAGACCACAGACTTTATCTTTATCTTTGATTATATGGCGTTCGTTCTTTCCACAGAGAACCTTTGCCAATGTCAAGTGTGGAAAAAGGCTATGCAACACTGATTAAATCATGTTTCGGATATCTGTCATTGTTGCTTGTTAACAAAAGAATAAACTATAGAATAAAACAAAATTTAAATAAGAAGTTGGCGACAATTAAATAAAATGAACAAAAATGAGATTATAATATATAGGAGAGTACAAAATTAATATATACAAATACATAAACAAATATAAAAACAAAGTAAACAAACATATAAATACGAAAGATTCTATATTATGATGTCGTTCTTTTTTATGAACTGAATGATTAATTTCAAAATGAATTTGTTGGCAATAAATAAAAGTAATCTTAGGGCAATTGAATTTTATATTTTAATAATTTGTAAATCAACGCAGGAAATCTATTATTCAATGGACTTGCAAAAATAAGATGATTTAGATCACCTTCTCCAAGCTCACAGTCGCAAATTGGAGATTCTCTGACACGTAGCCTAGCCAAATAGATAGAAATAGAAAGACGACCCAAACGCATGCGAGATACCATAGAGGTTCCCTTTCGAGAGAAAGTAAATTTTGAGAATTAAGATTTTGTGGGTATTAAAGATTGGATCTGGAAATATCCCGCACCCGTAATCTGGGATGACTTTTCCCACGTCCTCTGCCAGTCAGATGTCATCCAGAAACGAGTGATTGGAAGGAGATCTTCAATGAAATTAATAATGAAACATGGATCTCCGTTCGCGACGGCGAACTGAGCTTTTGTATCGACTATTTCGTTACTTACTATGCCACAGTGACTAGGAATCCATGCAAGAACGACATTGGATCCCGATCTCTCCAAATCAAGCGCAAGTTGCTTGATCTGGAGAATCAGGAAGCCATAATTCGAAGAAAATGGATTAGCGAGAAGGTACTGTAAACAACTTAAGGAGTCAGAGAAGATAAGGAGCCTGAGAATCTTTTTGAGTAGAGCATAATTCAAGGCCTCCACAATAGCCCGGTATTCCCCCGAGAATACCGAACACCGCTTAGGAGGGCGGAATTATGTTGAATGAGTGGTGGTTGGAGAGTAAAATAACGTTCCGACGTAGCCATCTCTCAGGGTTTTTGATGCATCTGTATATATTCGCATCCAATCCATCCAAAAAGAATTCAAGATAGACGTCAGCCATTAAGTTTTCAGCAAAATATGCTCTTATAAACAGCTTTAACATTTAATTCCATTTAAAACTAAAATTCACCCGTGTTAAACACTGCTATTGCTTCTATTAGATTACGGTCTTAATATTTCGGAACAATTGTTTAACAAACTTCAACGTCTTCAACATTTTTTATATTCCTTTTATTTTCAGCCTTAGTAAATCTAATCATATCTTTGAGTTGATCTGAGGAAAAGTCCGATGAATTGAGGTTTATGATCGGCGCTATTTTCATATCATTGCGCTTTTTTATAATATCTTAAAAAATCTTTATAGTCCGTTTAATCTTGTTGCAATGTTCACAACGCTTTCTATCCATTATCCAAGTCTACCTTCTGAGAAACTACTCACGCTCCTTGTTTCCCTATATACTATTTCTATGAGCATTCGTTAACCGTTCGTAGTGATAAGTTACGGTACAAATTCAATTCCGACATCACACTTTCACCGTCAATTCATGGATTCATAAATCTCTTCCTTAATCCTTCTATTTTCTTTTTATACTCCTCAATCCTGATTGAATGCCTCTTCCGATATATCAAATTAGATTCTTTTTGTGTTTTTGTTTTTTTTACTCAAAAATTTACTTGTTCCTTTTCGTTATCACGTTTTGAAATGAAAATGAGCGGTACATAATTGCATTCACACTGTGTCTACACATAGCGACTTATTGCTTGCTGTTCTTAATCTTTATGTCTGAAAGTAGACATACATGTTAGTTATTCAATTGAGTACGTTAAAAAGGTTTCAAAAAATTCCATCCACCTAATTTCTTAATCGATCGACAAAATATTATAAAAGAAATTAGCGCTTATACGCAAAGAATGATAGCTGTAATTGTGGTCACTAATAATGACTTTGTTTGATTATGAAGTCTAGTTAAACTCAATCTATGGCTTAGTTTCCCTAGTCAAAGGTTCCATTGATTACTGTGTCTGCTCTGTGCCATTGAATATTTACGCTTAGTTTATGATCTGTGGTTACGCTCGCTTTAAGACTGTTTAAGACGGAGAGAAATGCACAAAATACCTATACATAGTTTGGAATTGCGCAAACTTGACACTTGAAACATTTCATTATTTTCGGTTCTCTAATCTTATACTATGAGCACTTTTTGCACGGCGCGGATTCTTTTAAAAGTACAAGTAATCAACACAAAGGTGAATATATGCTAGGTATTTTTAGGTATTAAACAGTCGTTTAACACTTTCCAATTTGAATAAATTCGAACATATTTCTATCCTGCTTTAACGATCGATGAAATTTTTATTATTTCTATTTGTGCATAATAATATTGGTTATATTATATGCATATTATATATAGTGCTGCAGAAATAATTTTAAGACCTTTTCTGTGATCAAATTTAAATATAACCATTGATTTTTTTTGTCTCTTTTTCATTTCTGTTTGTGCATTGGCAATTTTATTTAAAATGGTGGAGAAATAATTATAGTATATCTAAATGTGATGTTTAACTGCAAATAGACAAGTAGATTTTTTTATTGATTAAAATTTTTCGAGACGTTCTGTGTGATCGAATTTAAACATAAAATAATTTAATTTTTATTTGTCTTTTTGTAATGCTGGGAGCATTACAAAAAGATAAATAAAAATTCAACAATCTCATGAAAGCGATCATCACCAAGATGATTGTGCATGTACAGTATGTCCCGTAGTTATGAACCAATTGAAAAAGGGCGATAGGCCAAGTTATGATTAGTTTACTGGTCGACTTTATGATATGTAGAAGTTTTGCAAATAGCAAGTAAGTCCGTAGTATACTTTTTACGTTACCATCATGTGAATTTCAGTATTCTACTTTTAAGATAAAAGTTATCGCAAAAATTGTAATGTCGTTTATGAACCATGAACGCAAGAGCCATAAAACGATTTCATAACAGACTTTTCATCATAGGATTTCGACCTAAACAATTTTTTAATTTAATAAAAAAATAATTTTATATGATCTTTTCGGCTTTTTTCAAATATTTTTTTAATCTATACATTAACGAATAACATGTGTGTATCGTTCTTCTTATCAAAGGTACAAGACCTTTGTTACTTACGCGGGGACGTTTAAAAAAATATGATAAAAAAGGGCAACTACTTTTCTAAAATTTTGAATAATTTTAACCATAATTAAAATTGTTTCCAACTTTAAATAGTTTTTATTGCGTTTTGATATTGCACGTGCATGAAAAGGCCAATTGCAGGCAGTTTGAAAAATTAAAAATTTTATTTTTCCATGAGATTGTTAAAATGTTTTTAATCTTAAATTAGTTTTTTGTTTTTCAGGAGTATTGAACAGTTTCTACGAAAAAAATTAAAGAAAAATTTATTTACATGATAATATAAACATAGGGGTGCCTTCTGTGGTTAAGTATGAATACCTTTTATTTATAGTTAAAGGAAGTAAGATTTTTATCACTATAATTTTTGCATGACATGCGCCAATTTTTAAAATCGTTTGCCATTTCTTAGTAGTATATTTTTTTCAACACGAATAATCAAAGATGGGTGACGAAAATTACGAAATCCTAAAAAGTATATTTTTGATTTTTTTTAGAGAACCATATTACTTGTCATAAAATGTTTTTGATTAATTCGAAATATATTAATTGCTACTCAACTATATTAATTCTGAAAAAAAATTACCATCATGCTTAATTTGTAGTCGTCGCCCCCAAAAGATCGACCAGGAGAAGTGATTTTCACAAATTTTTAAAAAGTGTATATTTTTGGATAGATTTTCGAAAAAAGAGATTATTATTAAGATCAAATTTGTCAGTAACCCAATCTTAGCTTGGCCTATTGCTCTTCTTCGGTTGGTCCCTGACTTACGGGATACCTCTGTATAAGTTTTTGATTCTTGTCGATTCTATAAAATATAATAATGATTGTAAATACGTTAGTTATATTTTAAGTGATGGCCACAAACACTTTACTTTCAAGGGCACGAGATGCGTAATCATCTTGTAGGTTATTGTCTTGGTGATATTAATGTTTACTTTGTCCAATATCTCCCAAAACTTACAGAAAAAAAACCAAAGTGAAATACAATTATGAAAATGATTTTTATGAAGTAACCTCTTTTTCTCTCTTAATTATTTTTTAATAAACTAATTCATAACATCATTAATTAAAAAGTATAATTTTTCATAATTTATATTAGTAAATATTATTTTCGATACTAAGGAGATCTGTTAAATAGATTACCAATAATTTTAGTAATAAATTACTGTATTTTCATATTCTAGGATTATTTTATATCATATTCCAGAGACGTTATCTGTTTCTGGAACAATCACGTTGCCAACACAAATTATCCACTTGATTGTATTATCGAGTTTCGTCCATCGATATTGATGGTTGCATAGTTCTGGTTTTATAAATCTCCTCGCGTAAGATCTTCTAATCAGAATTCTGAAAGGATCTGTTGTATTAAGTTTTATTTCACCGTTAGCTAGTTGTTTAATTACTTTTTGATGAGAATCTTGCTTCAATTCACTTGTTATTTGCTGCATCTGAAAATTGAAGTAAGATTTAATCAAATAAATGATAAATGAATATTAACATATAACGTTTTCAGAATGAAACAGGCCTAATTCGGAAAATTAGACCTGTTTCATTCCGAAAGGTCATTACCTTTTAAGAAATATAAGTAAACATGTTAGAAAATAATTTGATTTCTCACAAGTTACAAAATAAGTTTAAATAAAATTAGTTTAAATAAAATGGTCACATACTGGCATTTGAAATTTGGAATTTTTTAAATCTTTTTAAATTGATAGTTTAAAAATTAAAGTGTTCGGCAACGACTGTACGTAATATTGAAGCTAAATATTTAAAGAAAATGTTTAAAAATAAAAAAAATGGTAATTGAAACTTTAATTGAATTTAGAAAGACCTATTTGTTGAGATGCGTTGAAAAGAATGGGCGGGGTTTGTCGGTTTATTAAATCTTTTATTTAATATTATGCTACATAATACTTGATATATCTCTATATGAAGCATCTAGTAGCAAAATTTCGTGCCAGTAGCTAGAAATTTATAGAAACTTTAAGCACACCCAACACTCCATGCTAGCGAACAGATATAATAGGGAACCTTACTGCCAATTTCTCGCGCCAGGTGGCTACCTGTAACGTAAACATCATAGATAAACATGACTTGACGTTTTGTAATTTATATACGTATGTCTTGCAAAGTATTGAATTTCATTGGTTTTTCGAAGATTACATCTCGATTTATAATAAATATGCATCAACGATGTGTTGGATGTTGACTCAGTTGGAGCAGTTGAAAATATAGTTATTTATTCTCTAAGGATAAAAAACGTGGGAAGCTGTGAGAAATGGCTGTGCGTTGCAAAAACTTTTAAGACAATAAAACAAAGCCTCAGCTTTTTCACAGCAATGATTTTATTCGGATTTTTTTATTCTAATGTCAAATATTCGTAATTTTTCGTTTTTAACTTTTTAATTTTACACGCCATAAGAATCTACCGTTTTTTTGACAGCTAGTTGTATTTAAATTTTACTTCAGTGGCGCCATCTACGATTAGCTTTGCGGCAGATTCCCTATTGCTTACGTACTCGCCTATCCGTATCCGTTTGTGTATGTGTGTAAATTATTGAGGACCGTCTGCAGCGTACAGATACAGGTGTTTTCATCGTGTTCAAAGAAAACAATGACTTTTAAAAACAGTTTGACAATTTAAAATTGCTCAGTGACATGTTTGTAGACATCAAATTATAGGTACTAACCAAATAACTTGGCGATCCAAAACAAAATTATTTACAACAAACAAAAAAAGAGAGACAAAACTATTTCCTATACTTAGTAATTTTTTTGATTTCTGAGAAATCGAACACAGCGCAATAACGGACCGTTATATTAAATTATTATAAATATTAATCAATTAAGACTAAATTTCACAAGTTAAACTCAACCAAACTTAAACGCAACCATTACAAAGTTAAGAACGTGTACTCTGAATCGTACTCGTTATTTGCGGGTGACGTTAAATTGGCGGGGGGAGGTGAGTGTCGCTTCTTTACGCAGTAATAATCTTTAAAATTTTTTTTGCTGAACGGCTGTGGCACAGAGGCGCATATCAGTGTGTTATATTAAGTGGGCATGTCATATTAGCGCTCCAAAAGTGGTTCTCAAAACACGAGTAATTGTCTCATTTTCGACACGACTATCTCTTTTACATATGTGTTTTCTTTGACTAACTCTTTCATAGTAATTCGCGCGTGGCGCTACTCAGGGTATATTTTTGTTTGTTTTAGCGTATGTACATAACATGTGTATTGAGTATAACGTCATTGGTGGGCATTATGATAAAGGTCCTTTTTTCACCAAGGGACTCTGAAAAAGTAGAATTTAATGAAACGTACAAAATATAATTTTGAGATGATACGGACTTTTGAAAGTCATCCAAAATAAATTCAGCATTAAAAAAATCTTTCATCATACCTAGGTTTTTATTTTTTATTTTATGGCGATTATTCTCGCCATAGAGAACCTTTACCAATGTCAAGTTTATAAGGTATGGCTAAGCAACACTGACTAGATCACACTCTGGATGTCTGTCATGGTGGTTTTGGTATAAAAGAATATACCATACAGCAAAACAAAAATCAAATAGACGTAACAAAAATTAAAAAAATAAACCGAAAATATAAAATAAAAAATATATCTCTAGATAAAACAGATGCAATAACAATACATACATGAATGAAAAATAAGTATATACATACATACATATATATGCACACACACATACACACACACACACACACACATATATATACACACACACACACACACATACACACATGTACATATATACATACACGAACAAACATAAGAACAGAAATAAACATTTATATGAATTTACAAGGTCCTTAGACTTTGACGTCATTCTTTCTTATGTATTACATGATTAAGTCTAGAATGGTTTTATTAGGAACTGATAAAGGGGATCTAACGTTAATAGGTAACTGGATTTTATATTTTATTAATTTATAAATAAACGAAAGAAATTTATTATTGAATGTAAATCCAAAAACGACATGATTTAGATCGACCTCCCCAATCCCGCAATCGCAGATTGGAGATTTTCTGATACACAGTCTAGCCAAATGAGCAAGAACAGAACAATGTCTCAAATGCATACGAGATGTCATGGGGTTTCCCTTTGAGAAAAAAATGTATTTTGAAAACCAAGGTTTTGAAGGAATAGTAGATTGGATCTGAAAGTACCCCGCATTCATGATCTGGGATAATCTTTCCCACGCTTTCTGCCCGTCGGAGATCCTCCAGGAATGAGCCAGTAAAAGAAGACTTTTTATGAAATTAAGAGTGAAAAATGGATCCCTGTTCACGGCAGCGAACCGGGCATTTGCGTCGACTATTTCATTACCCGCAGTGAGCCACGCAGGAATGACATCCGATCAGATTTCTTTAAATAAAGTGTAAGCTGCTAGATTCGGAGAGTCAAGTGGTTCTCAAAACACGAGTAATTGTCTCATTTTCGACACGACTATCTCTTTTACATATGTGTTTTCTTTGACTAACTCTTTCATAGTAATTCGCGCGTGGCGCTACTCAGGGTATATTTTTGTTTGTTTTAGCGTATGTACATAACATGTGTATTGAGTATAACGTCATTGGTGGGCATTATGATAAAGGTCCTTTTTTCACCAAGGGACTCTGAAAAAGTAGAATTTAATGAAACGTACAAAATATAATTTTGAGATGATACGGACTTTTGAAAGTCATCCAAAATAAATTCAGCATTAAAAAAATCTTTCATCATACCTAGGTTTTTATTTTTTATTTTATGGCGATTATTCTCGCCATAGAGAACCTTTACCAATGTCAAGTTTATAAGGTATGGCTAAGCAACACTGACTAGATCACACTCTGGATGTCTGTCATGGTGGTTTTGGTATAAAAGAATATACCATACAGCAAAACAAAAATCAAATAGACGTAACAAAAATTAAAAAAATAAACCGAAAATATAAAATAAAAAATATATCTCTAGATAAAACAGATGCAATAACAATACATACATGAATGAAAAATAAGTATATACATACATACATATATATGCACACACACATACACACACACACACACACACATATATATACACACACACACACACACATACACACATGTACATATATACATACACGAACAAACATAAGAACAGAAATAAACATTTATATGAATTTACAAGGTCCTTAGACTTTGACGTCATTCTTTCTTATGTATTACATGATTAAGTCTAGAATGGTTTTATTAGGAACTGATAAAGGGGATCTAACGTTAATAGGTAACTGGATTTTATATTTTATTAATTTATAAATAAACGAAAGAAATTTATTATTGAATGTAAATCCAAAAACGACATGATTTAGATCGACCTCCCCAATCCCGCAATCGCAGATTGGAGATTTTCTGATACACAGTCTAGCCAAATGAGCAAGAACAGAACAATGTCTCAAATGCATACGAGATGTCATGGGGTTTCCCTTTGAGAAAAAAATGTATTTTGAAAACCAAGGTTTTGAAGGAATAGTAGATTGGATCTGAAAGTACCCCGCATTCATGATCTGGGATAATCTTTCCCACGCTTTCTGCCCGTCGGAGATCCTCCAGGAATGAGCCAGTAAAAGAAGACTTTTTATGAAATTAAGAGTGAAAAATGGATCCCTGTTCACGGCAGCGAACCGGGCATTTGCGTCGACTATTTCATTACCCGCAGTGAGCCACGCAGGAATGACATCCGATCAGATTTCTTTAAATAAAGTGTAAGCTGCTAGATTCGGAGAGTCAGGAAGCTAGAATTTCTGGAAAAAATATTAACGAAAACGAAACATAAAGAACTTAAAGAGTTGGAGATGATAAGGAGCTTGCAAACCTTTTCAAGCCAAGCATATCTCAAGAACTCCAAAATAGTTCAGCATTTCCCTGAGAAAACCGAACATTCTGTTGGAAAGCGGGAAAACGTACCTACATAGCCGTCTTTCAGGGTATTTGATGCGTCTTTATATATATATACGCGTCAAATCCATCCAAAAATTATTCGAGATGGAATGGAACAGCGAATTGAAATTTGTGAATTCGTGACCAACTCCGCAACACAAATTTATATTTGGCCTGTGAATTACCAAGTCAAATGGAAAACTTTAGAGAGGTGTGAGAAATTTTTGATAAACTGGGTTTGACCCTCTCAAACCAAATTTAACTTTTTGGAGGCTAACCAAGAGGAGAGAAAGAGATCATTAATAATAAATCTGGAAAAAAAGGGTTAGTTTTGGTGGGGGGGAAATCTAGCTTTCCTCAATAGATATCGATCAGCTAGGTGTTGTCGACGGATGGATAGAGGAGGATTAACATATTTTATTTGTAGGGCATTCACGGGGCAAGATTTCATCACACTCGCCACAATACTCAAAGCTTGAAATTGAATGTTGGTGCATTCGATTTGGAAATAGGGCCAAGGGGGAAAGAACAATAAACCAGATGACTGCGAATGAAAGAATTTTATTCAAATTTAGAATGGTAGGGTGAGACTTCCACCATACTCCAGAAATATCACGAAGAATGTTCATGTTAGGGATGGAAACAGGTGGAATTATTCTTTTTCTAGTAAAAATCACTACAGAAATTTTGGATGGAAAAGATCCGTACCGTGAGAGGGTTAGTCCCTCGTTAACTTGAGTGAATAGGTACTCAGGTTAACGAGGGCAAAATGTATAGTATTTTTTGAAATCGCAATTGACTTGGCAGACGTATAAAAAAACAGATCGTTACCATACTGTACTATAAGACAGATTGTTTTGATAGAGGAGTGAATTCTGTGTGAATAAATATTGAAGACGATGTGGCTTAGAAATGAGCTTGGGGAAGACCACCCCAGACTGATTTCCTTAAAGCGGATTGATCTTTCTAAGAAAAAGTTAAGAAGGAAATTAGAAATATTTTCTCGAACCTACTAAGGGTTCGAGAAAAGATTTTTAATTCTTGCAATATTTGTCTGAGGATAAGGAGGTTTATATTAGCATGCTGCGAAACAGTCAAGGAAGATAGCTACGAGGAATTCTTGTCAGGAGAAGGGGAGCCGTATATCATTGATTAAGATGCTGAGATTGTTCCTCATGCTTTTAGTTTTTCTCGAATGAAATTGATAACAGCATACTTATTTGATGCGCAATCCCATAGATAAGTACAGAACTTTTATTTATGATTAATCTCTTATTTCAGGCTCATAGAGAATTAAAGATTTGTCAATATTATAAGAGAATTAGGATACTCGTATTTTATGCCTGTACTAACCATTTTAATCATTTCAATATGGCTGACATTTTGTTGTAAGAGGCCTAAAGGTAAAACTGTACTGTTTTCGCTCAAACTTTCTGGATCTACTGATATGATACCTTCTGTGGCATTCGCGTCAAGATCTTCGTTCAAAATCAAAAAAATATGCCAAGCCCGTTTTTGTTGCGATATCGATAACTGTCTTAACACATCCAATAAATGATTCTCACCTTCTTGGTCAGCAATTATGGCCTCCTTTCTTCTATTTATTTTCTTTTTAAATAGTTTTAGGAATTCAGCGGAGTCGATATCTTCGTCAACTCGGAGGACTATTTTTTTAACTTTCTTCCTTCGCTTCGATCTGCGTTTCGAATGATGACAGACATTTCTTAATTTAGATAAAAGTTCATCCACAAGTTTGTTGTGTTTTTCGTCAGACATATCACTACTACTGTCTTCGTTGGAAAATTGCGAGCGTATAACCTTCTTATCCTGATGTAGATCATTATATATTTTCACTATTTCATCGAGCGATATCGATTTATTGACATTTGGAACCGCGTCACTCTGTTCGTAGATGTTTTTGAACTTATGATCGACCTCTAAAGTTTCGTTTGTTCCATCGTTACTAATATTCATTACGTTTGAGTGAAACCATTGTATCAAATTGACTATTGGTAATAATTTATCTGTTGTAATATTACCTTTGCCAGATGTTTGTTTGTCATCACCAATCGAGTCGTTATGCAAAGCGGCAATTAAATCTTGAGCAGTAAATTCTTCCTTATTTGGAGACTGACGGAGCAAGTTTATAAGCTGGTCATCTGTCATGTTCGATAAAATATCGATAATTGCACTATCTATAAAAAAGAAAAAAAAAGTAATTAATATGAGCTTTATGTTTTATATATTGCGTTATCAGAAAATTTATTCGCTATTAAAATATAATTATTTTGCTATTTTTTTTCTCACCATTGTTACCGTTGTTGGGTTCATCTTTTGTTTCTACATTAACGACATTTGAAGTTTCTCCTTGTTTTATTATGAAGTCAGCTAATTTCTCGAATAAATCTTTATGAGATTCGTACAATTTTTCAACCACGCATTTCACATCCCCTTTTTCTTTTTCATTCAAATTGAAACCATCACATCGACAAAGCACCTTAAATATATAATTTATTAATTAAAATATTTATTAAATATTTAACTATTGAAGAAGTTTAACGTATTTTGACGATTACTCACCAGCTTACATAAAATAAAACACAGTACAAAAAAGGTACCCATTTCGAACCGTGCAACGTATTGACTGCGGTAATCTCGACTTGCGTTGAACGAAAATCGAGTACAAAGCATGTTTACAGATCGATAATATTGTTTGAACGCTTTAATGTTCTTTGTGAAGTCTATTTCCTCTTTTTGCGTAGAATTTTTGATGTATGACTTTGTTGAAAGGAGGCACTTCGTTGTTTCATTGAGAATTTATGTAGTATAAAAAAATACATAAATACATAAAAAAAGTTAAGGAAATGGTCGTTTTGGGGGACTAAAAATGTGCAATCCAATTGTGGTCTAAATATAAGCATAGAAACCGTTTCTAGATAAGAAGGGTCTATTTTTGGTTCTTCAAATTTTCACTAATTTATAAAATTTTGAAATTCGTACTTTATAATTATAAATAAAATGTATATCAATTTATTTTCGAATTTCCTTTATGCAATGGTGTATTATCATAACATAATGTTATAAATATTTCTATTGCTGACATTATGGACAAAAAAGGTGTGTGTATATATATATATATATATATATATATATATATATATATATATATATATATATATATATATATATATCGCTATCTTTTCCGTAAAACTTTTGCTTAAGAATAAAAATAAGAATAAAACGTAGTGTAATTGAAAATAATATTGACTGGGCTGTGAACCATACAAATACATACTTTATGATCTTAGTTCTGAAGTTGCGAAGCAAACCGAAAAAAATCAAAACAAATTTGGAGTAAATATTGAGTTAACAACACTTCAACCATATTTAACTAGAGTTAAATAAGGCTGAAGTAAAACTTGGTAAAAGAGATTAATGAAGAAACATTTCAAGCCGAAATTAAAGAAACAATGATTAAAAAGAAATACGATAAGAATGAAACGTAATATAATTGAAAATAATGTTGACTGGGTCATGAACTATACAAATACTCTTAGTTCTGAAATTGCGAATCAAACCGAATCAAAAAGAAAAGAGTTAATACGTTCGGGTCGACCACGTGATTTAGGGAGCACTGTGTAATATCGTATCTATTCTGTGCACTGATGGGTAAAAACCTTTATATCGGACTGAATTTAATTTTTTTTTACTTTTGACTAATTTAAATAAAAAATGTGATTGCAGTGTCGGAAAGTGCCGCAGTTATTTTTGTGAAAATGTCAAACCTGATAGTATATTGACATTAACACATTTCTGTGTCGAATCTGGACTTTGTATTTTCCAATCTCTTTCGAATTTTGTACTCTACAAATTCGCGTCTTATTTTTGTAACTCTAGTTATACTCTGCCTTTTTTACTTTGGTTGTATATATCATCAAATTACTAGAAAATCGAGACATTTTTAAATTCTTTTTGGGTTTTCGAGATACACATTTGCCCGGAATGATTTTTCACATTACACCCCTTTTTACTTGGTTCACCCGGATGGGTTAAATGATCTCTCAGATATAATCTCATTTACTGACACGTGTTGAGTCTTTAAAGTCGATAATCTTGGGTTCGTTTTGCGCAAGCGCACTTCGTGACGTCCGGCTGCAAAGAATGTCGTAATGGTACTGGCAAAAACTTTTATACTTTGTCTTTGAAAGGAGACCAAAATGGTGGTATGTCTATTTTTAACCGATTTGTTGAAGTTTGAAATTACTTAGACAGAAACTTTGGGCGTGACTGCCCCTCCACACTCGGCACTGATATTAAAGATGTTTTCACGTCATAATTTTTTATGGAAAGGAATACTGCATCCTTGCTGACAACTCGTTGACGTTATTCATACCAAGAAAATTCAATATGTCGACAACGTGTTAACATCCTCACTGAAGTTATTAAGTGAAAACGCATGGGCTGTCTGATCGCAATCGGATCTTGGTACGTCTATACGGTATATGAAATAGTATATTCGTGCTCTCGCGTAACTATTCGGGACAAAGAACGATATCAATATTAATATTTATTGGTTACAAAGGCAACCAATCGACATTCTGAACACGGCGAGGAGTAATAGTTTTTTTTGCACAAGACTATATTCGATCGTTTCCAAAATTAAAATGAAGAAATACTTGTAAGGATAACATTCATAATTAAAAAAAATATCCGTAGTCATAGAGACTGCCGACAGAAGTGAAAACTTAAAATGAACGCAAATATTGAAAACATTGCTTTGTTTTTGTTATTAATTTTTTTTATATAAAATATAACATATTTAGAACTCACTGTTGTACTGCTCAGTGATCCTACAATTAAACAATTAAAATAATAATCAAATTAAAACACAATTTAAACAATGCACAGTATACACACATTTAACTATCCACGTAGTCAATTTAACGTTACTTGTATAGATGTACATAATACTAATGTTGCATAACACGCCACCCTTATACCTACAGATATACTGCTATTACCGCATATCGGTGACGCAAATTCACAAGATTTTACTCATCCAAAAAGCGTCTAACGCGCACATCATATAATCGGGTATAAACGGTGTGTTGGTGTATATATATGTGTGTGTGTATACAGGCCGCTGCGGTTGCGCCAGTCTGGTGCCAAAGTAGGTACATGTACAATAAGTTACATAGGTAGTGTACAATAAGTTATTAAATGTCGGACAAAGAAAGACGCTATTCGTTGGCTATATAGGAATATATTGTCGTTGAAGTAAAACGTAAAACACATCCTTTTTCTAATTGAGTGCAAAAATATTACGCATAACTCTTTTCAAGATATCCAATACTTGCCTGGAGCGCGGTGCATACAATTCTCCACTTATTAGCAAGAGTGTAAAAGGTGCATTCTCCACTTATTAGCAAGAGTGTAAAAGGTGCATTCTCCACTTATTAGCAAGAGTGTAAAAGGTGCATTCTCCACTTATTAGCAAGAGTGTAAAAGGTGCATTCTCCACTTATTAGCAAGAGTGTAAAAGGTGCATTCTCCACTTATTAGCAAGAGTGTAAAAGGTGCATTCTCCACTTATTAGCAAGAGTGTAAAAGGTGCATTCTCCACTTATTAGCAAGAGTGTAAAAGGTGCATTCTCCACTTATTAGCAAGAGTGTAAAAGGTGCATTCTCCACTTATTAGCAAGAGTGTAAAAGGTGCATTCTATAAACCTCCTCGCTCGAGACATTCGGTAGTTAAAGATTCTTTTGATGTTGGCTAAATTCTTTCCTCCATAAGGACGCATCAAATTTTCGGATAAACCAAATGCATCGTCTCCCACAATAACATATGGCATTGGTATTCTATTGTTTGATATAGGTCTTTTCTCCGGAATTCTTAAATTTTTATTGACGAGTTTTTCATGAAAAATGGATTGCTTATAAATAGACGAGACACTACATTTAAGCTCCAACATCGATAAAAACAAACTTATAATCTGCATTGCACACAGCGAGTAAAACGACGGAAAAATAATTTTTATAATTACAGTAGAGTGAGCCTGAATCACTAGGTTTTATTACTCTATGTTTTCCATCAATGGCACCAATGCAATTGGGATAGTTCGCATTTTTATTAAAACCATTTGCCATCTCAATCTATCTTTCTTCATTCAATTCTGGAAACGCCGTTTATCTGATGTTCTCCCAAATCGCCAAGCATACTTCATATATAATATATCGGACAGTAGTATATCCAATCAGAAAATTATGAATCAAATCTGCCATAGAACATCCTGTAGCCAAATATCTGTAACTAAGTAGATATATTTTTCAGGTAAATCACTACAGCAAAATTGGAAGAACATCAGGACTAGTTTTCGGAGGGAATTAAAACATACAGGTGGTGCTAAAAGTGGATCGGCAGCTTCGCGTAAGAGTCCTAACGTTTATTTTGATCAACTGCAGTTTTTAAGGAAACTGTGATAAATAATATAACTGAAGCTAGCATGGATGAAACAGACGTTGTTTAAAGTAACGACAACAGTAACAGTGTTCAAATTCGTTCGCTTGTCGCTAAAAAGAAGAAGAAAGCTGACGATGAAAGTTTAGTTGAAATATTGAAACAAAGTATCGCCATGAGAGAAGTCAGAGAAAGGAACCAAGAGTCTACTCCAGATAGGCTATTTATGCTTTCACTGTTAGATGATTTTAGAAAGATTCCAGAACATCGTAGGCTTTCTACAAAAGTCGAAATTATTAACGTAATAAAAAGAGCACAAACGCTTCAAGTGGAAACTCATCATTCCAAATTCCGTTCATTTCGCCAAGGCTATTCTGAATATGAACCAGGAACGTCAGCCGCTGGATCATACAGCCGTAGATATACAGCACCGCTAAATTATGGCCCATAAGCCTCGGGAAATGGGCAATATCGCCATGGTTACTCTACACTGCCAAATTATAGAACACACGCTTCGGGAAGTGAACCAAGTCATCGAGAATATTCCACACCAGACAGACAGGACACTATTACCGGATATGATGCACTGTTATCACCGACTGACACAATTTCAACCGATGTGACTCAAAATCTGTACAAGAATTTTCCAATAATAAATGGAATTAAAAGTAAAAATAATGGTTATTGTTTTCTGTACTCACCTCAAAGTAATCACCCATTTTTCTTCTGGACTTGTACAAGCTCGCATACGAGTGTTAGTACCCTTTATTGAATTACTTGTGTTCTCTAGTAGGTTATCAAATGACTGTACTGACATTCTTGTATAGTTAAAAAAGCGATCCGAATAGTTTCGAAGATCATTGAAATAATTTTGAAATATGCCCTTCGAGTGTCGTTCGAGAAGTAGAGGATGAATCCAGTGTCTTCTTTTTGCTTTGCGTTTCTTACGAGACAGAAGGTACACAATTAAAACATCTTTCACGTCCATCTTGGTCCCCTCTCTCTCGACTCACCGTTATGACTGGCCGACGGCTGGCTGCTTAGAATTTGCTGCTCAAAATTTCGGCTACCACGGCCTGGCTACCACAACCTGGCTGCCACAGCCGGGCTGCCTAGTGCGCGGTAGCCCTATGAGTTGTCTATGTCGAATTGGCTGCCGCAGCCTGGCTGCCCCAGCCGGGCTGCCTAGTGCGCGGTAGCCCTAAATTTACCCACAAACTTCAGGAAAGCCGCCATGTTAAATTTCTAAAATATTTATTCTGACCACAACCAATGGCCAAAGTATTATTTAAAAACTTTACGTCACATTTTACCATTTTATTAATTAAAATGAGTATTAAAATACATTATCATTAAATATGCATGTTAGTGTGTGTATATGTGTGCGCGTGCGCCTGTGCGTGTGCATCCGTGCATGCGACAAATTAGTCTACAAATTTGTTTGGTACATATGCAAATTAATATTTTTTTGTTAATGCAGCAAGAAAATAATTAGCTTGGTGTCTTAAAGTAAAAAGAGAGGTTAAAAAGCCCGCAATCAAATTAGAAAATAATCGGTCCCGTACTAAACAATTCAAAATAGGACGAAATAATTATTTATGTTAATTAGCGTTCAGTGTCGCGATAAAATTTCTTTTTATTTTAAACAATATTTTCAAAAGATTCAAGATGGCAAAAATTAATGAATTTAAATGTCTCTGTAATCCTGTATACAATGATTATGTATGCAAATAGCTCTGCCTACCTTCGCGAGTAAATAGGAAAAAAACTTTATTTTCCTTTATGTTGCTCCTATATACTGTTACCATACCAAATTTCATCAAAATTCGTACAGTAGATTTTGCGTGATACCCGTACAAATTAACATGCAGAGAGAGACAAAAATTCTAAAAAAAGTTTTTAAATGATTCTATACACTAAATTAATATTTTTTAAAAAATCTTTTTCAATGAACATAATTCATTCTGTTACAATTTTATTATATATGCAATAGGTAAAATATTCTAAAATTGAATATGACAACGGAAATTTCAAATGTTACATCAAATTCTCCAACGAAACCTCCCAAATCCCGATCTTTTAACTGACTAAATTTTACATTTTTCATTATCAAGCAACTAAGACGTTTTAATTTGGGTAAACATTTTTTAAGAGGTGACAACACCAGCAAAAATGGCGCTCTTCTGTTTATAATAATCCACTTCGATATTTTAAAATTGCATAGTTAATTGAAAATTAAATTAGGTTATATAATTTACGTGTGAAATTAATCCCTATTTGTTTCTTTTGCAGTCCAGTAATATTTTTGCAGGTGGGAATAGCACAAACCGGTATTTTAAGCCATATTGTCACGTTGAAAGCACACGACCTTTCAGAACTGTGTCTTAAATTGCACTGGCAACCGCGTTTTGATATTATGCATTTTATTCTAGTTTTTTTGGACACATTATCCTGGGTGTTCACGCCTTCTGGAGTACTCGTTATTCTAAGGATAAAATAAAGTGATATAGAGAACACTTTGTTTATAATTTGAATTAAGTAAGTCTAGAGAATAATCTAATTGTAATATTACAAGATCGATTTCGATATAGAAAACTATTATTTTTATAATAAATTAGTAAAATATTGAAAATTATAATAATTTTCTTCAATATAGTCAATGTGATATTTTTAAAGCTTTTACTGAACTTAATTTTATTTTTTCAGGTCATCAATAAAGAAAACCGTACACTCCTCGTATACGGTTTTTAAACAAAGTAATGCAATCTTCGATTTGGGAACATAGCTTGAAAGAAGATAACAGACAAAGTGTCGAATGCAAACATTGCAAAGTATTGAACATTCCTGGTGGTTCAACTGGAGCTTTTAACCTCCCATGCCTGCTAAGCGTATTGGTGGAATGCCAGAGCAAGACTCCAAAAGAGCGAGTACTTCAACTACATCTAAAAATGCCCAGGATCAAGTCAGAAACACTAGAAATAAATATCCAGCCAAGAAAACCAAACTTATAGATTACAATTCAAGTGTGTATTAGTATAGAGATTGATAAATGGAATAGTATAGAGATTGAAATCCGATGGAATTTCATTTATCAATCTATGAATCTGTTTAAACAGTCTAACTATGAAGTATTAAAATCTCCTATGACTTTAACCAAGATAGTTCTAGAACAGATTGGTCAAACAAATAACAAAATAATTAAACAATTTAAAGAAATGAAATCCCAACCAGACCTCTACCCGAAAAAAATATATTCAAATATAAACATTTGCAATAAAGACTTGGATCAAAGCAAGTACAAAAATATGAGTTTACTAAGGACAAAAGAGTCAAGAATAGCTGATGTAAGCATTCAATTATTAGAACAGCATTTGAATGCGTTTCAGCTCAATTTCGGCGACATAATTTCTTTCACTACTGATGAAGTCAGTGTAATAGTTAAAATGTGTAAGAATGTTGATGGCCATCATCAACTGTGTTTTGTCCATGGAATACAATTTGCGGTATTTATGCGGTATGATTGATGTATTATATAAAGTCCAGAAAACTTCGGGTCTCCAATTTGAATGAAAACTTGAAGATATTGATGTCGAAGAAGAAAATGAAAAAGTTGATGATGGATTATTTATAAATGAATCAAGATTTCCAAATCCAGATTTTTTATACAAAGATATTTTTAAAAAATAAGAGGAGTGGTTAAACCTTTGTATAAATCGCCCTTGAAAAATGACATATTAGAAACCTACACTTTAGAAGAGTATGGTAAAAACCTCGATCTGATGAAAACGAGATGGAGTAGCTGGTCAAATATGATTGACTGATTTCTTAACTTAAAAACACACCTAATGGAAGTATTATAAGATTTATAGCACCTCTAGTGTTACAAGATTTATATTCTAACGTGAAATTTACAGATAAAGACTTTGAACACCTTTATGACATTCATCGTAGTTTAGATGTAATAAAAACAAGTGACGTTTTTGTGTCATTGAGATTCAATTTATTGAAGTGGACGCTGAAGTATGATTTGTGCTGAATAAATTAGATCTTCAATGAAACGAACTCAGTGAATAACTTGCTTTATCCTTCAGAAAGGGAATAAAAGGAAGACGAACAACTGCATCGGGTATTTAACAGTATTTGTATAACAATGAAAATTATTCACCACCGCAAACAAAACATTCAAAAACCTGTCATCAGATGAAATCAGAACCTTTATTGTACAATTATTAGAATAGCTGGAATTTATAAAATTACAAGAGTGACGACGAGTTTGCAATAACCTCAAATGGAAGTTGTTACCACAAGTAGCGATGATGAGAGCTAGACTTTAACCATAGCACAACAATTGGGAAAAGACGTACACAAAGCTATGACAGAATTTTTTTCCTCTACGGAAAATACCGATCTAGAATCTATTATTGGAATCGAAATGTCCATTTATCATAGTGTTGCTGGAGGCGGACTGCGAAATCTACCTAACAGCTGCGTATAATTATTTATTGTCTATACTGTCTAGTAGTGCTGAGTGAGCTTTATCTTCCGCCAGCTTTTGTATCTGATAAAACATTGAACGTTTTATCATTTATGCGATAACATTTTCAGGAGCAAAAAAGTAGAGATAATTTGTAATATTCCATTTTTTTCCTTATGGTTTATTCTATATTTTGCATTTCTTTTTCAAATGTTAATAATTTCGGTTCAAAAATGTCCAAGGACGCTTGTTGAGAAACAATATCGTTATGCAATCGGCACATTCGAATTATAGGGTTATAAAAAGAGGTATCATTGGTATAAACTTGTAGTACGAATAATCTCTGCAATGGTATATGGGATCTGAGTCGAGTGTTGCAGTTGAGTAGAGAGAGGAGATAGGGACAATCAACATGCAAATATATGATTTTATATAAATATATCAGCGCTTTTTCTCCGTGCAGCTAGTGATGACAAATTAAATCACCATAGTTGTATTTCATAGGATCTATACTCTCGTGCAAGATGAAGCCAGAATTAATTTGTTTGCATGAATGTAATTTCTTTTTTTTTTAAATTATGTGCTAAGAAACTTGTAATTTTTTTGTTCCTTTAAGCAAAAAAAGACAACTGTGCCGACTTTGGCTTTATATTAAAGCTAAGCAGAGAAGAGAGTTGGCATGGGAAAGGCAGCAGCGGATGGTCACCGGCAGAGGAGACGCGATTAGCGACATCCAAATTGACCTCGTCGTTTCCTTAATAGCGCCAGGCCTAATTGTGGAAGTCCCATAAAACGATTCTGCTCAGCAATTCAGTCGAGGTAAACCACGCGAATTTCGATATGTGCACGATTAATCTTTTATTTGTAGTGTTTTTGAGAATCTGTTTAATATAGTAACGGGGCACCAAAAAATGTTATATTGCTTTATTTGAAATGAATTTTATTCGAATTTATATTTAATACTAGAGGAGAAGCATTGTAAACGAAAGTAGATTGTAATTTAATCACCTTTAAAGTTACAAATTGTAAAATTCATGTAGGACTTTTATTTTATTTTCTTTCTAGTTATATGCGAAAATATGTTGAATTTTAAAATTTGGAAATTTATGATATTCATGAACCGACATTGAATTAATTAGAGTCAATTATCTATAGATTCGTCTGAGCAAAAGCTGACGAGTAGAAGTGAAGTTTTTGTTGAAACCGTGGAAACTTTGTCAACATCGTCGGAGGCAATGGAAGATGTTCCTGCTGGTCAATCTAAGGGTGAGGCGCAGGAAACCATGTTGGACGTGGACCGAATGTACCAGCAGCCAGCATTCGGATATCTGGCTCACTTTCAGCCAACGTCAGTTGCTTGAGACGGAAGGATTAAAAATAAATTGCATGAGGCATGAAATTTAGCTGAGATAACGAAGAGACGACGAGCTCCATGAAATCCGCAAGGAAATTTTGTTAAGTCATACTCGGAAACGAAGGCTTGTGCTAAAGTTGGAGAGAGGCAATTGAAAAATAAATGAAATACGTTTTTAATTTTTTTACTCATACATTAAAAATGTATTCTGTGTTTTTAAATATTGTTTTTTTATTATTTTGTTTTCATTTTTATACCCTATTTATATACTTTTTGTACTATTTTTATTTTGATTACCTTCATTTTTATGATTTTTTTTCAAAAATCTTCTAAAAAAGTTATTTAGAGTTATTTAAAGATTTTTTTTCAAATATCTTAATAACTCAAAATATCTTTTCTTAAGTATTAAAAGTTTTTCCAAAGAAATAACACTTTTTCCGTGAAATATTTCGATCAAAGCATGTCCCATGATTTAAGGATTTCCTGAATTTGATTGTAAAATTATAGCTTATCCGTTCTTCAATTGCTGTTGTATTTCTTTTATGGTTAACGTAGGTTTCTCTTTGCACAGTCGTATTACGAGTCGATTATCCCTAAAAGAAACCAATATTAAACTTTATGATTAAAGCCTACGCTCGAGTCTTGGATACTTCTGATTTTCAATATTATGTTTCTCACTTCTTCAACGCTAACTTCAAGCAGTATTTCCACACATTTAGTAATATTTAATACGTGTTAATTCAGTAAAGAATATTATAATTTTTTTTTTATTGAAACTGCAAGCATTCGTTGTATCGATACAAAATTTAATGATAACTTATTTTTAGCGTTTTATATTCTAGTTTATAGTATTTTATTAGTATTTCTGGAGTGTTAATAATTGGAGAGTAACTATAATTCCAGAAATCTTCTACCATAATGATAAAACTAATCAAGTAAAAAAAACTGATCACATCAACTAGTGCTGAAAAGGTGTAATTAAATATTATTTTGTGTTTCACGATAATTCCTCATTATACGAATGCGGCTTACTGAGGATAATAATTTATTGGGTAGTCGTGTGTAAAATTGGTTAAAAAATTGTTTTGTAATAAAATTATCAAGTGTAGTATTAAATTGATAAGAGTAAAAATTAGTGTTATACTTTGTATATTAATATATATTACCTAAAATATAACTTTAATCGAATTAAAATAATCAACGCCCCGCTGATAGCTAAAGCATTTTTTACTTATAAATATTTAATTTTCCAATATTTTAATTTCTTTGCTTCTGCTACGGTAATGGATTTTTACACAATACTTTATTTAAAAAAAATATTAAAAATTTAATATTCGAATCAAAATATTTCAGTGTTTTTTTCAATACATATTTCTAGATAATATTAGTAAATGATGATCACTAATTTTCACCAGCTATTGCAAAGTTGTTTTTTCTGTAAAATACGTATCAATAGGTTAATTAATTAATTAAAGTAGTTCATTTTGAAACGAAACATGGCCGTCCATTACGTCCCGCTTGCTGGCATATGTTAGAGAGAAAATAAGCATAACAAACATTTTAAAAGAATATTAGGCTCACTGATTTAAAGTAGAATTCAGTATATTTGTATACTTATGCATAATAATAAAAAAATATAGTATTAGCATAGTCATATTCATTAGAATGAAACCTGTCTTAATATAAGGAAAAAAAAATTAACTGTCATTCTGACAGCAAAATTCAAATTGGTTTGTGTACGGTTTGTTTTGTGTTCAACAAAAGTTGTTTGGACAGATTGTGCATAAAAGTTGTAAACTCTTTAAAGTATAAATTTGCCTTAGTTATATAATTATTTCTACACAGTCACTATAATACGTTCCCCTTTTACTTTAGTTTAACTATAACTTCATTTCGTCACGAAGGTCTACTGCAAAAATGAATATCCCTTTTCCCGATTTAACGCCACGGTTGATTGACACGAAATGGTTTAATGCAGATAGCCCTTGCGATGAAGAAACCGACTTGTCGTCAATGGAACATATATATCAGTCATGGGTACATTAAATTTTGCTTATTATAAATTGAAGTCATACTTACGAACATTAAACTTTTAAAATTTTGATAACTATTCATAAACCTTTAATTAACTCTTTGTGTATGACTGCTTGTGAACTGAAACGAACAAACATGTCTTATTATATTGTGACCTTGATTTTACTTTAATAATCTTTTGATGTAATATTTATAATTGCCTGTTTATGTAAAATATATCGAGTAGATTTAAGAAACTCATACTCTAAATTAAATATAAATATATATTCCAGCTCACTTCAGTGAGTCAACAGTATTCTAAAAGGACACCTCTCGGCAAGACTGCTCCAGAACCAATGGAAGAAGAAGCTGAGACAGATGAAGAAGAAGGTTGGTTTGAATTTTCTATTAAATGTTTTATGTCCACATAACCAATATTCTCAATAAAAATATTTATATATTGTGTGTTTTATGTTAAATAAAAATATTTATATATTGTGTGTTTTATGTTAAATAAAAATATTTATATATTGTGTGTTTTATATCCCCGAACCATCATTGTCAACTGCGAGATGTACAGTGAGGTGTCGAGTAAAAAGGGAAAGGATTTTTCTGTAGCATAATGGTTGTAATATTATCTTTTTAATAAAAACCACTTCTATTATATAACACATTTACTTTATTTCAAAAAAGCAAAATATTTTCAAGTAAATTTTTGTGATAGTCCGTATTGTCTTGTTTTTAAATTTAGACTTATAACCCGGCCATCATATTCATATCTTACTTTTTTTCTCAACATTCACGAGGCAGCAATCAAGAAATAAGGATCTCTAATCTCACTCTGAGAAGATCTGCAAAGAAGCTAGTAATCGTACCTACTGATCAGGCCGTCCTCCACCAATAAATGAATATAATGTCTCAACAGACAATGCACGACTGGAGAGATGTTCTGGACGGGCGTATTAACCAATGCGACGATCGGGCGGCCATGGGTTCATAACTCCTGACGTGACAATCGGCTGCGACACAAAGGGATTACTTAGTGGCGTAAAAAAGTGACGCTGCAAAAATATAGTCATTGATCAGTTCATCTATTCGACTTTGAGTTCAACTTCTAATTCGCTACAGTAATAGTAAACTTTATAATTAGTAAATATATTAAATTGTCTTACAACGGCGAGAACTATACATTGGTAATTGACCTAGCGAGCTCTCTCCTGACTACATAGTCAACAGTTATGTAGATCTAGTGAACATCGAATCCTCCAATCCAGCAACAGTCAAGGGTTCTGACTACTGCTTGTCATCTCGCACAGAAAGTGTAAAGGCTATAAAACATTATTTATTAAAACACATTGTGTTGATTGGTTCTTAAGAGTATAATGCAAACTTGTCTATGGGATGGATCTAGATTAAACACCATTATGTTGAGCTCACATGATACTTGAATGCAAGTATTGCATCACAAACAAAATATTTACTCCATGTGACTTCTCAAACTTAAAAGATACGACTTTGTACACTGGGTAAAAGTCAAAATGTTGTATAATTTAATTATTTTTGATGAATCTTTGAGAAATTTTTTCTAGTGAAGTGCTTATTGTAAATCAATGTTTATCAATCCACCTGTGAAAAACTTGACAGAAATGATCTAAAGGTCTTTGTACAAAGAATGAATTTACATATAAACAATATTTCACTTCAATTATTTCCAGGTAATGACGACTCAGACGAATCAGAGGAATCCCACGACGAAGATGAGGATGAAGAGCTTCGAACGTCGTACTCACCTCCGCCGCGCGCCTCTGTCAATAACAACGACGTTACAACAAATGAAGAGGCTATGGAAGATGAGAGCACGAGAGATGTCCAAGCCGACATACCAGCATCTTCTGTCGCTGACGACACCAGTTCATAGTTGTGATTTTATTGGCATAGGTGGCTCAATGCGAAATCATTATTTAATATTTCAATATGTCTATTTGATTTTTTTAAAAAACTTTTGTTATAAAAACAAAAGTTTTTTGAAACTTGACAAAGACTATTAAAGATTTGTAATAAAATATATTTCATTCAATTATAGAAGTGTAAATTAAGTTTAAGAGGACATTTTTTTTACAAACAATAAAGTGGGATCTAACTAATATTTGGATAAGATTTTTTGTTTTGATAAAATTTAATTTGGATTTTATCCTGAATAGTATTCCTTTTTATAAGGCTCCCTTTTGTCTCCTTACAGCCTAAAATGGCAGTCATGTACAAAAGATGTTTGTTTACCTATTTCTTTTATGTTTTCACTGAGATCAAAAATAAAAAAAAAATTACTGAAACCTTTGCATATTTACAGGAGCTTGCATAAATTAAGAAAGAATATACAAAAGATATGTCCTGTGAAAAGACCATGTGTGTTTTTTTAAGTCACAATTTTTTATAAGATCTACGTATCCTTTTTTACTAGTGTAAGTAAAAAAGATTTCTGTATCGTAAATTTGTCAGAATTTTTTATTCACATAGTCATTTACTCTTTTCTTCGATTATTTAAATAAAATCTTTGTTGCATAAAATTTTGTGATTGCGTATGTATTACGAAAGCTACACAACAGATATGCTGTTTGACACTTTTTGCAACTAGTTTTTTGACATCTGTATTTTTTCTGTATATTTTGTCAAATTATACTAAAACTCGTTTTGTGAATGTGTGAAAATGATTGCTGCTTGTGATTGATATGAGAATTGCCTTTTTGCAACTTTTGTGAAACTATCTTAAAATACTTTCATGCTGAAGTTTATTTATTAAATTATTAAAATTATGATGAGACCAAGATCAGGCTTTATCAATTTTTTTAAATTGGTATCCAAAAATAAAATATTTATTAATATAACAATGAAACCTCACTTTTCAATATAGTCCAATCAGGAGTGCCACAAGGAAGTATACTGGGTCCCTTAATGTCCTGTCCTGTCCTGGGTCCCTTAATCTTTACTGCAGATCTGCCAACGCACGCTGATACTCTAACAGCGACTTATGCAGATGACATAGCGATTTTGTCAGTTCACGAGGATTCAACAGTAGCCTCAGCTAAACTACAAGACTATATTCACGAGGTAGAGAAGTGGCTAGACAATTAGCGTATCAAAGTTAATCAGGGAAAATCTATCCATGTCACATTCACCCTCAGAAGACAAACCTGTCCCCCAATTAAAATCCACAATGAAATTATACCACAAGTAGAAGATGCTAAATATCTGGTTATGCATCTGGATAGAAGACTTACCTGGAGAAAGCATATTTGGACTAAACGCAAACAGCTGGACATAAAGCTCAGATCGATGTATTGGCTCACAGGTCCTAAATCGAGACTTACGCGGGAAAGCAAACTAGCCATCTACAAGTATATCCTAAAACCAATCTGGACATACGGGATTCAGCTATGGGGTACAGCAAGCAACAGCAATATCGAGATTCCCGAAAGATTCCAGAGTAAAGCACTTAGAGCAATGATAAATGCCCCTTACTACGTGAGCAACAAATATATACACGAGGACCTAACAATCAACACTGTTAAGCAGGAGATTGCCAGATATAGCGAAAAGTATCAGAAAAGAATAGCAACACATGTCAATGAGCTGATAACACAGCTTGAGGGCACAGGAAGTGTCACTTACTCCCATCTCAAACGGCATAGTGTACCTGCACTATCCGCGAGATTTGACAGCAAATGACAGGAACTCGCCTAAACGGGTCCTTCTGACCACAAACGACATTAACTTCAATGGATTGGCCCATTGTGTCAACACACAGATTGCTAAGTTACAGACATATAAAACAAAAAAAAACAAAAAAATTAATATAACTCTACTTTTAATTCGCATTTCATCCGTTGAACCAGGCCAGCTAACCAGAAAGACTTATGTATAATGATTTCATCTTCCACATGCAGCTTTATCGAGGCAGCAGCAGCTAGTTATAGCATTGATTATCTTCAGCCTCCAACAACATAAACAACAAAAGAATAGGATAATCATAGGCAAAATATTTTTCGGCCCATTTAAATATTTCATACCAGCCTGAAAGAAATCACAAACGACTGAAACCTGTGTTTTCATCACCCCTGTGAAAACAGATCTTAATCATCATGATATTGAACAAAAACATGAGATCAGTAATTACTAAAAATCACAAAAGATTCTAATTACTAATGATACCACATTTCCTCGTGACGCGTTTTCTTTCTCACCATCACATGTGCAATGTCATATTCACTCCAAAACAAGTAGTTTGCATCAAATTCTGACAATAACTTGCCTGATGACGCTCGAAATTCTGTAACTAAAATTTAATTTATATACCAAACTTTACTTTCAATACACTTTGTTTTATATTTGTGTTTGTTTGTTAAAATTATCTATTAAATACCTTTTTATATAATATTCACTTTTTTTAACTAAGCAATCATTAGTAGTTTTTTTTTGATCATCATCAACTTTTATTCTGATCATCTTTAGTTTCTCGCTTTCGAAATCTTAGTACTAATGAATGTGATGAATGATCTCTTAATATCATTGATCTTGATCGTTGAGGGTCCACCATTTCTGATAGCATACAGTTTTGATAAAATTTCATTAAATATGATTCCATGTTACCTTTCCAGAATTGATCATCCTTCGTAATAAATTCATATTACAATTTCTTAGTACCAGTCCAGACCGCAAACAGGCAGACATCGTAGCCAGTGATACGAAGCTGACCTTGTATTCGATAAAACCACAAATGTTTTTTATTGACATTAATTTTACCACAATCGTATTTCCAAAACTCATATTTTTTTGTTTTATTGCATCATCTGGGTGCAAACTGAAGCTAGATAATGGGCACTTAATTTCTACAATGTCGTCTGCGTACTAACCGTTTGATGTGGCTTCTAGAAAAGAAAGTTCATTATCAATGAATAAACCGCACTCCTCAATGTTGGTATGTAAAAATGTTGCTAATTCTCCGAGTGCAGTGTGTTCATTGTTTTTTAGAAGTTTTATTGACGACATGTGGCTCAAATCATTCCCCTATAAAATCTGCGCCAAATCAAAGTAGATTTTGTTGGACTGTATTGTGCTCTTGATCATATCACTGTTCAGGGGTCAATCTCTAATTCTTCGTATACCCAGTGAATCATATCTGCCTTCTGACAGCCTCACCATAGTAAGAGTCTTTTGATAAGGGCTTTGTTCTTTCATTCCCTTAAATTTCTAGTATCATCAAGACTTATAACGAAATGCTTCTAATTTCTTTATTTGAAAATAAGCGTCTGTGTTAGAAATAAATTTATACACAAAAGATTGCGAACAGTCTTTACTAACAGAGACTACAGTAGCTGCACATCGCCCACTATAAGAACCTCAGAGAGAAAGGTTAACTCTCATTCCTCTTACATATTTGGCAACGTGCGAATTAAAGCTTTCTGCTAAATTATTTGTTTCGTTGTGAACTAAGCATAAGAATGTACGAGTGATGTTAGTAATTTTGTGGAAAACACCACAAATTGTTACTTTGGTAAATAAACTGTCATTATTACACGCGGCCCAAAAATAAGACAAGCAGTTAGAATGATCGCCAAATATGTGATAGGGCCCATTAATAATATCTCTTTTTATGTTATCAAGTTTTTCAATAAACGGTGTATTTTGACTATTCCAATGTTTTATGGATGAACCCCAGCGCAATCTCAAATAATTATCCTTGATAAATTTCCGTGCTCTCAATAAATTACAGTGTTTGATGAAATTTCCAATAATGGTTTTCAACAATTACGTAAGAGATTTACATTCTATTTTGGGATATATTACTGTAGACAAGGTTTTTACTTTCTATTTTACCATCCATATATCTCCATCGGCAATCACCATTGTGACCATTTCTAGAAGAGAATTTTCAAATCGAATCATAATAAGGCTGCCTCCATTATAGTTGAAGCAGTGGTATAATTTTTGAAACAGGAAGTGATAGAGGCTCAATGCCAGTGTTGGACGATCGAGAACAAGTGAGACATTACTCATTTTTTACTCCTAAATAAATAAGTTTTTACTATGGAGACTTAAGATTGCTGTAGCATCTGCAGAAGTGGATGCCGCAGCAATCAGGTCTCCATAGATGACACGCCACGATGCGGCCCGCGAGCTAGTTAAAACTTTAGAGACATCATTAGGATATTATGCAAATATCCATTAAAAAATATGCCTATGTCAGTTGCACTACACTAGTTGATAAATGAACCAATAACTGGTAGTCAAAATGAATAAAGTGTACATATTGGTAGGTAAGTATGTTATGGAACCCGGTGTTGCGATAGGGAACCCTACAAAATACATCAGTCTAATTGTCTTGCTCCCATGACCATACTAGTATTGTAGTTGCAAGGAATAATCCACCTTGCAGTCTCTGCTATAGAGCCTGTATTAGCTTGTGCATGCATAGACTTCAAATAAAAAATACCCAATATGAAAGCATTTCAAAATCCATTTAATGTTGAAATTGAAAGCGCCGAGTTAAAGCTACAGTTGGAATTGATTGTATATACAAAGCAATTTTCTCTTAAAAACAGCATATGATGGTTGCCTTCCGAATGGACTGATTGAATTTTACGAAAAATATATTAACCGCAACCAATAACCAAACCTTACCAGAATGGCTCTTCAATAATATATATAGAAAAAAGCTGTGCGAACAGCTTTTTTCTCGCAAGAAACATAAGAAGTCAAAAACAAGATCATTTTTGTCAGCCACCCATCTTACAGGTATTCTGCGCATAGCCACTTCTAAAATATCACCTGACATAGATACACTATGCAAACAAAAAAAATGTCAGTCTTCTCATTAGTGCAATAAATTATAAACCTGAGGCTTTCTGTTTTTTAATAAATTATTCATGTCGAAAAATATAAATTACTTTTTTCTTTTTTAAAGTGCTATTGGCCTGCTACGGTTTTAAAAATAATAAACCTGACCCTCCACACAATTATGTTGAACACCCCTGGTTTAGACCAACAAGCATCCGCTACTACAGTGATCATTGGTACACCTTTTCATCTACACTGCCAATGGATTTGGCATATTCTGCTCCTTCTCGTGCTGCCTCAGATATGCAATGCTCTGCTGCTTGTTCCCACCATTTGCAAATGGTATCATGACAAGAGTTATACAATCTTAGAGACATAGGTGGAATATAGACATGACATAAAAATGTATTTAAATGTGTAAAACCAGTACTGATAGACCCTATACCAGCAACAGCTGCATGGTTTATGTTCATTTTTGTCTGACATTTCTGTGTTATTTCTAAATCAAAGTTCCCACTGCACATATCGCAAAAACTTGGTCAAATATAGAATTCATACACACAAGCGATCATGAGTGCATCTCAGTGCATAATGACTAGCCGGTGTATGGTAACGCACCATTTGTTTGGAAGATTGAAGCTATATTTTTGTTGACTATATATTTTTCTTTTTCTATTGCATCTATCTATATTGTTTTCTATACAAATTAAAGAAGCGGAAATGAGCATTTTACTGTTTTTTTCGCATTTCAAATTAAAGTATAATTGTTTGGAATGATTTCTCTAAATTTGCCCCCCTTAGATTCTGTAAGGAATGAGTTGCAAAAAGCCGATTTTTATGAATTAAATATATGTAACTAATAAAAAGTAATCAACATAAATTACAGATGAAGGTTTAATCTATTTTTCTATATCAAAATCATAATATTATTATACATATTCAGTTTAGTAAACTTGGCAAAACTGTAGGTTTTTCAAACCTGTAGGTTGTACAGTTGAGAGTGTGTTTACCTTGTAGGTAAACACACTCTCAATTGTAAAGAGGGCTGAAAAATTTGTTTGTGGTACAAGTTGTATTCACATGTAATAGGTGTTTTGGTAATTGATGTTAATTAATTTGGATTAATTATTTAAAAGAAAGGACTACCTTTCTTAACTTTTAACATGATATCGAGCAGTCTCATATATTACATGTAATGAGACATAGGTGCATCATAATACAATCTGAAATTAAAACAGGAAAGCGTAAGGTAGCAACAACCTGAAAAAGGACAACCTTGGAAAGCCAGGGCCTGTGTTTCATCATGAAAAGTCCTGGAAACTGTGTTTTGGGATTAAAAAGGCGTAATACTCATTGATTTCCTTTATGAAAGGCAGATATTGTAAATCTGTGCACAGCTTCTAGGTCTCTGATGAAGCAAAAGTAGCTTTACAACGAAAAGGCAACATTTACCTACTTGATGGCACTGCTTGACCACTCACAGAATTATGAACTCACAATTTAATTATTATGGTAATTATTTTATAGCTTCATTCTCAATGCTCTACGAACTTTCCCTGTCCTTTGGCCTGTACTTGTATTTGTGAAACAGTAGTGTTCAGAGATTTCATTATGTATATGTATAGATAAAGTAGTGTTTAGTAAACATTTTGTTAAAGAAATTTACTAAAGACTGTTGTTTCTATAATTTAGAGTTGATACTGCAGACACTATAGTTGACAAAGTGTAAGAATTTTAATAAGCTTAAACCGGGATATTTATTATAGAAAAAAACTTATGCTGTTTATAAGTAAAATATTGATAGCGCTTGACAATTTCAACATGGATATTATTCTAAATTACTGTAAAACACTTTTGCATGACTACAGTAATGTTATCTATATTAACTATCTTAATCAACTAGATCATATTACATTAATGGCAATCTTATGATTACTTGAATTTTGTATTCATAGTTTATATTGTTTATTTCATTAAGCCATCAATTCAAGCAGCAATCTTTTAGAAATCGATACAGTAGTTAATTCTGTCTTTTGATGCGTTTTGATAAAATACTCATTTTAAGTGATTTAAATTGTACAAATATACGCATTGCATAAAATGTATAAATACATATATACATATTGCGATAAATAAATTTGTCATATTTTGTAGTCTTACATTATTATTATTATTGTTATTGATACAATAGAGCTCTGCAAGAAACAAGGAGACCGCTTGTAAATGATAGAAATAAAACATAAATTTTTATTACAGGTTTGTCAATACCATTATACTCTTTTATTGACAGAAAATAGAAAACGTCATTGAATGTAAAGAGGGTATTTTACGAACGAATATGAGATACGATTTTATGTCACACTGTATTGTTTTTACCATACAACACTATATTTATGCGTTATATATAATTTTGATTGATTAAGTTATGTACGCTATGCGGACTTCACACGAGAAAATGAAAACAGTAGTGCAATCAAAAGTTTATTAGTTTACCACCAGCTGGCACTGATAGCATCTCGCATGGTCCTTATAATATTGACACTTCCTAATTTCTAATGTGCATTTAATAATTCTAGAAAAACCAAAAACGTCATGACTGCAAGCCTTCAGGTCAAAAGACAGTATTTTTTCAGTAAGCTATTGTCTGAATACGAACTGCAATGTGGGGGCAAGAAGTAAAAGGTATAAGATATTTAGAAAATACAACTTACTCGCATTATCTTTTTTACTTTTAATGCATTAGTACCAAATTTTTTAAATGGGACATGCTTTCATTGTGTAATAAATTATAAAAATAGTTTTACGATTTACTACACAAATAGTAAATGTAAACTTTATAGGTTTCCTATATCGAGTCAGAAATTATATGAAAGAAATAAACGGGTAGCTACGTAACATAACTTTATGTTACGTAGCTACCCGTTTATTTCTTTCACCTAATTTATATAGGTATTCAAGACCTGTAAGTACATGATCCATTCAATTATTTTAAATAATGTTTTCAGAATAGAGAGTTTAATTATATATTCTTGGTTAAGATAACTATCATATTATTATCCATTAATAAAAGCATTTATTTAGATAAACAACAAAATAATGATACAAATAATCAAATACAAGTTAACATGTTTATTTTTGGAAAACACAAACTTGTTTTGGCAAAGATAACATAAGAAAAATTTATATGTAATATCAGTCAAATTTGCATGTAATACAGTTACAGTCGCTATCTTTCGTTATTTTTATATTATTCATATAAACACTTACCATAGCTGTTAATATGACGTGCATAACTAAAATTAATGCACTTTTAAAGTCACGGAGAGTAGAGAGTGCTGACGTAATGCAACCAGCGAATATCAAGTTATAAACATGGTTGTTTAGGTATATTACATATAAGTTACGATATATAGATTATTCAATATATTACTTTTTATAAATTCCTTCATATCTGTTTCGTAATTTAGTTAAGAGCTACTGAAAGTTACAAAAAATATAATTGGACTGTAAATGATTAAAAGGAATCTTATTCTGATTAACAATGGTTCTGTCTGAGGTGCCTCATTTAGTGTTTGTAATTTTATCCATTTTTAAGTATTGATTAAAATTGCTTCCATAATGCAATAATATGTAAACAATGGTGAATTAAATATAACTTATAACATTATCATGTCCATCTATAGCAGTCTCACAGTTTTAGTTGTATGGGCCTGAAATTTTGCAACTAGACGACACCTCATATGGACATCTCAATTAATATATAATCAAATATTTAAAAATTATTTTACAAAGTATGAAAGTACACTTTTCATACTTTGTAATATAATTTAAGATGGAGGGTGAAATTTTTTTTTCTGATCAAATGAAACCCAGCTCATCCCTGTTGAGTTGGGTTTCATGAATGCAACCGCCATTTTAAAACATCTGTCAAACGAAACCCAACTCCAACCTGTTGAGTTGGGTTTCAGTTGACAGATCTTTTAAAATGGAGGTTGCATTTACAATTTTTCATTTTTAAGCCCCATTTATAAAATATTAAGCTTCATATTCCCGTCTGTCTTATTTTTTGATCCTTCACTGCAACCGTACTTATGCTGGTATGGTTGGGAGTAAGTGCCACATGACCGACCCCACGTGGGTATGGAAATACAGGTAAATTTAATGCCAGTCTCTATTAGTGAACTTACGTATCCTCACGCAGTCTTAGGAGAATATTTTTATACTACACACTTACGAAGTAACTTTAGAAGCTATTATGAGTTAATTTCTATAATAATAAGATGAATGTAAAATTTAATGTAAAATGTAAAATTTGTATAATTAATGTAAAATTAACTTTTGGAAATCAGCATGTTTTTTGGAAGAACTTAAATTTTGGTAGTGTTTAACCATATATTTGAAAAAATCTGAAAGTTCATGACACTAAACTTTTCCATAAAAGTTTTGGTTTAAACTGTTTTGGCTGGCATGCGTCAATTCAAGAGATCTATTTTGTTTGTGGTTGTGGTCCTTTGTGGAATCTTTTTTATCCTCAATGTATTTACTGATATATTTGTATTTCTAAATTGTTTACAAAACGAAAATGAAACTCGATATTAAAATAACATAAATTTTATTACATTTAAAAAGGTTCCACGAAATAATTGTAAAAACTTAAAACTATCAAAAAGTCTAAAATAACAATCTAACAATTTCTGTAAAATAATTAAACCACAAAGTGACAATTTCCAAAGCACGAACTGTAAATGCAAATAAGATATTTCTTGCTTAATTATGTGATGTTGTGAACATTAGTTTTGTGAATCTTAACAAAAATTTTGTCTTGCATTATGTTTTGTAAATTTGTCACCAAGAAAATATTATATAAGAATATTTACAGGTATGAATATTAAAATATTTTAATTGATATTAAATAAGTATTACGATTATAATATTGCTATAATAATAATTATACAGATTGATAAAATAATGAAGCTTCTTAAAGAAGCCATCATGTCACACACTGTTCTATAATCAAGGCATTTCATGGTCACCTATCCAAATACCGTAGTAATAATAAAACTAAAAATTAAAAGTAATCTGTTATCTTTAACGGGCTATGCTTTTGTGGGATAGCGTGTCAAAGGTGTTGACTTATTGACTATTGAAATTTTTAGATGCAAGACTTATAATTAATTTTATATTTTCTTTACATTTTGAGGTTATGCTGGTGTAGCCATGTCATTAAAGGAAATATTCATTAAAATTTAGCAGAACCGAGAAAAAATTTAAATATGTTGAAACAAGTCATTGTTTAAACGTCGTCTGAAATTACACTAGTTTTAAACAAGATGGACAAATATAGAATATCATATTAAGGGTGCATTTTGTTCTGTGACCTCATTTGTTAGCTGTCTGCCATAATCTAAAAGCGAACGGATCAATGATGATTTTAAATTGAACAGTTTGTCTAAGGCATGTTCATATCATTCAATAATTGAATGCAAGTTCATATCATTCAATAATTGTTCATATCATTCAATAATTGAGTTGATCTATGAAAATTGCTATAATTATTATAATAATTAAACTTTTATGTAAAATTCATTTTTATTTTATTTATTTTCCCAAATGAATTGTTATGCCTCAATTAAAATCGCGCACGAGCTACGAGACACGTGTGTAAACGGTGGGCCGCGAGAATGTGAACATAAATTGATTTCAGGAGACGCGACTCAAGACGAGACACGAGCCGCGAGTGTAATTGAGGGGTTATAAATTCGTTGTCTATAATGTCAGTCGGGTTTATACATACTTTATTTCAAAATAAAAATAATTTACCCAGTTTTAAAGAAAAGAACAAAAAATTTTAATTTTTTTTCAGTTCTTAATTATAAAAAAAAATAATTTTTTTTTGTTACGATCAGGACTCTTGTATGACGGTACAGTAAATACTAAAAATTTCTATGCATAAATGTACAAATCGTGTAAAAATCATATTTTCAATAATTTTGAATTGATCCCTATATTAATAACATAACAGTAATGGCTATAGCCTGTTAAGCATACTAAAAGTAAAAATTGTAAAAGCTAAGTTTAATATTTTTTCAGCACCACAAATTTGTATTTACAAGAAAAAAAGACCATTTATAAGCAATCTAACTACCACTAAAGTTTTAAAACCACAGGGACCAGGGTAGAGATGGATTATCCCTACCCACCCTACCCACATAACAACTCATTGAAGATTGGTCTCTCAAGCATAAAAGTATAGGCCTGAAGATTGGTCTCTCAAGCATAAAAGTATAGGCCTGAAGATTGGTCTCTCAAGTATAAAAGTATAGGCCCATAAATACAACGAAGCATTTTATTCTGACATAACTATGACTTGATAAAAATAGCAAGAACATATAGCTATATCCAACATAGGATGGAAAAGAGCTTTAATGCTTCCACAATATTATGTTTAAGAAATGTTCATGAATCAATTATGTTTTAATACCCGATCAGCACTTCATTTAGCGTCACCAAGAATTCTCAAATGGAGATGAAATAAAATGCAAGAGTACAAGTTTATTTTAAAAGGTTTCTGTGTAATTGGACGATATTATCTATGGAAAAGCTTTCAATCAAATTTTTGTTCATGAAAATTACAATAAATGATGCTAAAGTCATCCATAGGGTAAACATCTGGTAAATGAAATAGGGAGAACTGTCTGTAGTGCTATGTGACAGACAAAGGCTGGTCCATGTCAAAGGTAATCTATAAGCAGTAGTTTATATGCTTTAATATATTGAGCTAAATAAGGGCCTTTCAAATAACAAGTACGCAGATGGTATGATCCGGTCGTATCTTATGAAAAATATACTCATTCTAGACAGTTTTAGATAAAGACCTATTCAAAAAAAAATTATCAAAAACTGGTTACGATACTATTGACAAATTTATGAAGAGACCTCTCAACCACATTGCACAGCTATTCCTGGAAATAAGCATTAAATGTAAGTCATGGTTGACTTTAATTCATGTGAATTTTAGAGGATTACCAGTGAGACTTAGATGATGCTCAAATAGAAACATCAAAACCTCGGAAAAGAGCAACCTGGAGACTGACTAGGAGGAGAGCCGACTTCGACTAAAATCGTTTTTGGCTTCGTTTTTTGTCCTCGTCTTCGATAGAAAGACAAGGACAAAAAACAATAAATACAATAAATATTTTTCATAAGAATAATTTAAATACATCTAGATTTTAAGCTTTTAATATTTAACAAAATTTACTTCCTGTTTATGCTTTGAACGTCATTCTGTCTTTACAAGGAATTTAAAATTATCATATTACTTATTCTAGCGTAACATTTTCAAATACGTCAACGATCATCCCTTCACTATCTTTAAGCATTTGCACTGAATGTTTCATCAGAATAATTTCACCATCAAACTTTCTCTAAATCAATAACAACGTTTATGACACGATTCAGTAATGGTCTGAGTTCATCATTATCAATTTCTGACCATTGATGCATCAAACATCGCTCTACTTGCTCCACAGCATTTGCTGGTATGTCGTCTGCGTTACCTGCGGGAAATATAAAGATACCTATAAGTTTCAGTTTTACTTAAATGTGTTTTAAGTTAATTTACAAAATTCCTAATCTCTGAAGTTAGTTAAACAATTTAAAATGAGAGTATAACACAAAAATTAAATCTAAATGTATTTTAAGTCATTGTTAAGTCTATTGATTTAACTTGTCATTTAGCTGCTGTTACGTCGGCCATCCTGATTTCATTTAATGAAAAATAAAAATAAAATAGATATGAATAAGATAATCAATTAAAACTAAACAAATTAATTGTCTTTTGCAAATATAAAGCAAAATATTGTATTTTAAAAACAAATTTTTGTTATTCTAATAATAGACAGTCCAAATTTTGAAGACAATATTGCACGGAATATTTTCCAGAAAGGATTCGTGCGAGATGTGGAACTTCAAACATAGAGGGTACGTTAACATAGGGCTAAGGCTATGTAAACATATCCTTAAAAATAAACATGCTACATGCTAAAATGTAAAATAGTATAAGGAATGTTTAATAAATTTGGTCTTTGTATCTTAATTGTAATTAAAACATGTAAATTATTTTTAACAAGGATAGTCATGAACACTTTAACTTCATCGTTGTTGTTGTATTATAAGTATTATTGCAATTGACGATGCAAAATGACCACAATAACGATTGTGCAATAATTAAGAAACTCTAGCACTGGGCCAAACCACAAAACAAGCGGAGAAGAGTGAACACTTTTTACAGAGAGTCTGTTCCTAAAGTATCCACTATTCAGTCATTGTTTATAAAATTGGCAGACAGATGATTAGAAAAATGGCAGAGACAGCATTGAAGAAGACTCCTGTCCGAAGAGAACGATTGATGCCACTATCAAAGAAAATATCAAATTTAAGAAAATTTGATACGAAGATGTTTTAGTAAAAAGTATATAAAATAGAGACTCAAAATATCTTTCAGATGGTACTCAACACAATACTATTCACAACCGTTTAAACATACCAAAAGTAATTTCAACAGTGATTATTGTAGTTTGTGCTGAAAATCTCAAAGATATCATAAAAGTATTGTTGCCTTAGACCAGTCTTTCTCAAAGTGGGCGATGGCACCTTCCTGTGGGCGCTGGAGACCTTGAGGGGGCAGTAAAAGATCCGGGGAAAATTTTTGGAATGTTGAAGTGATCTAGAGTGGTGATGACTCATACCAAAAATGGTGAAAAATTATGTTAACTGTGAAGTTAACAATTCTGGGGCCTCTAGAAAATGATTGGGTTCTCAAAATGGGCGGTAGCTGAAATAAGTTTGAAAATCGGTGCCTTAGGTAAAACTACGTTCATCACTATAACCCACAAAACAGACAAGATTCAATGCAGAGGACTGCATGCAGGCCCAAAAAGGAAACAGACCATCTTAAAAAGTTTAGAGCGTGTCTAGTAGCTACAGGTTATGGCTAGAGTTTTCTAAGCTCGTAATGGATTATGACTGATTGTAGGGAAGTTATCCATGATTGGATAGTATTATGCTTCTATTTGTTACCAACTAAAAGAAGCAATTAAATTAAAGTGATATGGAAAATTCGCAATAGGTATCCTTGCTATATGCTGGTATACAACATGCTGGTTCCTTCAGCATAAATTGACATGGTTGATGTATGCTATTTTAGATTTGAGGCACTCTTGTTAAAGACCCTTCGAGAAAACAGTTAGATGATAATAATTCATTAAAGAAATCAGTGAGTGAACATTTTGATAGAGATTGAGTAATCCATTATCTACAGAATATATTTAAATTAACCAACTACCTATTATGATATTATTACATCGTTATGTTGACAAATAGGACAGAACACAAGTAATTCTTGATGGCAACTCTCAGTCACATCTCGAGTGAAACAGAATGGAAAGCTACAAATCATCTTGACAGAAAAGAAACAGAACTATAAAGTATGCTTTCGTAAAACACCATGAAGAATTTTTGCCATAGATTTCATTGACAAACCTAGAATGCATAGATAAGTTTTTTCTGAAATATTATGTGAAATATCACAAAGTAAACATACATTCATATACTAAATATATGAGGTGTGTTATTATTAATAAAAACTGTATTATTAGATATTTAATTCTTAAATAGCCCAAATGCAAATGATTAATGTTAAAAAAGAACTATATTGCAAAATTAAAATATTGTTAGCATTATTTTTTACTACTTTGTACAAAAAATACATGTTTTATGAAAAATTAATGTACAAACATTAAATTTTGCAGCGAATGACAGTTCGAGAATTTTTTGAACATTTCTTGTTGAAGCTCCTATTTGATGTCATTAATATCCAATGAATTCAAAATTACTGGCTACTTCACGCCAACTGTCATGTTGTTGTCGTTGCTATGATAATTTGTATTCTGAGAATTTGCTATAACTTTGTTCTCATTATTGTTTTTTACTTGAGAAGTGAATGTTATTTTTTTTCAATAAATCCTTTTTAATTTTTCCAAAGTGCCATCAGTATTGCAACAGATCTGATACAATATACGTAAAGATATAAGACTTACGTTACAGTATTATTTAGGCATCTCCTTCTTTCACATCTATATAGAGAATTTTTGCATGTATGACAAAAATTTTGTCAATATCCATTGTTTTCCAAAAGTTTGAAATGAAAAAAAAACAATAAGCAACGTACCGATATCACATTTCCGAGTGTCTAATAGCAAAATTATTGCCGTATTTTTAACTAGAGGATAGTACTCATCGCAGAAGAAGTGGAATGCTAACGCAGTCTCCGCTGGTAAGGCCTCCAGGTGTTTTACAGCCATCACTCTGCGATTTTCCAGCTCGTGCCGATAGTTGGTCTGCAAATATTCTCGATCTTCAACGCTTAACTCGCCTTGATCTAAAATTATGGGATTTGCTTTCGTGCTATTGCCTGAAAATGAAAGAAACATCATTTTTAATAAGATCTATCTGTGATTTCGTACCATTGCTGAGACAGTGTATACAAAGATGAAGAAGTATAACATAAAACTGAATGGATTTATGAAACACCTAATCATCTCGCATATGATGGGTAATCAGACATACTTTTCAAGTAAATGACACATTTCACATAAATTTCATGACTTATTTTACATGAAATATGTTTCACGTCTCAATGAAAACTGAAGTAGTCAAATTTCAATGTCACTTGTTTTAAACAGAGACTTTAAAGTTTACATCTATGAAAAAATCACAGACTAATGTATTAACTAGGACAGAATTAAGAATTTGGCATAATATATAATTTCTTAAAATCTAGGTTCTAAAATAAGTTTTCTCAAGGTTTAAAAAAATGAAAATTGTTCCTCTTAATGGAAATTAAGAATTAATATAAAAAAATATTTTTTTAATAAAAGCAACATTTCCATGTCAACCAACGAGCATGAAAAAATCTGTAAACCTGCAAGTTTACACTGAATATAATTTATCTGAGATACATTATAAAGTTACTCAGTAAAACAGTTACCCAATTAATAACTACAGTTAATAACTACAAATTATTAGGGACTTTATTAAAATTTTAATCGCTACATAATATGCATTTTCAGTACTAATTGTTTTATTAATTTTAGCTAGCATCTTAGATCTTGTTCTATTTTGACTTTTGAATAATAAATTTTGACACCATTAAAACGTTACAATAATAGTTTTAATTGAATTTAATAATTTATTTTGAATTATTGATAAAGAATTAATCATAATGGTCGTAAGTACAACTCCAAGAAAAATACCACAATTAATTATATTTTCAAAAAAAGCATGATATATAAATTTTATCACCACAGGATTCCCTTAATCCTGTTGTTTAATCCGTAATAAATAAGTTACTTTTGTTAGAATGACTATTGTTAAAGTAACAATAGATACAGGTATAACAAATAGCTATTTCATACTTAAGTTGTTTAGTTACGATTTTGAGTATTTTCACAAAAACAATAAATTATTGCCGTAGACATGAACGAGAAAATATTTATTTTGTAGCGGGCAATAATTTTTCCGGCTGACAACATTGTATTAGAAATGATATCTGACATATGGTTTAATTATCTTTGTTATATTTAAAACTAAACGAGATTTTTTATGAGTTAATTTCTTTTTTTAATTGTTATTTTCTTTTTTTAATTCTCTGTTTTTATTCAGTCGAATATGGCTGAACATATTACGCGTTTCAACATGTAAATATAATTACACGAATATTGTTTAATGTTTGTTAAAAAGTTAATTATCTTTTGTGGCATTTTTTAAATTGAAGAATTACTTAGCACCTTACTTTAATTACACTATTCAAAATTCTATTACAAGTTCATTTTCAATTAAAGAAAAACTTCCAAGGTTAAAATGTCTTATAATCTTTAAATTTATTATAATCATGTTTCGATTAGAAAAAATTAAAATTTTGACAAATAGCTACTTTAACCACGGATCAAACACGGACCCTAATAATTTATTTAAATTACAAAAAGTCTAATTACAAAATTTTTTGTTTTATTGGTCAATACTATTATTACATGCTTATTCCATTTCATAAAACAATCAAAATCTAATCCAAGATATTTGTTATATTCAACTCGATTTAATTTATTACTATCGATCAATAGTCTACAATCTGATGGAATACCGTCTTTGTACAGTATTATGTATATCAATTAATAAAAATTAACACTAAAAATTAGTTTGAAAATATGCGGAAGTCTGTGATCAATTTATCATAGAAATCATCTTTAATTAAAAAAAAATAAAACAAAGGATAAATAAAATTAAAAACGTGTGAGTTGGGCTCCCGTAGATATATAGAATTTATTAGAATATTCCCGTAGATATATAGAATTTTTTAGAAGTATATAGAATTTATTAGAATACTCAAACGAAGTAGATACAATCTGTTATCATTTTTATAACCAAAAGTATCTTATTAAAATTGTAAGTTACAGAGCAGTTTAGGAGTGATATTTTATATGACTGCCTGGATAGGTGGCATATACTTAATTACAATATTACAGTTCTGTGAGTCTGTTTATTTGTATGTACATCTGAAAGACCAACTAAAGATATTTCAATAAAGTTTTCAGTGGAGAGTTCTGTTCCTTCATATTAAATTCATAACGAGAAAATTTTCATTTATTTATTTGTGTTTCAAGGTTTGACACAAAAACATTTTATTTGGCTGAAAAGCAAATTTAATTTACGTGTAGTTTAGAGTGTCCAGATAAATTATCTTTTTAGAATGTGCGATAATTATGTAAATGAAGCGAGTTGTTAGTTTTGAATAGTGTTAGGTTGACTATTACATATACCTAACATATATATATGTATATATATATATATATATATATGTATATATATATATATGTATATATATATATATATATATATATATATGTATATATATATATGTATATATATATATATATATATATATATATGTATATATATATATATATATATATATATATACATATACATATATATGTATATATATATATATATATATATGTATGTATATATATATATATATATATATATATATATATATATATATATATATATATATATATATATATATGTTAACACACACAGTTAACGTTCACAGTAACGTCTTTGCCGTAAATGTGAATTGATTTAGAGATGCATGTTTGCAGCAAGATAACCTTTCGTATATTAATATTATTGTTTGATCCTATTAAAATTACAAATTTTACTATATTGCGAGAAAATATTTTATGGGATGTACATGGTACAGGGGTTGATAATATTAAGAGTATTAAATCCGAGACTAGAAAGTCACTCGAGCAATTTCCATTAAATAAACAAAACTCACCTAAATATTTAGCAGCAACGGATGACATACTGTCGATGAAACTACGATCTTCCAGTGGCACTCTATATTTGTCTCCGTAGCTCATTATTATGCAGGATGTCGACTTTTCCTGCTTTATAAACTGAAGACCTGTAAATATTGTTACTCGGTTTATGCTTTTCTTTCTGTAGATAAAATACAATACCTAATGAACATTTTAAAACGGGACACACATCTCTCAAATGAGAACATACTGTTTATTTCCGTTATCGCTACTCGCTTCAAGTACTTTTTAAAAGTCAGTACTGAAATCAAAAATACAAATGAATTTTATACTTCACTTTTTAGGTCAATTAATTAAAATAAATATCACTCATCGCTGTTAATTAGAAAGGAATTGTATATTGTTATATCACTAGCATAAGCCGGACCGAATTACATTATTTTTTTTAATCTCTTTTTTTAATAATATATGGAATAAAAATATAAAATTCAAATTTCATTTTGGTTCAATCTCGTAACATAAAAATATTTATAATAAATAATTTGTAGCTATTAGCCTTATATTTTTTTATAGATTTTCACCTATCCATAGTTCCATGTTATATCACTTACTTAATGAATATATTAGTTAACATACAACAATAACTGTTGTAACGTTGCTTTAAAAATCAGCATGTTGGATCACATTAGTGTAGGCAAGGACCTTTACTGTTCATTAAAGCATATGCTAACACCGTTTTTCATTGGATTGAGAGAAAAGATGGCATCATATAATATTATGAGCACAAATAAAAGGACAGAGTTATTTCATCAATGATGATAGGTCTGTACTTTTTGTATGGATGCTTCATGATTCCAATGAGACCAAGGTAACTTTTCAATTTAAGAGTTTATATCCATAACGTCTCCATTTCCATACAAATGGTGTTATAATTAGCAAAACCTCAATCCACAGAATGCTTTACAGTATGTTCAAAATTGTTTGCTAGATGGTTAAAAAATAAAATGAATTTAGCTGTTAGTCTCTGTCAAAAGGTAAATATACATATGCAAATTTTAACTCACGAAGATTGCTCGTTACAGGGGTACTGTGTGTAAGTATTGTGAAACACTTGTACGTAATAAATTATTTAAGTATTATTAATATTAATACTTAAATAATTTATTTAAGTATTAATATTAAGTATTATATTTGCTGGTGACTTTACTCGCATAGATTTCGTTCTGCCAATATAATGGGGTTTCTGAATTAACATTTACAATGGTTTTTAGGACAGGTGGTACAGTTTCCATTTTATCAGTAAGAGTGAAAGAAATTTTAAAATCAGTTTAAATAGTCATAAAGTAAATTAATAGAGTATAGTCTCTAATACAATATGGTTTTTCCAACATATTTTTCCATGATTTAGCAAAAACAATTAAAAAATTAATAGTCACAAACATTAAACCAATTGCAAACAAATAATAACAATCAACAAAGTATGTTACGACATGATCAAATGAATACACTACATAATAAACTCGTGATAAACACGCACACATCAAATTTCTATGACCGTTAAGTGCTGTCTGAAGCAAGACTAAAGCCTTTTATATGCAAGAGAGTGAATCGATGCTGGAGGATACTAGATGGCAACTCACATTACATCTTGACTTCTAAATCAAATTATTCTTAACTTCTATTCATCCAATTTTGATTAATAGAAATTAATAAAATGCAGTTAAGAGTAAACTGCATTTTATTAATTTCTATCAAGACCAACTTTCCCCAAACATTCAAACGGACATACAGTACTCACAATATCGTGGCAGATAAATGATGCTAGGACAGACATTATAATTCAATTATATTAGTTAGATTTATATAATCAAACTAGCGATTTTAACTGTAACAGACTATTTATTTACTTACTACTACGATGAATAATTAACTGGCGAATTTATTGCTACAGGAGCAATCTCTCACAGTCAACCAGAATTACAGTGCATTTAAGAACAGATAGGATAGGTAGATAGATTAATATAAATTTACGTTGAAAAATTAAAATATATACACAATTTATTGGGCTTCCAAATTTATACAAATTGATCCATCTCTTCTTGAAATATAAGAAAAAAACACAAGATAATGACAGAAATGAAAGAAACACACCTTCATGTGATTGACAGCCGGATTTCTTACGGCTACTCAAATTTATTACGATATTTCAATTTGAATAATAAATGAGAAAAAATACTGACTAAGATTTCTATTTCACACTAAAAAATTGCTAATCCATGATCATCTCTCATGTCTCAAAATAATTTAAGCCGAGTTGGAAAAAAGTGATTGTGAATAAGAATACCTTATGCCAGACCTTATCAAACATCTGTTGTTTGTCCAACAATATTGTAGAGATTTCAGTGTCCAACAATATTGTAGAGATCAATAATTTGATGCCAATGTAAAAAGTGACACAACGAATAAACCTAACTTAACATGCAACAAAACATAATAACCTATAAAAGTGGACATACACTTTTATAGGTCATCGGTAGATAAAATAGAGAACTGTCATTGTCGATAAATATCATTGTCCCTTTCTTTGTGCTCATAATATTATATGATGTTACTCTTTTCTCGCAAGGCAATGAAAAATAGCATTAGCATGTGCATTAATTAATAATAAAGGTAAGGGCTACGCCAGTGTGATACAACGTGCTGGTTTTTAAAGCAATGTAATGACAATCATTATTGTCGCATGTTAGCTAATGTATTCATTAAGTAAACGACAAAGTCTATATGAAAATCTATAAAAAAAAAGATTTAGGGGTAATAATTACAGAAGCTTTTCTTACAAAACATTTTCATGTTACGAGATTGATCCATATTGATATTGTATGGACAGAATATTATATTTTATATATAAAATTATTCAAAAAAGAACACAAGACAACTTATGCTTCTACGGCCTGCTGCTGTCCACCATCCATATGGTGGGGATTATGTCGAATTTTCTACATAACTTCATCATAATCAAAAACATAATCTTCATCATTACACCTTTGGAACCGTTTGAGATATCATAAAGAAACAAAAACTAAATTAGTTTCACAGTTACTATCTGTGTAAAATTCATATTAATAACTTCATTTTTGAGTTAAATCCAATCGTACACACAATTTGACAGACAGACAACATTTTTATAATTAGATTCGTTTTACTAACTAAATAAGCATATATTTAAAAACAAATAGCAAATATTTAAAAACTAAAATACAAAAATCACAGACATTTCAATTTTATTTATTTCATGATTAGTAAGTGAAATGAATACTAGGATTAATACCATCCTTGCCAATAACTATGCTACAAATACAAAATAACATAACTGTAAATTTAAATATTTGGTTACAAAACTTATAGTCAATAAAACACCATCTTTGATAGCTTAATGGAAGCAAAACAATGTTATACTACCATAAAATTGAAGTAAAAAAAGAAATATTTACCAGCTTCAAAACTCAACAGAGCATCTTTTGTAAGCTTATAGTCTGTTTTGAGACGATTCAAGTCATTCGAAAAGCTTTGCGCGTTATATATGTCACTAGTATCACCAGCTTTTAAGAATACTCCACAGAATGCTAGTAACGCTACTACAACACCAAAATATGTCTTGGAATTTTGTAAAACATCAGACTGTTCAGGCGTAGTATGTTCTTCTGTTCGATCCGGAACCACCAAGTCGTTATCACTGTTAGTGTTCACTTCATGACGTCCACGCACAATTTCCTCTTCTTTCTTCCTTCCTGCAGCATCAGGGGTCGAAGGACAGGATATAATTTGTCTGAAATGGTAAAATTTAAAACTGTAAATGAGAGGAAAATAGTGGGTAGTATAACATTTCTATGAAAGCACAGGCGTTGAAAACTTAATTTCTGTTTTATGAAGTCTTAAAACAGAAATTAACCCAGATAATAACACAGACACAAATAATTTCAACAAAGTTGGTTAAAAGTTAGTGGATGGTGCAATATATATTTGCGAAAAATAACCTAAAATATGAATGTAAAAAGTAGTATTATCTTACTGGATTTTGTATTTGTATGGGAGAAAAATATTGAGATGTGAGAAAATCGAAGATAAAAAACAAATTTAAGTTTCAAAACTATTTCCTATTTGCATAACAGTAAAAAAATTGAATATATTTAGCGTTAATTTTGTAGAAATTAATTATTCACAATTTAATGAAACTACGTGATGTAGTATTATTTCTACTTTCTTAACGTTCTTTACCACAACCTAGGTTTTGTTGTATTACATCTTATCTTTGCTAATAGTCCACTTGAAGATGTTGTAATACAATGAAACCTAGGTCGTGGTAAAGAACTTAAAGAAAGTAGAAATAATACTACGTCACGTAGTTTCATTTAATTGTGAGTAAAAAAATTGTAAAGAAAACAAAACCATAAAATGTTTTCGTGTCAAGGTTATAATTCTTTCTGCTGGGTTATATTCATAAACGGAAGTATAAACAAAATAATTGAGTTATCATAACAAAAATTATTTTTTCCACAGAAGTAATTTCAGCATGTTAAGTATAAGAAATGAAAAGTGAGCAATAGGTTTTGGAAACAAAGCAAAAATTCATATTTTATCGTTAAATAAAACTATATTTATTGATAGTGTCTTGCAGATATCTTGGTAGTCAGGGACAACTTTTGAAGTTGGCCTTGGTGACATTATCACAATCGATGCGAAAAATGGGCATGAAAATGAGAAACATATTAAATAAAAATAAATAATTTTTTTATTTTCTATTTATCCAATTCTAAAACTTATGGAATTTTTGACTTCTTGTTATGGGAACCGAGTAGCTTACAGCTTGGTATCTATTTGGTGAGAATATGAAGAGAAGAGCAGATCACTACCCTGCCTCGCCAGCAGGCTAGTGATCTCGCCAGAGTCTATTGACAACCTGTAACCCATGTCTGAGGAAAAAGTACGCACGTCCATTGAGTACAGTCTTGTCATTAAACTAATTTCACACACAGGGGCACACTCTAAGTAGACAAATGTTTCTTCATACATCATATTAAGTATTCCTCTCTCAATTACCAGAACGAAAATATTATGTTTACATATTACACATGATGAAGCCACATACAACTGGTCATTTGAAACACATTAAATGATGCTAAATCTAAGCCAGCAAGGTTTAATGTTCTGCCCTGTGCTTTGTATGTTTGTACTTAATACAGTGGAAAAGTGAAAGTTTGAATAGACCTTCGTTTTCACATTCCAAAGATGGGCTGGAAAATCTTATAAGATATTGGAGTCCGCTAGTAAAGATATTAAAGTTCACAACAATCTTTTTTTGCAAGCATCTCGGTTTCTATGCCTCCCATGTCATTAGAGGTTAGGTTAGGTTAGGTTACAAAAATTCTCTACAAGTTTGGTTATATGATCAACCATTTTCTATATATAGTGTAGAGAGTGGAAAGTGTGCATCCGTTTATAGGACAATGCTATGTAAACTGCGTAGCCAGATGCATAGTACGTTTTACAAAGTTAATTATATGACAAAAACATTATTATTACTGACAAAGTCAAAAAATTGTTATAAAACCAAATTTTTATAAAAAAAGAAATAAAGTAAAATTATATAAATTTTAAGGCATGGAAATTTAAATACATTATTAGCAATTGTAGACGTTTCAATAAGTCTTCATGCATCATATAAATTAAATTTACCTATGATTTTGAAATTATTTATAAATATATTTTTATACAGACATATTGCTCTTTTAGTTTATTTCATTTCTCACTTTATTTTATATTTTAATTCTAATTTACCTGAATATTAAAGTAATTTTTAAAACTTTTGGATGACAGTGCATGTGTGGGAAATAAAATAAGCTAAATTTATTAAGACGTATCCACTCTAACACGGTAAATATTAACAAAGCACATCGAGTTTAACGCAGATTATAAGATAAACAATGGTATTAAAAAAATGGCATTATCATTAACATAATATAAAATGTTGTTAAACAAACCCGGAGCCAGTGTCGTTCACATTATTTTCAGGTTGACTTACGAAAAGGTTTATTTTCCTTTCGCCATCAGATTTTGTTTCAGCATTGACAGTTTCTTCTTTACTGACAGGATTTAAATTAGGACTTTGTAACCTGGAAATTAGTAAAAGATCTATTAAAAATTCTTGATCTAAAAATATTATTAAAATTATGTATAGAGAGAATGTCGGTTATTTTGTGCCATTTTCATTTTTTTACAAATATGCAAATTGTAGATCTTATATTGGAGTGCATAGTGCATGCAATATTTAAATTTTGAGTGAAAGTTAATAGCATGGGATCGGCATATCAGAAAAATATTGAAAATTTGCATTAAACACAATTTTAAGGCACTTGTTCACATAATGTGATGCATGAACATTTTTCTCAGCTTCTTTTACATGTATGAGCAATTTTCTTTTCAAATTTAATTAGCATTATTAACTGTTTTGCAATGGATGAACTAACCATCAGTAATAAATAAATCGTTATGCCATTAATGGAAACCTGCATGCTAAGAATGTCTCCTATTTTTGGAGTCCACAGTGAGTACATATAAAAAATAAAAGCAATGCTGCCTAGAACTTACTCGATATTTTTAAAAAATCCATTTCAACCTAGCTGGCACCAGCCATTATAATATAGTTAGAGGAAGGCTGATGTAACACAGAAAACATATAGCATTTCAAATAAACGTCACTCTGTTTTAAACTATCAAGCAACTTTATAATCCCATTCTTGAAGCAGTCAACGCAGGCAGAAACATTTCAAGAGATACACCCTGCATCTCGCAATATGTTGATAAATGTAAGTACAAAAAAGATAGGTGAATGTTACAGGATATTCTAGGAAGGTGAAGTAAGCAATGTTTTCATTCTCTCATCTAACAGACTGGAGCAAAAAGTCCTACTAAACTTAACACCAAAGAAATTGACATAATGAATTAATAATTTTAAAATTTGAAAGAAAGAAATAACGATAATGCCCATACATACTGTAAAACTTTTTACTTAAACTTTTTAAATATTTTCTCCAGTAAGTAGTTTTATACAGAAACCAAATGATAACATTCCTTTCAAAAATACCATGGACTAAAAAGTTGAAAAATAATGACATATTTAATGTTATGAAAATCGTGGAAATGCTATATCACAAAACCTAGTACCTCCATAGGTCTTTTGAATAAATATAATAATGGCGCTAGCCATTGTGGAAAATTAAGTGCACACCTGATATAACTGAAATATTATAAATGAAAATTAAAAAAGACGTTATGAAAGCAAACTCTGTAATTTGTATGTACTAAATTGGATTAAACAATGTCTTTTCCTATGACAATACATCTTTTTCCAATACAATAAACAATACTTTAAAGTATAAACGGTAGAGACCTTCGCAATTCTAGAATATTATAATCTCATTTATATAGGTGAACAAAGTGTCTCAATAATAAAAGATGGATACCCTTCATCTCCCGAATCATGCCGATCCACTACATCTATACTTATAATGCCCTCAGCAGGCAATTCCGTCGAAGTGTGATCTTGACTGGTGTTGTTCATATTTCTTATGGTGGCAGGATCGAGACAGGACTTACAGTTACATTCACGTGAACTGTGAATACTGGCTCGACTTGAAATGCGATATGACGGCTGTGAAATAGTTTTTCAATATAAATTATATTTGTAGACCAAATTAAAGAGTAAGCAGAAAATTCCTGGACATTTTTGAAGAAGTTAATGCATGTTAGAATCATATGACAGCATGGAGCAATACAGTATATTTTTCTATTATACTTTTTCAAGTTTTACATTCTTTGAAAACTTATGGAATTTTGGTCACAATGCAATAAAAAGTACAATCAAGCTGATATGATGGTAGAGGAGGAAGATGGTAACATGAATTTCTCAATTGCTAAGAATAAAACCATCAAGTTTGGGCTCGTTTGATTTGTCTCAAAGAGTCCTTTGATCATATAATGTAATCGGGTGGATATGATGATGAATGTGGAGTGACCGTGGGAATTTATTAATGGCTAATAGTAAACTCATTGAGTTTTGGCTCCTTTGACTCGCCTCAATGAGTCCTTTAGTAGTGTATGGTAACCAGGAGGGTATGATGATGAAGAAGGGAGGTGGTCGTGAAAACATCTCAATGGCTAACAGCAAAACCAACAAATTAAGACTTATTTGATTCGTTTCAATGAGTCCTTTGGGTACAAAAGCATGTTTCCAGTTTTGTTGTGAAATATCTAATGGTGCACTTAAATGGGAGTTATAATTTTCTGATGGCAAGATGCGCCTTTCCATTCAGTCAGCTTCGTGTATTGTTGACACTTTCCAACTTAATTCCACCACCTTTGCATCTAGTCAGCTCTTTCTGATTTAATGTGAATTAGCATTGTTTCTTATTTACTAAAATTTACAACTTTACTCGTTTATATCGGTGAATTGCATTAAACTATCTTAAAACATTAAAATCTTGAATATATATACTTTAATAATTATTATTCATTATTTAGTATTTATTTACTTTTGCAGTGTTCAATTTGGTTTTTTCGTTTTTACTTTGTTTAATTAAAAATATTTTAATATAAAAGTATATCAATGTTTCGCATCAAAAATTAAGATGTTTCACATCTGTTAGGTGTCCCGTGATGGATCTTTTTTTTTACAATAAATTTACTTATTTGTACCAATATCATAGTAAGACTTAATCTATTTTTTATTAAAATATTGTAATATAATTACATCACAAAAGTATTTTTATCCCGTAAATATAAAATGCAGAATGTATTGTTAATTTTTTGGTTTATCTGAGAGTATCTGAATTTTCTAACTTACAGCTTTTGTCAGTTTTCAAACAAGTTTTCACAAACATTTAAAATACCTATTAAAATATAAGCAATAAGCTTGACTCAAATTAAACACATATTAAAAATTACCTCAGTTAATGATATCTCACAATTGATAAGTATAATTTAGATAATAATAACATGCGTTACATTACAAAAAATCACACATTCTTAAATGTTTTCCAACATTTTAATTAATTTGTGAAAGCCAAGATTGTGGAGTTGATTCATATGATAAAGAAAAATTCTCAAGTCTCTCAAAAAAGCAGTACAAATATATTCTTAGAAAGGGATGAAATACTTTGTGCATTTAAAATCGGAGAAAATTTATTTTTTTAGGAAAGTGTGGCACTATTTCAGGTTTCCCACTTTTTCAGGTTTTACTGTTTTCAGCATATAAGTGAGTTCTTCGTTATCTTGAGCGAATCTATAATCTTTATAAACAAGTTATTATGATATATTACTTTAATTAAATGATACATAATAAGTAAAAAACAATGATGTTTGCAAAGTTTTTGATTTCTATTTATTCATATTTATTTATAAAGACAGAAGTTTAAAAAAAATTAATTTTTGTTCTTACTTTAATCTATAATAACACTATCGAAAAATATACCACAAAACTTTTATACAAAAATTTCCAACAATTTCAGAGTTTTGAGTTCAAGAAGATGTATGTGTTATGTAGGTCGTTTGCCACATCTCTGAAGAGAATTTTCATGTTCTTTCCATCGATTTTTATGTTCTTTACATGCAATGCAAATAACCAAAAATAATCGGAGAAGATAGAACTAATATTTAATACTTTACCACACTCCTCCTCTAAAAATCGGTCCTACAAAAAAATTGGAATTATTCTAGCCGATCGAACTACGATCCGAAGTTTATGAGTTAAAAATACTAAGGAGAAAAAAATAAACATGCCTCTAAATATACACAGAGATACATTTAATCAGCTGTGCATGTTTTTTGATGCACGCATTGAGTTAATGAAAAGTTGGCCATTGATTTTGTCCAACAAAAGTCACCATTTGTCGGCGGTGAACACACTACCTACAAAAGTCTTTCATCCACATTGCACATTATAATCTTATTTCACTTTGAAATTGCTTTCTGTTATTATGAAGTGTATAAATTGCATAAAATTAAGTAATTTTATTGTATAATCTTTATATATATTATTTAATGATTGTATGTACACTCAAAGTTCCGAAATGACAAAAAATAAATTTTTTTCATTTTTTTATTTAAATTAAGTAAATGAAACCGATTTAAATGTTACTACCAATAAATGTTTCTAACCATTATCAAATTTTAAATGCCTTATCATATTCACTTTTTGAAATTTTATATTTAACAGTTAGCAATTAGTAGCCGACCATGCTGAATATATTTGATTAAAATGTACCAGAGAAAGCCCCAATGAAATTGAAAGTTTATTGATTTTGACTGATAGCGGTACTATTTTTATCTCTGTCCGTGAATATTGAACTTTATGATATAATTCGTTGATAAGAGGCGGTTATCTTTACAAGGAATTTGTTTATCTGTAGGACTGAAATTAGCCAATAATTTTTCTTATTTTAAATTATGTACCATTGTCAATTTCCCTACTTAATTTCAGATGGATACGTCACATATTTTTCCACGTTTTTGCTACAGAATTTTTAGTAGATAAAAAAGTGTTAATTATCAATTTTTTTATTTGTGTCGCCATACCTACAATTCTGAAAAGACTATTTGAAACATATGGATTTTTCATAGACCGTAAATTTTATATTATTACACTCACCGAGGTATCACTGGAATTCATTGATGACTTTTAAAAATTAACTTTTTGCAATTTTAATGCGAATTCGTTCATTATTCCCAATTATATACAGAATTGCATTAAAATAATACTTAATCTTGATTAATGTTACAGTGGTTTGAACTGATTACTATAGCACACATACAGAATAATTTTATTACAATTATTTCTATTAATTAACTCGAGATTTATTTCAAAATTTTTCGTTTATCCCACAGACAGCAAAGAAACTAACAGAACACTCGCAACATTTCAAGTGACATATGAAGTTTTTTTGTGATTTTGACGTTTGAAGTAAGCTGCGTTCAATGACAGTAAAACCATTGATACTCTATAACATATATTATCTATGCTCTGTAAAGTGAAATATCTATGTGTTCATTCAAGAATCCAAATAAATTCATATATCTATTGTTTACGTTGAATAATAAAAAAAAAAATATTTTTGGCAATAATATTACATAATAAGAAGGAATATCATATTGTATAACTTTGTGTGGTGCAACAAATAAAATGAACAAAACACCAAAAACGGAAACAAAAAATTGTCATAGGTTTTTCACTTCAAATATTTATCTAACTAAGTTAACTTTATTTCCATAATGTGAAAATAGTATTAAATACCAGTTGTCCTGAAGCAATTAAGAGAAAATGTTGTCCGATCGTACTCTTGATTTGACGACATGTTAAAATTTAATGTTTCTCAAATTGGTAAAATTGAGATATACTTAGAGGTTATTTTATTTGTAGGCCATTACAATTAACGAAAAAACAGGAAAATATCATAATTCTCAAAACTAAATATATTACAAATCTGATTACGATGGATATTTAAAAAATCTGGGATAGTTTTAAACTTTTTAAATAAAAAATATATTATTATTAAAAAAACTAACGTTTGCAGTAGTTAGTAAGTTTTACTAAATTTCGTTTGCTGATATTAATGAGAAGTCTAGAAAAAAAACACTGAAATATTTCGATCAATCTTTTTATCGGATTAGCCATATTAATCTGAAATATCTTAATAAAATTCAAACTTGCATAAAAATGTAATTTTGATCGTTTGCATATAAATATCAATTTTTCAAACCACTAAATATATTTTAGAAAGACTTATATAGATTCGTAATTTTTGAAAGCGCTACGAGTTATTTATTATCGTTATACGTTGGCGTAAAACAGTTAATTGGCCATAGTACTGAAAGACCACATAAACCTTTTTTGTATTTTTTTATGAACGAAAATATTCTAGAGCTATTAATAAAAATTTTGCCAATGACTATCGGGCTGGAAAACAATATTTCCAGTGTGGAAATCTTAAATCACGGCCTTATATTATTAAAAATAAATCTGATTGTAAGCTATTTCAAAGTGATATCGATCCCATTATTTCAATGGCGTTTGAGCAAAAAGCTTTATTTTAATGTGAGTAAATGCATTGTGATGACATATTCTCTCAGACGTGTACTAGAAGCGCATAGTTATAAGTTAAATGGAACGACGTTCGAAAGAGTATTATCTGTATGGAATCTCGGTGTGATTATGGACGATTATCTCACATTTCACAATTATATTACTGAAATTTGTCAGACGGCTAAACAGGGTACTATATATTATTTATCTGCGGTATTTACACAGTTTCCATAACCAAATATGATTACATTTGTTTCAGGGATACTATGGACTAGAGTTTGTTCCAGACTCTAGTCCATAGTATCCCTGAAACAAATGTAATAATCTGCCTTCCGCTGAAAGTAACTTATTATATACCAACTAATTTTGGAATTTTTTTTTAAAAAGTTTAATTCTCATATAAAAAATGTACTTTTAATATCATAATTTCTTTTCTTCAGACTTTATAATGGGTATGGTTGGATGTAATTCACTTTAACTCCGATGGGAATTGCTTTTGATCATAATTTTTTTTTTAAATTATTAAATAATTATGTTTTGGGTTTGGTGACGCTTCTGAGTGTAAGGGATAGGACAGAATCATAGCTTATTTTATCAGCCTAGAGCGCACACAAACGTTTTGCAGCACTCACTTGTTTCTCATGCATTTACGTTGACCAACGCGGTATTGCGAGTAACAATTTTTTTCTCTCCATAGACCGCTTTGGGATTGCGATTATGGAGTTTCCCGGGAGTTCACGATTGATAATATAATTAGATAGTTCTATGTTTAACTTGAATTAATGTGTTCTTCTGTTTTATTAATAATTTATCTATTTACACATATAATACATTTATCATTACATTACAGATGACCTATCCGTAACGACGAGATATTAATGGTTTAAAAATTTTTAAACTTTTAGATTAAACATGAATACAAAATACACAAGAAAAGATAACGACAATTATAGTGTAATATTATTGGGGGGGATTTTTTTCCTCTCCATCGACTGCTTTGGGATTGCGATTATGGAGTTTCTCGGGAGTTCACGATTGATAATATAATTAGACTAACGTGACCCGTGCGAAGTCTTCGCATTATTTATTCCATTATGAAGCTCAGATGACAGATCAAACAAATATTTTACTAAAATTGACATATAGAGGCGCAAGAATCAAAAGCATTGAGCTAAAGCGCCACTTTATTTATACGTGAGTGGATTTGAAATTAAACAAAAATTTTACCGACCGTCAATCATATTGACGTCGAGCCGTTAGATGGCAGCATTGCTGTTTTGTGTATATAATTTTAATAATTAATTAATTTGCAAAAACAATAGCAATAATAAATTTTTTAGTTGTGGATGCCGGTAGAGCAAGCAATTATCTATAAAATGATATATAATTTATGTGGATTAGTGGTGAGGTTTTTTCTAAAAAAGGAGAGTAACATCTTAACCTTAGCGTATTAATATATATGATGATGATGATGATGATGATGATGATGATGATGATGATAGTTCTATGTTTAACTTGAATTAATGTGTTCTTCTGTTTTATTAATAATTTATTTATTTACACATATAATACATTTATCATTACATTACGGATGACCTATCCGTAACGACGAGATATTAATGGTTTAAAAAATTTTAAACTTTTAGATTAAACATGAATACAAAATACACAAGAAAAGATACACATTAGAAAAGATAACGACAATTATAGTGTAATATTATTGGGGGTGGTATAGCAAACAGGTGACGACAGCGTGAGCGTAGAAAATTGTCAGGTACGAAGAATGAAAGTTTACTCAATAATACAGGGCATAGACTTTTTCCTTTTAATAGCTGGAAGATAAATTGCATAAGCGCAATATCTCTTCTGAGTCGCAAGGAATGGAAACCTAGCACACCCAAGAGGAAATCGGTAGGAAATAGAATTGGGATTAACCCCTTTCTTTCATATACATACATATATCGGAGGAAAGTCTTTTACACACGTTCTACCAAGTTGTACTTGGCTTCGTGTGGGCTCAAAAGAATGCACTATTCTAGTCGGCTCTATTCTTATGAAGTGCAGGCGAATTGATGACATGGATTGAAAATCTTTTGAATTATGCAACACGAATCCAACTTTCCGAAACGATTTGCTTGCTACATCCGCCATACGCCCATGAAATGTCAATCTCGAAACAAATCTGGCTTTTAACTCTTATCTAGACCAGACTGTCCAAAGCAAGGCCCGCGGGGCTTGCTAATATTTGTACGGCCCGTGATATGTTTCTAATCTGCAAAAATTACGTAAATTTTCCTTTGATATTTTTTGGTAAAATCACATTATTTTATTTTTATGGTAACCCAAATAAATAAATTAAAATGTATGAAATAGTTTATTACACTTCACATCAATTTACTTAATTGACAAAGATTTCAGTATTTATTTCTTTATACAACTTATTCAAAAGACTTGTATTCTGTGCCGTAACCCTATTAGTAAAAAGCTCTATAATAAAATATTTGTTCGTATGGCAACAGTCTTCTATCATTCGCTATAATTCGGGGAATTCCCGTACTACGTTTGTTCGGTAGCCGTTTTTGTCGTCTTTCATTTCTCGTTCGATTTGAGAGCTATCGCCTGGTTGAGTAATATAATTACGTATTGATATTTTGTGTTGCATATATAATTTTGAAACATAATAACAAACATTATATCTGCAAAGAAGCGAAAAGTGAGTGATGAAAATCGTGCATTTAATGAGAAACGTGCATTAGATTATTTTACCCGCAACAATAACAAAATTCACTGAAAGATTTGTATGCAAGTTTCGTGTGTGAACAAAGAATACAATGTTGAACGCCATTATACTACTTTACATGAAGAAAAGTATAAAAAGTATATCGGTGAATCAAGAAAAAATGTTGTGGCTGAGTATGAGAAAAAACGAATTCACCAAACAAGTATGTTTTCGAAAGTAAGTTCTGACAGTGAACAGAGTTTCACTGCTTCATATGAAGTTTCGTTGCAATTAGCCAAAGCAATAAAGCCGTATAGCGATGGAACTTTTATAAAAAAATGCATAGTTGCTATGAATCAACGTTTCATGCAGCCGAAACTGGCTGAAAAATTCGTATCGGTACCATTATCCCATCAAACAGTGCCGCGCCGAATAGACGACAAGGGAGATTATATTTCAAAAAAAGTAAATGATTGTGTTGTAGATTGTGAATATTAATCCATACTTAGAATATAGAGTAATCCAGAAGCCGCATACGCACAAATCACTTCGCGGTCGCGGTGAAGCCAAAAATCGGTAGAGGGGGCACTGCTCTCCGCCTACTAGCACCCTCCCCCAACGCGCACGGTTGTTACCAGCAGAATAAATTTACCCACGGACTTCAGGAAATCGACGCATATAAATATATTTGCTTGCAGCAGTAGGATTCAGATTTGCATCAATTTATATGGTCATGGCTTGGCTTATATGAAGTATTATTAAGGCCGCCGTGTTAAATTAGGAAATGTTTATTCTGACCACAACAATGGCCAAAATATTTAGATTAAAATTATTTAAAGACTTTGTCACATTTTACTATTTTATTCATCACTTAACACTTTTAATACAAAAAGAAAACAATTTATCTTAGTGTCTTAAAGTAAAAAGAAATGTGAAAAAGCTCATAATAAAAATTTGAAAATATTCGATCTCATAATGAAGAAATTCAAAATAGGACGAAACAATTATTTATATTAATTAGCATTCAGCGTGACAACACCAATAAAAATGGCGCGCTTCTGTTAATAATAATCTACTTCGACATTTTAAAATTGCATAGTTAATTGAAAATGATATTAAGTAATAGTTTTTACGTATGAAAACTAATCCCCATTTGTTTCTTTTTCAGTCCAGTGATATTTTTGCAGGTGGGAATAGCACAAGCCGGCATTTTAAGCTATATTGTCACGTAGAAAGCATAAGAATAATCTTTCATAGCTGTGTCTTAAATTGCACTGACAGCTGTTTTGAAACTACGCATTTTATACGTAGTTTATTGGACACACTTTCGCGCGTGTTGTCGCCTTCTGGAGTACTCTTTATTCTAAGAATCCATAGCTTTGGACGAAAGTATTGATCAAACTGATCTATTATTACTGATTATTAATTTTTATTCATTGCGTGTCAAAGGATTTCACAATTACCGAGGAAATGCTAAATTTAGTGCCATTACATGGAATTACTAAAGGCAATGGCATCTATGAAGCTGTCAATAAAACTATTCTGGATTACGGAGGGTTTGAAAAATGTACTTGCATTGTAAATGATGGAGCAAAAGCTATGACAGGGGCAGTGACAGGATTCGCGGGACTTCATAGACAAAATGGTATTATGGCCCGTTAATTCACTGCAGCGTACACCAACAGGTCTTACGTGGAAAATCTTTGCGCCAAACTAACGCCATGAAAGTTGTTGTTAGAATAACAAATGTTTTTAAAGGGGAAACAAAACTTTGACTCATAGAAAATTTCGTAATTTTTTAAGTGAAGTTGATGCAATATACGGAAATTTGCTATTATATTCGGAAATTAGAAGGCTAAGTGCTGGAGAGTGCTTACGGCGATTTTTTGCTTTACGAAAAGAAATACTTTATTTCTAAAAAATTAAATTAAATCTGATATTTCCGAACTGGAAAATACAATCCAAGATCCTCATTTTCTGACTGATCTTGCATTTTTAACTGATATGACACAACACTTGAACGAATTGAATTTAAAGTTGCAAGGTAAACTACACAACATAGCCAATTGTATGGATATGTGAATGGGTAGAACAGAACGATTTTTCTTTTTTTCCGTGTTGCAAAGAACATTACATAGAGTTGGAAAATTTTGTAGCATGCAATTTTTCTGTTCACCTGATCTACATTGATGAGATAATTATAAAATTTGAGCAACGTTTCACACATTTTAAAGAATTAGAGAGCGAGACATCTATCTTTTCAAATCCATTAACGATCGCAATTGAAAATGTAAAGATAGATTACTAATTAGAATTATGTGACCTACATTCAGACCCGTTTTACAAGGGCAAAACAGAATCTGGAATTGAATTTTTTAAGCTCCTTGGCGAGCGTTCCCCGAAACTAACGAATCTCGGCTTAAAAATGAGTTCGATGATGGGCAGTACCTATTTTTGTGAAAGTGCGTTTTCGACTATGATTTTTATAAAATCTAAATATAGGTCTTCACTGACTGATAATTCACTTACACACGCACTGCGCCTGGCAGTAACTAATATTAATGATGATATTGATAGAATTGTAAAAGATAAATTATTGAAGAATTAATAAAAGTAAATTTAACATTATAGCCGTATTTTTATTTTTCTCCAAAAAAAATCATTAACGTATGTATTTGTTTCTGCGGCTCTCCAATCTATACAGTGATTTGTATTGGCCCGCGATTGTATCTGGTATGAACAGCCCCCATCTAGATGATACAGTGCGATACCGCTGACCGTGTATACGCATTTAATAGAAGCGTGTGCTTGGCTGTAACTCACTATTGAATATATGATTGCGTTAAGCCGCTTGCTGTGCTCCACTCAACAACGGGTTTGATGTGACGATGCAACCGTTCACCATCTGCTGCATCCTTGCCGATTATAAAAAGTTTTATGTCGCCCGCGAATAATAAACAACGCGCAGTTTAACCGCGCAACCAATAACATTTATCAGAACAGTGAAAAGTAGAGGCCCGAAATTCGAAACCTGGTTCACACCCGATCGTATAAAGCAAGTCTCAGATATAATGTTACCCACTCATACGTAATACTTTTACCCGCAAGATACGAAGAATTTATAACATAGTATCATCATTTGTACTATACAACGAACCAATGCAATGCAGACGTTTTGGGGTAGCCTGTAAGTTAGACACGGTTTTTTTAAATAAAGATACAAATTGGCCTATTACGATTAAAGCTTAAGAAATAATTTTATTTTCAGAATAAAGACGTAGTATGGCGCAAAAACCTTTAATGTACGATTGTCAATTTGCCTCAAAAAATAACTTATATTAAGTATAATGTCTCTTTAGAAGAAGCAATATAAAGTATATTAAATGAAAAAACATTTTTAGTGTCCCAACACTAATGTAATCATTTCGGTGTCCGTCCGTCCGTCAGTCACAGGTGATTTTCTCGTAAACTATTGGACGTAAACATTTGAAACTTAGTACGGAGATAGGGTATAATGGCTCAATTATAGACGTGAAGTATAAAAAGGTGAATTTCGCTTCCAGGGGTCAAATTTTGAGGGGTTAATTGGAAAATAAAAATAAAATCAAGTTGTCGTGTAGGGAGCCAAATAAAAGCTTATCGAAGTTAGAATTTAAATTCACGTACTTTTTATATTAATTTTTTATATATTTTTTCGTGAAAAACGCTTAAAATTGCTTTTTGTCAGTTTCATCACCAGAAGGATCGCTATTATTGAGAAAAATTATAAATATTAGAAATTAGACATAGATTCGACGAAAATGATCAGGACTGAAAAATTCCAGCGCGATTAATTCATATAAACATATTTAATTGTTTATTTCCTTAGAACTTCTGAACTGTTGGTTTTAGAGAAAATGTTTTTCTAAAAAAAATTTTCTCATGATGTAAGGACAACTTTTATCTTTACACGTTTTTCAAGGCTCAGTCGAAACGCTCCCCAATCAGCTACGCAGGTAGGCAATGTGATACGAAATTACTAGGTACTAATATTCAAGGGGAGGCTGATGGCAAGAAACATTAATTGTGCCATTTTTAGAATTAGGCCTATATTGTCTTGAAAATCTATTTTTATGCTTTTAGCATAAACTATACACTTTTTGTTTGTTTTGAAAGCTTCATGGTAAGTCCAACTTTTTAAATTAAATTATTTTTAATAAAAATTCGTTCACACTTTATAAAGATGCGCTTGTGTAACACTCTTGTGTTAAACGTGTGCCTTCTGTTCCATTTTTGAGAAGGTATTTAATCGAGAATTATGAAATTGTTTATAGTAACGTTCTTTTTCACGTTTTATAACGCTTATTCAAAATATAGTATTTATGCATACTTTATCCTCGTGTGGAGGAAGAGGGTGTGTGGTCTGCGCGCCGCGGTCTCGTGAGTATTTAAGTATATCCGTGTCAACCGCGTCCTTCTTTTTAGTTGTCGATCGCCGTGCCAAGTGGACATAGACGTAAACGGTTTTCTTCCCAGTTTCATTATTGGATTGGTAGCATGGTACATACAGGCATAGCTGCAGTGTACTGTACTCACCCTCAAACGAAGTATACCGGCTGCCATACCATACGTAAGGTCTTGAGTGCGGAAGGTGTAAAGCAGTAGGTATATTGTTGTGCGGAAGTTTGATTATTTACTGCATGGTAGTTTGTTGCTTGAAGGTAAGTTTTGGCTTGCGATTGATGATGATGACTGGTAGTCATCTTCTTTGAGCGGGTAGGCAGGTTTCAGACGATCAATGGAATAGTTTTTATCTATCCGGAGGATTCTTGACGGCGTCGTTGCATACAAATATCAGTTTGTAAATCAAGACGTCCTAATGTATGAAGATACGTCCTGAACGCGGTTGCGGAGATATAACGGCTTAACTGCGTTTCGCACTTGTTGTCACTGTGTCTTGTTTAGTTGTAATCGTAGCTAAAAATTAGACCAGCGATGTTAAAACTTAGCTGTGGGATATTGCAGTGGCACTTGTTTCGTTGTCGCGGCGTAGGGGGCTCGTAAATAGAGTAGTATGTCAGGAAAGCGGGGTACAGTGAATTACAGAAAATACTTTTTTTAGAGACGTCCTAAAATAGTAAATAGACGAATAATTAAATATTTTTACAGCTTGATTGATAGCATGAGATGTTGACTACCAAAATTCATCTCAATTTTGGCAGAATCACCAATAGTTTTTCGGTACGAAGGTTTTTTTTTAATGTGGGAATTAATCTACTGTGCTCCGCATCTGGGTTACACTGGATCTACTTATGGGGTACTGGTGGATCATAGCCGGGTACAGTGGACCAACACATGAAATTATCATACTATTTTACCTGGGTAACAATGAGCTGATTCAATGTGGTAAATAAAATATTTGTTTATTTAATTAACAGTTTTATTTAATCAACATTATAATATTTTTGGTCTTTGATAAACTTGTATCAGCCTGGTAATTCCCTTAAAATCACATAATTATGCATTTTGATCTTAAAACTATTATGTAACTATTAAAATTATTTTTGTAGCATTTTAATTGGTGTAGTCAACTGAAATAAAGTAAAAAAGTGAGTCGTCACGGGACGTCTGGCAGATGTGAAACATGGTGTTCGTACAAGTAATATGCATAAAAGACAAGATTATTACAGGAACTAAATATAGCATAATGAAAAAATAAAGTATTACGAATTTCTTACAGAAAACGACGACTTTATTTAATAAACATTTATTTACAATTAATACAAAAATAATAAAGCACAGGTTATGTGTACCGTAGTAAACAACAGCGTCGAACTGAGTGAGGAGGGGGTCGTGTAGTCGGTTGCGCATAGCGACACGTCGCCATACCGTACACTCTACTACATATAGACTATATATACATACCTTAGTATAGCGTGGCGACCCGTCGCCACGGCAAGCGTCGCCACGCCAACGATCCGGTTTATACCTGCGCCTATAGATATTTCACATCAAAAATAAACTTTCATTATAATAGAAAACAAAAATTATATTTTAATATTCATTAACCGTAAGGTAATAATAAATCAATCTGTTAACATCACAATAATTATGTTAAGTTCAGTATTCTAATTTATAACTAGTCAACTCAAATAAATAAAAATCTCATAATTATAGAAAACTTAAAAGGAAAACAAGAAAAATAAACGCAAATTCAAACGATAAAGGCCAATAACTCTTTCTCAAAAAGTTAATATCGGAATCTGTTCCAGTTTTTGTTCTTATAACTTTCCCCGTGTAAAATACATTAGATTTATTTGTTACAAATTGCACTAAAACAAAATTGTTTTTTTTTGGGAGTAGTCTCAAGAGGAAGAAAGTTGTCTGCATCTATTTCATCTCTTTCTTTCGTCGTCATGGGTTTTTCCCAGGTTTCTTATCCCTATTTTCTAGTTTATTATCTTCTTCATTCGACTCGAACTGCTAAACTTTTCTTTCAGTTTTTTTAATTGCTTGCAGATGTTTTTTGTTTTTCTGTAGTTGACGTTTCTTTATTTCTTCTTTATTTGACGTATCTGTAGCTATCGTCGATTTACCTTTGCGACGTGGTACTCGGCCACTTTTTCTTGGAGAGGCTTTTGGAATCCCTTGGAAAGCAAAGGGACTCGAAAAGTTTTTGTTTGACCTTCTGTATTCTGGAGTGGTCTTGCTGATGTAGACACTGCACTTTGTTGGTCAAACGGTGTGTCAGTTTTAACACTTTTGACAATCAAGCCTGTCATTGATGATTCCGGAATTGGGGAATCTCTTGGTGTAGAATTGACGGCGTAATCGATATCAACGGAATGTGATGGTGTTGACAAGGTTCGCATCATTTGTAGACGTTTCGGTAGCTGATGTCCTTTTGTTCAACGGCTGGTTAATAATTAGATTCTCACCATCTTCAATATCTCGAGTGAGAATAGATGGAGAAGGGGTTCTTGTGCGGATTTCATTTTCAGGTAGAGCAACACGCTGAAAAATTTCTCTATTCGTCACTTCACTTAAATATATCCTTATAGAAGGGAAATATTGCCGTGCATTATAATACGCTGTAAATATTAGCTGGGGTCATAGATTTCATATGTGTTTGCTTAACGCACTGTGCGACCTCGTATATCGGAAACACTTTTCCAGGACTATGCATCATCCAACTGTCAACGTTGCACACGGGCCTTTTAAGACGGCTTATAACAGCGTTACTAGCCATCTTAAAAGGCTTAAAAATCGCAACATCTAATTATTGCAGTTTACCTGTTGAGTGAAGAGGAACTGTAAAGATGGTAACATTTTCTTTAGCTAAATTGATTGCTTCTACGCAAATATGTGCTTCGTAATTGTCCATGATTAGTAGTGATGGATTTTCTTTTCTGTTTTGAGTGTGGTTAATGTAGTGCTGCATAGTTTTTACAAATAGCGAGCTGTTCATCCAGTCTGAGCGGTTAGCAAGCTCTAAAGTTCCTGTTAGAGCTCCGGAAAGAATGTATTGCTTAAAATGCACGTGTGGGAAAATCATAACAAGTGGAAGAGCATTACCTAGTGCGTTGACTATATAGCAAGTCGTTACAAGTGTTCCTTTTTCACCACTTGTAGCCTTACTCACTTGCTTTTGCCCTCTAACAGCTAATACTTTACTCGATTTTTGGACCATCAGTGTATTAGTCTCATCCAAATTAAAGATTCTTGTACCATTCCTGAATGAGTTGTTCGCTTATATTGCTGTTTCGAGGTTATCAAAAAATCTGTTCACGTTATATCTATTAAATGCAGCAGCTCTACTAAGACTACAGCCCTCAGGTGTTCGGAGCTTACAACTGCATGACGTTTTCAAAAGCCATAATACCACTCCATTCCCGCTAGCTGTGTGTTACAACACTTTTGTGGTATTTTAATATTATTAGTGACGGTCATATGCAAGCATATCTAACCTTTGTTGGAATTAAACCATAGAACATTTGACTACATGCGATAATATACTCAACTAGTGACTGTTCCTGCTCCTCAGTGAAGATATTGTTGACTCCATAATTAGGCGTGACTCGACAGTGACTATCACTTCCTGTCACTTTTTTAAAATACTTCTTAAGAGTAGTGCAGGGAATGTTACGTAATATAGCTATTTCCCTAATTTTATTACGATCTAAAATGAGGTCAATGGCATTTTACGTGTCAATGTACCTCAGTGGTAAGACCAATATTGGTCTTTCTTTTTCTATTACGAACCATGTTGTTAGTCTGAAACAATTACCGAATTAAGTACATAATAGTTCGGGGTATAGTGGACTGCAGTCTACTGTACCCTATCAAGAAACTGTCCACTGTTCACCAACACACCATATTTTAAAGCCTAACGCCTTTTCCGTAACACAACCTGTACGAAAAAGTCAAACACTTTATTTCGAAAGATTCTTAGACTGTTATATATGCAGCGTAGTAATACTTAAATAATTATAATCTTGTATGTTACAAAAAATAGATAAGAAAAACAATAAATTTGGTACTAAGATATAGCATGACGGCAGTCACGTGTATTTCCACAGCTAAAGCGTGACGACTACAGGCAGAAGGGGGAGGGGGGGGGTGTTAGAGAGCGCGATTTATCTATGTTCTGTGGGTGAATAGCTAATAGACTAAGTGATATTCTTGTTGATCCACTTAATACCACGGTCCACTGCACCCCGCTTTCCCTTAGATATTTCGTACGTCCATATTGTTTGATTATGGACACACAAAATATCGTGAGCGTACTTCAAGTGTGATCTCGATGCAGCTTTTAGCGAGAGGTGCCAACATTCGATAATTCCGTTGAAACATGGACAAGGTGTTGATAGCGTGTTCTCAGTACCGATGCAGTACCAGGCTGACAAATAAATGGCTCTCGAAATGACATCCTTGGTCGCTGGTAGATGATTTTCTCCACTGATTCTGCTCGGATGTCGGTATCGCCTCGGGTCATATTGTAATTTGATCGATAATGGTGAGAAGGAAACGATAAGCGTTCGGTGTAGTAGGTCCGACGATATGTAGGTACATATATATATGATGAAATCAGTTGGACGGCAGAAAACTCGAAATGCCGCTAATAGTATAACTATGTGGTTTACCTTTCTGGCAAGATATATATATATATATATATATATATATACACACATATATATGTTTCGCAATATAGCTTGCAATCGGTGTTAGGTAAAGTAACTTACTGAAGTGATACATTGTGGCTAGTTACGACTCATGGTATCTTTCTTGCCCTTCAGCTATTTTCTTGTAGTCGAGAATTCATGGGTTTTACACAGCAGAGGTTGTCGGCCACGATGTTTGCTTGCACGCTGATATGGCGTATGTCAAAATTTGTTCTTGTATTCGCTTGAGGGGGTGCAAGGTTTTCAATAGGCCATTTGACTACATTGAAAATATACCACAATTCGTGGTCATCCTATTAGGTTATAACATAAATAAGCGTATTTCTCTTCAATTTTTAAAAAACAAGTTTAATTTTGAAAAAAACGCCCTGTTATTGGATACAAGTCAAATGACGTCACACGCAAATAAACAGACCGTATTGTAGTTCGAAAGCTTGCTTTTGTTTCTGGTCTTCTTCTCGAGAAGAATTAGTATTACACATTCGTCTTTTGCGGTTCTTCTTGCAATGAAATTTGAATGTCACAGGCTCATCCGTCAAAACTATTTTTTGACTGAACTCCATTTTGTTCTGCATATAGTTTATTGTGTCTTTTTTCGTCTGTAATTTAACCTTTTTGCCAATGTTAACCGGTGAGTAAAATGATGTAAACTACAAAAGATATAAAACTTGATGTCTTGTCCTTTTGCCTTGATGTCTTGGCATTGATATCAATAGTAATATTTAAAACAGAAACATTACTTACATCGATACGATCTGCACGCATAAAAACTTTTGAGTGAGCTATAATGCTGTTTGGATATCTTTGGGCTAATTGCAGCCAATTTTTTCATCTTTTATAATTCGTTGGCTCTGAAACGAACATTTTGTGTTGATATTTGTAGACATATTTGTACATTGTGGCATTACACATCATTTATATAACATTTTAATATGAAAGTAAATAATACCTCCCTTAAGTGGGAAATACTGTTTTTTTATGTTTACTTGCCTGTGACGTCACGTGTAAAGTAACCAGCCGCCATTACAGAAACTGCATTGTGATCGAGAGTTTGATAATTTAATCCGACGAGTATGAAGTAAAAAAAACCTATAACAAGAATGTGGCAGGGTACGAAATATCCAAAATCGAATGTACTATAATATAGTTCTAATAAGTTCTAATATAAATAATAATTTTTATTTAATTCTGTTGATTGTGTTTCGTAACTGGAAGGATTATTTATTGGAATTAAATAAAAGAAATGTTTAATTATGAAATAATTATAATTTATTAATTTTTGTCTTATACTGTGTAATTATCGGAATAAAAGTTTAGAGGGTTATAAAAATTAATAACTCAACAATATTATTCTTTGGAATATAAATCACGTTAAAACTGAAAGATAATGGGATCCTCATCTTAAAAAAACCTAATAGTATTTTTTTAAAATTGAAATGTGGTTGGACACTACGGTCGAGATCAGCACAATTTTCCCAAAAAAATGTTGCATGCTCTATATATATGGGCTTGGTGCAAGCGTTGCTGAAGTGTTTGATTTGGACAATCCTGGTATTTGACATATCGTCCAGGCATATTCACATGTTTAGGAGAAGGCTCACCAAGCTGTTTTTCAATTCGCTGGCATAAAATATTTTTTTTATTTCCACGAATGCAGGTGTTGGTAAATCATTGATAAGCCCAAATTTCGAATGAATTCTGTTCTCTTAATCTAACGTTTTTATTTGCTCGATAGATAATGCAAGCATTGATAGCTGCCATGTTTAAGACACCATAAAATAAAGTCATAGGCCACCATTTACTGTTGCCTGAAATGTTGTAATTGGCACTCAACTCATCCACTATATTAACGCCGGCTTTGGTCGAGTTATAAAATGTTATCATGTCAGGCTTACGTTTCTCTCCTATAGATATATCTACTGTATTATCATGGTATATGATGGACATAACAACAACCTTCCTTCGTTCTTCTTTGGCGCACAGGAAACAAGTGTGATATCTTTTTGAACTGTTAGGTTGTCTCCCACTTCTAATTAAAGATTCAGGTATATATCTCTTGTTCTTCTATAAAGTTCCAACTGACGTGAGGCAATGTTTATTTAGTAGATGCAGCATTAGTTCATATCCAGTGAACCAATTATCAAACATCATGTTGCGGTGCGAATGTGAAACTGGTTGAATGGGTCTCTCCACTGATGTAGTGGGATTATTACTGACTGAATATGGTGCCGACGGTAGTTTACCTGCACTTCCAAATTCAAAACATAAAAAAATTTGGCATCGATAGTCAGAAACTCACTCGGAGAGTACGTATTCTGACAGCATTGAACAAATTGAACTGAAATTTAAAAACGCTTCTGAAGGCAGCCATATTGTTAGTCTTTTTAAGCTCCTCTCTCGTAGATTTGTCATTAGAACGAATATTATTTTCAAGAAACTGGAATCTCTGCTGCGACATAGTGATATGAAATATATGAACACCAGTTCCATCAGTTCGCCAAAGATTGTTCAAATTCTGCCGTTTAGATTTGGTGAGACCGGCTAAGTACAATGAATGGTAAGCCAATAAATGCTTTTAACTCACCTAAAGTGGTTTCTTGCACGTAGAAAGAATCATTAATCTTCACACTATTAGCAGCACTTTTGATTTGTCTTTGGCGAATTTCCGAATTAGTGTGTATCAAGATTTCATCACACATGTCTGAAGTGACAAATGTATTCCAGCACTCATACATTGTAGCAGCATTCCTCGTAATATTTTTTACTTGAGTATGCTCGGTTATGATGTTTTCTGAACGAAGCTTCACATTTCGACGCTGACAATTTTTATACCACTTTGTACCATGCCAAGAAGCTGAAGCTCTCGCTTTGAAAGAAAGGACAGTCTCAGGGTGGCTTTTTCCTTCATTTACTACAGCTTATTCCTGTCTGGAGTTAGGCGAAACATCAACTGGACTATTAGATGAAACATCAACTGGATCACCACAACAAGAGGGCTCTTGTTCCGTGTCAGAATTCACTGCTCAATACAGTGGTCAGTTTCTTGTTGTGAACTGGGTTTACCAGAAGAATCCACCTCCTCTAGCATGGCACGAACCCGTTCTTTTTGTCTCTCAATGTCCATTTTGATCAAAAACTAAAAATAATAAAAAATAAAATGTCACAACTAAAATAAACGAATGAATGGATGAAAAAAATCATATAAAACAACTAAGAATAATTAAAAACTAAAAAATAGTCAAAAATGAGGCAGGGTATAACATACACGAGACAGGTTTGCGCACGATTATCCCTGCCGGTGCCCAACAACCAACTGCGATCCGCCACTATCCCATCCCACACGCCCCTGCCTCTAGCTACTGAGCGAGCTAGTTTTGTCAGATGATTATTTAAAAATATACACAACTTTTAAATTATACCAGGGTGTTTGATACCCTGGCGCATGCTGGGTTAAACTTTAAAAGTGATTTTATTATTTAAAAATATACACAACTTTTAAATTATACCAGGGTGTGAGATACCCTGGCGCATTCTGGGTTAAACTTTAAAAGTGATTTTATATGAAAAGTATGGCATATTCCTGGAAATATAAACATAGTGTGCTTATAATGCAATTCGGAACTATTAACAGTTTTACAATATAAGTCAAACAGCCTATTATTTATATATAAGCTCTCGCACTACGACCGCCGTCTCTCGACAACATTATCAATTTCTGTCAACAGATTTCTCTTATTATCAATCACTTCCGCTCTTGGGCACTTTTAGAAACAAATTCCTCGTGTTTACGTTTTTACAAACCTTAGAACATAGAAGAAATGCAAAACGATCCTGGGCTGGTTTAAACTCTGGCGAATCTTCCGATAAACATTTTTTCTTTGGCATTTTACTTCTAGAATGCGTATAATCAAAACTTACCATCTAAAATAAAATATCGATATCTCTTCTGCCTAATGTATAATCAAAATCCGTAAAATAAATTGGAGTAAAACGAGGGCCCATTGAAGACATGTTATTTGACTAGGCTACTGAGTTATTCATAAATAGCATTGCCTTTTAATTCGACTAGTATTTGCTGTCATTTGGACTGCGAGTTTATGGCCAGAATCAGTTCAGCAACCGTATTTCCAAAATACTTGAAGAAAATTGTTATAACTTTTGGAGATTAGAGTGATTAACAAGAAAACATCATACAAATAATCCTTTATTTAACATATTTTCAACATATATTTACACTTTATATAATATTATCATCCAAATCTATTACAACGTTCACAACGCGCGCCAGTAGAGATTTCAGTTCTCGGTATCCCAACACTGACCAATTCCTCAGTAAACATCTTTCGACACGCATTACAGCTACATTATCAAGAGCTGTGTCATTGGATGCTAAAATTTAGAAAAATTACTTTATTAATAAAACTACAATTAGTCACAATTTAGTCAAAACTTATTTATTTGGACTGTTCTCTACAGATGCCAGTAAGCGAATGATACACTTCAAACAAACTTGATTATTTAGCTCATTATCTTTAATTCATAAGTACAATTTAACCCTATTTCTTTGTAAAATTAATTTTGTCATTTTGAGACCAATCGTCATGCGGTTAAAGTTGTGTGTGAAATAAGTAAATAAAAGTTGATTATTTAGCTCATTATCTGTAATTCATACATAAAATTTAACCCTATTTCTTTGTAAAATTAATTTTGTCATCTTAAAACCAAGCATCAGTTGTGTGAAATAAGTAAATAAAAGTTGATTATTTAGCTCATTATCTGTAATTCATAAGTACAATTTAACCCTATTTCTTTGTAAAATTAATTTTGTCATTTTGAGACCAATCGTCATGCGGTTAAAGTTGTGTGTGAAATAAGTAAATAAAAGTTGATTATTTAGCTCATTATCTGTAATTCATACATAAAATTTAACCCTATTTCTTTGTAAAATTAATTTTGTCATCTTAAAACCAAGCACCAGTTGTGTGAAATAAGTAAATAAAAGTTGATTATTTAGCTCATTATCTGTAATTCATAAGTACAATTTAACCCTATTTTTTTGTAAAATTAATTTTGTCATTTTGAGACCAATCGTCATGTGGTTAAAGTTGTGTGTGAAATAAGTAAATAAAAGTTGATTATTTAGATCATTATCTTTAATTCATAAATACAACTTAACCTTATTTCTTTGTAAAATTAATTTTGTCATCTTGAGATCAATCGTCATGTGGTTAAAGTTGTGTGAAATAAGTAAATAAAAGTTGATTATTTATCTCATTATTTGTAATTCATAAATACAATTTAACCCTATTTCTTTGTAACATTAATTTAGTAATTTTGAAACCAATCGTCATACGGTTAAAGTTGTGTGAAATAAGTAAATAAAAGTTGATTATTTAGCTCATAATCTGTAATTCATACATAAAATTTAACCCTATTTCTTTGTAAAATTAATTTTGTCATCTTAAAACCAAGCATCAGTTGTGTGAAATAAGTAAATAAAAGTTGATTATTTAGCTCATTATCTGTAATTCATACATAAAATTTAACCCTATTTCTTTGTAAAATTAATTTTGTCATCTTAAAACCAATCATCATGTGGTTAAAGTTGTGTGAAATAAGTAAATAAAAGTTGATTATTTAGCTCATTATCTGTAATTCATAAATACAATTTAACCCTATTTCTTTGGAAAATTTATTTTGTCATTTTGAAACCAATCATCATGCGGTTAAAGTTGTGTGAAATAAGTAAATAAAAGTTAATTATTTAGCTCATTATCTGTAATTCATAAATATAATTTAACCTTATTTCTTTGTAAAATTAATTTTGTCATCTTGAAACCAATCGTCATGTGGTTAAAGTTGTGTGAAATAAGTAAATAAAAGTTGATTATTTAGCTCATTATCTGTAATTCATAAATATAATTTAACCCTATTTCTTTGTAAAATTAATTTTGTCATTTTGAGATCAATCGTCATGTGGTAAAAGTTGTGTGAAATAAGTAAATAAAAGTTGATTATTTAGCTCATTATCTGTAATCCATAAGTACAATTTAACCCTATTTCTTTGGAATATTAATTTTGTCATTTTGAAACCAATCGTCATGCGGTTAAAGTTGTGTGAAATAAGTAAATAAAAGTTGATTATTTAGCTCATTATCTGTAATTCATAAGTACAATTTAACCCTATTTCTTTGTAAAATTAATTTTGTCATTTTGAGACCAATCGTCATGCGGTTAAAGTTGTGTGAAATAAGTAAATAAAAGTTGATTATTTAGCTCATTATCCGTAATTCATAAGTACAATTAAACCCTATTTCTTTGTAAAATTAATTTTGTCATTTTGAGACCAATCGTCATGCGGTTAAAGTTGTGTGAAATAAGTAAATAAAAGTTGATTATTTTGCTCATTATCTGTAATTCATAAGTACAATTTAACCTTATTTCTTTGTAAAATTAATTTTGTCATCTTAAAACCAATCATCATGCGGTTAAAGTTGTGTGAAATAAGTAAATAAAAGTTGATTATTTAGCTCATTATCTGTAATTCATAAGTACAATTTAACCCTATTTCTTTGTAAAATTAATTTTGTCATCTTAAAACCAATCGTCATGCGGTTAAAGTTGTGTGAAATAAGTAAATAAAAGTTGATTATTTAGCTCATTATCTGTAATTCATAAATACAATTTAACCTTATTTCTTTGTAAAATTAATTTTCTCATCTTGAAACCAATCGTCATGCTGTTAAAGTTGTGTGAAATAAGTACATAAAAGTAGTACTTCAAGGTTTTTGGGTACAGACCTCAAGTTCATAATTTTTTCTCAATAATATTTACAAACTGGAAACATGTAAAAGGTTTAAAATAGAGAGAGATTCAACAGTAAAATATCCCACAAAAGGGATTGAATCAAAAATCAGAAAAACTTTTTTAAAAATGTCGATAATGCATTAGACTGAAGAAAATATTTTTTTAAGCCCTAACAGTATATTTAAATTAAAAAAGAAGAGATAATAGATAATAAAATTTCACCCAACACAAAGTAAAATTTTTATAGTTTAATGACTTGCTTTTGTGGCATACTTGAAAATACAAAAATAATATATAATGTTTTAAACAGGAATTTAAATATTAAATAAACTGTTATTTCTTTTAAGTAACCTTAATATTTTGCGAATAGTAAATACAGATTGTAACGAAGAAAGTGTCCATTACTCATATAGATGATTCCGTTCATTAAATTGAGTAGAAAATGTTAATAAACTGTATGAAAATTCTCCACTGTTTTTGAACAAATCATCAAAGTTGCAATTGCAACAACAAAAAAAAATAATTTTTAGTTTAATGTACAGAATTACCTGCACGAATAAAATACATCTTCTGTCGCATTTGTAAAGTGGAGCTATCATATTATTCAATATATTTTTTTTCTATTTCGTGTTGTTGTTTGATAATCGGCAAAAATACAAATAACTTTACTGATAATTGTAAAAATTAAAGACGTGGTTAACATTTAGCTGGAAATAAAATATGACACCTTGTGGGGTTACCTATATAGTTATTAAATTAGTACAGCAAATCGGTTTCTCTGAGATCTTGACTAGAATATAAAATGACATATAATCAATAAATTTTTTTTAATGTCTTATTTCATTTTCGAGATTCAATGTTACTACAAGGGTTAATGGCTCCGCAGTATATGTGTACTGAGCGCCACACAGCATCATCAAATAGATATACGAAACAATGATTAAAACATCTGTCTCGGCCTTGTATAGACAGTGTTACAAGTATTGTTGTGCAGAAAAAAAAAACAATTTTAATATTCAAAAAACAAATATTAATATTCGGTATTCTTTTTAAGTTTTTTTATAGGAAAGTTATGATTATGATAATAAAACTTTGAAATGTAATTGTGATTGAGAAAAGGTTGTAAATACAAAAAAAATTTGTTACTGAAAAATAAATTACACCTCTGTAACAAAGACATTAATCAATAAATATTATATATTATTTTGAGAGGAATTTAAAAACAAATTCTTGCAATATCAATTAACCTATTCCTGTATATGTCTCAGATAAAGCAAAAGAAAATGCAATTTTTTTGTGCAATGGAATACAGAAGTCCAAATCTACAAACAGATAAAAATAGTCACCTTCATCTGCAAGCGGTTCACATTCGCGTACATCCAACAACAAGAAGATTGCACTGTTTTTTACCAGTGGATAATACTCGTCACAAAAGTAATGGAATGCCAACGCTGTCTTTGCCGGTACAGTTTCCAGGTGTTTTATAGCCAATACGCCGCACTGTTCTAACTGTTGTCTATAGTTAGTGAGTAGAAAATTCTGATCATCGATACTTAGATCTCTTTGGTCCAATATTATGGGTTGTGTATTTGTGTTATTACCTGTCAGTATAAAAATAACAAACTATCAATAGCATATTAGGCACATTCGCTGCCATTCTTAGTAGGAATATGCAATAAGTTTACAGAATATAAATTTTATGAAAGATTAGAAAGTACTTTGAATATAAAATTTAGTATTTGCTTACTTATAAATTATCTTACAATACTTGATGCCAATATATTCATTTTTTCCAAATATTATTGGTATTAAGTGTATTCCTATTTATAATAATGACAAAAATATACATTTGAATTCTTTGCACTTGTATTTAGCCTAAAGCCTAGATTCATAAATTATTCCCCCTTAGGTGAGAGCTTTCTTGCATAGAGCTAAGATACGTAAATTCTGTAATTTTAGCATAGTTCATCTCAGAGCTGAGTTGATACATTTATTAGTAAAATATGGTTGTTTTGTGAAATATGAATTCATTGTTTGAATATAGACATTAAACACTACTTATATGGACTAATAGGAATGTATCTTTTTTTTTTAACAGTAGGACTATACTTAAGAAATTGAGCGTGCAAGTGATTTTCATGTAACATCAGTACTTGTAACATGTCGATAAAATAATGTAACACTCTGTAAAGTATTGATTTTATTGTAATGAAATTTTTTGGGTAAACAGAGAAGGAATGTGCTGACAACACAGTTGAAGCATTTGTAACATATTTATGTAGTCATAAAGATAAAAAAAATAATGAAAAAAAGAAAAACAATGTTTCCCTGTTTCTGTAAGAAACAAAAGTATAAAAGAGAGATCTTATAAAATGTAATTTTTGTAATTAGCATAAAAACGCATTATTAAACATAAATGTAGAAAAATAATTTATCCTAACAAAAATTTATCTTATCGTTAAGTTTCAAATCAAAATACAATCATACACCACTCTTAAAAAATCATAGTGGCAAATGTTACTGTACGTTACAGATGACTGTATTACCATAGGATTGGTTATTTCATTTTTTTCCTATGGTATATAATTATCTATATGTTTATCTCATTTTAACGTGGTTATTTATATTTGAGTTGTGCCATTTGCAATGTTACTCCACAATTGACATGAGCTCTCCTCGAGAAGTTAATAAGCTTAAAGGCAATGCAAAATTAGCTATTAAAAAAAATATATATCAGCATATCAAAAAAGGTATTCATTTGGCAAATGGTAGGCGAGCTGGGAGACATATAAGAGCCAAAATGTCTAAGAACTAAAAGAACGGGGAAAAGAGCACAACTTAGAGATGAGGTACAATCTCAGTGCGCTGGCTCAAGGTGGACAAGTAGATGGGGCATGGACTAATGTTCAGTGTGGAGATGGGTTTTTCTGTGAGCAAATGTTGCGAGTGCGAAGGATTAAAAATGATTTAAAGTGTTTTTGGAAAAAATTATTATTCTGGATTATTGTATTGGGATCAGAATTAAAATGACAAAATTTTAATTCTATTGTGCCAGAAAATTGCTTCAGTACCATGACCATGATTCTATCCATTTAATGAAATCACTGATCCGAATATTAATTAAAAGACTTTAGAAGAAATTATTGTGTAAACTTCTAAGGAAAACTTGTTCAAGTGTACAATGAAAGATATTTCAACAAAGATGGCAGATGTGATTATGCATAGGAGAGAACTAAAAGAGAAGGATTTAAATCTCATTCAGATAAAGAGCTATATAGACAGCTCAGCACCGAAATTCAGAGATGCTGGAAAGATTATGACGCATCTGTGCAGGTCTTGAACATAACCTTAACAAAAGCATATGAATAAAGAGAATGTCCTCACTGATAAGGACTAATTGTTAGAATGTATATTGCAGAAAACTCAGTGGCGGTGGAGATTGGGTTGGTGGCATCCAGGGCGGTTTTCTATTGAGCAACGCCAAAATAATAAATGTAACTTTATTTTGCTAAAATGTTCTGTCACATAATTAAAATTTACTTTTTTTCCTTTTCAATAGATAAAATGGAAAGATTGGTTAGTCGGGCTGGGCTCATTGTGGACCTTAAATAAGATTTTATAAACTTTAATATTGAAAAGATTTTTTCACATGAAGCCACCGAAACACAAATAGTTAAAAAAATCTTAGACCAGCGCTAGACTAGGAATAGACTCAGAATAGCTCCATTTTATAATGAAGAAGCTCCAATGCAGTTCATTGAACGGCTTCTTGGGAAGAAATGCTGGCAGCTTCCAAGTGGCACCTCTGTCGTAAAATCTCCAAAATTATGTCCTCTGCACAAAATTTATTGTAGACTTTTGTTATATTTGGAACTATTCCACGAAGATCTTCTTCTGGTGATGTTAGCAGAGTTTTAGGCTGAACAACACAAAATGTTACAAGAATATCATCCATTGCCCTGTAACGATGGTCTAATTCTTCGTAAAATCTATCAAGACATTCTTAACACAGATATCTGCAGCTCCTCTGGCAATGTTAGTCCAGCATCTCGCGTAATTTTTCCTGGCAAACGTTTCTGAAATTTTTTTGTTGTGTAGGAAATAGCTTTTTCCACTATTTGAATACATTGGCTTTGAGGAAAAATTTTTAGGGATTTGATTATTATCACAAAATTTTCCAGCCCAAATGTTTGTATATACTTTTATATATCATTAACTTCTTTTAAGTCTTCATTCTTCCTTCTTTTTGATAGCCCAGATGTTTGTATATACTTTTGTATCTGATTAACTTCTTCTAAGACTTCATATCAAAAGGAAAGATTGCATAAAAAATTGAAGTCAAACAAAGCTGGTATCGATGTTTAAAGATACACAAAGCTGGTATCTGGTCTTGTATCTATGTTTTCTCTGCTGCTGCTGGGATCACGCATCTCTTCGACTGATTGTTCTTCACAATTTTTGACAATTATTCTTCAGTGGTTTATCAGTGTCGTGATGAGCATTCCATTTTGTCTCTGATAGTCTTTTGACAGATACACCTACACTTTCCATTAAAATTTTCCATCGATGTGTGGATGGTGAAAAGAATGTGTAAACTCTTTCTACTGTTCCAAAAAAGTTAAACTTGAACTAACCCTCCTAAATGAGTGCACCTTATGTAGATTTAGCGAATGATAACACAAGGCGTAAACAACGCTTTAGGATTGCGTTCTTTGATTTTTGCCTGTACACCACCATGAACTTGGGTCATGGTTGCAACGTTATCTTATCCTTGATGTATATATGGTATAGATGTATGTATAAGTTATCACTCTCCAACTGTGTAAGGATATTTCAGCAAGTTCAGCTGTAGTTTCTCCAGCTATAGGCAAGAAACCTAGAAATGATTCCTTCATTTCAACTTGATCGCCTTCAATATAAACATACTGACCCCGTAACTCATCTGATCAACATGTGATATGTCTAGAGTGCTTCCGAAAATAATCCCAAAATATCTGACTTTTTATATCACTCACAATGTTATTTTTCACTTCTTTCCCCAAAAGGCTTATAAACATTTATATGATACATTTTGAATGTCTGGACAAATAAGAATTTATCCGTTTCCGTTTTGTACAGGCAATAACATGTTCAATTCTTAGCAAGTGTTGTTTTAGCACTGGGTCATATTTTGAGAGTAGATTAACTAATTCTAAGAAATTTCCTCTATTATTCGATGTAATCTCTCTATGCCCCCTAAGGAGTAGATTTTGGCTTGCCAGGAAAAAAATAACATCTAAAAGGTTACTCAAAATATCACGCCGCTTCATTTTTTCTTGGTCAAATCATTTTATATTAATGGTACATTGTTTTCTGCGGCTTCAATCCATTTTCCAAAATTTATTTTATTGGATAGGATTCCCGCAGAGAAATTCTAGAATTGAAGCATATTAACCAAATATTGAACATCTGCAATTCTATCTGGAAAATCAAAACTTATCAATATAGTGAATAGAATTAATATTCATTTGGCTACACAAAAGAGCTTATACAAGATACAGCTGTAATTACAGAACCCTGGCACTTATACGTCATGTTGCAAAACTGGAACATCTGGACATCTAACTGATATAGACAAAATATTCAATGTCAACAATTGCTCCTTTGTCAAACTGCTCAAATGTGTCCCATACCAAAAGAGATGTAAAAGAGGGATGCTATATATGATATATACGGAGAGTACATAATTCTGAAGAAACTAGAAGGCTGGGAGAAGTTTTGCTGTTGACAGCAGACTCATTTTCATTTGCAATATGCTGATGACACTATTCTCCTTACCATATCTTCTATTTCCAGTCTATTTTGTATATACAGGAGGTAGTAAGTGATAAAATAAGATGAGCAATTACTAGAATGAAAACCAAATTAATGTTGGTGGACCATGTGGGCAAGTTAGCAAGTGCCCAGACTTGAGGGTATCAAGACGCTGGATGGCAGCGGTATTCCAAAGACCCGACAATGAATAGGCATAAGTTAGCAAAGATATTTAGGATGTAAGAGTCTTGATTCTCCCATATGATTATACGAAGTGGGGACATGAAAAATTTGAGCTTAGGAGAGACAAAGGATAGATATATTACAAATATGGCACTGGAAGCGAATGCTGAGGATATTGTAGACAACCAAATATACTTAACCGTTCATAATTTTAAAATATCAAAACTCGCTTATCTGTATGCTGTATTTCCATAACATGTACTGAATTATTTTGGCCACATAATGCGAACAGGATATTTTGGATGGATAAAAACTCATCATTGATAACGACATTGTCATTATTGACAACACTGAAGACAAGAGAATGCGAGGATGATTGCCCACATGATAGTCTGACCAACCGAAAGAACTCTTCCAGGAAGTGAAGGCAACTATGGACAAGAATTGATGGAGTCAGATAACCGATTAGTTAAACCCTGTGACCACATTTTTCAGTAGTGAGGTACCAACAAGAGAAAGACGGATGTACTATCCAATAGGTCTAAATGTCTAAAAGAGCCACCACATTTTTAATTCATTGTTAGTTGTTTTAGAAACTACATATAAATAAAAATTAGAAAGGCATTCTTTGTCGTTAAATTTGCAAGATCATAGTAGAAAATTTGTCATTGTCTGTTCTGATATTCATGATCTGTCAATATTTTGGCAAATATATTCCATTCTTTTACATGATCTTTCAATATAAAAAATGTTAAACAAAACTGTACATAAAAAAATAATAGCATTCTAAACTTACGTAAGTATTTAGCCGTCATTGACGACAACTTCTCAATAAAAGTCATAACAAGAGCTGGTGTGAATGATTTTCTGCCATACGTAAAAATAAACGACGCAGTACTCTTTTCAGCAAGTATGAGTTGGACTCCTAGAACAAATAGAAGTTTAATTTTTTTCTCAAAAAATTATTATATAATTAATACACCATTTTTTTATTCCACATTAATGACAAATCATATGAAATACCACTGTCACCGCCAAACTACAGTGATAAATCAGTAGCATGTAATCATACTGGCATAAACCCGAATTTGGCCTGTCTTACTTGAGCCAGAAAAGTCTCCAGTGCCACATAAACTTTATTATAATAAAATATACTAATTAAATTATATGATGTACCTAGTACCAAGTTCTAATTAGTGCAGCAGAGTCATGTGGTACAACGGAAACAAAGATTCTGGTGATACTAATTGCTGTACCCTGAAGTTGAACTTTGCATTGTCATTCCTATTTAACCTATTTTTCACTGAGCAGTAAGAATGGTACATTCCTATATAAATAAAATATAACGATCTAAGTTAGGTTCATAGAGTCTTTACATTACCAGCTCTTTTAAAAATATAATGGCATGTAAATACTAAAATATGAACTTTATGGGCGAACAGAAAGCAGCTGGACAAGAATAGACGTATAATTTGTTTATCACTCACGTAGCAGTCTTTGAAACTGGCCACAACCATTTAAGGGTGTTTAGGAAGGTCCAACAGTTTAATACATATTCTGAATATTTACATAATCTTTGATTTTTTATTCGATTCTAAGAGGATTTATGATATAATATCAATCACAAATACAGTACAATTTTTTTTTCCTTTAAGAATATTTTAGCGATTTTTCTAAATGTATCTTGATTGACAATTAAATGAAACAACGTGATGCAGTATTACTTCTACTTTCTTTAAATTCTTTACCATGGCCTAGGTTTCGTTGTATCACAACATCTTCAGGTGGGCTATTAGCAAAAAAGTTGACGAAACCTAGGTCGTGGTAAAGAACATAAAGAAAGTAGAAATAATACTACATCACGTAGTTTCATTTAATTGTCAATAATGAATTTCTACAAAATTAACGCCAAATATATTCAATATGTATCTTGACGTTAACGAATTAGTATAGACAGTAAAAATAGAGAAGCACTTGTGAGAGTACTGCTTTTGTAACAAATAGTGTAAAAGCTGTTCTGTTTGACAGCTGAGAAGCTCCCAAAACAAATGTGAAATATTGAAGAGATTTAATGTGAAGAGATAATTTATATTATTGAGAAATGATTTTGTAAAATGTAAAAAAAAACTTAGAGAATATCGCAGCCTTATTTTTTATTTCTTTTTTAATAATTTGACATACAAAATTCAAATCAGACTAGAGATTGATAAGATTAGTTAAAAAATTAAATAGTTCTTAATGGTTGGTACATTTAAACTTGTGTTAGTTTTTTTGGTAATATAAATTAATAGTGAAAAAAATTTGTCCCAATCATGATTTTATGATTAATTTACTGTTCACAATTTCATGGGCATAGTTAAAATGAATTAAAAAAAATATTCCATACCTGCATCTATCTTCAGAGTTGATTCATCTGTCAAACTATAGCCTAATTTCATATTATCCAGATCAGCAGCAAATTCCTTATATCCATAGCTCTCTCCTCTGTTTCCAATAATACTGAATATAACCAACACTATGATACCCACAATCGACACAATCAGATATTGCCAAGTGATTGTTTCAAAAAAGGGTGACGCGTAGTGCATTTTGCCCTTTCTGTAGGGATACAACCATTCCTTATTATGTCTAAAATGAGATTTAAGATGTTTGGAGTGGTACACGGAATTTATTTTTCTCAATTTTTTTCTCTTGTCTATTAAAACCTCCGGACATGATTTTGTGCTTCTGTAACAATTATAATTGTAAATAAGTTTTAATCTGAATGATCTTTATAATATATGCGCTATAAACAGTAATAATTATGAGATGAAATAACTTCTACAATAAGCTCTTTAACCATATGAAAGGTACTTTCAAAGTTTTTATTTTTTACAATTGTGTATTATTTATTACACATGGGCTATTTTTCGAATAACTGATCCACTAGTATAACTGATCCACTAGTTTCCAAGTTTCAAGTCAATCGATCAACTAGTGATTTTTGTAAACATGTTTTCATCATTACAATGCTAGCCTTGACACCTGTGACTACATTGCGAGTGCACCGTGTATGTTGTCTCTTTCGCGCTCCCATATCTATATGCCTACCGGCCAGTCGAGCAAGCAAGCCGAAAGTTTGCGAGTGAAGGAGGGCAGGTGACATGATTAAGTCTGAACGCGCGTGTGCTGGCCAACTACCAAAAAGAAATCGTAAGACTTATTATAAAGCATATTATTTTGATATGCATTCCTGTAGACTTAGAGGTATTAAATTTAAAATTAATTTTTTGTAATAAGTGACTATTTTTCCTAAAATATTAAATGAAATTTATTGATTAAAATCCTTACTACATTTTTGCTTTGAAAAAATGATAAAAAATAACATAAAATATACAAATTAGAGAGAGAAAATTGCATAGTTTTGTTTCACTTAGTTGGCTCTCCTTAAACATGTTTTTTAACAGAGCTGGGTGGTTTCTGTATAATTTATATAATTTAATATAAACTTATAAAATATAAAGTATAATTAAATATAAACATGTTTTCATGCCGGTTCGAAAAACAAATTATAAGTGGATTTTGTGTAAGTTTGCATGGATTTCTCATACAATAAGTATCTATTTCACTTACTAGTGTCTAATATTTCGTTCTTGGTATTCACTCCTGGTTTGGGTCTTCCTGTGAAAAGGAGAAGCTGATGGCTGGTTAGGTTTACCTTAATCTATAAAAATTATCTCCCAGTGTTCTGATTGGGTAAAAAAAGATACTTCATAATCCAAAAAGATAGTACGAAATAATAAACAGTTTAAAGAAAATATATTCTTACCTATTGTCAGATTCAGATGAGCTGTCTTCATAAGATGTTAAAGTCTGTGATGTAAATGTCATACATCTCCTCGAGTAAACATATTCGTCACTTTCTGGGCAATCGCTCGATTCAACTGCCGATGAGCTGAAATCATATAATATAAATGATGTCAAAAATAAAATAAAAAGAATTTTTCTTGATTGTTTTTTTTAATGTACCACCTTCACACAGTTTTAATGCTAGAAAATTTACATAGTCTCAGTACAAATTAGTATATACTTTTCATCAAACCAGTTATAAACACAAGTATCTTAAAAACTTCAACTTAATTAAACATTTACAATTTTGTACATAACGTATGTAATTTATTCATAAATTTGTTAGATACCTTTCAAAATGTATTTCTCTGTCATAGTCGTCGTCACTTGCGCACAACGTCTGCGAGTAATTTGTGTCTAACTGTTCAATTATCGTATTTGGATATCTGTACCGACATAAATCACGTTTACGACGTTCATTTTTGTTGCAAGCGTAGGATCTGTAGGGCTGGAAAATGTCTGTGCTATAAAATAGACATAAAAGCAAAAAGGAACTAATTTTATAATACTAATGATATAATGAATTATTTTAAAAACATTTCATTTTTAATCATTTAATAGAAGCACTAACATGAGTCGCAAACACAAGATAACATTTAGACAAAATGTGATCTTTAACCCGTCTTCTGCTCGAGGGACTGATATTGGGCATGAATGAAAAACCGACCGTTATTGGAACGGCCAAATGATAAAAATATTGGAATCACTTTTTGGCTATTTTAAACTGCACGTTTGTTTCTGTATGTCGTTCGTAATAAATGGAACAGTAAGTTGTTGCAATATACATTCAATAATACGGATTATGAAAATAATCCGTATTTATTGGAGATATTTATTTAATTTTTTTTATGATACATCCAACAATTCATCTGATTTATACATGTCGAATTTATACATATTATAGTATATCAAGAAAATATGTCAGTATTCACTTCTGAAGCAATTGTAATTGTAACATTGCATATGTGCAGCGTGCAATAATTTTTTCTAAATTTGGTTTACTATATATTTACATACAAGGAGTGATCAAAAAGTAATGATAATAGGATATTCGAAGTGTTTCTAAAAATTGTAAAAAATAGTGATAGCTTGGTTATACTCTCACTAGTTACGGGTAAAAAAATCATATAAATACAATGTTACCCCTGGAAATTACATTCATTTGGGTACGAACAGTCAGAGCGATAACAAGAAAATGGAGAAAAACAAAGTCAGAGCCATCATCAAGTATCTCTGCCTGAAAAAAATGTCTACCAAAGACATACATGCTGACTTGGTAAAAACATTGAGAGACCCTGTTCCTCCATATTCAACAGTTTCACGCTGGTCCAAGGAGTTTAAGCTGGGTAAAACATCCACAGAAAATGAGCATCGTAAAGGACGGCCATCCACATCCTACACAGTAGAAAATGTAAAAAAAATAGAAGATCTTGTGTTATCTGACCTATGAGTGACCATTAGACATTTAGCTGATGTCACAGGGATCTCATAAGGCAGCATTCAGAGGACGACTTTCACATGAACAAGGTATCGTCGCTTTGTATTGGTACCAAATATTAATCGCCGACCAAAAAAAATTAGTCGACATTTCAAGAGCAAATCTTGAGAACTACGAAGCTTACCCAGACAGATTTTTGAGGCGATTTATAACCATGGATGAGACCTGGATCAATCACTTTGATCCTGAGATGAAAAAACAGTATATGACCTGGAAAAGACCGTCTTCATCGACACCGAAAAAATTAAAAGTCGCAAGATCGGCACAAAATGTTATGGCATCTGTATTTTGGGATGCCGAGGGAATAGTAATGGTTGGTTACCTGGAAAAGAGAGCCACTATTATAGGCTCTTACTACACAGATTAAGAAAATTGCGGGAAGCTATCAAGAAAAAGAAGCGGGGAAAACTTCGAGCTGGAGTACTGTATCATCAAGACAACACACCACCACATAAAGCCATATATAAATATATATATACATATATATATATATATATATATATATATATATATACATACATATATATACATAAATATACATATACATATATATATATATATATATATATATATATATATATATATATCTATATATATATATGTATATATGTATATATATATATATATATATATATATATATATATATATATATATATATTATATAGAGTGTAAATACAGAGTAATAAGAAAAATCTTATCAACTAAAACAATTTCATGCTTTTGCTATTCAATAATTTGTGTGTTTACAGCAGCTTATAGATAAATTGTCAATATTTTCATGATAATATTAAAACATGTTTTAATATTACCATCTTGAAAATTTTGAAAACATTTTTTGCACAAATAATTTGAAATAATTTTTTGTAGAATAATTTTGTGTAAAATTAGGTCGCAAGCATATTTTATGATATAAAAATGACATAATTTGATAAAAATGAGATATATTTTTATATGCATTTGTCTCTAAAATTTCATTAGCTAAAATTGTATATACAATAGGCGTTTTTTCTTAATATGTTTATAAAACAAAAAAATTGATAAACGTATTGTCAGTCACAAAGGAATGTGAAAGAAAGGGCAGACACGGTGGCTAAAATAATTTATTATATATATTATCACTCTCTTTAAGGGGATAGTGGCTATAATGTTATAAATGAAGAGAATCAGGTGTTTTAGAATAGCCATAAAACTTTAATACCATAGACTATAAAATATTGTATAAGTGAAATGTTGCAGAAATTGAAAATCAAAATTTCTTCAGAGTTGGAATGTACTTTAAATTCTCCTTTAAAACGCCTTGATAATGCAGGGTAAGAAATAACGAAACGCCATACCACATTAATTTTAGGATTAGGCTCCACGTTTGTAGGATTTGATATTGAGATTATCCTGACCCACTGGTCATTATTGGGACGTGTGTAATTTACTCCAATTCAGTCATTTTCTTAATTCTTAATTTCAATGATACAATTTCATAACAGAGAAATTATTTAATGCTCCAATTTTCTTGGGAAGTGTTTTGTTTGTATAATTAAGTAAACAATTAATTGATTATACATAATTCAATATTTACTTATTTAGTAAATTTATTGTTCTAATTGCACGATCTTTCAGTGATATAGTTTAAGTAAAAAAATTGACACTATAAAGTTCAGGCTACCTTGAAAAATGTATTATAATTAAAATATCTTACTAGTGACTGATAAATACCAGATTTTGATACAACTAATAACTCCTTATTCCCATCAATATAAGACCGGTTCTACATACTGTTTTGAATATTAATATAATAAAATTGAAAATAAACTTTGTTAGGCAAGGCAAACCTTCATCCGTTTTATACATACATAATTTTATAAAAGTAAATACAGTTATGGAGGTAACTTACCGAATCCTCGTCCGAACTCATTGGACATTCATATTATTTTTAAAGTCCCTATAATGCAATATTCTTTCAGTGTAATAAACTTCCAAAGACCTTCATGTAACAAAACAGGGAATGTTTTTTGCTAAACAAAGCTTATACAAAATCGACATAATATATTGAACGATATTTATATTACACTTTAACATTATATTATCATTTATGTTTATTTTATTGTACAATTTTAAAAGTAAAATGTAAAGAAATTACATTTATTTATTTTAATGAAATACAAATAAAATGTTGCTTATTTTCATTACACCCTAAATGTCAAATTTGACGTTTAACCAAAAATAATTTCAAAAATGCAAAGTATACAGTGACCATTATTAGCTTTAATAATATTATTTTGTTAAAATTTATTAATTTAAATTAATTAAAGAAAAGTGAATTCAAAAATTGTATTTTTAAGATATGAAAAATAGCTATTTCATAGGTAATGCCTTATTACTCTCAACAAATTGTAATTTTAATGTTATTTGGATACCATTATATATCATTAAATAATGAATATGTATAAATATAAATTACATGTTGTTTTTCATAATTTTCGACTTTATTTTTTTTAAGTTGATATTTATTGTTCTATAAAAGAAAGTATCTTTTACAGAGTAATAGGTATGAAATTAATTTATAATAAGTAGTTCATAGCATTTAGGTCGTCGCTTGCAATAAAAACGACTTAAAAAAGTAAAATATTTGTCGTTGGTAGGAAAAAAGTTGAAATAACTTGCATGTTGACGTGAGTCTGACGTCTTCAGTATTGCTTAGCTTACTTTGATTAATTTATTATATTATATGTGATTTTAATAAGATTTGGTTAATAATTAATATATTTAATATATAGGATGTCGAAAAGGAAAGGAAACAAAAAGAATGCCGCTCTCGATGAAGAATTTGAAGAAAAACCTCGAAAATCTGTCACCAATGAAACACCTGATGATATAACCTCAAAGTCGAAAGGAAGCAAAGCCTCTAAAAAGAAAGGAAAGGGAAAGAAAGACGATTGGAGTGATAACGAGGACGCGAAAGGTGACGAACAGAAGAATAATTTAAATTCTGATGACGAAGACACTGTAAAACCGGTCGCCAAAAAGGCACAGAAGAAAGGTTTGTAAATGATTCACTTTTGTTTATTAAAAATAATAAATATTTCTCGTATGTGTGGAGTATAATTTTAATTATATTTTATTTATTTTCACGTCTTTGACTGGAAAATAGATTGAATAAAATGTCAAACATTTTAGAGATGGCTTCATTTTTATTTCATCATGGGATGAAATTTATTTTTGTGTTTCATTATAAACAGAACTTTAATGAGAACACCGATATAATTGATTGTTCTTTTTCTAAAAAAATCCTTATTTCAGTAATGCCTGAATATTCAAATAATAATCGCTGAATATTCAAAGCCACATTCGGAGCTCTCCTGGTGTGCGTGCACTTTGTGGCACTTACAACTTGTATTAACCGGGAAATAGTACACTTATCTTGAGATTGAAATGAGATATGACAAAAATTTATTGGTTATAATTGTTTTATTTTGTACTCAGGAACCCAAACCCTAGCTTGTTATATGAACTTTGCAACAGCTATATTTATATATAATGTCTTTTTATGCATACAAATATATATATATACACACATAATTTTATATGTATGTGTATATGTATATACAAAGTCTACCAACTGTTTCCATTGTGTTTTAACATTTTTTAAGAGTAATAATTTTTAAAGTTAATTTTTGAAATGCATGGGTTGTTTCTTATTTTTATCGAAACATCAAGATCTAATATAAAATTAGTAAGTCAAAATGTTTTTGACTTTCGGGTAACTATAAGGCATCAATGTTTTATTTTTATTTTTAGCCAAAGGAAAGAAGAAAGCAGAAACCGAATCTTCAGATGAAGAAGACGATAACAGGACCATTATTAGCAATGCTTCCAGTACCGCTCAGAAGGCCAGTAAACCAGCTGCTAAAAAGAAGAAAGGTATTTATTTTATTTATCATCATGAAATAATAGCTCCACAACTAAATTACTCATTGCAGAGTTTAGTTCGTTCATTGGCGTTGTATAATATAGTTCACGTAACATACACCCCCTTTTTATCCCTGTGAAAGATACAGAAGACAATATATTTACATTGCAATAAATAAATAAATATTTGTAAATATGTTAATAGAAATACTATGTATTCTTAAATGTTTATAAGGACCTATATGTGTTAGGATACTTTGTACATGATAGGTTTTTTTACAAGTAATTAATCTTCAATTTGGTTTTTAAAAACTGCTCTTCATTTAGGTTCATTACATCCTGACATGAGTGAAGATATCTATAACAACTAATAAAATATTAGCATTTCTGAATATATTAATATGTTACACGTAAACTTTACTATAGATTGTAATTTTCTTGATTTTTAATATGTTAGTTGTATTTAAGTATTAGTCTTTTATTATTAATAACAATAATTAATGTTTGGATATAGAGTCATAAGCTATTAACATTAACGACATAAGTATTGTTACCTGTTTATTATTACTAATGCTGTGTGACATTCATGACTGTATATTTCTAGGTAAAGGAAAGAAAGACGATTGGTCGGATGATAGCGATAAAGAAATTAAAATGGAAGAATCCGAGGAGGAGGAAGTTCAAATAGCAAAACCTATTTCTAAGAAGAAAGGTATGTGTCATTTATGTTTTTTGTTATGTATTTGGATATGTTGTTTAGATATAATTTTCTTATCTTATTAACTGGAGTTTTAATTATCTCAAGAGCTACTGAATCAAATGAAGTTTTCACTGATTTTTAACGTGTGAAATGTTGTATGTATTATGATATTCCCTCAATAAGGGACTCCCTTATTGAGCTACGTACTGATCTGACATTGAATATAAAATGATGTTAAACCATTAAAGATATGTTAAAACGTTATATGAAAGAAGCATGTGTATTGAAAAAATTTACAACTTAATCTATAATTATATAGACACATTTATAACAGGTATCTTTTATTGTTTATTAAATTTTGTTGTTTGTATGAGTGACCAACACACTTTTTCATATGTCCTATAACTATTTGGTCAATAGTTTTGCAAGTGACATTAAGTGATGTCACTGGCATTTGTTTGCGGTTACAAATGTTTTTCCATAGGTTGTAAAATATGAAAATCTCAGTAGCACCTCCATTTTGTGCTATGCCACTGACATTTGTCTCTTTGCTTTGTACGCGACTATAACATAATGTTATGTGCATTTGTCTTATAGTTATATACGTGACTAAAAGCGATGTCATCATCATTTGACTAATAATTTTCACACGGTGTTAATGTGATATCACTAGACATCGTAGTAACATTTTAATAGTTATCTGAAATAAAGCCAGAGATGCTAATCAATAATTAAAAGTCGCTAATATTTAAAATATATTGTATGAGATGCAATTACTAACTTTATTTTGTTGGTTGGTAAGAATAAGTTTCCGTCTGGAAATTCAAGCTGGATACTTTATGTAAGGAATGGGGTTTTTGTTTTGAAATTGATGATAATTTGTATTTTTGAAAAAAAAATTGTTTATGGTCTTTCTTACTTTTTTAGGGTTCGACAGCCAAGTGGCAAAAACAGAACCCTTACAATTTTGTCACGCCAATCTGTCCATATGTCACAGCCATTTTACTTGGAGACTGTTGGCACTATACAGATGAAATTTGGATTGTAGGTGTCTTCTATGAATTATTATACAAAGAAATAGTGGAATTATGAAAAAAATAATATTAAGTGTGGCACTCCATACATTTAAATGAAGGATAAAAAAAATCCAGTGCACATGGCATGTGGAGTGTCATCAGATAGGTCTTAAAATTTATATGGCGGTTCCAAAATGACTTTTTTTATTTAAGTCGATAATTGGTGAGATATGCGTTTCAAAGTCTTGAAAAGTGTGTCTCTAACTTTTTAACTAACGTGTGTAAAATTCTGAAAAAAAATGAGAGTAGTAGAATTTAAAATAAACTTTCAGCGAAAATTTGTTTAAATTAGATATTTTGTGTTGCTTTTGAGATGTGGGATATTTTCGATACAGACTACAGCGATAACTTTGTCGTTTTTTTTCAGTGTCTATGAGAAATACAAACTTACAAGTTCAATATTGTTTGGTGCCTTCGTGCATGAGTACGACAAACACTTAGGCGGATTTTTTAAAATTGTGTTAAGCTCTTTGAAAAGAATAAGAGGATTTCTACAAAATATTTTGTATTTGGCCAGATTTGCAAAGATTTTATATAAACATAATGTAATTTTTGGTAAATTGTGAGTTTTAGTGGTAGGAAAATTTATTATAAAAGATAGGGTTGCAATCTAAGACTTGCCAGCGTCAAGTCATATTTGGTTCATTTCCTACAATGTCATAATCAATACAAAAAGATTATATTTTTTGACATAAAAGCAAATGAATTTTTGACAACATTTTTAAAAATGGTCTTAATGTATAAATTTTTTTTCAGACCCTTTGATTTCTTAATAAATTATACATTATGTTCTCATGAGAAACATTGTTTTCTCTTCACTGGGAAAAAGTAATTGAATATTGATATCACCAAGTGTCTTTAAATTGGTGTTGGGTCTAAAAAATTCAGTGTTTTGGTTTAAAAATATATAAATTACTCTTTGTCAGGCAAACATAAAAAGGCAGTCAAGTCTGAATCAGAAGAAGAAGAGGAACCTGAGGATGATCTAGAGGAAATAGAAAAGGAGTTAATCGAAATGAAATTAAAGGAGACAGAAGTTAAGAAAGAGAAGCAACAAGACACTAAATCAGGAAAGAAGGTAAGTAACTTTTATGACAATTGTACAATTGTATTTGCATATAATTGTAATAAATGTTAAAAATAATAAATGTAAAACTTGCAGATTTTAGAGGAAGTCCATTGTGACAGCTCGAAGAATGGCTTTCTTCATTAACTCTTTAAAAAGAAAGAAGTATTCTTTCTTTCTTCATCAATTTTAATTATATTTGTAAGGATTATAGAAAGCAAGCAGCTTATTTAATTATATTAGTAAGGTATATAGAAAGCAAGCAGCTTATTATAATTTGAACTAAATTTCAGTAAAAAAAGGCTTTTATTAATTACATTTAATTACTAGCTGTACTTCTCAGGAAATTTTGAATAAGAAAAGTTGTTAAGAATAATGAACATTATAATTTCTCTCCTTTTTTTTATTTATTTTTACGATAGCTATGAGTATAAAGGTGTCTAAAAATGCTAACTGATGGCATTGGCAGTACCAATATCATAATATTCACCAAGTACTCATCAAGATAAATGGACTGACAAAAATTCTAAAAACAGATTTTCTGGTTTCTGTTATCATTGAATATGCTAAAACAATCACTCTTCGTAAAATATTTTCCGTATACAGAATTCACTCTGTTACAGTTTTATTCACTCTGTTATAGATTCAAGTCCATTAAAATGTTTGTCCCATAATACATGCAATAGCTTCGATTTAGCTTATCTGAAAATACAAAGTAGACTACACCTTTACTGAAATAAATTCGTCATACATCTCAATTGTCTGCTTATAAACATTTATTAGGTTGATTACTTCTTTTTTATCTGATAATTGACGTTTATTGGTTTTAAAAGGATAAATCACTTTGCAAGATGTCTCATCAAATTCATCTTTGACGAAGGAACTTTTGATGAATCATCTTGCGAAGTGTCCGTAGCTCTATTTGTGTGAAAGTTAGGACTTCACTGCTTAGTGCTTATGCTATATACAGTAAAGATGATAAGAGTTATTAAGCTACCAATAGAGAGAAAATATTAATATCATTTGTGTAATATATCTTGAGTAACAATATAAGTTAGTGTAAAGTCAAAAAAACACAAGTTACATTAATATAATATGGAAAGATTATTGTGATCTGGAAGAGATAATTTTTAGGGTGTTGTAGTCGAGTGAGAAAAAATTTCATTCTTGTGATTTTGTAATGTTTGTCTCTGCCACACAGCACCACGATTCTTTCAATTTAAGTTTAATCATAATTAAATTTTTCTGAAACATGTTGGTTAATCACGTCAATGCATAAAAATGAAAATGTAAATCAAAATTGTTTATTAGCAGATCCTATCTGTAATAAAGAAAGTTTTTCAAAATGTAATCGAAAATGCTTTACATATTTTTTTGTTACGGTGTCTCATTTATTAGAAATGAGTGATCACAAAGTTAAAAGGTTTGCCACTTCTGTAACTTTTTAACTATACATGTGATAAATTTGAGAAAAATCTAAATAGTGGCATTTAGTAAACACTGCAAAGGAAAATTTTTTACTAACTTGCAGTGATAAATTCAGGAGATATAGACAATTGAGTAATTTTTGACTGGCGATAGATTCATTTCAGTTTTGGAAAAAGATAATGAAAAGTGTATAAATTTTACTAATCAAAATGCAAGTTAAGAAACCAAATTTTTTACATTATTTTTAACATATTTAGCAACATATCAAATAAAATTTAATACAACGAAGTTAATGAAAAATATGTAGCTTGTAAATAAAAGCACAAAAGAAAAAAGAGATTGTAATTACAATTTTCGTAAAATGGTTAAAATATCATTATATGAACTTTAATCACTTCAAAGTTGCTTTTCAAGAATCGATGAATAATGTCTTATATAGTTTTAACGTTTTTTATATTACTGATGAAATTAATGAAGATTGTCTGAGTAAATTATGTGTCGTCGTTATGAATTAGTAAATTATGTGTCGTATGATGACGCCGTGGTATGTTGGGTTGATCACAAGGCATACGGCCTTTGACGATGCGATGCACCGCGGCGACCCGGGTTCGATTCCCGGCCGTTCGTCGAACGGGGCTGGACTGGTGTTGTGATTGGCTGTAAGAGATTGCTCTTGTGGCAATAAGTCCGCCAGATGTATCAATTAGATACATTAAAGTATATAAATAAATAAATTAAATATTATAATTTAAATACTAAAATTTTGCATTGCACTTATATATTACATTGCATCTAAAAAATATTAAAGTAAATTGTATTGTTTATTGCGTTATTCAAATATTTTAATGATTTAGAATGGAACCGCTGAACCACCAAGCAAGAAGGAAGTGAAGAAACCGAGGACGCCTACTCCTGAACCGAGTGATAACGAGGCAGCAGAGGCTAGCGACGAAGATGTCACAATAAGCGAGGAGAAAGATAAAGTATGTGGTATAAAAAAAACTTTCTGATTTATGCTTATGACTACACGATAGAATTTAAGATATTGGGGAATTATTCAACTGAATCAGTGTTTTGATCAACACACTGGTTCTATGTAACTCAGATTTTCATGATTTTTGGTAAGCAGCAATATACCATAGACTTATGAAAAAATACTAAATTTCAGTTGTGTGGCAAAATTACTTTTGAAGTTATTGATTTTTAAAAATTTAACTTTCTGTCAAAAGATTACACATTTTGACAATTTAATTGCTTGTAGGTTAGCGACCAGTGATGATACATACCTGGGAGTAGTCTCATTTTAAAGTCCTTGAATGGAGCTTTAATATGATAGGGGCTACAATTAAACAATTTCAAATTTGAATTTCTCAAAAAGTGACTTTACATGACTTGGTGAAACAATCATTCTTATTAATATCTATAATCAATTTGGTCTCGGAATATTTGACTTTGATATGGGATTTTGAATTTAGTCATTTTTGTCCAATTTAATTTTTAAATTATTTGCTTCAAGTTGATACAGTAGATAACTGTCTTCTTGGTCATTGAGTTCACATGTGGTGAAACAATTGTTCTAATTAATAATTATAACCATTTTGGTCGCAGAATGTTTGATTTTGAAACCTGGTTTGCTATTTTTGCTCTTGATATTATAGACTGACCTTTTATTTCATTACTTCCACAAGCTAGTACATAGTAGCCAGTAGATTGCGCTATTTTTTTTTCTTTATTTTGATAAATTAACAAACCCCCTTAATAAAATAATGTGATAACACAGGCATATATATCACAAAAAAATATTTAACAAACTAAAATTACATATTGACTAATTTTGTGATCCATAACTCATTTACAAATTTCAAATGTTTACTGTGAAATGTTATAGGTATACCGGACATTACGGTCAAATGTTTACATCTGCTGTCTTTAAATATTTAATTTGTATCAAACCTCTATTTACAGCCGACCTGACAAAATGATATTTAACATCAACATGCTTACTCCTTTTATGAAATATACAATTTTCACTTACTTCTTTGCACTTTGGTTATCATTGTAAAGTAATACAGGCAAACTGTTTCTACGTTTTTAATTTACATAAAATAGCATACTAGATGACTCGAGGTAATATTTACGGATGGCTATCATTACAAAGTAACACAGGCGAACTGTTTCTACGTTTTGATTTATATAAAATATTTCTTAAATAGATAGCATACTAGATTTCTTAAATAGATAGCATACTAGATTTCTTAAATAGATAGCATACTATAATGATACCATTGAATCACTAGTGAGGATTCTCTATGAAAACTGGATATCGAGATTTGGATTCCCAGTTACGATTAGCAGTAAAGTAGGATGACAGTTCGAGAGCCAAACTCAGCAACATTGCTCATTGCATGGGTATCCAAAAAACCCAAACTACATTTTATCATTCGCAGTGCAAAGGAATTATCAAACATTGACCAGTAGCCAAACAACATGGACACCTAGCTTACCTACCCAAACTCTCACAGCTATGTACTCAGCTTCAGTACTTGACGAGGCAATATATAATTAGTTTGTTGCCTTTTACATTCATGTGATATTATACTGCCAGTCTTTTTAAAAATTTATCTAGTATAGAATTTCTTATCAATGGAACCTGAAGCTCAGTCAGGGTCTACATAACCAGTTAAATCCAAATTATCCTTTACATACTTCAAACCAAAACTTTTTATATTTCAAAACATGTTTTCATGCGTACATCCAGTGACTTAAGTAACAAACTGCATAGGATATATTTGGTCTCATTATAATTGACAAATATAACAAACTATTAGCTGCTGACAAGGATATTGAGTACAAAAATTACTAACTTTCTCTAATCTTAAGTTAATTTCAATTGGTATATTCTTTGTTTACAATTTTCCATATTAAATTTCTATAATAAATATTCTATAAATTGTTGCTGATCAACAATAAGTACATTCCTTTCTTTTCTGACTCGCATACCTAAACTTTGCTTTACATTTCTTAAACTTGAATCTAGACTATAGCTCATTTTTAAGGTAATCTGTTTCTTTTGTACAATTTGAAAACGAAAATAAAGCAACAAATGTCTTAACATTTCCATTCTATTTAATATATAAATAAGTTTCATACATAGAATTTTCATAATGTAAACTTTCTAAACATTTATATTATATATATATATATATATATATATATATGTATATATATATATATATATATATATATGTATATGTATAAGTATATGTACATATATATATGTATAAATATATATATATATATATATATATATATATATATATATGTGTGTGTATATATATATGTATATATATACACGTACATATATACACGTATATATATACATATATATATATATACAAAGTTTATAGGTCAATTTATATACACAGTTTCATATAAACATGGAATACCGTAGTGATAGTTATGGTTACCGTAGTGATGGGTTATCTCTAAATCATACTTAACTCTAAAAGTAAATAACAATTTTAGTGTTAAATTACGAAGCACCGAGGAAAACGTTTCTTTATACTTTACTTTATTATCATCTTCTAATTTTTGTAATTAGTGCCCACTTGCACTGAATAGCTACTACTTCATATGTTTTATTTTCTTTAAATGACTTCAGTTCTTCTTCTATAGCTGAACACTATTTCTCGGGCTCTGGGACATTTAGGATTTCCTCGAAAGTTATCTGGTTTTCCTGTATACCTAGCTCACTTTCTATACACAGGTTACCCATAGCAGAAGTCGACCCATAGTGGATGAAGTCCTTTTTAAGGACTGCAGGCTGATATTAGTACACAAAAGTTATATGTGAAACAATGGTAATTTTTCATATATCCATGGATATATAAAAAATTGGCATAATATATTGAAAAGATTGTCATAATAAAACTTCACCAACGCTAACAGGTATCAGAACCGCGTTCTACGAAGATAACTATTATGGAGCCGGCTGAGAAAAAGCTTACTAACAAGGAGAAGAAGAAATTGAAGAAGCAGGAGGAGTATGAGAAGCAAATGGAGATGATGACCAAGAAGGGTGGGCAGGGGCACAGCGACTTGGACAGCAATTTCACTGTCAGTCAGGCTCAGAAAAGTGCCGGTGAGTTTTGATTTATCAAGAGTTAAACTGATTGATTGTGAGCTATAGATATGTGATAAGACTTGTTGACGTTGCACAAGGTAGACATGTATGCAAAGACTTCACTACAGGTATGCTATTGCTAACTTATGTTTGTATTACCAGTGTCACAAAAAGAACTAAATAATTTGGTTGCTCGTTTGTGATTCTTGCTTCATAACTTATTTCGGAATATGTTTCCTATAAATTACGATCAGGCATCTTTTAAATGTAATTTGCTGTTTTTTATAATGGTACAATAAATTATATTGGTATAATGGTACAATAAAAGTATTTGTTAACTTATACAGCATTCCGTTCCAAAAGAGAATGTTTGTAAGCAAACCATTTTATCACTTAAAGTACGGTTGGCACAAGTATATATTCAATCAGCCATTTGTATTCACATAACATATTTTACTTCTCCCGTGACATTATTGATATACTATAATCACGGTATTAGCTCAATAAATTTTCAAGTTAAATATCGTTATTCAGATAAATTTTTACTAATACATAGAGATAAATAGAAAACCCTTGATGTCTATCACACAAAACTCGGGCATAAAATATTTCGGAACAATATTCAATATTCCAACGCCCATGAAATCTTTACCCGTAGGTATTAAACTACGACCATGGTCTCCTCGCATATAAAGCAATAAAATCCGTTTCGTATAGTGATTTACACATCGGCTACGCGCTATCGATAAAAAGAACACCTGGTCAGTGACTCACGCATTTTCTACACGCTTTTTTCACTTCCTCGAAGCCAATTAAACATACTGACATCACCTTTGCTAGATTTGTAATTATCTTGGTGGAGTAATAGTCACAATACCCTGTTAATAACTAACATTATTTAAGTTAGTCCATTCTCATAAACAGTGCAGACGTGTTGTTTACTTATTTGTGGAACTTGTTTGTGGCATGGCTACTAAATGGACTCTAATATCTTCTGTCTTGGCTTGTTAACTGGAATTGATTATAATTTTTATATATTGTGATAAATTAATTAAATGGAAGCTTTTTTGAGAGCCGTATTAAATCTGCTGGTGTCAATATTAATCAACAAGCTCACATTGTAATCGACAATATTTTGACATTTTTGAGTGAAATTAAACAAGACCCACCAAAGTTAAAAAATCTTAATAAGATGTGAGAAATACTGTGAAAAGTTGTGGTGTAAGCTTAAGAACAGTAGATAACATTAAAAAATGGTTTGGAAATGGTAAACTGAGTTGCCCCATGAAGAAATTAATTAGACTCGTCCAGTAACCCGTCTAAATGATTTTGACAAAAGTGGTATTAAAGAAATAATCTCATTGTTTTTACCCATCATGGTTTATATATTGCGGGTTGTTTCATAAACCATGAAGATTCTTGTGAAACTTGATAGGGAATAATGTAAACGACATGCTATAATTAGTTCAGTACTTCTTGACTTTTTAATGTTTATAAAGACAGATATACTGACACAAAGTTTTAAAATATTTATAGACAAATTTGTCAATACCGTTTGCAGGTCAGCTAGCAGCCCTTGAAAACGCCGTCGACATCAAAGTAGAAAACTTCACAATAAGCGCTAAAGGCAATGATCTCTTTGTAAATGCCAATCTTTTGATTGCAAATGGCCGTCGGTACGGTCTCGTGGGACCGAATGGACACGGGAAGACGACACTACTGCGGCATCTCGCACAGAGGGTATTCCCAGTGCCGCCGCATATAGACATACTGCTTTGCGAGCAGGAGGTGGGTGCCAGCGATGATTCGGCTGTAGTTACCTTATTAGCGGCCGATATCAAGCGAACAGGTGGGTAATTAGTTTATTTGATGCCTTTGTTTTAATTAATTTAGAAAAATGAAGAGATTTCAATTATAAAATATATTTTTTATAATTATTGCCAACACAAGATAGAAGGTCATAGGTTGTTATTACTATGATTAGTTTTGAACCAATTTTTATTTAAAAAAAAAAACAATATGTCACATGGTCTACTAGGCCCTGTGTACCTTCATTGAAGATTATCATAGAAACATAAAGCACTATTTCAACAATGATAGTATCGCCAGAAATTGATTTAGGTGCTAGTTGCCAAAGAATTGAAGCATTCAATATTATTTTGGATAAATCCACCGCATACTCCTCAATAATTAGGGTTTTGAAAGATTTTCATATATATGGTCAATAGCTTCAGCAGCATCTTTAGGGATTGGTGGTTTAACAACAAACGGTTCCAGATTGTCTATTGCGAAAATACTCTGAAATCTGCATCAAGGCTGCACATTCTTGGAACAATTTCACTCAAATAATATTATACGTGTGGTCAATGTTATAAGGATTTATAGAAAAATAATTATAAACAATAACTTTTTAGACCACAGAAACAAGTTCACTGTATGAATGTTTTCTTACTACTAAATATGCGCGTTAACTCTTTGTATTGACTAAATACAAATATCATTCGTACAAATATGATAAACTTGACCACAGAATGGAGTCTGGAATTTCCCGAAAATAATGAGACACTCAGTCTGAGCACTCCATCTGTGTGCTCTATCCCCGTGAATTACCTTCTTCTACTTATGACGACACAACTTTCTTATTTCTATAAATTTTGCCATAACATTTTATATCACATTTTCTTGAAAGTGTGTATTTTAATTATGTACAAAAAAATTTATTATATTATGTTTCAAAGTTCAGTTTAAATTTCATCGTATGCTGGCGTTTCTTGGTCTATACAGTGTATTTACATATATACATAACACTTTATAAGAGAAACATTTTCTCTTATAAAGTTCTTGATATATTTGTATCAAATTTTTCTTTTATATTTGTATCAAACTTCTTATCAGAAGAGAAAGCTACTGAAATTAGTAACGAACAAACTATAACAAGATTTATATTTATTTATTCCATTAGTAGCGATGAGTGTTAAAATGTAAAACGTCCTCTACAGTACTCGCAAAGTTACCTCGACAAAGTGCTCGTCGAAGTTGATCGCAGTCTGAAGTATGTCTGAAGTACAGTCTGAAGTATGCACAAAGCGAATCGAAGTACCTCTCTACACTATTCTCTTCACCTAACTCGATCAACTTCGCAAGTAGTGTAGTGCAAGTTTAAAGTATAAATATTTTTTAAGCAATGGATTTGTTGTAAGGTTACCATAAATTGTAAATAACTATAATAATAATAACAATGTTAATAGTACTATTATTTATAAGCTTTTTTGTTGTTTTTATTTTTATTTACTTTTCTGCTTTTGATTTTTATTTTTTTTACTGAAATATGTTACAAAGTTCTTATAAATGGGGGAAGTAATGTTACGCCTTCTTAAAGACAAGTGTGATATGTCTGCTTTGGTTCTACCAATGATTAACTTCTTTAAATTTATAGCAGTTTACGTCGATATCTCTCAAAAGTTACATTATGGTGAAAGACCATAATTTAAAAGTTTATCTACTAGAATAGTGTTATATATAAAATGTTATATATAGCATTTTACAAGAGTTATGGAGAGGTGGATATTTATTAAGAGCCTTAATAAAAAGCGAGTTTTTATTAGGAGTTGTATATTAGATAAGGAATAAACTGAGTGCATAAGTTCATATATATATAGATATATCATCTACAGGGTTTGTCCGTAAAGTAATGAAACTGGGTTTGGCAAAAAGAATTTATCGATATGAACAGTAGATATTGTAAAAGTCTTCAAAATAGTCTTCGTAGGTATCTATACACTGTTACCAACGCGATTCCCACGCTGCAAAGACTGCCTTGAAGTCAACTGCTGTAACCTCTTTCAGAGATTCTGTGATAGCCCGCTGGATGGTGAGAACATCTTTAAAACGGTCACATCAGGGCTGTATAATGGCTGCGACAAGGTTGCAAACCCTATCCGGGCCAGGTCGTGGTGGTGTATTGTCGTGGAGGAGCTGCCAGCGTTCGGCAATCTCCAGTCGCTTCCGTTTGATGGCTCTGTGCAGGGGTGCAAGGATTTTTTTGTAGAAAAGAGTCCAGGAGATTTTTTACTATGGCCACATTATTGTCCAAACCACTTGTTGAACAACCTTCTGATCGCTCCGTGTATTCAACGGTCTTATTTTCTTTTTTTTAACTCACTGAAGCACTGGAAAACCTGAACCTTTCACAGGGCGACGTTTTTGTAACCCTCCTTAACCAAGGCATAGTCTCGAAAGCAGTTTTGCACAGGTGAAAGCAAAATTTAATCGCATAGTTCTGCTCCAGCGAATGCCCCATTTTTGATATTTTCTGCCATGACAAAAACTCAAAAATAGCTTTTGCACCATACATAATCCTCACTGCGTCAGGGCTCGGACGCGACTGCTGCCTGATGTGTCGCTTAGCTTAGACCCCCACCATAAATCTCACCACCAGAGAGCGTGCAGCTGGCGATTGGAGCACCGCACGGCGGCCAGTCTCATTATGGGCAAACCCTGTATATAGGGTTTGTGCAGGATGTCATCAGTGCCATCTGATGATAAATAAATAAATTCTGGTTATGCTACTGTCTTTTGTTTTTATAGAAACAGAGTTTAAGTATATAATCAGTTTTCTTTCAATTAAATAAAGAAAAACATTGAATAATACACTTCACCGACTTGTTCCTTTGCTTATCACGCTTATTTAATGTATAGTTACGTAATAATTTCAGTCGAGTATTATTTACTAGGAAATTTACACAGTATTTGATGGTGATCCTTGTTTATGTAACTACTTGACCAGTAATATTAACCTCTATTTGATGATTAAATTTTATCACATTTACACCGTGAATTTCCTTAAATAATTTCCCCCCTTTGTCAGTAGTACTTTTTCGTATTCCACCAATATTTACTGCTGAAAGTCGTGGTTTAAAATTCTATCCATTTCGTAATAACAAAATGTATATTGGTTAGTATATTAACACATTCATGGTTCTTATAAGTTTCCCATAGATCTGTATATAATTGTGAATTTTTTTTATAATAGGCTTACTTGCTCTACAGGTTTGTGGTATTTTTGAACGTTTCCTTTTACTTAATTACAGAATTGTTGAAGGAGTGTAAGGAGTTAGAGGCAGAGACTGAAAAAGGCAATCTAGAGAAGCAGGATAGACTAAATGAGGTGAGTCCTTTTTAGAATCTTCATTAAATGTCCTTCAATTTCTTGTTACGTATTTAAAAATGAAGTAAATAAACGTTGGTTGGTAAACAATTCTGTAAGACGTATTTCATATATTTTTATATTTATAATTCATAAAAAAAATGCAAGGTTTAGTTTTTCAAAAATCGAATCTCACATTCATTAATACATAACATAACACACTCCATGATGTTTAGTATTTCTGTCTGTAAAATACTAAGTACTGATATTGACAAACATGTAAACTAATGTCCTTATTTATGTTGTTTTGAAGCATTCTTTATGTTTCTTGTATAGTCCCTATTATGTTTTTTTCTAATAAAGCATTTGTTTTGCATTGTTTTCATTTCACGAAATTGCCTGTAATTTTTATAGAGAAAAGAAATGTTATTATTTAATTTAAAAACTACCTTCAAAATTGTCACAAAATCCAGTTCAAAGTTTAGATTGATTTCTTTGAAGTCACTTTTGTAATTTAGATATCCATCTGCTATCTATGCTCTGTCCCTTCATCGCCGCTTGAATCAAATGCTGCGAACTTATCTAATGGTTACCATATAAGTTGATACATGATGTAAAGAACGCGTAAAAGAAATGATGAAGAAGAAATGATGGAAAGACGTAAAACAAATGATGGAAAGACGTAAAACAAATGATGAAAATGTTAAATGCAAGGGATGGTATCAAAATTTTATTTAACCTTAAACAAAACGCCATAAAGCGAAAACCACCTGTGTTATAATTAATATTTTTTATAATAAAATATGATATGCATATTGTATTAATGATGAAGTGCCATACACTTCTTACATATTTAATAGCCAGTTTTCATGTTGTTTATGCCATTTTAGTTAGTTTTCTATAACTTGTAATGAATGTTACATCACTTGAGGTTATGGTCTATGGTTTATTTATCTATTTGTTAATGGTGTTACATGATGTTGTCTGGGTGGGAATTGTGGCGACTATGTTTGGTTAAAGGAGACATTTCATTTTTTTAAGATTTAGGGTTTTAGTTCAATTAACTTTCTACAATCAATAGTGAATCAAGCAATCTGTTTATTAATATAGATTGCTGAAATAATTTTAGGTTAGGTACCTGTACTGCGTTAAAGCAAATGTCACCTATCTAATTAAGAAATAGATCAAATAAAAAGAAATGTTCAATTTTTTTTCTATGTGGAACATGGTCAATGTATTTTGAATGGTCAGTTACATGGTAAGTTAATGGTAGTTTGGTTACTTCAGATTCTTTGTCACCGAGTGTTGAATAAATAAGTCGATTTTCTCATGTATATGTATATATAGGAACTAAAATTTTTCCATTATCTTGCTAAAGGTCTGCTTCGATGAGAAACAATATGGAAAATTACTACACAGTTTTATTCCTTTTGACAACTTATATTCAATATTTTGACAATATATGTTTTATTGGTTTTTTATATTTCTTAATATATTGTTATGTGCCAATGTCAATCAAATATTAACTTATTGTTAATATTCAGATCTTAAATAGTTTTAATTGAATTTGGATCCTTTAATATGTATTTTAGTTCAAGTGCACCTATGTTAATATTTATTTTTATAATATATACATATTTATGTGAATTAGGTATATGCAGAGCTGAAAGCAATCGGTGCGGATTCGGCAGAGCCCAGAGCCAGGCGTATCCTGGCTGGTCTAGGTTTTAATAAGGAAATGCAGGATAGACCAACGAAGAACTTCTCTGGTGGATGGAGGATGAGGGTGTCTTTGGCCAGGTGAAATGAATTACTTTCTATAGTTTACTGATAATAATAATACTTTAAAAAACCAATGTGGTATATCCGCCTATTTTCATTACATTTCCAATACAGTAGATTCTAATTATCTTGATTGTAACCACTGCTTTTGTATTTCTCGAAATAATAAACGAATCTAAATAAATGACAAGTTAGTTTTAAAAAGTGATGTAAATATGCCAAGAAATCACCAGAGGAAGTCATCCTTTTTATAAGCATCTTATCATGGTTGTCTCGTGCTTCTCACAAGTGGAAGCAATAGAACATGTATTAAGTGTAGAAATTCAAGATCTATGACAACACTTTATATTTAGTTTTTCGGTGCTTCTGGTAGGTGGCAGCCCTAATCACATATTGCAAGTGTTATATTGTTTTTTTTTCACACACACTGAACACACTGTGTGCACACTGAACTCACAAATAACACATAATTTGTGAAGTTTTTTTCTGTATGTCTAGTTTAGTAATACCTTGAGCCATTATACATGTTTCAGTACTGAAACCTTGTTTGAGTTTGTTATTGCCCTTTTTAGAGTTATGTTAAATAAGTTATTGATTCTATATTTGTTTATTTACATAGGGTTGGCACAAATCTCCAAAACTTTGAAATAATAGGATTTCCTATACACGTCTGAAAAATTGCTTTTAATAGTAATGTTAGAAAACAGCTGGAGCTATTCTACAAGTGTAATAATGAAGTAAGTGGGCACATTGTCGGAACACATTTTCGTATGAGTGAGTCAAATTGTGTTGCGTTGTAACTGTATTGATAATTGTTATAATGTCAAAGAATAGAAATAATGCACGTCTGTATGGAATTCTTTAAGCTATTGTTTTATTTGTGTGCAGAAATTAGTAACTTAGTTATTTATTAATTGACATACATTTTTATTTAAACAATGGTGCTACTTGAGAAATGCTTTTGCGTGGAGAAGCAAAATTTTTTTTGGAATATAACTATGATATTATAACAATCTTTGTTCGCAATCGATGACACGCTTAGATTTGTGTTTTGCAGAGTTCCAAGATGTTCACTTGGTATGATGATCGATGGCATAAAGAGTGAATACTACCATATTTTCTTGAAAATCAAAGTTCCGTACTTGTTCTAACTACACATTATAAATAGGAGTGTTAAGAGACAAATACTGTGCAAGTTTTTTTTTTTATATTTATCCTCTCCAAAAGAAACCCCCGAGTTATGAACAGAAATATGTTAGCTGTGACAAACACAATGTATGGTAATGAGGCAGGTAGAGATTAACGGAAAACAAGAAGTCGGTGAGTGGGGTATGGGACAAAAAATGTTGGTAACCTCTGCTTGCGTGTCATTCTTCTTGCTGTGTTCCACACAGATTCATTTAGTTATTGGTAATTGTGCTAATTACAGATACATCTTTGTAATTTCAGAGCTCTATTCGTGGAACCAACGCTTCTGCTGTTGGATGAACCGACGAATCATTTGGACTTGAACGCTGTCATCTGGTTGGATAAGTGAGTAAAAATTTGATGGCATTTTTTCTTATTTTCAGTATCGTTTATAAACCCTAGTCAAATTTGCTAGTGAGATAAGTTGATAAGTGATGATACACATTACATATTAGGGATGTCCGTTTATACAAATTTGAAATAGTAATTTACATCCTAGCGTGTAACTTTGTGATAATATAAAAATTTTAATGCTAATTTAAAACTTGAGTAAATAAAGTTTGAAAAACTTGCTTAGTAAAATAATCTTAAAGTCATAGTAAAAGGTTACGTCGGTTCAGAGGCGTGGATATCTACATAAATATTAAGCGATAGTTTAGTAGGATATCAATTTCAGCTATTTATTAAATTTTAGCAAACTTAATCTGCGTTTGGTATATTTACTTTTAAGAACAAGTTGGAAGATTATGTGTTTGCCATACATAGGTATATGTCAATAGGTATATCTTAAAATAATTTAGAGCGACGTCCTTTATACAAGGAAAGATTACATAACAACTATAGGGACCGTTTAAGAAACTAAAATGTCATTTGAAACAACATTTGAAACAACGATATTATAATCAAACAAAATAAGAGTAAATAGGTAACGTTGCGAACAGCGCCATCTTTATTTCTTGTGTATAATTTATAATATTATTTTTAATAAACATCATAGATGGAGCTACAACTTGAACCGCTTGCACATGTAAAATTTTAATTTAAAATTTATACACCCCTCAAAACATATTGTAAGATTCAAAAAACGTGCTTAGACCCCAGGTTATAAATGGAACATAACCTCATTTTTATTTTGAATTGATGTAAATAATTCTGCAAATACGGTCAACCTTTTTATGTGATCTTCACCTTCTTTTATGACAATCATATGAGCTAAGGAAAAAATTTTTTTACCAGTTATCTCCAAGGTTGGAAGAAGACGCTTCTGGTAGTTTCCCACGACCAGTCTTTCTTGGACAACGTTTGCAACGAGATCATCCATCTAGACACCCAGAAGTTGTACTACTATAAAGGAAACTATTCCATGTTTAAGAAGATGTTTGTCCAGAAAAGGAAGGAAATGCTCAAGGAGTATGAGAAGCAGGAGAAAAGGTTGAAGGAACTGAAGGCGCATGGGCAGAGCAAGAAACAGGCTGTGAGTAAATACTGCTGGAATTTTTTCAAACTATAGCGGTTATGTACCTGAATGTATTGGATAACAGTGCCGTACCAAGGGTAGTGCAGGTATCATAAAATTTTTCTGAAACAGACTGTAGGGAGTGTAGAAAAGATCATTGAGGGGTGTAATTAAGCATAATTTATAGGGGTTGTACCAGGTGTAAGTTTGGTCTAGTTATGACACTGTTGGTTAATGATATATAAATCCCTTAAAAGGGTTAAACTTTATGGTTCCTCAAAATTTTTTGTCATCAGCTTTTTTGTGCTTTGCCTTTTTTTCAAACTGGTTTCCGCTTTTGATGTTATTCTATGGAATCTTTTTTGGACATTAAGTCAAAGTAAAGGATCATAATTTTATCTCTTAAGAACTCATAGACACTCGTTTTTGAAATGCCAGTCTGAAAAGCTGTTCCCTTTGTTTTCAGTCTTCGATTATTCAGAACAATTTTTTCCACAAAATTCAATGGTTTCTTTAGTAACCACTCTTACATGGTTTCTTCACGTGGGTCGGCTTCTAACGATGCCCATCTCCAGCTAATAACATTTTTTATTGCTGCAAATGATGGACAAGAGACCAAATTTTTTGAAAAAATCACTCCAATCAACAAATTGACTTTTAAAATCATATAAAATGTAATATTTAAATTAAACGTTTGACATAACAATGATGTGTCTACTCATTCCACTCATTAAGTGGTTTAGTTGATCTCAAGTTAAAATTGTTTTAAGGTCTTAACAGCGTTATTTAGCTTTCACTATATATAACTTCTCAGACTTGGTGTCTGTTTCTTCTTTAATTTACTCTAAATCAGCTCCACGTACCTCTACGTTACTCAGTTAAAAAAGTACTCTGATAAAAGAATGGTCAAAATTTTACACTATTTTAACGTATAAATGGTTTTATTAAGTGACTATATTATGATTATTGTCTTTAGTGTTGCTTGATATTGAGATTGTTCTAACTTAATCCATCATTTCTAAAATTAGAGCATGTGTTGATATGCATTTTATGTCACAATTTCTTTCATTGTACTTTTATTAACAGAACTGTCATCTGGTTTTCAGGAGAAGAAGCAGAAGGAAGTTCTGACACGAAAGCAGGAGAAGAACCGGAGTAAGTCGCAACGTGAGGAGGATAGTGTGGCGGGTTCCGCTCCTGCTGCTCTGCTGCAACGGCCCAAGGATTATATTGTCAAGTTTAACTTCCCTGATCCGCCGCCATTGCAGCCGCCCATATTAGGGTTACATAGTGAGATTGTTTTAATTTCATTTTTAGTGTTCTGCGATCTTTTGAAAATTTGGCCAGGAGTTAATTTTTTCGGTTCTGTGAAAAATAGAAAATTTTTTATTGAAGCGATCGAAAAGGTTGACTAAAATTAAATTTCGGACAATGGAAAATTTGTAAAATTTACAATGAAAAAACTTTCCATTTTATTTTCCATAAAAACAATGTATTAATGAAATAAAGTATTTAAGTGTGTTGAGATTTCGGATATATAAATATTATTATTGACAAAATACTATTGTGGTACAATAATAGTGATATCAGTAAAATATTGCAAAATTGTTCTACAAACAGCAAGTTTTGTAAATATTCATTGAATTGAGAAAAAAATAGCTCTGAAAATTGTATTGTTAAGTGAGAAATAGTACCAACAAGCGGCATCAGTTTTATATGACATGCTTTAATCTAGCAGTAAGAATTTATTGTATCATATCTATTTTTTTCAAAGTATGACTCCATGATTTTGAAAGAATTTGACGAAGAGGCATGGAATTAAGTATTATTAATGATGATGTGTGTACTTAATTAATGATGTGTGACTAACACACTGACAGCTTTGATTCTCTGTCTGTTCATGACTGAAAAATTTCACTAATTTACGTGCGGCACAAAGGAGACTGGCCAAAATGGGGCTGGTGTTATAGAAATAGAATATAATTTTTAAAATGGCTGATATTATTTAGAATTGAAAAAGTAAGAAATTCAACGATTGACAATCAGGAAAGAGCAAAAAATAAAGTACGTTTTGTAACCACAATACAAAACAAAAAAACAGACTTCCTAAATGCGCAAATATTATAATTATAGTTTATCAAGAATTGTTAATAAGACATAAAAATAACAATAATAATGTACCGATTGTTTTTTTTTAATTTAATATTTACCTAATTATAAATAACATGTTAACTTATATTGACATCTGTTCTGTGGTTAAAATGAATGTTTTTTGTTCTTTTTGAATTTTAAATGGCTTTTTCTGTCTGCCAGTCTCGTGGATTAGTATGTTATATCTGGGTAAAGAGGATACAGCGAGACAGAATCATTTTGTTTCGTCTTGCTGGTTCAAAGAATTTGTAGAAATAGCCTTTACAAATTATATGAAAAATAACCTGACTTTTCAATAAAAATATACAAGATTTCATAATTTTTTTGGTGGTGATTTAAATAAAACTTTTAAGGAGTTTATTTTTTTCATTTTCTTTATCTTTTATTAAGGGTGTCTTTTTTATTCTTGCAACACTTGAGCTCAATACTATATGAACTTTTGGTGGCATTCCCTGGAATAGAAACAATGTATTTTTCTGTACATTGTTGAAATTGGTAAATTGTCAATGGCAGTAAAAATTTTATTTAGTGTTGTGGTGTTTAAAATATATATCATTGAAAATTTCTGATGTATGAAATGTTACAAATATTATTTCTTTTCTGTTTTAAATTAATTTTTTTTACTTATGTCTTATGTCATTGTATCAAACAAACATTTTGTTTTCTTTGCAGACGTGAACTTCAATTTCCCCAATCAGAAGCCGTTATTTATCAGTGTAGATTTTGGCATTGACTTAAGTTCAAGAGTGGCCATTGTGGGCCCCAATGGTGTGGGCAAGTCCACTTTCCTCAAGATGCTGTTAGGCGAGCTGGAGCCAGTGAAGGGAGAATTGATCAAGAACCATCGCTTGGTAAGTTCCGACTATATTTATAAAACTCACTGAATTACTCATAATGGTAAAAAAAAAACCAATTTGTTAATGTAAGAAAGAATCAACGCAACGCACTTAGTTGACATTCCAGAAATATAAAAACGCTAAAGGTTTTTGCTCTACTATTGCAAAGTTGTTTGTTTTAAGTAATAATTCCTACATTTCTTTCCTAAACTCGAATAATTAATCTGTTACGGTTGTGCCAGGATTATTAAATTTTTTAGAAAAGAAATCGATTTGTGCTATATTCCAATAGTCTAGATGTTTCTCGCACAGTGATCGTTAAAAATAGGGAATTGAGTGTGGCCATCCAAAAATTATTAATTGAATTGTAGTCTAAACGCTAGCTTGTAATGAAATGTTATCGCCAAAAATTTAAGTTGAGGACTGGAATACTGTTTGTGATGGTCAGAGTGGTCAAAGTTATGAAGAATAAATAACAACTTATAATATTTGTAAATTAATATACTGTTTATGATGGTCAGAGTGGTCAAAGTTGTGAAGAATAAATAACAACTTATAATTAATAAATCTTTTGATGGAAATGTTTATTATCTGTAACTTATATACTAATTAACACAATAAAAAAAATCTAAAATCTGAGAAAAAAATATTTTTTTATTTTAATATGAAAAGAAATGTCATAATATGATTTAGCTGACAACAATACGAAACACACAAGGAACCTAGAGTTCGCTATAAAACATTGACAACACTGTAAGTTATACAAATAGAAACCTTAGGTTACATGTTGTAACCTAAGCCTTCTATTAATTATTAAGGTATATTGGTCAGTTTTTGGAGACATGGATAAAATTCAGTTTTTCTAAGACAAATATAAAAAATTTGAGTGGAATGAAGAAATTACTTAAAGCCGGCGTAGCTTGTAATGTCAAAGTTAAACACCTTGTGGAAATTAAATCTTGAAGTGAAGTCAATCTGGATTACGAAATTTGAAAAACAAGCACTAATTATATAAAATTTGACAGTGCTGCTTTTATATTCACAATGTATATTCTAGGTTCATAAACGGTAATTAATTTTATCATCTGATATTTACTTATAGCGCATAGGCCGCTTCGATCAGCACTCGGGCGAGCATCTCACTGCTGAGGAATCTCCAGCGGAATATCTCCAGCGGTTGTTTGGTCTTCAGTATGAGAAGGCACGCAAACAACTCGGCTCATTCGGATTAGCTGGCCATGCACACACTATCAAGATGAAAGACCTTAGCGGTGGGCAGAAAGCTCGTGTGGCCTTGGCAGAGTTGACCTTAATAGCGCCTGATGTCCTGATTTTGGTGAGGAAAATTTTTGAATTTGGGTAACTTTGAACATTGTAATGCTAGTTGGAGGAGTATATAGTAAATGGCCTCTGTTGGGTGTAGCTTCCGTTTAAATCTATCAGCAGGTTTCACAACTAATATTAATTTCATTATGCAACTAATATTGCATTTCAGGATGAACCGACGAACAATCTGGACATAGAGAGTATAGATGCGCTGGCAGATGCCATCAACTCGTACAAGGGTGGTGTGATCATAGTGTCTCACGACGAGCGACTCATTCGAGAAACTGAGTGTGCTTTGTATGTCATAGAGGACCAGACCATAAATGAGGTAAGCATTGGTGACATCTTGCAAGCTATTTATGAAATCACACAATTGACCATATTGTATTTTATTATCGAGTTGTTGGTTACAAATGTGTTATTAAACTGGTTACCAATGTTTGGTTATTTGTTTGTTCTGTATCAAAATGTCTTATAAACAATTTAACTAAATGTAACATAATTGAAACATTTTTCTAGTCATTAATATGCTGCTACTAGTTCATAGCTATTTCCATAAGTTTCCTGGGTTATTTAGGTACAGAACTGTGGTGGTTTGAAATTTGCAAAAAATTCAACGCCAGGGGGAATTTTATTAAATTTGTATGTGTCCTTATCAATTGTTATTTTTTTGTTTTCAGTTTTGCATTTTTTTTTCAAAACAATTTTGTTTTTTAATACCTTTTTAATATTTTTGCATATTATTTCCACGTTCAATATTTAGGAGCCATTTTCTTTTATATTTATCGGCATCGGTAATATATACATTATTTTGGGAATAATGTATATATTACCGAACCATCCATCCACCATCCATGTTGTCTTAGGGACTTATAACGACTTGTAGCCAGTGCGCCGGGGATCTTCGAACGCCCCATTTGTGTCCCATATCTAACCATCAAGCTCTTCCACCTAACAGGGCTAAAGACTCTGTGAGCCATTTGGCACTTTCATTTTTTCTAGAACACTCTGAATGCCTCAAAGAGCGGTCCACTGTCAAACTAAATCACGGTGACCAAAGATACCATGCTCTAAGGAGTTGCTTTAAGGTGTACTATGTTGACGCATTCTCTCTAAGAAGAATCTACGTGCACCATCATGCTCACTGCAGTGTAACGAAGTGTAATAATATATACAGAGGATTTCCCAAAATTATATTTTTATTAAAATCTTTCATTTATACAGGTTGACGGCGACTTCGATGATTACCGTAAGGAACTGCTGGAGAGTTTGGGCGAGACTATAAATTCACCGTCTATCATCGCCAACGCAGCTGTTCTGCAGTAGACCTGGGACCACTTGTCTTATATCGGCTTCTATTCTATTCTTCACACGTTTGTGTCTTTCTAACATTCAAAATTGTTTAAAGATAATTTAAGATATATTTCAATTTTCAAATGGAGTATTATTCGTACGATATTATATCTTTTCATACCTCAATAATGTAAACATTGAAGAATGCATACTGCTCAAATCAGCTTGTCATTTATTTTTCATTTAAAATCATCTGTTTAATTGTTTATATTTGCCGCTGGTGTTAAAATTTTATGTAATTGATTAACCAAAATATGAATGACATTTTTGAAAAAAAATTTTTTAGGATAGGATCAAACAATGTTAAGTTTTTTCAACATCTCTGCTTCTTAATGAGCTCGAAACATTTTGCTAGTTTTGACAACTCTTTCATAAGTGTTACCATGTTGGTGCTTTTTTACTCTATGGTCTGCGCTTTGTTGCGGTTGTTATTAGATGAAGATATTAATTTTTTCAGCGGTCTGAATTGGTTGTAGTGCTCAAAATCATTTATTTTAGATGTGAATTATAAGATTGTTGCAATATTAAAACGAAAAAATTAGCATTGTCACAATTTGGTAATTTGATAATGTGTTGCCCGGTCTGAAAAAGACTGAAGTCAACAATTTCATTGCAAATATTGTTCATAGCTCAAATCTATTATCAACTTTTGGTAAATAATTTGAATTAAATAAATTTTCTAATCATTTTTCTGTAAAAAGATGTTTTTCCCACTTTTAGTCAATTTTTATCTTTCGAAATATTTAAGTCTATACAGGTGTAATGTTGAATAAGACAAAGCCGTGGAGAGGTAATGCAAAATTTTTACCATATATTCCACATTTTTCATTCTCATATTATAAACTATCATTCAATAAAAATTCACGATTCAATAACATCTAAATTTTTTTCTATAAGACTAGAAACATTTCAAGATGTAAAACAGAACATATGTTTTTGTCTATTTCATTAATCAGTTGACAGTCATGTATTTAACCTTTCAGCGGACATCTGTTTTTTTAATTTTTCAAATTGTCCTAACATTTCCATGCAGTGTTTAAAAAAATTGTTTTTACTATTTTCTTCAGTATATAGAAGAAAATTACCTTTCCATAGCTTAGTCGTATTTAATTTTAAAAACTATATGTTTAATTAGGGAACCAGGGTTCCTATATTGTAAACACGTGTAATATTTTCAAATAGACCTTTAAGATCACAATGTTAACTTGTACATAGGATTCCTTGATTGGTTTTTTGTATTATATCAACATAAAGACCCAAATGTTTTTTCGATTATGAAATTGCATCAGGCTATCTGATTATAATATTTTAATATATAAGAACATAGTAATTTCTGTTGAAACCCTTAATATTTCTCAATTTAATAATTTTCCGGGCACATAAAATCAAATGCCAGACATTTTTTAAATCATTGAATTAAAATTTTAAATATTTGGTAAATAGATTCTTCCGAGCAATTCTTGTAAGATAGGAACGAATTATGAACTATTGGGATGTATAAACGAATCTTTGTATAATTTGTATTTGGAGAGGGAGGCGGAGTGTATTAAAAGTTTATATAAATTAAATTAATATCTTTATTTTGTATAAAGTTTGTGGTTTTATTTATTCCTCTAACTGTGCTTAAGTATTTATTTAATAGTGATGCCATTGATATTTTGCTTCACATCTTTCACGTCCCTTTTGGTTGAAATATTGTCACAAAGTCTTTTTTGAGTATTGAACAATTTTTTGCCATAAACAGTCATAATCTAATCATTTTTATTAAAGAAGATTGTCCACTGAGACCTTGGTGGAAGTATCCAGAGAAAAGAAACAAAATAATTTACTTACTTTTCTTTTTATTTTCGGGAAATTTGATAAAATTTGAATTTGATTATGAAATTTGATGTATGCATTATAGATACAGTTGGGAGAAAGAATTTTTTTTCACTGAACTTTCAGAATGTGGTAGGATTAATCCAAATAACTTATATACTTATATTAACACAGTGTATGCGGGAAACATATTTATATGTTTTACGTTGACCTGTAGTCGGGATGCTCGCGATAGCTCGGGACGGGACGGACGTGATAGCTCGGGACGTATATTAATGTGTTTTTATAGACTAGCGGTAGAATGCAAGTAACATATAAATACGTTTATTTTTATACTTTTTTATTGCTCTAAAGAGATGCTGACATGCAGATATGAATTCCAAAGGATAAAATTTGTGTCTCTTAACACATATAATGGTGAATTATGTATGTACTTCCAGGTATAACGGTACTCTTTTCAACTTCGAGTCATCCCTTCACACAATTCTCTGCTTCCTCATGCATTCAGTGCGATTCTAACAATCAGAAAGGGTGCACACTTCACAAAACCTTTGTAATTTTGATAAAAGTAACATTATTTCGAGAGACATGAGCCAATTTGACGATGAAAGTGATAAATAATTGTGTGTTGATCATTTATCAGATCTTTGGTGTGATGGTGATATCGAAGATCATTCAGAATGGGAAAGTGATAATGAAAGTGTCCCCCTACCTAAAAATTTTACTCTCAGAACTTTTCATGTTTTTACATGTTTCATTACTTTTATTTACATTTTCAGTGAATTTTTCAATATTTAAGAAAAATAATTCAGTATACATTTATAGTAAATCACAAAAAGTTTCATTGAAAAAAATATGTAAAATTAAAGTTATTGTAATTTTACTGAATGTTGCCAATTGCGCAAAAAATTAGCAAAAATGGCCACCTGTTGGCGCGCGATAAATATTACCCGCAAACAATGTGTTAATAAAAATTTATTTTTTTACACTATCAGGAAAAATGTACTTAATTTCTTTTCTTCAGATGTAAACCTGAAAATTGTTAAAATTTTATAATGAGTATAGGTTGGAAAAGTAGAAAAAGAAAAATAGCCTTCTTACCGTTTAATTCGAGGTTTGACTGTGACGTTTCTGTGATATTGATGGTGCCAGAATGATTCAATAAAAGTTTGGTGTCTAATGGTCGAGTAAGAAAAATAAGTATTGAAAGAAGAGTTGGGACAAATAGTATATTCGATCTTAAACTGAATATTTGGCAAGAACTCCGGTTGGATGTTGGCATTACCAGAACCCTGACTGAATGATGAATGTTGCCATATATCGTATTATAAAGCGACACTGTGACCAATGTATCAGATTTTATGTGAAAGTTAATTCCTCGGTACTAACAGTGCAACAACGGTTAAAGCATTGTTTTTTGCAGACTTGATTGCGGGTAAACTCAGTTTGAAAAGAGAAAAAGTTCACCAGTACGTTTTACTCATCTACCTTATTGTACTGTAAACCAAGTAGGGACATAAGTGCAACTTCATCCTCTATTTGGATTATACGAAAGAATGAGCCCAGAGAAACTGTATGTCTTTATGGTATAGCTATGAAGAAATGATGCACATTATGACGCAAGCAGATGAAGCAAAGAACAGCATTGTGACTGAACTTGAACATGAAAAAATTGAAGTCTAGTTTGCTCGATTGCAAGAAATATTGTAACATCATAGACTTTGTCACATTTAGAAATATTGTGACAAGGTTAACAGGAAAATATTTATCATCCATAAGGAGTAAAGAAATAGTTTTTTCCTAACAACAGAGAAAAATAACATTTCCGTATTACAACCTGCCGCTTCTGCACTTTCATTATAATATTAGATAAATTATCAGAGAGATAATGAGGATAATAAATTATATATATGTATATTACATAAAAGATTAAGTTAACTGCGTATTTAATTTCCGATGAAAACTATCTAGTATTCAAATATATTGCAAGTATTTGGTATTCGGCTGAATACTAAAAATGTAACTGAATATTCTGCATACTGAAAGTTGCCGAATATTCTGTGCAACTCTAATTAAAAGGCATTTGACACTTGTCGATTGTATGCAACAATATTAATTTTAAGTTACAATTTGATGAGGAGTGAAAAAAATTGTGAGAAATTTTAAAAAGTGAATGAGTTATAAACTTAACGTGTAGACAAGGACAGTAATACTTAATTGTGATGTCATTTTTAGTAATGATCATTGCATTATATCAGAGCGAATGAGACGGAGTAACTCCTCACTCGATTCCTACTATTACCATACCATTACCATTCAGTTCGGTTCGGTTCGGTTCGGTTCGGTTCGGTTCGGTTCGGTTCGGTTCGGTTCGGTTCGGTTCGGTTCGGTTCGGTTCGGTTAGGTTAGGTTAGGTTAGGTTAGGTTAGGTTAGGTTAGGTGAGGTTAGGTGAGGTTAGGTGAGGTTAGGTGAGGTTAGGTGAGGTTAGGTGAGGTTAGGTGAGGTTAGGTGAGGTTAGGTGAGGTTAGGTGAGGTTAGGTGAGGTTAGGTGAGGTTAGGTGAGGTTAGGTGAGGTTAGGTGAGGTTAGGTGAGGTTAGGTGAGGTTAGGTGAGGTTAGGTGAGGTTAGGTGAGGTTAGGTGAGGTTAGGTGAGGTTAGGTGAGGTTAGGTGAGGTTAGGTGAGGTTAGGTGAGGTTAGGTGAGGTTAGGTGAGGTTAGGTGAGGTTAGGTGAGGTTAGGTGAGGTTAGGTGAGGTTAGGTGAGGTTAGGTGAGGTTAGGTGAGGTTAGGTGAGGTTAGGTGAGGTTAGGTGAGGTTAGGTGAGGTTAGGTGAGGTTAGGTGAGGTTAGGTGAGGTGAGGTGAGGTGAGGTTAGGTTAGGTTTGGTTTGGTTTGGTTTGGTTAGGTTAGGTTAGGTCACACACACATTCACACGCACGTGCACGCGCACACGCACGCGCACGCGCTCACGTACGCGCACGCGCACGCGCACGCACACGCATACGCACACGCACACGCAAACACGCGCACGCGCACGCGCACGCACACGCACATGCGCACACACACACATTAAAATTAGAAGTTTCCACTTTTATCTTGTGGTCATAAGCACACACGCGTTATTGCGGTAAATCGTAAATATTCTAAATTTATAAACTATAATATCAATATTTTTTTTCATCAAAAACATGCCAACAATTCTAAATTAAACTTGAATGATTCTTTATAATTTAATTATTAAAAAAAAATGAGAAGTAGGCGTGTAAGCATAGGGAATATCCAATCATTCATCCTAATTATTGAATCGATGATCAGATTTAAATATTGTAATTTATGAGTTTACATATATTAGGGGATAATTAGTGTATTTTGTGCAATTTTGGACAGATTAAATATCTTAAAAAGATACTGTAGCTTATTTCAATAGGGTTTTTAAAAAACGGGGATTAAATTAAAAGGTTTCGCAAAATCTCAGCACCGGATGGAGGAAGTTCGTTTAAATTTCGCTGATAATAAAAAAATTAAATGTCCGTAACTCTCATTGATACAAAAATATCATTGGTGCAGATCTATCTATTCACCTGTTAAACTTCTATATTTCTTAAACCAACTAGCCAAATGCAAAAGGGGTAATTTTCAAAAAATTGGTTGTCTGTAAAGTCGGTTTACGGACGATAGTTTTACGTGGTAACGAAAAAAAATGGCATACTTTTATGAATTAAATTGAATTATTATTATTTTGTATAATACAAAGGAGTTAATTGAAAATTACAATTTTTTCGATAAATTAACATTTATTTACACTCGTTAATTTAAATATTTGTTTACTTAAATTATACAGATTAATTACAAGTAACAATGTGCTATTAACAATTTATTTACAACTTATATACATGTGTTATATTTAAGATCTTCCAATCTGCGTTATTCTGTTAAGGATAGTACGATGATAGGAAAAGTACGAAATCAAGAGGAGTGTTTCAACTGTAATGTGTCTTGAAAAAGTCAAATCGATGGTTGTCGAACTGCTATCTCAGACGTCACGCGAGAAGAGAGATAAATTCCGACGCTTGAGCCGATCTTGCCTCTCTATCATTTGTTCCGCGCTCTCGCTTGCACGCTCAGGCTCAGGCGGAACGTGACACTTTTTCATGCGTGCAGCTGGTGTTAATCGATTTATGAGACGTTATCACGTCAAAAGATTTAATTAAACCATTTGTGAGAGAATATTATCAATACTTTTAGGAAAATATTCTCTTTTTATCATTTCGAAAGTTTACAAGCATTAAAGCATCAATTTACAAATCAATAGCAAAAATCTTGAACGCTTATTAGGTAGGTATAACGTGTGTTGTAGAGTATGTAAATATAAACCATTTTCTACAAACCTCGTAGTATAAATGTAGCAAAGGAACTGTATATTTAAAATTATTCGTTTGTATCTTTTTTAATCACATTGTAGCTAGTTCTGGAATGTTTTCATCAAACGGTATTGTTTCTTGTTGGTTACCAGTTATTGGTATTACTTTTCAAAATATTTAACCATATTTCTCTAACTACCTTTAGCTTTGGGAACCTTTAAATAAAGATGAATAAATCATACAAATGCTGATAAACGTAACGATTATAACAGTTATATAAATAAAAGGGTTCAGAAAATGTCAATATGATAGGTGTAAGAAAAATTATTGAAGCTCACTGCAGTGAAAAAGAAAACTTGAAAATTCACAATTATAAAAAAATAGAAGCAGTGATAGCCTAGTGTAACAGAACAGATTTTGCAAATGTTTAATTAACATTTTCCTTATTGAAGTAAAACTTCTTTACGCACGCTTGACTTGGGGAGTAAGCTGGTGAATGCGTGAGGAGAGCGTTACGAAGTGTGTGATCAGGCGAGGCGAACGAAAGTAGAGAGGGAGATATAAGTTAGTGAAGACAGAAAGAGAGAGTTACGTTTCGTATATTACTGTAGGGACAAGAGAGAGAGGTGCGAGCACACATTTTCTTTCTCTCTTTCTCTCATAGTCAGTTATGTTTCGTATATCTAAGACACAGTGCAAGCCTATTGTCTGTATCACACTGTAGGAGCAAGAGAGAGCAGTGCGCGCGCACATTTTCTTTCTCTCTTCCTCTCATAGCCAGTGCATGAAATATATATATATATATACATGCGAGTTTGCTAGCGTTATGCGAACGGTGATTTTTTGATTATTTTGTAATTTCATTTCGTTCTTGAACAATTTTATAAATTATTATTTTGTTCAATACATTAAATATTCTACGTTTAGAGTGAATAAAATTGTAAATTCATTTTAAAGTTCATATTTTGTGAATTTGAAGTTTCACTTCAGTCGTGTGGTCTAAAGCACACTCGTTTTTTTTTGTTATGAATTACACCATTAAATACTAAAATATTCCCGTTGGATATATTTCAGGATATATTTCCGTTGAAAATTTAATTCACTTGTATATTAATGATTGAAATTTTGTTCCAAATATTATTTCGGCATTAAACTTTTTTTAATGGTATTAATTGGTAATAATATTTAGCTGAGTAGTATTCAGCAATCCAATTAAACTAAAAAAATCGGTGTGCTTAAGACTATAGTATAGAATTGAAAACTATAGCAATCAATATAATCGTACTGTCCATGTGAGAAATTTTGAAGAGGAAAATTAAAAAGAGCAGGTAAAATTAATTAAAGTAGTAATATCATAATAAATATTATGTATTAATTCATACAAATACCCTTAATTAATTTTTAAAATTTATGCATTTACATAGAAAATATATCATATAATAAATACATACATTTGTCTAAAGAGAAAATATACCTCTTCATTATAAATGTGGATTTTATATACTGAGTACACGGCGAACGCAGAGAGAGAGAGAGAGGGGGGGGGAGAGAGAGAGAGGGAGAGAGAGAGAGAGAGAGGGAGAGAGAGAGAGGGGGGGGGGGGAGAGAGAGAGAGAGAGAGAGAAAGCATGTAATATATATCCCATCAAAACATTTCACGTAAGAACGTTGTGAAGACTCACAATCATTTAAATCTTAAAAAGTTATGAGATCTCATTTAGAACCAAGCTCTAATAAATCTACACCTTGGTTAAAGAAATTTAAAGTTCTTAGTCGTATCACCGAAGTCAGCAGTTCATTTTTTCACAGCTCATTTTATAGATGACAGAAGATTGTTGTGGGTTATGTTATCGATGATTCAAGTACTTGCAATGATGTTAAAGTAACATATCTTTATAGTTCCGTGACATGCCAAACACTATAATTTTCTTATTATTTTTTAGCCAAGATATAGAATTACTTATGACTTGGCTCTAAATGATATCTCATAACATTTTAGGGGTTAAGAGATAATGAGCCTTGGCAACATTGTTACGTGAAATGTTTTTTATGGGATCGTCATTCGTTTTGTAGAGTGGCTCTTGCTTTTCTTTATTCTTGGCATTCATCGAGACAACTGACAACCACCTCTGCCCTCATGCGTCTGCCTACGGTCGGTTATTTCTTACCCGCAGACGTTCCGATTTGACCCCTTCCACTCGACGCGCGCCGCGCTGTGTCCCACACCGTGTGCCCACACCGTCGGCACCGCGTACTCGTTACTCGTTACCTATAAAACGACTAGCGCGGCAGCAGCGCACATCGCCGCCCTCATGCTTATTTATTGTTTATAAGTATTCTATTTTTTCTATTTCCATAATTTAAATACTGATATAAGTTTAATACTGAATTTCAAGTTTCTATGCCTTTATATTCTAGGGAAGTTATTTCATGAATTTCTCAGGATTTCCTGAGATTTTCATACCTGTAGAGTTTCACCCCTCTTCTGTGTAGGATTGAAGGGTAGGGGATCACATATTTTTTAATTTTCTCGTTATTTGTACGCTAACCTCAGACTATATACCAAATTACCTCTAAGCACATCGGGAAGTACCTTAGAGGTTTTGATGATCATCAGTGAGTGATGAGTGAAATTATTGAATTTTGCCCATCAATATAAACTAAATTAGTAAAATGAAATTTGATGTGTTTATTGAATCTAAAAATAAATATTGATAAATAAATTCTATTCTAAAAATTTGGGCATTCAAATGTTATCCCGACCGAAATTATGAACAATGTGACCCCATATATCAATCGCCCTGTTACTCTCTAGTTTTGGCTATACTCCGCTGCCGTCGAATATGCACGAGGTGTGTCATTATGTGTGATGCGAACTTATAGCTTTTCCCGACCGTAAATAATATTATACTCGGCCGCTTGAGGTTTATCTCGTTCGGTCGTACATGCTATATCGCCGAGTATACCTGGAGCGCTTCGAACAGTTTGACCTTACTCGGCCTACCGCTAAGTATACCTGACCGTGATGCGTACTCGTAAATTATTTTCCCATCAAAAAATTGGACACAGTCAGCCAAAATAACTTTTTACTTCAAAAATATTCAGTACCTACTTTGAAAAAATTACACGTGTTTGCAAATACAATATAATTGTATACACCGACAACATTATTTTTTTAAAATTAATGTAATAAACAATTTGTGTTATCGAAATATTCATTATAGAATATTAAAATTTTACTTTAAAATTATCGACGCAGCCTAAGTGGCTAACATTTCATTAATTTCCAATAATGATGAATATTTATGAATAATATATGTCACAAAAATGAAATAAAAGTGTCCTTACCTTTGATAAGTGACATTGTTTTTAAGTTCAAATCTTTCTGCTATAGTTTGTGTACTTTTTGATGGCACACGTAGCGATTTTCCAAGAAAATATATATTTTACACAGTTGAGCACGACTAACGTTAGAATGTGAACAGATGTGACGTGTGTGAAGAGGTGTGACGTGTAAGACTAGATGTGACATGCTTTTAATAATTATGTCAAAAATTGACAAACTCTCTCCATGCGATGTATGGGTCTACTTTAAAGATTCTTACCTCCATGCCGTACTTGAACATCCCGCAGCGCTCACCAATCCTTCACGCATTAACGCGATTCTGCGAGAGGCGTCCCATCTTTATGTTTTTTTCTGCTCCATTAAGGGTTTTAGGAATATTCGCTTGGTAGTTCACTATTAAAAACTAGTTACTTTTATGTCTTATTAGAATAAACTTGTTTCATTTTCTGTCTTATAAACTATTGTTTAAGTTATTATATGTATATTAAAGTATTTTAATTTTAGCGTTTGCTTATATGACCACCACTTCAGGGCAATTTGTTACGAGGGGAAGTCAAAAAGTTCACGGAATGGGGTGGAAGGAAGGTAAAAAAAAGTAGTTCTATTTATCATTTTCAATATACTCTTCCTTAACACTGACATACTCCTCAGGTACGTCGTTTAATTTATTTATACCATCGAAAAAATATTTTCTCTTTATCTAGAAAATGAGCTGAAATTGCACACTTGACCTCTTTATCGTCGCGTTATTTTTCATGAAGGTTTTTTCGTTTTTGGGAACAAATAATAGTCGCAGGGGGCTAAGTCTGGGTTGTAAAGTGGATGTTGCAAAATTCGAAAGCCGTACTTGTGAAGAATAGCCTTCAGGCAGGCTCAACATGGTTTCCTTAAGTTGCTCCAATAGACCAGCGTAGTACTCTCCCGTTATAGGTCTCCCGTGTAGAAACACATTCATTTTTTATATTATGAGCAGGATACCCTCTGTGTCTCATAAACCGTAAAAATGTTTTTGGCCGATTGCGATATCTTAAACTTCTTAGCGGTTAAGGTATCTTTTATATGCCACTACATGGAATTCTGCTCGGATTCAGGCTCCTAGTGAAGAAACCAAGTTTCGTTACCTGTTATAATTCGCGTCAAAAATTCATCTTTATCTAAAGGAATTCAAAAAGTCGCGTGAACATTCGAGACTTTGACGTTTTTGCGGTGGCATGAGCATTCTCGGTACCTATCTTGCATTGATTTGATATACCAAAGTGGTCAAGAAGAATTTTCAAAATGGTTGTAGAAGATACTCCAGCTTTTTCTCCCTACTTCTTCTTTAATCGAATATCTTCCAATACAACTTTTTATACTTTATCAAAAATGTCCGAGAAGGTGGCCTCGATCGGCCGTCCTGAGCTCGGGTCGTCTTCGATCAAATCTGCATCTTGTTTGAAGAGGTTATTTCTATTGACTAATTTTAACCTAAATACTTTAACTTAGGATGTGGTTATGTAAAAATTAATATGAGAAGCACAAAACAAAATTTCTTTAAATGACGTTTATGACAAAGTTTACATATGACTACGTAAAATTAATCACGAATCGAACTTGACCCCGAAATCGACGATCCCAAAAAGTATATACTTTAACTTAATAAATACTTTAACTTAGGATGTGTTTATGTAAAAATTAGTACGAAAAGCACACAATAAAATTTCTTAAAATGACGTTTCCGACAAAGTTTACACATGACTACGTAATATTAATCGCGAATCGAACCTGACTCCGAAATCGACTATTCCAAAAAGTAGGGACTTAATGTACCGAAACCGAAACGTTTCTTTACAACGCCACCGCGGTCTCCGTCTCAAACGGCACAACGCTTACCGAGTACAGCCCAAAAGTAACCCGAATTCACGCCATTATCGGCCAAACTTCCCGCCGAAGCCGCCATTATATTACATTACAGCGCAAATTATGCCGCCGTCTAAATTTCAAACGAATTACCGCTGAGTTTGACTAAGCAAGGCAATGGCGGTCTAATCGCGTTACAGACCTGCCGTCATTATTGAATTAAGCAAGTATTATGTACAGAATTTATATAGGACTTAGTCGAATTGATATCATTTAAATTCAATAAGCTTGAGCGGTGCGGTGACCACGCGTTGCGACGTCCGCGGTACTACGGTTAAGCAATTATAAAAAAATGTTTACAATAGGATGTTACATAAAAAAACCAGATAAGGATATAGAAATTGCACTACAGGGGTCCCGCATATTTATGCACTTATCAACAGTTTTGGGTTTATTTTTTAATTGCCTATTACATCGTTAATGGGCGTGAAAACATAGTAAATATTTAAAAAATTATAAGATCTAGGTTAATCTCTATAGTTTTTCTCTGATTTTCCAGTCAGGTTTCATCAACCCAGTTTTTTCATGACTTTCAGTTCAGAAGTTTCAGAAATAAAGGACACGGAGAAGCTTTATTTTCGCATGTTTTTTTAAATATATTTTTAAATACGCAATTTGAAAAAAATTAAAATATATTTTTAAATAGGTAATTTGAAATTATACAAAAATATTATTTCAATACTTTATTTATCTCCTCTTCAATTTTTTATACTATTGCTTTAAAGTTAGCTACAGAAAAATATATTTGTTAATAAGATATACTACAATGCTAAATTTCCAGTTGCTACGTAGCATAGTTTCGGAGAAAATCAACTGTGATAGACGGACTGACAGACAAATATGCGAGTGATCTCTAAGGTTTTGTTTGTCAGTTTGAGTTTTTGAACCCTAAAAGATACGTTATCTCCTTAGAAAATGAAAATAGTGACTCCACGCAAGCTATAAAGAAAGACATGGAGTCAAAAGGAAGCACATATATGAAATATATACTTATAATGAAGACAAGACAATCGCAGCGCTAATAATACTTCATAACACGTTTCATTTGTGGTCATCTAAACATACGAATTTAATAAAACTGTAGAATAGGCGTGTCTCTATACTGAAGATGTTTACAAAAAAATAATTTAGGGTGACATAAGAAAAGAAATAGAACAGAAAATAATTATTTTTAAAATTTTTGTCTTTTCGTTTATGAACTTCTGTGTCTATTTATTAGTATGGGTATCATGCAGGAATCAGTGAAGAGACATTGAGGAGGATAAACATTTTATTAAACACTCATTGTTGTATTTTGTAGACCTGGGGAGGGGGCTATAGGCTTTATTTCATTGTAATCGACCCACAAAAAGAAGTTATGGTAATTTGACTTTAATACATACTAAGTTAAGAAAAAATAATTTTTTTCCGTTGTGATTTATTATATGGCGTTTTGTGGATTTTAACCTCGGTCTTACAGTTAATTTACCTAATAATATTTTTCATTGATAAACGGAAGTAAAGGACTGTTATGTCATTATTGTTTGAACGTGTCCAAAAGTCGTTCCCTTGATATTTGTACAAGAGACGGCATGGTTACTTCCCTTTTCTATTTTCTATCGATTTTATCCTGAACGTACCAAGTTTTCATTTTATATAATTCTGCAGAGATATTTCTCATTCATTATCATTTTATCTTTTGGTTATTAATTGTATCGTGAGTAGACTCCCATTCTTTGCATTAGTTAACTTTCTTCGTACGCGCTTAATCATTTTTTTTGCAATACCGGCATTTAGAATTTTATTCTTCCACGGTGTGCGAGTACCTTATGGAGGCTGTGTCATGCATTTAACATTTTTTTTTGTTAAGAGAAGGCAGGTTTAGCCTCACATATCTGTAGTTCATAAAATTGGTATTTAAAACGGATACATGTTTTTAATTTACTTATGTAGTTAAGATATAATGGTATTATATTTAATTCTCTATAAAATAAAATAAACATCATCTCTGTAATAACCACGTTCAAGTTTATGTACGAAATTTATTTCATCAAAAAATCTATTTTGTCCCAAATATTGGTCACCCTAACTGGCAGCTAGATATAATGAGGTGGTACAGGGTAGACAAATGAATGTGGGGTAGGTGCGGGCAGGGTGGCAGGGGGTAAGGGGAAGCGCAGAGTGGGGTTGTGGCTGCCTAGCTGATTAATTATATTGTCACCTCGCCGCCGTGGCTCAGTGGCATCGGTGCCTTGTCGTCTTGAGAAAGGGGTTCGATTTTGGTTATGTATTTTTTCAATATCTCTTATTCGAACATTCTTGAATAATTATTATTTCTTGTTAATTATCTTTTCTTCATCTATTTGCGCGTCATTAATTTATGAAGGTATGAATTTTTAAATAAATACTTAGCATTTCTCTTCAAATTCTGTTCCTAAAATTTAATCTGTTAGTTATTATTATTGTATTCATGTTTTACATTTTGCAGTCACGATTTATTACAACAAATTTGTCCTAATTTATGGTTATATTGTTCATTAGATGATATTTCTCTTATAGCGGTAAAATTGAGAAATGCAAAAAAAATAATATGAACAATAAATCTAAATATAAATTATTTAAAATAATAAGAGTTTTTTTAAAACATATATTTTAAGAGCATCGAAATATTAAGTCAACAATCATAGTCTTAAAGTTAACAATCATAGTCTTAAAGTCTCTGTCGATTGGGTATCATAAAATTTGAACTCAGTGTATTGTTGATGCTGTACAAATTGAATTCTAACAGGACTTATATTTTTGAAAATATCTGTAGAAATTGACGAAATACCTTACATTAACTGAAATGCTATTAATGAAATCCCTGTCAGAAGAATTACTTTGTCAGTTGTTAATATGTTTTTCTTAAAACATACTATCAACATTGCAGCATCGCTTAATTTATATTTAAATTAGCTTCTGTCATTAGAAAAAAAGCTGAAAATTCAAGAGAAAATTCGAATTATTATATTAATGGAAAAAATTTAATTTACGTTTGTTTGAATACTGGACATGAAAGTTTTTATTATGCATTTTATCCATATTTTATGGAGAAAATAATGTCGAAAATTTTACTTTCATCCGATAAGAAGGATGAATACGTTTTATTAAATTTCCATTGATGGACTTGTCATTCTAGATGGGGTTGGCTTATAGATAAATAAAAATAGCGATATTAATTATTATAAGCTGAGTAAAGTAGACCGGAAAATATTTAGAATTTGCCTAAAAAATACTTATGATTTTGTTCAAATTAAATGCATTTGAATTTAACGAGACATTATAGGTGCATACCTAGAAGTAAAAGGGTAAAAAAGGGTATAAATGTGTATGAAAAGTATAATGTGTATGCAAAGTTTGAGATTGATGAGTTGTGGCACTATGTGATTAATGAGTTGTGGCACTATATTAGTTGCAAATACTCCAAAAAAATCATAAGAAAGGTGCACACATGTGAATTGCATTAATATTGAATTAGTACAGAGAAAAACCAGCTGATTTATTTAGTGCAAATTTTGTATGTAAGGATAATTTGTAAATATTTCTTGGGAATTTCTCATTCAATTAAGCGTTAGTTGCGTAAGAGAAAAAAACAACAAACAATTTATATTCTTAGAAAAGCTTGAACGGAAAAAGAATTTTTAAAAGACATGAACCTAAAAATTACCTTTTGAGGACTATAAAGTGTATATTATTTTGTGGACTATATTTTACTCCATAAGGAGATATTAATTTTAAAAAAAGGTTAAAGTAATACACATCAATGATATGTGAATATATAAAACATTATTGACAAGTGTTTCTTATATATTCTAATTATTTTTGACATGTTAAGTTTTAAATATTTATGACAAAATTTAAAGTTCATAATGGTGGTTCTTATTTGGTCGTTCAAAATTGGCTCGTAACCATTTCTGCTTTTCTTACTCAAAAATGGAAATACTTTGAACTAATTTTCCCTAAATTTGTTTGGAACATATTTTATGGCAATAATTCAAGTGGAATTATGAAGTGAGCTTATGATACAAAAAAAATATCCATTCACATGGTGCATTGATTCAATACATATCAACACTTTAAGAATTGTATTTATTTATTTATCTACTTTAACGTATCTAATTGCTACATATGGCGGATTTATTGCTACGAGAGAAATCTCTTACAGCCAACCATAACACCAGTCCAGCCCCTTTCAACGAACGGCCGGAAATAAAACCCGGGTGCCCGCGGTGCCCCGCATCGTCAAAGGCCGTAAGCCTTGTGATCAACCCAACACACCACGGCGACAACATGTATCTTGCATCATGATTCCTGATGTAATAATTGCTTATTTTTTTTTGGATTTAATATTTCATATAAGGTAACATTTAGAAGACAGTTCAATCAAATATTTTTGAACCCCAATTAGGCGAAATCCTTTTTTTTGGGTCTCTCCTTTTTGTGGCTATATTAGCATTAGTTTGCTCCTACGTTAAATAATATTCATAATGAGTGGGTGTATATTAAAATACCTGATTACGTTACAAAGGTCAGGCACAAAGCAGTGAAGCTATCCTCCCCCGGCAGTGAGTTAAGCAGCCTGTTCATTAATTAATTTAGGTGTCAAAGGAAATATTGAATGGCTCTACCCTTTCAGAGTGTACACCTACTACGTCATATACCTAGCCCGCTATATACTTAACCACTATATACGCGACGCCGAATATAGCTACCGTTTGTAGTCGAGCCAGTATATAAGCGGAAAGCGAATTGTGGGAGTAGTTTTGTTTTGGACTAAATTTGGGGCTTTCTCTTTAGGTCTCAGCGAGGTGAGCGTCCCGTTTTTATTATATGCGTGTCGTCGGCGGGAAACATAGATTTTCATAAAAGTAGCTGAATTTTTATAAGCTATATGTTTTCAATTTTCTTCTTTTTTTCTTATACACACATGTACACAGCCAGGGGGCTGTGTACGTCCCATGTCGCTTGGGGTCAGTTCTCTTCTTACGTTTGCGCCAGAAGATATGATTTTGTGTTGTGTCAGTAATGGCTTCTACTTTAAGATATTTTTAATGATCTGGCTCCAGGTCGTGGGTGGTCAGCTCTGAGCTCTTTTTTGTCCCCAATTATCATTACTGTTCTTCTCATATGGTCTCCATTTCTATTGATAACAAAACTACACCAGATTTTTGCTAAGATTTTTCTCCATTGCGTAACCAATATTCGAATTGCATTATTTACCTAATGCATGTTAAATATACATTAAAAATAGGAGAATCTAGAAATCTTTCTATACACTTTTTCAATTTCTGTACATTACACTTTTTCAATTTCTAATATGTTTGTTTAGTGATATCTTTTGTTTCGATTATATTCCGTAGAGCGACATCAATAGTACAATAGCAACATCAATTCCATAGAGCGCCATCTATTGTACGGTAGCAGAAACTTCATTATCAAAAGCTTTTTCGATGAAACGAAACGGCACGTAATTAAAATTAATAGACTAATTCCAGGGTAGGTTAATGCCCATGATAATAATATTTGACTAATCCTGGAATTCCGGAAGGGTTGGCAAATTTAATCTCAATGAATATGCGACAAAATTTGAAGGATTTTACAGCGGAAGCGTTATAGTGTTTAATGCAATAAATATTTTTTATTTGCGACTTTCACAGAATTACATATGCTAGAGTAATTTTAGAAAATCCATATTTTTCTTTCTAGTTTTAAAACTTTACATGGACTTTAATTTTTTTTTCTTAGAGCTCATTAACCGTGGCCTGAGTGATTTCTTCTTATTTCTTTCTACACAAATATTTATAATTTCTAACGCGAATTTAATGTTTTCAATTATTAATTTATTGCCCACTCGATGCGTAGTTGTAGTAGATCTAACACAAATGTTTAGAGTACCTATGTACATTAATAGATGGCACAACGTGTATTTTAAATCGCACAATGAAATTTTGCATCCGGACATATATTGGCGAAACGACCGCAACCAGGGGTGAATTGTGAAAGAATTTTTGTAAGTTAATTAATTCTGTCTTCAAGTGCAAGTAATTTCTATAATTTGTTTCTTGATAAACTTTTTACTATCATTTCTAACAGAATCATTCGCAGTTAAATAAAAAAAACTAGTAACTAGTAACTCAAGTAGCCCTAGTAACTCAAGAACAAATAATCTTTTAAATGATGAGAGAACGGGTATAAAAGGTAGAAAGAGATGTAGAAGAAGAAGAAAGAAGGTAGAGAGAGAAAAATGAGAGAAAGGGTTTAAATTCTTCTTTTGTTTAAATTCGTTTCGTCAGTCGCGATATCAATTTTTTATTTATTTTCTCAATAAGTACAACGTCATATTTTAAAAAATTATTTAATTGTCATAGTTTTCACTTTCTTTTTAATTTAAAAGAATCCCTAATTATTATGCAAAATGGTCGATAACTCGGATATTTCCATGCGCTTTACATAGTCAAATCCGCAGTAATGAATGAATTAAAAGATTATCGTTGTTCTGCTAAAAACATTAGGAGTCATCATATATTTTTTTACTTATTTTAACGTTGTGAAGGCTTTTATCTTCTCGTTTTTAGTCGACCATCTGGATTAAAAGCGAGGTTATATAGTGTCGCAGTACTACATCGTACCACGCGACGTCATACTGGCAGAACGCCGGTATGACGTCACGTGGTATTGTTGGCACTATAGTGTACAGCGTTGATCAACATGGGTTCCTAGTCGCACCGCGGAGTTTCGGGTTTGATCCCCGGTCGTTCGTCTAGTGGGACTAGAGTGATGTTTGTAATCAGTGACGGGTAGTAGTGCCATTAATGCGAGAAGCTACGCATTGCGATCACGGGCGATTATGGGTATTGTTGCCAATGATATGCCCTTTGGCGTGGACTGACACAGGCCGTTGATGATAATGACGCATTTACTAAAAGGCGTGAAAAATGTGCACTTTGACATAATTTTAATAGTTATGACCGAAAAATTGAATTTCAAAAAAATATTGGGTTTAAGCATCATAAAGAGGACAGACTCATCTTTTCGAAAGAGTTCTTTTTGTTGTATGTTTTGTTGATGAGTCAAATGCAAAAATGAATTTTTTTCTAGACAACAAACGTCTTTGTTAAAAATGTTCGTAGAAAAATTCGTAAAAATATAAGAAAAGTGTTTGTATTTGAAGAAGCAATCTATAGATTTTATAAAAACCATATTAAAATCCATGCAATATTTTGTTTTTTTTTTATTATTCGTTCATCTGTAACTCTATCGAAGTAATAAACAAATATTTAATTTATTAAAAACAACAAGATTTCAACCTTAAAAAACCCTGTTTTAACTAAAAGCGGCTGATTTTTTAACGAGTCAAATTTAATAATGATTTTTCTTACTAGACAACAAACATCTTTGTTATGCTCATAGAAAGGTTCGTAAAAATGAAAGAAAAGTGCTTGTATTTGAAGAAGCAATCTATAGATTTTATAAAAACCATATTCAACTCCATGCAATTTTTTTTTATTATTATTTCATCTGCAACTATCGATGTAATAGACAAACAAATATTTAATGTATTAAAAATAACAAGATTTCAACCTTAAAAAACACTTTTTTAATTAAAAGAGGCTGATTTTTGGTAAAGTTAGAGCTGCTTGAATATAACCTAAATGTCTTGAAAATTTTCGATGATTTTCAGTTTAGGCGTATAGTGTATTAAACTTTAATTTATTTGTAATGAATAGAGTAGGATTTTCTCACGGGAAATGCCAGTACTGCAGTTTCTCGGGAATCCAGGGTACTGCACTATTTTCTCGGTACTGGGTCAAAACAGTTTATTTATCGGTAATTTCAGAACATATTTGAAATTTCTCTTAATATTGATTTAGGTCTGCCTTGTTTGATTATTAAGTTAGAAAATACTTCTTTGTTTTCTTTGTTTCTATATTTCTAGGTTTAGATTAATTCATGTTTATCATTTCCATAATTCATGTTTATCATTTTGATTCAAACTAAAAATACTCAATTAATAAAGATTTTATTTAAAGTTGCGATTTTTATATTGATTTTTCCCCTAAAGGATCTTAGTATGAAAAGTTTAGAAATACCGGGAATTTTTGCTACTGAATTAAGGAAAAGCATCGTAACATTCATTTCATGTCACTACAATCAATGGAAATGTTCGTAAAAAATTGTTTTATGAAATGAGTATTAACCTTTTCTTATATCCTGACTTACATTTGATGGCTATATTTTTTTTAATAATGCATTATCATTTAATAAAGTTTTTTCTTAAAACTGTTGATAAATCCAGTTTTTGTATCGACTGAATCTACAGTAAAACTACAAGTAGTTTCTAGTGATTTTCTTTCTTTGTCATCAGTGATTTTTAAATTTTCCATTAATACTCCTTTATATCTGGTTGGTGATTGATGAAACTTTGTCGTTTAGGCTGTGGTACGCATACTGTACTGGACTCATAACCCTATTGGTACTGTACTTGCCTCATAATCCTTCTAGGATTCATATAATCTGCTTTAGATTGCACGAGTATACGGGAGTATACGAAGGCCCGTAGATTTTTCATGAAACTATTAGCTTCCGGTGAATCTTTCTTTTTTTTAGAACGCCTGTCCCAAAAGTATAAGCCCATTTTTTAAGGTCTTAAAGATCTGACTATTTTAGAGTTATATTAGAGAGTCAGACTATTGTAAGATAATCAAGTTAAGATGACTAAAAAAGTTATGTCCAAAAGTACATACGACTCCTCCGGTGTATTGAGGGATGTTCCAAAATTCATTTGCATGCATCGTCTTCTGGATCATTGCAGTTAAATAAAATTCATTCCATCTTCTGCATGTCGAAATTATAAGTTCAAGTTGAGGATAAAGAGAGTAAGCTTGATGTACCACACATTCCCAAGATAACAGAAGTATTGACCTTTTGATGTGAATAGCACAAATTGGAATTTTTTTCAAAATTATGGTGCTTTATCTACCGATATAGTGCATTGAAGTTAGTCACTTATTCAACAAATGGCGTGATACGCGAGAAACAAATAGTGCATCATCTGTTAAATATTCAAAGGTCCAAATTACTGATGAAAGAAACAAGTTTATACATAAATGTTACAATCAGTGAACAATTTAAATATGTTATCGATCTAATAAAAACCAGTTAACTTATTTATTAATTGTAAAAGCATAGCTATAAAGCTGATAGCAAGTATACAGAGTGCTAAACACAAGATATGCTGATGCTAGAGAAAAAAAATTGATATGTATCCTACTTTCTAAAAGTCAGTTAACTTAATCAGTAATTATTAAAAGCATACCTGAACAGCTGATAGCATGTACCCAAAGTGCTAAATATGACGTATGTTTCTGTTAGTGAACAAAATTAATACGCATGCTAACTTAATCATTAATTGTCATAAGCGAAATTGCGATCGGGCAGTGCTTTTCCGTACTGCAATCAACCAAAGCCTTAAATATGTTATCTACCTTATGATGTTTATCTACCTTAATTGACTGAATAATTAATTATCAAAATCATAGCTAATAGCAAGTATATAGAATACCAAACACAACATGAGTTGGTGGTAGACAAGAAAATTAACAGGTTCTCTACCTTCTAAAAGCCAGTTGATTTAATCATTAATTATCAAAATCATAGCTCATAGCAAGTATACAGAATACCAAACACGACATGAATGGTGCTAGATAAAAAATTAACAAATCCTCTACTAATCCTATAAATTAACAGGTCCTCTACCTTCTAAAAGCCAGTTAACTTAATTATTAATTATAATCAAAAGTGTAGTTGACTAGCTGATAGCAAGTATAAAGAGTGTCCAATAGAACACGTGCTATAATCGGATGAAAACTTAAATATTTATTTTACTTTCTAAACGGCAGTTAACATAATCATTAACCATCAAAAGCACAGCTAAACAGCTGACAGCAGAATACGTGCTATGGCTGGATGAAAGTTTAAATATCTATTCTACCTTTTGAAATGCCAGTTAACTCAATTATTGATATCCAAAAGCCTAGCTGAACAGCTGATAGCATGCGCCTTTGTCATTCCAACCAAAAATTCTCATTCAGACCAATTCCAAGACCAAATCCTTTCAAACCAATTACATTCTGCAACTGTTCCAATTCCATACGCCCTTCTCCGGTCGACGCTCTTTCCGTAATGTGAACAATGACCGAGCAATGATCCAATAATCGCAGCTCCAAAGTGACCTAAGTGACTAAATTAAACAAATAAATGTATACACTCATTAAATTGAATAAAGGGCATTCGACGATGAATGTGGAGTTGTAACAATGAGAGGGGCTGGGGACGTTGTAATTGCTCTTTAATTCGGGCGACGGTCGTTGGGGTCGCGAAAATTAGGGGTTGAATATTGCCGCGCTAGGGTTGGGCACGTTCCGTTGAAACAGTGAGGTTGCCGAATCGATTACGACACATTATGATGTTCTAATCAAGCAACAATAGGGACTATTTTCGTTCAAGTCATTATATTTTTAGGCAACTGTCATTTATTTTTTTACTCAATTTGTTTTATGTCTGTGAGTTGTAAGTATCAATAATCAATACGAAGTGTTGAATCGGTTATAATTGATTAGTTTTTAATTTTGAAAATGTATAAAAATAAAATTTTAATACATTTCTTAAGTCTAAAATCCGCTTCTGGGAAAGTTTCTGAAATGGAAGGTTTGTTCAATACTATTCTCTCAGTATCGGGACTAAATAATTTATTTTTCTATACTTTTAGTACTTATTGTAAGTTCTAATTTTAAGTCCGCTTCTGGGAAAGTTTCTGAAATGGAAGGTTTGTTCAATACTATTCTCTCAGTATCGGGACTAAATAATTTATTTTTCTATACTTTTAGTACTTATTGTAAGATCTAATTTTAAGTCCGCTTCTGGGAAAGTTTCTGAAATGGAAAGTTTGTTCAATACTATTCTCTCAGTATCGGGACTAAATAATTTATTTTTCTATGCTTTTAGTACTTATTGTAAGATCTAATTTTAAGATTCATTTAGAATTGCGTTCACTGATTATTAGGTTAAAAATACCTGATTGCAAAATGCGCATTTAAAAAACTTATCATGCTAATAGAATATATAATTAATAAATAGTTTATATAATTCATAATAATTAGTTTTTATTCTAAAATATATGCATTTTCTTAAATAATAAACAAAAAAATTATATTTCAGTGTGCCGCTAGAAGGCGCTACTCTCATTTTCCTTAAGTCAACGACTTCTTCATGAAATCATCAATTACTTATCTTTATATTTTCATCAAACCGAGTATATTAGAAGGGTGTTTCCGTAAGGAAATTTATTTGTTTTCCATCAAAATCACAACTTAGACACAGATTTTTTTCATAATTAGTTGAGAATTTTCACCTTCATATAAACATACCTACATACACACACACTTATATATATATATATATATATATACATATATATATATATATATATATATATATATATATATATATATATATAATAAAAGGACATGCAGAATCAGGTTAGAAAAGACAAGCGAATGCATAAAGATCAACAGAGAGGTGATACAAGATGAACCAATATCACCTAAATTATTTATAGCGGTACTGCAGTATATAATGAAGGATCTGCCTTGGTCAACACAATTAATCTACATGGAAGGAAAGTTCATGAGTCATCTGAGGTTTGCGGACGATATCGCCCTGTTATCAGAAAAGCCTGAAAAGCTAAACAGTATAATAAGCGATCTACAAACTGCCAGCAATCGTGTACGGTTGGAGATGAATCTCAGTAAAACAAGAATGATAACCAATGACAAAATGATGCCGATTTTAATAAATAATGAGCCACTAGAATATGTACATAACTATGTCTATCTAGGAAAACAGCTATCATTCAATACGAAAAGAAATATTGAAGAAATAAGTAGAATAGCCTTAACCTGGAAAAAGTTCTAGGCTCATAAAGAGATTAAAAACACAGCTCCCAATAAAATTAAAAAAAGATCCGTTATGGATTCAGCGATATTATTTTGTCTAACATCCGGTCAGGAAACATGGTTATTCGACAAAAAATCAAAAATGAAAATGCAAGCCACACAGAGAAATGGAGAGAAGCTGCCTATCACCTTGAAAGACAGAGTAAAAGCTATTGACATCCCCAATAAAACTAAGGTAACTGACAACATACTCTTTGCTCAAAGACTAAAATGGAAACGGACTGGCCATGTAGCAAGATATACCGACGAGAGATGGACACTTTCAATAACAATATGGAAGGGACCACAAGGAACCAGAGGCAGAGGTCGACCATGCACCAGATGGCAAGATGAAATAAAAGCAATCGCAGGAAAAAGTTAAATTGAGAAATCAAAAAATAGGGACAATTGGCAATCTTTGGAGGAGGCTTTTACCTGAGAAGGATCCAAACATAATTATGAACTATTAGTACTTATAACGAAAATCTAACAATAGAATGAAAAGAAAGAAAAAAAAAAGAAAAAAAAAAGTATATATATATATATATATATATATATATATACACATTTTTTTTCTCTGTAGAACGTATATTTAAATAGAAACAGTATAATGTATATTCATAGATCTAATAAGCTCTATTAGGTCTATGTATTAGTTAACACATTATTATGGCCCCCGCGGAATTATGTCTGGTGTTGCTCTGAAGCTTCTACGGTTTAATTGTGATAGCCTCGGAATTCGATAACACGGAAAGTCTGAGAATTAGCACTCGATTGTAGCTTACTGTTTCCTAATAATAAATATTGCTTAAAAATATGTCAATATCGATACTATAGTATTGAATTTAATCGATATGATCTCTACAACCCCACAGTGGGGTGCCATGTAAATCGCGGCAACAACATAGGCAGTGCTCGTCACCGTTGAGCCGCCTCCCCTCATTTAAACACCCCTGGCACTGCATGACGCGGTCCCATTCGAGGTCTGTCGAGTTGTTTGCTCTCACTGCTCGTGTCTCGATAAGTAATGATGGGTTGATAGTTTCAAGTGTCGGGCGAGCTTTACATAAAGCGTTTAATGAAAGTGAAGTGATATGTTACATGAAGATTTAAATGTCACAAAAATAAAAAAAAATAATTGAAAACGGTTCTAATGTTAAAATTTAAGTTGTAACTGCTATTGTAAATAAGTTATATTTGATTTTTGACACGAAAACGTCTATAAATTCGGTTTGGTAGCCAGGTAAAAATTTTCGGCGCAACGAAATTGTGCCGAATTTCGTGACGTGATGACTCTTTGAATAATGGGCTGATAGGAAATTTTCGAATGAAATTTGGAAGCCTTACTCTTTTAAGATTCTATATAATTTGGTTATTTAAAAAATTCGAGTAATATAAGAGCTTGGCTCTGTATGTGAAGGAGACAGGAATATAGAAGTATGCATATTTTACAGGCGGTCTACCTCGTGAACGCGTGAAGTTAGGGCACTGATTGAGTGTCCATAGAAAGTCCTTAAGTAGTTCTAGTAAGACCTCAGAGATGTTGGCTTTAATGACAATAATTAAAATTTTATGATGTTCCAAAATATACAAATTATATTTTTTCGGAAATATCGGCCTACAGGAGACACAAATATTACCAGAAGTGAAAAGATGCGGCAGTAGAAAGGACCGATCAAGGAGAATCAAAAAAGTGTGTCAGAGATATGGGCTTTATGACTGCGAAGTTCAAAAATTATATTTCTCTAGGTACATCGGTTTATATGAGTTTAATGTATGTATATTTTGATTCCAATATTGTTGTGTAATGCAATAGTCACAAAGGTTCTAGGTATTGATAAAGACAATATATTTTATCGAAATAAAAGATTTGTATTTCTTTTATTAAGTTCCTTCAAAGACTTAAAGAAATCGGAGAACATGACGTTTTCACGTAAAATACTACGGCCCGGGCACGACTGAGTTGGTTATTATAGTGCGAGTACCACACGTACTTAGCAGGTTTCATTAAAAGAGTACATCTGTTGTTACTTTTTTAACATTTTGGCCGATTTATTTATTTTACTGAGGAGCTATTTTTTTTCTGCGGCATTTGATTTAAGTTAATATAACTAGTTGTTGTTATTACCGAATGTATATGTAGTTCGATTAAAATTGTTCTGTTTCTTAAAATAAAAATCCTTTCAAAAAATGAAGATACTTATTTTAAGTTATAACTATATACGTATATATGTAATAAGTATATACTTATTATAAGATGTACTTAATGTCTTATTTTGAATTCTACCCTACATCATTTTGTTTTTCATTTAATAATCGACATTTTGAAGTATTTTTAATTAGTTTTGATAACATCGACCGTCACTTTGCTATTTAAGGAGAATCTATTTTTTTTGAAAATAGGTCGTATTAAGGATAGCTATTTAAAAACGACACGATTATTTTGAAATAGGTCGTGTTAACGATAGTTATTTGAAAATTACATAATTTCTTGTCAAATAGGTTGTGTTAAGGATAGTTATTTAAAAAGAATATAGTTTTTTTTCCAAATAGGTCGTATTAACGATAGCTATTTAAAAACTACATGATTAGTTTTGAGTAGGTCGAATAATATCATTTTGTGTCAAATAGGTCGTGTTAAGGATGGTTATTTAACAAGAACATGATTTTTTTCAAATAGGTCGTATTAACGTTAGCTACTTTAAAAGGACATGTTTTTTTAAGCAGGTTGTGTTAACTATAGTTATTTGAAAATATATGTGATTTTTTCTCAAATACGTCGTTTAATGATAGTTATTTAAAAAGAATATTATTTTTCAAATAGATCTTGTTAACGATAGTTGGTTAAAGAGAATAACATTTTTTTTAAATAAGTGCTAATAAATTTTCCCGTTTCATCCCATGCTAATGATTTTAGATATACATATATGTAGCAAATTTTGCGTACGAATGCTGTGAAGAAATAAAAAATTTCGTTAAACAACCTCACAATATATTGTAGAAAAATTTAGGGTAGGCATTTTTGACAGTCTTTAATTTCGAACCCTTATAAATTATAAAAGACTTACAGCTTATCTCAAACAAAGTCACATACCGGGACAAGCTTTGTGTCATTAGTCAAAAATATGTTGAGCAATTATTAGGCAAAAGAATACCGTAAAATAGTCGCAGACATGTTTTAAAAATAAAAAAAGGATTTTGAACTCTTGGGAGCTAATGTGAGTGCCAAGGTATATTTTATCAAGGTACATTTGCGCAGTCATTTGTATTAGTTCTCTGATAACATTGATGATTACAGTAAAGAATAGGGTGAAGATTTTCACCAAAATATCCAGATAATGGACGAGACGTACCAACGACACCGGGACCACCGCATTATGGTTTTCTACTGTTGAGGGACCTTGCAAAGGGATAGCCGAAATTAATAACAATCATGAAAGCCATATGTAAAAACCATTTCATAATAGGTTTTTTTTGAATTGTACTTTTCTAGTATTATCGAATTAAAATAAATTAATACTAATGCAATCAGAAATAAAATAATAATGAATATGTTCTATTAAACTTTTTTTTGTACTTATTTGCTACTGTCTAAGTATTCTATGTAAGTAGTCTTTGTCTCAAAAACTAGAGCCAATTGTCGTCGCCGTGGTGTATTGAATTTATTTTAGCGTGCTGTACCGCAGGGATCCGCGGGTTTCGATTTTCTACCGCTCGTTGAGCGGGGCTGAATTGGTATTTTGGTTGACTATAAGAGATTGTTCTCGTAGCAATAAGTCCGCCATATTTATCAATCGCAACTAACATTATAATGCAAAAGTTTGTCTGTTTTTTAAGTAATAATCCAGTATTACTTAAGGAAATAACAAACAATACTAGTCAAAACTGTAGCACGCTTTACATTTTTCAATATAGCTTGTATTAAATCGAAACCTTTAGAATCTGCGTTGACTTAGAAGTTTGATGTTTTACAGCTCCAAGAGACTGTAGACTTAAGTATTTGATATTAACTTCAACTGGATGCCTTCACGCGGTCCTGAGAAAAAGGATGTTGAAAGACAGACAGATATACAGACGGACAACGGAGTGATCCTAAAATGGTTCCTTTTTTCCATTTGATGTGTGGAACCCTAAAATTAACAAAACTGTTAACAGGGACTATTTATTGTTGTTTTAGCTATGGATGTCTCTTCCGTTATTTTTCCAAACTCCAGTCAGCTTTTTTGGTAGCGTTTTATAAAAGTTTTTAACTTAATTTTGTTCTAATTTTGACTTCTCACTTTGAATAGTTTTTTTAGTTGTATAATATTGTAGAATTGCTTTCCATTTAAGTATAGAGCACAAGATAGCATGACCTAAAAATTTTCAATAATATTCAAATCGGAAGAGCGCGCTGGCCACTTCATAATTGGATTACTGCGTTTTAAAACTACACTGAAACAACTTTCGCGGAATGAACAGCCCCGTCGACTTGTTAAAAATTATAGTTTTGGCTCGCAATTTATTTTCCATATTAGGCTAACTGGCATCGATCGATTTAAAATAACTTTTATTATTTATGGTTTAAGAAATAAATTTTATTTCTGCCTTTGCTTTAAAGCTTATAACAGCTAAACGCACAACGCTTCCGCATGCAGAAAACTGCCTGCGACTTAAAATCATCTCGTCTTTTCTTAAAACATGATAATAATATTCATATTCATCAGATCCATCAAAGTTAAACTTTTTTCTTCTAAAAATAAGACGAAGTGCTATTCTTTACCACGTGATTTGTTCTTCGGCAATTCGCAAACTTTCGTTGTTATATTTTCTAGTTGGAAGTGATTTTTGTGACATTTTATTTCTTCCTAAATCTCTGGTATTATTTAGGAGACGTTAAATGTTTCTTACGTTTGTTTTTATTTCAGAGACGTTAAATGTTCCTTACGTTTGTTTTTATTTCAGAGACGTTAAATGTTTCTTACGTTTGTTTTTATTTCAGAGACGTTAAATGTTTCTTACGTTTGTTTTTATTTCAGAGACGTTAAATGTTTCTTACGTTTGTTTTAATTTTAACTTTGAAAGCACTAAATTTGAATCAATACGTGAAATTGTTTATCTATTTCTAGAAGTTTGGTTTTAGAGAAATATTCCGAAAGCAAACCGCTTTATATAACTCTACAACATAGTTGGAAAAAGGCTGTCATGGCCACTTTTGTCTCTTGTGAACGGATGGTCTCGAAGGCAGATCATGTGCTCACCGAGAGGAGATCTAAATTAACATCTTCTAAACTTTAACAGATTTTATTTCTTGAGGCTAATATTTAAAAACTATAATTATTTCTTTTGATTAATAAGTTATTTTGTTATTGTTGTTAACCTGTAGTTTATTTACGTTTTTTTTAATATTTTACTTTTTTGAAAAATTTAAGTATTTACTGAAAATCGAGTCTATTTCTATTCTGTGATTATATGCCTGTGATTCTTATATTTCTATTCTTTATTTATTTTTAAAACCATTTAAGTATTCTGTTTATTAATGCATATGTTCATTTTTCGTTTAATTCTATGTGTAGATAATTAAATTAGTTGACTAGTTGCAGATAAATAATAGTAGAATAATCGTTATAGTGTCGATTGTCTTTGGTTTTTTTAACCATCAAATTTCTAAATACGCCAGTCTCTTAAGATCTTGGACTGTAATTCTCAAGACTGGAGAGTATGAGAAGAAACTTGGTGTTTTAGGCACAAAGAACGAACTAAAAGAACTAGTTCTCGACTCCCAAAGACCTAGATTGAACTAGGACACACAACCAACCTTAAACTCCCATCTCTAAAACTGAATGTGTATGAGTAGTTTTTCTTAGTTTCGAACGATTCCTGTGAGTAAACAATAGCCGTCTCTATCTAATGTTTAAATTTTTCCCCCGGTTAAACATTTTTGACTATTGAATGTGAATTTTATGATTTGTTATGTTAGAGTTATTATGAAAAATTTGTTGTACGTTGTAGTTTTAGTACGGAGGGTAAATAATTAATCCCGGATATGCAATCCGATATTACTTTGGAAAACAAAGCAGTTTCTTAGGGAATAAAAGAACAATAGTTTTTCCTGTCAGATGCGTCTAAATATTTAATTACAATATTTTAGACAGTTCAACTAAAAGTTTAAGACTTGCAAAACTTTTGACATAAATTTTCGCTTATATATACAGATATTTCATAAATAATATATATATATATATATATATATATATATATGTATATATATATATATATATATATATATATATATATATTTATATATATGTATTAAAAACAATACATGTATTCGTGACTAAAGTTGAAAAATCGTTTGATAGTTTTCATAACGTTTTATAATGGTCAAATTTTATAAAATTCTTAATCCAAAATAAGATACATGATACTTCATTTGGAATGTCATAATTATATAACGGGGTAAATATTTAATCGAAGTTTAGACCACGAGTTGTGTATTTTATTTTTTTCTTCAACTTTATAAAAATGGAAATGAAAGTAAATATTTCCCCTTATGATACTCAAAAAACCTTCATAAATTAGATACCTTGAGCTTGGGAATATTGAAAACTTATAAAATTGAAAATATCGCTTAAAATTATTCATCTAATTCGTGAAAATTGTTTTCAAATTTTCAATATCTATACAGTTCACACAGTAAATCCGTCTTAACATTATCAATTCCTTTCATAAATATTAGGTTGGTAACTAATAAACACGCCATCTCTGTGTACAAACTTTTCAACTTTTTATATGTAGTCAACAAAAGCAATTGTTAATTCCTTATTCCTAATTGTAAAATTTAAATCGGTATCTAACACTTGTCGCCAATGTGTAGGCAGAGCAAAAGTTCTGTGCTTGTAGAAATATTTGCGCCTTTGACAGAAAAACCTCGTGAATGTGTAGAAAAACCTCGGTGAAGTTCGACTTATATCTTTAAATTTTCTATCAGGTAAATTATTAGATAGAGAGCGAAACAGATGGTAATTAGATAACGAAAGATCTGGTGAGTACGGTGGGTGAAGTAGCATACGCCATCCAAGTGAGAGTAGTTTTTCATGAGTTACTTTTGCTAGGTGGGGTCGAGTATTGTCATGTAACAAATAAATTTTGATTTGAAGGAAGTTAAGCGGTGACTTTGTTCATTCGTTAACAATAAACCTTAGCTATAATTATACTGTTAGCTTGAAAGATTTCCCAATGAATAACTCAATGGATAACTTAATTTATCCACCACCATGCACTCAAAAGTGTTTTTTCTCAAATATCATGTTTTGGTCAATGTACATATTTTTCTCCAGCTCCTAAACACTGGCGTTTACGCTAAAAATTAACATAAGCCACCTATTTTTCATCTTCTGTAACCAGATACTTTAGCCTCTCGTTGGTACGATTGGAACTCAGTAGCTCCAAGCACATATTGCTCTCCTCTGAAGTTGAAAGGGTGTTAGCTCATGTGGTGCTAAGCGAAATATTTCCACTTCTTTCTCAAAGCATGAAGATGTTTGTTCATTGCAGTATAAGAGCATGAAAATAGCTCTGCCAAATAACCAATTTAATCTGGGATCTGTTTCAATAAGGCTTTTAATTTTTTCTAAATTAATTGCAGGAGGTCGAATTGGATGAGGTTTATTGGACAGATCAAAATTTCCTCCTTTGAATCTTTGGAACCAGTGTTTGGCTGTGTCGTGACAGGGCTACCTTCACCCATCGTTATACACACACACACACACACATATATATATATATATATATATATATATACACACATTGCGTGACGGTTCGATGGTTTTTCGTCCTATGAAGAAAGGTCCTCTAAGTTCACTTTGAAATACTTCCATTTTTATTTTTTTCTTTACTCGTCGATTAATCATTTGTGAAAATGAACAGAAGTTCAAATACCGCACTCTTTATATACCCTATAAGAAATATTCTAGATGCTTCTATAATATTCCAGAAATGGGTCTAAAAAGTGGCGGGGTTTTTCCTCGTATCGTATGCAATTTTGTCTCATTTTATCATTTTTATAAGACTACAGTCAGTATTTATAGCCATTTATTCTATCTTATGTGTATTTAAAATAGTTTACCAGATTAATTTAAAAAATCATTGGATACTTCGGTATAATCCACCTGATATCGAGAAAGTTGGTCGGGAAAAAGAGCGAAACAATACATGGAAATATACACTTTGAGTCTTTTTCCTTCTATTTTGCTAATGTAGACCAATTTTTCGAGCCACTTCTCACTTCTTGTTCTGACACATATTTAAACCTTTTGAATAGATTTAAACAACATGTGGTAAACTCTGGAGGTATTTTTATTTTTCTTAGAATAGTATAAATCCGATGTGTCGTTAATACAGTTCAAAGTTTTTTTCTCCAAAACATGATTGGCATAAGAAATATCTACGTGAGTTAGGGTATAAGAAAGGAAAAGTAGGATAATAAAATACAATTGGTACTGTTCAGGGATTGCCGTATAAAATGTTAGCGTCCACTTGTCTGACTGTACTTCGAAAATTCTCCGGCAAAATAATGGAACTTTGATATAAGGGACATCATCCTCTAAGCTGACAATAATCGCTGATTAATTCACGGCATTTCCGAAATGGCTACTGTCCCCACTCTATACCATTCCCCCCACCAAAAGCCATAATGACCGCATCAATTTGCGCCGTAAAAAGAGTTTTGCGTTCACAATGGGCTCAGTTAGGCACGACGCTCGCTTTATGGCAGACATCCTGGTCATTTAATGCCGGAAATGAGGATTATGTATGGTAATAGGTTTTGGTAGACAGGCTGTATACGAAATTTCATGTAAGCATGCAGGTTGGAAAAGTCGATATGTGGAGAAATAAAGTCTAATATTTGAGTTTTGTTTTGAAGATAAGATGTGGAATAAATGGGGTACAAAAATATTATTCAGCATATTATGTATTTCTTTTTGTTATCGTTTTTATTCAGAATTAATTTAAAATTCCTGGTGTTGGCCTTAATATAGTTTACATTTACCTAAAAAAAATTTTCATTCGTGAGCGTATGAATGTAATTTTACAGCTTTGACCTTTTATTTATAAACCAGTTTGTTTATAATTATAAAACATGGACATTACAATTAAATAAAGGAATTTAGAATAAAGAAACTTAAAGTCTAATGATTGGTAACATAAAAATAAGCCAATTACTCATTCGACAGATTATCAAAAACAGAGGAAATAAGGCAAAGTCATAACAGAACTGCCGCGCCAGTTAATTGGAAGTATTTAAAAATAGTTTAAGATTTTGTCACAATAACTTTTTTTGACACTTTTCTCGTCATTTCAGCATTTGGTAACTTAATAAAATTTTTGGTATTTATAAGCGTAAAATAATTTGCAAAATTATTTTAATGAAGTCAAAGATGTTTAAGAAATATTTTTAAGATAATGCTAACAGACAAACATACAAGTACGTATCACCTCGACTCGAAGGCGTTGCCTCTGCGTTCTGTCACATGTAGAAAGAGTAAAATGTCAGTCATATCGAAATTATAATTTTTGGGCATTTTATATAATTAGACACTATTTCAGAATATTATATACAGATTCAACCAGCCTCAAACTTTTCGAAAATATTTCGATATCGTTTAAAATGAAATGTCATTGAGAACTGTGATCACGAAAAACTGGAAGAAACCTTTTTGAATGTAAACGTGGTAGTCGGGTTTTTGTTTTTCCAAATTTAAAATTATTTTGTTTATGTACATATATGCTTATATTTTAATTTCATTCTAAACTATTGTAAAAGGCGACAGTAATTTTGTTTGTCTCCTCTGTAAGTAAAGGCGACAGTAATTTTGTTTGTCTCCTCTGTAAGTAAAGGCGACAGTAATTTTGTTTGTCTCCTCTGTAAGTAAAGGCGACAGTAATTTTGTTTGTAATCTCAGCCAATACTTGATCAAATATTATGATATATCGATTATATACGTAAATACCATGGGCTGAAGTAACATTCATAGTTAGTCGTTTTTATCCTGTACTATGCAGAACAGTTTAGCACGGAAAGTACCCCGACGAAAATTAGGAGTATATCTTTTTGTTTCTAAGTAGTTAAACGTATAAATGCAATTAACGTATTACAGATAATGTATACAGTGTATGAATTTTTAATAAACCTCACAAAAAGTATTTTATTCCCCGAAAATACTAACAATTGCCTTGTGATTAAATTTTTCTTATCTATTGAATTATTTATATCTGTTGTTTCTGAAGTAAGGGTCTTTGTTATTAAGGAATTTAAAACTGTTTTTTTTAGATTTTTACGAATGATAATTGTCTTTATAAATTTATATATATATATATATATATATATATGTATATATATATATATATATATATATATATATACATATATATATATATATATATATATATATATATATATATACATATATATGACAAAACAATAACAATGGAATTCAAGAGAGTATTTTTTAAATATTTTTCTCCATATTTGTTGCTTTGCCCATAAAAATACTAAATAATTTTGATTGGGAGATTTTTAACATTTAATCGTATAGTATTTGGGAAAAAAGGAGAATTTATTTTATTTTAATATTATTTAAAAATATTAATAATATAGGAGAAAATATTTAGCTTCTTATTAAAATGGAATACCTTAATGTTACCCAAATGTTTTGTAAATTGGGAGAGCCTGGATTTATAAAAATTATGTTACCCAAATGTTTTGTAAATTGGGAGAGCCTGGATTTATAAAAATTATATTATTTAATAAAAAGTTAAAATGCACATGCGTTCCGCGTCAATTGATACTTGTTAGTGCAGTGTTCATGCGAAAGTCCTAGTGATTCCACAAAATGAAATTATCAAGAAAAGCTATTTATGAGTGATCTGAAACCGATACTGGGAAAATTGCGGAAGAAAATTAAGAAGATGCATCTGTTGAATTAGTATCTTAAAATTTTTAAAACAGATTCTTATGAAGTAGAAAAAAGATCTTCTAGTCTGAACTGCAAAACGTTTTTATTTCTTGACTTTTTTGTGCAATTATGATTTAGACCTACATGCAATTTCATTATGAAAACTGAAAAAAATGATTCAAGTTATACTGAAAAAAAACAGAACTTTCATTCTGAACATGATTTTTTTGGAGTAGCGGATCCTTTCCGAACAAACATGCTTAAAACATTTATTTTTTTATTTGTGTTTTATTCCGCTTAATCATTGTCGTTGGCAGATAAGGGAGGATCTCTCATCTGCCAACGACGGACGTACAGACCGAAGTATATATATATATACATATATATATATATATATATATATATATATATAAAGTTGATTGTTTAGAGGTGGTCGAAAGTATTCAAGAGATTAACAAAGATGTTGTTTCTTAATCTTTTTTTGAAACCGTCTATGAGAAGATAGTTTAAAAGGAATTGGAGATAGTTTGGAATGTGGACAGGTTGATTAGATTAAAAAGAATGACAATATCATTAAAGCCACCAAATTTTTTTAGTTCGTAGTTATTTAAGTTTATTAATATTGTTTTATTTACTTAATTAAAAAAATTAAGTTGTGTGTCATTGTGTCAGAGGGGTGCGAAAAACTGGCGAGAAAATATGATTTGGAAAAGACGCGAATCGAACAACTCGTGAGTTTTGCTTTCAGAGTAGTTTTGATATGAAGTCTTTCTTTTTGATTAGTTAAACATTAATATTGTCGATGTGGAACACGTACATCTGCGTGTTGGATAAGTACACTTCAACAAAAGCATTTTTTTATTTTTCATTTTATAATACTGCTTATAATTAATTTAGCAAAAAATACATTTAAAAGGGCTTTTACTACAAACAAATAGCTCCTAATTGTTCAATTCAAATATTGGGTTGTCTAATAAGTTTTTAACCCTGTGTTGCTGTCAACAATTTTTATTAAAAACATTTTAACTTACACTAAATTTAATTTAAACATTCACCATCATTGAACATCCAATTCAACAGGACGTGTCCTCATTCCGAGGATCGTAGTCCTCATTACTGAACTTTCTGAACCTAATCTTTGCCGTCGCGTAAGACACCGTAGACTCGCCCATCGCATGAAATATATTATTCCTTCGTATTTGATATCGATTTAAATCCATTATTTTTTATGTAATTCACTTTAAGCTTCGGCGCTAACTATCGTCAACTGACTGCACTTCGGCCTATTTATACCCCAAAGTAAAACCTTCTAGAAGTTTCGAGAATATTTCTAGACAAGTCCCGAAGTTGTAGCTAAAAACTTACTAGCCGACCTAATATTTTTCATACCATTTTCCCTTTTTTAGGTTTTTTGTTCTTTTTTATTACAAATATTTAACAATTTGAGTTTGCATTTTTTATATATATATGTCCGTTTTTTTACTTATTATTTGCTCAATATATTACGAAGAACAAGAGCTGTAACTTAGATTGATAAGATTTCAGGTAGAAAGCAAATTATATATAGGATATGGCTTGGATGTGGCTTGTAACGATTTTACCAAAAGATTGTTTTCTATCCAACTGAAAATAACAGGAAAAAGGAAATTTCAAAAAAGGATATGATTCATTTTCAATCATTCTCCATTCGACAAAACTTCGGTAGCAAATCATTCGGAATACCATGTCATTACACAGTCACACAGATAAACCCACTTTCGTACCGTACGATAATTTTTCCCCATATCCACCAAACTCTGCCTGCCTACTTAGTCAAACCCATTTCCCATCCATTTCCAAAGAAACTCACTGAATAAATCAGCGCTCCCGCCCCCGCGGGCGCAATGAAAAAGCCATTTTCATGTAAATAGTACCCTGATTAGAGTCTGGATTTATGTGACGAGGCTATGACTTGATGGAGACATTATTTCCTCCATATATCAGTCACGGGGACGCGCAACTTTCGGTTGGTCCAGCGAATATTGAGCGTGTCGGGGTGACTCGAAACAGAATTTCGTCGGCCTCGTTGGATAATTTTAAATTTCGCTGAGCGAGCGCCGGAAAGATGCTGCGAACTCGGCCGAGATAAATCAAGGTTCGCGCGATGATGTGGCGGGGAAACGACGTGCCATCCAAGACCGGAAGCCCGATGAGCGATTTCGCCATCGCGCGAATTTTTGTTTCATTTTCGTATTTTTTTTTATTTTGGTCGCTCAGCAAACTCCATTTACAAGAACTCAGCTATAATTTTATACTCCTAAATTTCTTTACTTAAAATTAACTTAGGTCTGCAGGCCATAAAGAAACGTCTTATTTAATGCAGTCTTAATACATATACAGAAGTAACAAAACATTTTTTTTAAATATTCTCAACAAAATAACGGTGTAGTAGATATTAATTTGATTGCCGCCAAGAATTTTTTAATATATTATAAATAAGAGTTTTTAACGTCATTTTTAAACAAGTCTTTGAATATGACAAACGAACGTAAATACGTTCAAGACTTTTGAAGTTATATGTTTTTTGACTTCTTTTGTTTTCTGTCTGCCTGCTACAAATTTTGTAATCGACATTTCTCCCATATCTCATGGGATTAAGATCTGATAACAGAGATAAAAGGTGGGCAAGGGATCTCTTTAATGGTGAATAGGTTGATCTAGTTCTGCTTGTTTCATTTGTCTTGACGAGTAGTAATGACTTTTCAGTACATTAAATATAAAAGCTTTTTTTAAAAACACTTTTTTCTGTTAATTATTTTATTTACAGTACACTTTAGTCTAAGGATATTTATTAAATGTTAATTTGGAAAATATTTGAAAGATTATTTTCTATATTGAAGACTGTAGAAGTTAAAAGGTTGCAAAATGGACAGCTATTTTTTTTTCTCAAGTAGAAGAAATTTTAGGGGTGACAATTCTAAAAATGTTTATATTAACATTTAACAAGAAAAATGTTGCAGTTCTGAATTAACAAAAAAAAACTGGGGAAGGCAGCAAAAACAAACTAAGGGAAAAAATCTTAGTAACAAAGAGTTTGTTGAACTGAGTTTTGTATTTATTTTTGTGTTGGTTTATGTATTTTTTAAATTTTGTTTCCTTTTTTTGTCTTTGACAGGCTCCGACTATTATATGCAATGTTCAGGTCTTCGGTTATTAAAAAAATCATTTAATTCTTATTATTTACTTTTTTTATGCTTGGAGTTTAAATAGCAAGAAGGCACTAAAAGGTTAGATGTTAATGAGAAAGGACGCTTTCCTTGTAAAATTTCTACTCTAGCATAATTATTGGAATGTTTATAAAAGGGAAGGGAAGTAAAATGATTGTCTTGACAATGAAATCGCAAACTAATTTTAAAATGTTTATATTTTATAAGAAAATAAATTCATGAAAACAGTGTGATTATTCATTTTAAGTGCAAATCATAGTTTACGTTGGCAAACAAATTAAACATATTTTCTTAAATTATTTTTTTGGTGACAGATTGGTATTAAAATAAGACGATGGGCATCTGGGGAGCGATGGGTATCAATATAATCGGTGAGTACCTCTTGTACTTGAGAATCGTATATAATATTTTCTTTATTGCAGAAACCCTGCAAGAGTTGCTACAAATGCTAAGTAGTTTAGCTGCTGTCTCCACACGTATTGATCTCCGCATAACGCTAACATAAAACGGCATGTCTCCGAAATAGTAGATGAGTAGGTACGTGTTCCTTACACAAATCGTCAAGCTCGGAAGGAACAACTTAGAGAGAGATATCGATAGGAGGATTCAGTTCTTTCCATCATAATCTTCCAGAGTACTAGCTCACAATTTACTGTTCAAGAGCTCCATAAGATCTTCAGAATGGAGAGGTCTGATTTGAATTGTTTTTAACATAAGAAAGTGTTGTTTCAAAATAAGGGTCTGAATTGACGAAATGAAGCAATTTTCTTCAAAAACAAACTGTCAGATCGAGTAGAATTAACATTTTGAATATTCCGTAGACATTAAAGCACACATCAATATCTAAAGGTACATAGTCACTGAAACATTTCCTCGGAAATTTAGTAATTAAATATATGGAATTTGAAGACAAAACTCGATCTAAAATTGTAATTAATTAATTGAATACAATTTTTTCGAAGCTTTATTTTGTAGTTAACTATTGTGTAAAATGTTCCCTCATTTTCGGAATATTTTGTACACAGTAAAACTATTGACAATTGATTTTAAACAAAATGATCCGTAGATGAAATAAAAGAACATAACAGCGCAAAAACTGAATACTTACCAAATCTATGCCCTTCAGTATCTAGACTAATTATATCAGATTCAGATTCACGAAGATTCTGTTCCCTGTTGGACTGACCAGCACTCGTGAAAATGCGTCAAGTCTTCTTTGTTGCGCGTCCTGCGTTTTACTTATGCCTGTATGTTTTCACTGTTATGATACTAGTGCGTTTTCATCACTAGTGCGTTTTCCTCATAATGGCTTACGATCAGAACTCAGGACAATGTCAGTGGATTGGTCCACAAAGTCAAAATCGTTCAGCGAGTTATGGAACGAGCTATTCTTCGGAGGTTCTCTGAAAGATCGTGTTACGGACACAGCTCAAAGAATTAGCAAACCAAAGTGGCAATTGGATGGTCACATTTGTCGTACGTCCAGTAAGCGATGGAGTTGACGAGTTCTAGAGTAGAGACCACGTTTAACAAATATAGTATAGGATGCCCTACGGTTAGATGAACCGAAAATCTGCGGGTAATGGCGGGCAGTAATGGCGGTAGTAATGATACATAAGAAAAGTTGAAAATCGGCTGAATGGTATGCATTGGATGAGACCTATATCCAGCAGTGGATTGATACAGGCTACTGATGATGTTGCTGATTGTCCTCTCAAATACAATTCTAATGGTTTTGCTTAAATTATTTATGTGTTAATAGTATATTACCTTCCTAGCTATACATATATTAATTCGTTTTCAGGAGAAAATTCATACAAGGATATATTATTCAGATGTTTTTTTTTAGTTAATTGGTTAAAAAATAAATTTCTGGTAACTTGAAGACCTGTCTTTGTTTTAGAATAAAAGTAAAGAAGGGACTATACATCATTTTTTAACCAACAAGGTTGGGATGTAATAGCAAAAATGTATTATCACTAAAACTTTGAAATTGTACAACTTTTTTGGGGTTCCGTATTAAACCCGTATAGCTTCGCCATGTTCGCCTGTCTGTCTGTCAATCTGCATATCATAGCCAATTTACTTTTAAACTATTGGTGCTAAAAAGACGAAATATATTTGGCATGGTTATACACATTTATAACACTTACAAAATTATGACTAAAAAAAAATTTTAAAAACAACTATTAAAGGAAATGTAAAGGGGGTGATTTTTTTTCACACACTCCATTGCTGAATAGGACAACAATCACAATCATCACAAAATCACTGAATAGGTCTTTTAAAAATATTGTTATATGTCATTAATTTTTTTTCGATATAGAGATCCATTTTAAGCTTCAAAATGGTTATTTTTTCAGACTTCTACGTGTCCCACTTTCTACCATCTAAACCGCCTCTTCTGAACATCTGAAAAGTATTCATAATTAAATATTATAACCATGCCAAATATACTTCGTCTTTCTAGCACCAATCATTTGAAAATAAATTGGCTATGATATAGATAAAGAACTTAGAGGAAAAATTATCACAGCCAAATAGGCTCTACTAGTTTATGACTAATAAGCAACCAACTTATGATATGTACAAACTTCATACATGTGACTTAATCAATTACAAAAATAACTTCCTATTGTAAAATTTTATTTGAAAAATTATCACAGCCAAATAGGCTCTACTAGTTTATGACTAATAAGCAACCAACTTATGATATGTACAAACTTCATACATGTGACTTAATCAATTACAAAAATAACTTCCTATTGTAAAATTTTATTTGAAAAATTATCACAGCCAAATAGGCTCTACTAGTTTATGACTAATAAGCAACCAACTTATGATATGTACAAACTTCATACATGTGACTTAATCAATTACAAAAATAACTTCCTATTGTAAAATTTTATTTGAAAAATTATCACAGCCAAATAGGCTCTACTAGTTTATGACTAATAAGCAACCAACTTATGATATGTACAAACTTCATACATGTGACTTAATCAATTACAAAAATAACTTCCTATTGTAAAATTTTATTTGAAAAATTATCACAGCCAAATAGGCTCTACTAGTTTATGACTAATAAGCAACCAACTTATGATATGTACAAACTTCATACATGTGACTTAATCAATTACAAAAATAACTTCCTATTGTAAAATTTTATTTGAAAAATTATCACAGCCAAATAGGCTCTACTAGTTTATGACTAATAAGCAACCAACTTATGATATGTACAAACTTCATACATGTGACTTAATCAATTACAAAAATAACTTCCTATTGTAAAATTTTATTTGAAAAATTATCACAGCCAAATAGGCACTACTAATTTTTTAGTAATAATCAACTTATCATGTGTACCAACTTCGTACATGTGACTTAATCAATTATAAAAGTAAATTTCTATTGTAAAATCTCATTTATTATGCTTGCAAAGGATGTGTTAGGCGAAATATTTATATATTTATAATGTGAAAAATTAATATTTGTGAATAGTTTAATATAAATACTACGGACCCATGAATGCTTAAAATTGCCTAAATGTGTACAGGACCTTCATAGTGCTAGTGCCACTCGTAATTGATGAGTTTTTACTCCAAGAAATATGCTTTATTTCAGTAGCTCGAACCCTTATTTTAAAATAAAACTTTTTATGTCAAAAAGCAACCCTAAATAGGACAGTGTGTTCTGAAGATCTTATCGGCCTCTGTAACAGTAAACTACTAGTTGGCAGCTATAAAATCGGCTCTCTGGAGGATTATGGTGTGCCGTTTGGATGGAGCTCTTAGTGTCAGATGCCTGCATTGTTGGAGGCTGCGATAAGATCTGCTAATACCCCTTCGGCATTTGGGGGTTTTATTTCAAACGTTTGTTGTTTCTCCCCAGTATCAAACTTGTGAAGTGGACGAAATGTATGTTGCAGAATGTAAATAATGGTATAAAATATACATGGAAAATTTTAAAATACTAAAACTTCTGGCACTAAATTACAGATCATGATGGATGTGTCTTCAATTGCATTTAAAAAGTCAGACTATTTTGACAATTTGAAACATGACTTCGGCTTAATTAGATGCCTTTTTTAATTTAATTTTATTTATAGTTTTGATAGGTTTCCAATAACAGTTCGAAGACGGAAAAATGTGACTCACTCTGTTTAACTGTCGATTTGTCCGATTTTCGTTTAACGTTTGGTTTATTTGATCGAGAAAATTTGAAAACAAAACTGAGTATTTGTGATTTATCCACTATTGTCGCCCAAACTAATAAAACTTAAATGTAAACACAAATATTGTATCAAATTGAGATTAATTATTAAGATTTAATCCGCGGCTTAGCTCGTGTGAAAAAGAAAGTTTGGAGTAATTTCTAAACAAGATTCTCCTGAAACTATTGACTCTTAGCAATCGAACCGCATGAAATCGAAGAAATAACGTGAAAAGGAATTAACCTGAAAAGAAAATAGATGCTTACTGAATATCATAAAATATTGATATCGTCTTTCATGTACTTCTTCAGGTTTTGGGATAAATGTTAATCCAGAATAAAAGTCTTTATTTTAATCCAAGCTATCATCTACTCGTATGCTGTATTTTATGTAATCTATATTGGATTTCAAGTCGTATTCAAAATCGACCCGCTGGTTTTTGCTGGTTCTTTAGCCGTGTCTTTAATGATAGTAAGTAATTTTAATTTGATGTGAGTAAAAACAAAGAAATAAATATAAGAAGACAAAAATAGTAGAAATCTGTACTTTTTATTTATTTTTCAACTTTCTAGTACGTAATTTTCCAGAGATACTAATGCAAGCAAAAAAACAAAACATGATTAAAACGGCCTGTCAAAATTCTAAAAATAATAAATAAATCAACCTCTTTAATGGGAATGTAAAATTGTTATCCAAATTGTTTAGCAGTTTTTATGTTATAGGAAGTCAAATGAATAGAAAAAAAACCCAATAAATATGGCGCCCTATTTTATAGGTTATTTAGAGCTCCTGAATTAATTTTTTCCAAATTATTTTTTGTATAGATTTTTTTGCTTTTTCGGTTTTATTATATGTATAGATTCGTTTGTTTGTTTGCTTCACAGAGTTACATAGGTTTGGAACGTGCAGTACTAAGTCCATCTCATATTAGTCCATTTATTTCATAAATCCTTTATCGTCCTTTATCGTTGAGTTTTATAATTCCGTGATTAAACAAGGTAACTGTTTAATTTCTCGCTAACTGTTTCTTTGTCTCTTCGATCTGTCCGCCTGTCCATCGATTACAGTCTCACAGTTTCTATTTGGACTAAAATATCTATACAAGAAATTTTACATAATGATGCTTTAGACGGACATTTCAATTAATGTGTAGTAAGATATTAAAAAATTGTAAATACATTTTAAAAACTATTTTTAATGTTCCTTTTCAAATATAATTTATACTTGGAGTTTTATTTAATTGTTTAGCTAATTACATATTTTTTAAATTCCATTGTTTTTTACTTCAAAGAAAATCCTGCTCCATATAGTTTAATTAACACTGTACTCATTTATATTTGATTGAATATTTTTTTTTAAATAAATGTATTTACTTGTGTTTGTTTTTTTGTGGAATGTCTTGTTTAGAGTCCATGGCATATTTATAATAGTTTTTGTTTTGTTTTTTCCCTTGCGTTAAGTAAATAAAATAAAACAAAATATATAAAGCAAGGGCGTATACTTTTTTCGCGAAATTTATTGAGAGGATGTTATTTTTTGAAATTAAATTGGGGGATCCATTCAATATTTTAAAAGATAGTTTGTTAAATGTTAAGCTTCAAAGTGATGCAAATATGTTTTTATAAAAGCAAAAAGGCTTACGGCAAAAAAATTCTCGTTCACTCAAATGGAGAAGCGAATAAGAAAATGGTATTTACCTTTTTGTACCGATTATCGTAACTTTTCGCTGTGGGTAAATACGAGCAGGTTTGAGTGTGAAAGCATGAGAATTGAAAATGGCCGTTATTGTTAATGAATAACTAAAATAAATTTTATTTAAAAAGTAAGATCAATAAACATTTTTGTTCCAAAAAATTATATTTATGTAGTTTATTTTACTCCATCGCTTTGTGATATTTCTATAGTATGATTTGTACAGTATCTTATCGCACACATTGGTATTTTTCAATGTCTACGCTAATCGTTAAAACGTCGAGACGAGTCAAATGCTCGCGAACGACTGATGTAACTGCGGCTACTGGACCGCAACTCGATTGCTCACGGGCTGAGCGTTTCTATGCAAATAATAACTCAATGGTCCTAAATAATTGTAATTTTGTGCATGTTCTGTTTCGTTCTTAGTTAATTTCTTATTCTATATTTAAATATATTACATCGTCAACTAATACATCGCTGAAAAAGAAATTTCTGAAGTATTATAACAATCCCATAAACATCTTTGGTAGGGCATATAAACGTGACTTTCGATATACTAGTCAGTTAGCTTTATCAAGTATATTTATCAAGAATAAACAAAAATCGAAATTTCATGAAGAGAACTTAAAATATTCTTGCTTTGCGAACTTCGTTTAGAGCGTATAGCAAGGGAAGCATCGCACAATATATTCACAAGTATTGGTAAAGGTGTATGATACAGCCAAAATTATTTCTAAAGATTCAAACAAGAAAATGTTGACCTCTTCATTATTCTTTATCTTGAATGGACTCCTCTATTAAATTTAGAAAAATTAAACACCTTTATTGAAAGATATTTCAAACGCAGAGGGGCTCATATACTGTAATAGGAAAACAACTTCATTCGCCAGGGAAAAAGAAATATTCTGCTGGGCTACCACATGCGCTAATACCGATGAATTGATGTGACGGATTGATAAGTTGCCAACTCATAGACATGTCAACAGAAATAATCCAAAAATACTCAGTATATATATATATATATATATATATATATATATATATATATATATATATATATATATATATATATATCTTTTCTTAAACTGGACAGTGAAATTCTCATCTAAATTTGTCTACTTGTTTTCAAGAAACCAAACGAACAGACAGGTGTCCTATTTTATTGTTATTAAACATGTGTCTTATTTTATTGTTTATTAAGCATTTAGAGTTCTGTTTTCTATAGTATATTTGTTTTGTCAAATCCTCTTATATTCTTGCAACAAAATATCTTCAGAATTTTATTATATTTTAAACAATCTAAGTTGCCTCGTGTTGAGTGCGGGCAAGTTGAATTTGTTTCAAATAAATCCTGTGAATCACGGATTCTCTTAGTACTTCTTTCTAAATATCTCCTTTTATTTATTTTATTGTTTATTCAGCATTTAGAGTTCTGTTTTCTATAGTTTATTTATTTTGTTAAATCCTACTATATTCTTGCAACAAAATATCTTCAGAATTTTATTCTATCTTAAACAATCTAAGTTGCCTCGTGTTGAGTGTGGCAAATTGGCCTCATTTGGATTTGTTTCAAATTAATCCTATGAATCACGGATTCTCTTAGTATTTCTTTCTAAATATCTCCTTTTATTTTCTACCCCGTCATATCCCTACTCGAGATACATATATACAGATCAGTATTCCCATAACTCTACCATTTACGATCTCGATTACCATATCAAATACTTGATAATATTTTTATTATTGCATTACGATGAATATTTCATGGCGGCCGGAGTAGGGGCGTATGGGGTGAGATTGAGGGGGCTGGCATCTAATGCGTTTGTAATGAAGTGCCGGGCTAGATGGGCGAGTTTGATAAGTACCTATGTGGGAAGTGGACCACCGAGCCGACGGGACCGGTGGGAGAGGGCGGCTATTTGAATCGGCTAGTTTCGGTTAGAGTACTTTTTTATTTGTTTTTTTTCCATTTGCGCTTTTGTGATACAGAAAGAGTTACGAGAATATCTATATGTAGAGATTTGCGTAACTCCATTATAATCTATTGTTTGCGAGAAAAAATTTAACATTACTATAAAAATTGTGTATTTAAACTAGCGACCCGCCCTGGCTTCGCACGGGTGCAATGTAGGTACTGATGTGGTGTAACTGTGGAGCGATTAATAATATTACTGTCATTATTAGAATATACTACAGGATGTCTTTATATACATTTTTTACAGCCGTTTATAGTGTGCGCTTAAAAGCACGTTTTTATTTTTTTTATTTCACTTGCTTGAGAGCTCCGATAAACGCGTGGGATGGCTGCAAATCATACAATGCTATAGGGTGACGCGCGGTCTACGACGCGCTATTTATAAGAACGCGTCGCCGTCGCCCGCCGCTGCCGACGTCCGTATACGGCATCGGCATCGCGAATACTGATTTCTGGTAAATTTAAATCTGTGATATGTTTTAAATATTAATGATAATGATTTGCTGTAAAGAGCAAATATGAACTACATTAAATGCCTAACATAACCAACGTCACTGTGGGTTATCCATAGGATGTAGGTACATGCCATCCCGGACTTTTTTTTAGATATTTTCAAAATACACAATTCCGTAGTACGTTTTGATATATCTTGTAAAATTTAGTCAGCGTTAGCAATGAAAGCGCCCAAAATTCTACTTTTTTACGAATCATTGACTTTTTTATATTTTCCGTAAATATAACATGCATGTGTTATACCTATATATCTTCCGAAAGAAATAATCTGATGAAAGTGAAAACCGCATCAAAATCCGTTGCATAGTTTAAAAGATCTAAGCGTACAGAAGGACAGACAGACGCTGGAAGAGACCTTGTTTTATACTATGTAAGGATAAAGTTATTAACTTCATTTAAATATACGATTTTGTTATAATTTTATTTATATCTAAATAAAGTTATAACTTTGTTTAAATATGCAAATTTTTTACTGTCATTATGTTTTATAAAATATTTCTGTTTCATATAGAAATAATGTGTAAGCGCAAATATTCCTTTGGCGGCTAATGACAGTTGGAAAATGTTCCAGATTAAAGAAAATTATGACGAATGATCTTGAAACTACTACTACATCCTACTAAAAGAGTATGTACAGCAGTGCGCGTGCAGTAAAAGGTGGCTGTCGTTGCTATGGCAATAATTTTGATAGTTTGAGTTATGTTGCGACTTGTAATGGTTTGCTATTCGATAATCGTGGTCCCGCCTAAAAACATTTAAAATCAAAAACTTATTTGATTATGGCCTTAAAATTAAAAATGATATAAGGACAATGAAAAATATATTTTCAATTTAATACATAGTTTTGATCTTGTCATAATTTTTATACTTAATAGATATTCAACACTTCCGAATTCCTAAAAATAACTTTGCGCCTCAATTGCATACCTACTAAATTTAAAAAAAAATTCATTCGTCGCAATTTTTTGCAATCTTGAACATTCCTTAATGTCATTTGCCGCTAAATGAGTATTAGACTTACAAATGTTTTATACGACACACTTGTTTTTTATATAGCTTATCGATAAATAATAATAAACGTTACTTAAACAAACAAATTTCGTTAGTATAGTATTCGATTATAATATTAATTTATAGTATTCAATTATAATATTAATTCTCACAAATAATAAATTATAATGAAATTACGGATCTTTAAATTTGAATATTTTTTGTAAGATTTTGAACTTTTTATAAAACTAGTAATATTTATTCCAGAACATGGATGGTTTTATAGTATGTAAAAAATTTATGTCAATGTCAAATTGTAAAGTAAGCTAAGGTAAGTTTAGGTTTTTTTTTTAATTGTGTTTGTTACAGACTATAATTAGATCTTTGTGAGTAACAATATTTACTACGTACTAAATACCGAAAGTTTGTGGTGATAAACTATTGAATAGATTTTTATAGACTTTATGATAAGTGTGTAAATAGGGATGGATAAAAATGATAAGATATTGCATATTTTCAATTTTTAGGGTTCAACAGTCAAATAGTTTCGCCATGTCCGTTTGCCTAGTCGCTTATATGTCACTGGCGCTTTATTGTTAGACTATCAGTGCTGCAAAGATTAAATTATACACGTACACACGCGCATTTGCGCACCCGCGTGAAACGCACGCTCGCACACGCATACACGCACACACACATACACATAGAAACATACACACTCAGACACGCATATAGACACATACACAAACAAAGGCGCGCGCGCGCACGCACACGCACACACACACACAGACACACACACACACACTCACATACACATATCAACCTATGGCGTGTGCCCACGAATTGTTTGCTTTATTTCTTAATTCATTTATAATTTTAATATCTAAAAATATAGTGGGATCAACAATCTAGAGAAAGAAAACTTAAAGTTACGAGCAATTTTGCATCAAATTTTCTTTCTTTCTTTAAAGTTAATGATATAAAAATTCACATAAAATGAATAGGGAATGATAAGGAAATATCTTTAGAAAGAGTTTAGGTGACAGGCTTAAAAATAAAAAAAATATTGGAGAAAGAGTTTTTGAAATAGACTGGCCATATGAAACGTTTTCATATGGAAAGGCTGAAAAGTGTGCAGTGACTATGTGTTGTATGACAGAAATCAATTTTGCTTTTCCTTATAAAACACGGTACCTACACCCAGGCTCCACACAATTTTTCGATCACAAGAAAACAGCGAATAAATGTTAAACGCAAATGAAAAAAAAAATTAGGGAAAACATTAAATATTTGTGCCTTATCCAGTTATTAAAAAAAATCACCCTTGGAATCTACATCGTATCTATATACATGTTTATAGTTTAAGTCCGATTTTGATATAGTCATACACTGAAAGCAAAGATTGTAAGAAAATATAAATGAAGTAATAACAGAAATGAAAATAAAGAAAAAACAGGAGAATAAATTATACAAAAAAGAAATGATTAGAAAAACCAATACATAAAAAAAAAAATTTAATACTTTTTTTTTTCAAAAATTAAAAAACAATTGTTTTTGACCGCTGCTTTTAAAATAATTATCGAAGAAAATGTGGGAAAATTCTAATAACATATATATTTAAAAATATATATACAGCAATGGTAATGTAATGGATATGGCACAACCCAATTCTGGCTATTATTATATAAGCGAAAAAAGGTTTATTTGTTTGTTCGTCTTGGTTTCACCGGTCGACTACTCAACTAATCTCAGTAAAATTATGTATATATATATATATATATATATATATATATATATATATATATATAAACGATGTATTCTTCGCTCCCTTTTCTTCAAAAAATCTCTATGTTGGCCATCAGCGCGAGAAAACCAATATGTCTGTATATTTACGTAGGTAAGAGGATAAAATTGTTTATCATTGGAAAGTTCCAAAAGTTTGTGGAAATTCTTCCAAACTTGATATTATATCGTATGCGTTCACGTCGTTTCATTCTGAGTTTATAGGAACTAAAAGACCCTAATATTCCTACTGCTCTAAGAAGGGATGTCAGAAATATTAGTCTGAAAGTGGGAAAATAGCAACTTACGTTACAGCCAGTGACTAAAAGGAACAAGAATTTAATAGAGACGGTTACCTTAGTTATTGATAAAACATTTTCTTTAATTTTTTTAGTATATATTATATTCAATACGGTTACGTATTGAAGATATGTATAAAATCTTTGAAGTTCCAAAAAATACTAGTTTCCGTAAATACTATAGTTTCCGTAAATATTACAGTTTCAAAAAACTGGTAACTTAAGTTCAAAATTCTTACCCTCATTTATGGTAATCTAACCCATTCATTTGAGTCTTTCTCTCTAGGCAATAAGGTCTCATTTCCACTATTTACTGTAACCGACTTCACCCTATCGAAAACAATCAAGTACAATTCACAACATCTTTCCCGCAAAGACCTGCCTGACAAGAAGTCATCCCCTCTCAATTTAAAAACGCCCTTGTACCCCAGACAGAATGCCGAGTAGCACCCCATCCTACAAGACCTATCTTGCAAGGTACTCCACTCGTATCTAGGCACTCATTGACACCCCCGTCGAATGATAGGAGGGAGCGACAGGGGTGGGAACGAGGGCTGTCGGTGTAACGCCTCCGCAATTAGTGTCCGCCCGCCCTGAGAGGCGGGGTGGAATTCGTTTGCGGAGGGCGGATTTGCGAGGGCGTACAGTGGTAGGCGGACATGGTTGGGCGTTCCGCGAGGATTGATTTTGGTGTTTGTCGTTTGTCTGGAAATGTTGGAGAATGTAGGTTGTCGTATTTTAAGTGGACCACTCTAAAGTTGAGCCTCGGATGTAGCATTTCAATAGAGCTTAGGTTTGTAAGTAAATGATGAAGTGTTAACGTGATGCTTTCGATAACTCGTATAAAGTTAGATAAAGATTGTAATAGCTGATTAAAGATAAATATTATTTTAATTCTGTTTATCGATTCAGATAAATAAATATGAATATGTATACAGTAACAGGTAAGCACAAACATATTCGACACAACACGTGATGACAATTTCCATGTTAGTTTAATCTGAAATACTGTTCAGAGGTGTTTACGGATTTGTAACTTTGAGACATGTAATTTTTAAATGTTTATCAAGCTAGTGTACTTGCTATTATTTTATTTAAAATGAAGAATTCATCAACTGAATTTGTATGTAATTTCAGTATGTTTGTTCAGAACTAATTTTAGAGATTTTAATTCAAATTCGTAAGTTTAGAACCAATGGATACATTTAAATGACTTTTTGGTTTTGTGGCTAATTTTTTCATAACAATTTTGTAGTTTAATAAAGTGGAAAATATTTATTAATAATAAAACGTATTTGTATAATGATGATTGTATAATGATAGATGAAAAATAAGTTACAAATACGTTTATTACGTATTTGTAACTTATTGTTCATTTACAATTTTTATATTCGTATGCTATTCTTATATTTATTTAATTATGAAAAAAATATTTTTGTATCAGCGTTCTTTATTTATCGTAGAGCTTTTTAATGAATAAATTTTCATTTCAACGTAATACATGAAGATATACATCTAGTATGTGTGTATATACGAATCCGCGTTTTTTTTATTACATAAATCAATTATTTTGAATCTAAAAAGCCCTGAATAAAAATCAGGGCTATGTTATATCCATAACCTATACCTTCTTGGCGTTTGCCATTTGTTTAGAGAAAGCAGCAATGATATAATAACGTTTTTCTATCTTAACATGTATGTCTTGTTCTCTTAAGCATAATGGTTACATATAATTGTTTTCATGTCATCTCTTTTTTCTTATGAATCACTTCTTATAGATATTCTACTGTGCAGACCGTTCAGTATTTCTCACTGATTTGTTTCCGATTCATTTAATCCTATTTTATTATTTTCTATTTTTATAGTGGTAATAGACATATGATTTTATCGTTCCTTTGTTGAATATCTGTATTTTATTGAATATATTTGGCGTTAATTTTGTAGAAATTCATTATTCACAATTAAATGAAACTACGTGGTGTAGTATTATTTCTACTTTCTTTAATTTCTTTACCACGACCTAGGTTTCGTTGTATTACAACATCTTCAAGTGGGCTATTAGCAAAGATTATATAAGAAGGCATCTTTGATAATAGCCCACCTGAAGATGTTGTAATACAACGAAACCTAGGTCGTGGTAAAGAACTTAAAGGAAGTAGAAATAATACTACATCATATGGTTTTATTTAATCGTGAATCTGTATTTTAGATTACTTTTGTGCGTATATTCCTTAATTATTTTTTCGTAATTATCATTTCAATAGCATTCAACAAAATTCATATCATTTGATTACACCGTTTCTGAGTCACAATGTGGACAAAATAAATAAATATATGTATAAAGTAGATACAGCTAAATATCTACACGCTTGCGATTGTACACCCTCACCGAGGGTTTCCACAGGGCGGGGTTGACAATGAAATTGTTATTTTATTATGCTATTACAGATTCAAACCACATTACGCCCGTCCCCTCGTCCTGGCTCGTCCTTGCAGGCTCCTGATGTGACCGCGCTCGCGTCTGTCGCCTTGTTCTTGAGGGATTCGCTGCGGAGTCGTTAGATGTCGGCACTTGGTTCAGTCTGGAAGAATATTAGGTAGTAAGTGGAGGTATTCGTCGGTTTGTGGCCTTGGAAAATGGATTCTTTTAGTGATAGTTACATTTTTAATTCACAGGAAAGATTAGGTATTGCGATGCATACGTGTTTTCTTCATTTACATATTTGCAAACGTATTTATTACTTGAAGAAATATGCACTAATTTTATTAAAATTGTAATGTATCCTGAAATATGCTGTAGTGTGCTTCCATAACTTTTACTTAAATTATTTCAGTGATTCTGCGGTTGCCATTTAGGGGAGTGACTAATGGTGATCACGTAAATTTTACGTAGTAATATAAGTGTCGAATAGACACATCACCGAAATAGCAAGTGCAGTGATAGTCATAGAAAATATTCTGTCTGTGTGTTTGTGTGTATCTTTCTTTAATCATATAAAAGATAACCAAAAATCAAAATCAAATTGAACATTTTAAATTGCGCAGTCGATTTCATTGATACGGTAAAATGATTTTTTATAATAATTATATTATCAATAAAAACAAAGTAGATAAAATATTTGTAAAATTATTTATAAAATTTTCTTTGCATATTATTGTAGTGTTTTCTATATATTATATATCAGTATTTATTAGTTTATACTATATATTCATATTATACATAATGACTTTTTGGGCACAAAATAAATTAATGCTAAAATAATAAAAGTAACGAGTTAATAACTGTAGCAAAAAAATTTTAAGTACCATACATGAATATTCTCATGAAAGATATTTGCATCGTGAGACACATCCGTCCACGTCAGTCCGTTTACGTGTTCTGAGCTCACGCGATCCGCAACAGTCGTTGTTTAAACTCTGCCCCCACTATTTCTCCACGCTCTGCACTCGCGTCGCCTTTCGATCGGCGCTCGCTTTATTATTGGGAATAATTCTTTCATTGAACGAGATCATTATATCGAGATTAAACAAAGTGCAGATAGTAATCAGACACATAGTGTATGCGAAAATTTTGTTAATATTAATTAAAAAAATGCTTAACGTTCATATAATGAACTGTTGTATGAACAATGTTAAGCATTGCAAAAAAATGTGGGAGGAATTGATAAATATGTATGCATTGTGAAAAGAAGAAAGTGATTATTTTATAACGGCTTTCGAAGGATGAAATTAGGGAAAATCCTTAACTGATTTTCCTAACAATTTTTTTCTTTTCGAAATTATTTAAAACAGTGTTTATGATGATGTAGAAGAAATGAAAATACTTTTTTAATACCTTACTAAACTATTTAAAAATTTTAATTTTTCGGAATTTAAGTATATTGCCTTCTCCACCTTTCACAGTCGTAAAATACTGTGTTAATTAAAAAATTATGGTATCTGGAATCTTTGCTATAGTTTTCCTGCAACCTTTAAGGGTGGGTTTCTATAAAATTCCCAATTCCATTATAATTTTAGGTCGAGTGGTTTCGTGAAAAAGAGGGAATGGAAAATAGTTTTTTGAATATTTTTCGAAACCTTATAGTTACCTTTTTCAAACAATACACTCACTATATGTAAAAGATGTAAAAGAAAGTATGTAAAAGAAAATTTGTAAAAAAGGATGTAACAGAAAATTTTTTGTGTCACTTAATTGGCCTTCTTAACATTTCCGTACTAATGTTTCTGAGTGTTAGCTGTTGAGATACGTTCGCATGTTTTATTATTTTGTTATACTCGAATTTCAAGTTTCCAGACGGACAGATACGTGAGTGAATTTATATAGGTTTCGTCTTTCCTTTTGAGGTACGGAAACCTAAAATGGGTGGACCGACGGAAAACTCACAAAACAAAACGTTCGTGGGCGTGTATAATTTTGAGGCCGTTTTAAACAATATCTTTATAAACAAATTAAAAAAAAAATTTTAATTTAAAAATATTTATAAAATCCTTATAAATTGCACTATCAATTAATATCCCGCACGTCATATAAAAATAAAAACAAAATTCAATTACTTCACTTACAAAACTGCATATATCACAATAGTTATCACACAAATTTTATCAATAGGGATCTCAATAATTATCACGCAGTATCTCAATAGTCATCACATAGATATGTTAATAGTTAGCATATATATATATATATATATATATATATATATATATATATATATATATATATATATATATATATATATATATATATATATATATATATATCAATAGTTATCACGCATATAGTTTTGAGTTTAAATGTTACTTATTGAGATATATGCGGGTTAATATACTTTATCACAATGCATGTAAATTGAAAGAGTGGAGACGGATATGTGAGTGAAATTATAAGAGTTCTGTTTCTTCATCTTTCAAGTGCAGTACCGTAAAATCGTGTGTCCATTGCATAATTAGTTGGCCACATAAACAATGTGTTCTTCACATTATTATGTCGTTCTTTGTCATATCGGGCTTTTAAAATTAAAATAATACTTCAAAATACAACAGGAATTGACTGAAACAGCTGAATTTTGAGTAACCACCAAAGAACGGCGTCTCAACAAAGTAACAACGTAATCAATATTTAATACACCGAGCTATCAAATCAGATGTCTAAAGCTCTTATTTTCCAAAGTAATATAACTACGACAAATTTAAGTAATCTAACTATAAGTAATATAACTACGACAAATTCAAGTAATATAACTATAAGTAATATAACTACGACAAATTTAAGTAATATAACTATAAGTAATATAACTACGACAAATTCAAGTAATATAACTATAAGTAATATAACTACGACAAATTTAAGTAATATAACTATAAGTAATATAACTACGACAAATTCAAGTAATATAACTATAAGTAATATAACTACGACAAATTTAAGTAATATAACTATAAGTAATATAACTACGACAAATGTAACTAACATAGCTATAAGTAATATAACTACGACAAATTTACTTGAATTGTTTTAACGATTTTTATTTGGTACGAGCAGAAACAAACAAAATTGATTTGTTTAAGACAACAATTTAGAAGTGAAAACTTTGGCAACAAATATAATTGTACCGTGTATGTTAGAAATTTTCAATACCAAAATTAAAAAACAAAAAAACGTACGCTTATTGTATTAAATTATACTCAAATAAATATTATTCCAAAATAAAACGTAATTCTTGACAGGATGTAATCCGCGTCAGTGAACTCACTCGGCCCATGCCAAAGGGAGCCGAGTTTACCCGAAAAATGCAGTGCACATTAAATTGACCACATTGCATTATTTTTGAATTTGGAACTCCGTTGGTTGATGCCGAAGGAGCCGAGTTTACCTGTTTCAGCGTCACCGACCTAAAACTAACGGCTCAGTTGCATTCACTACTCAGGATATGCACGAAGGTGTGCCTTAAGAAATTTTCCTTCAAAAATAATGTTATTTTTAAATTTTCCGTTCCGTATTAAGATGACAAGCACTTTACTCTAGAATCCAAAGCTGTGCATTATTGGTAATTTCATAAGTCGAATAGTTTTTTTGTACAAACTGACAAACAAACAGACAAATAAACAATATAAAAAAGTTCACCTTTGATTTGGAATAAAATAGGATTCGTAGTCACCTATTCTTTCGAAAATATGTTTAACACATCTCTGTCAGCATCACTCCTTTTTTTTTCACATTTTATCCAGCGAAGCCCGCTCCAGTAAGCTAGCTAGGATGTGCGGCAAACCGACCAGATGTAGGTACGTTAGTACGTGAGATCAATATCGCGCGGGCGCCCGTCGCGAGATCTGTTGATGGCCGGTCGAATTAGCGCTATCAAGTGTGAAAGAAAAATGACCCCTGTCGACGCGCCTTAATGTGCTCTGAGGATTTTTATTTTTCCTATTATGTGTTTGCCGCTTGTCGGGGGATGAAGGTGTGGGGTGAGGAAGGGTGGGAAGTGGTGGAACTCCGCTTTACGCTGCTTGCTCGTTCAAGTTAATTGGGTAGCGGTTTTATATAGATGTCATTGGTTTGTTTTAGAAGGTCTTCTATATATTGTGCAATTTTAAGCTTCATATACTGTCGTTGTATGTGGCAGTAAAATTTTGGGATATATTCAGTATATTATAGCAGTAAAATTACTACTATAATATAATATTTTAGCATTAAATGAAATTAAAGATAAATTCCTACGTTCGGTTATCACAAAATATCACAAACCATAAAGGTGTTTATACACGTAACTATGCCGTCCAATTTTTGTTAAGTAGCATAATATTCGTTATTTGAAAATATAGTACCAACCCATAAAACTAATACTACAACCTAATATAAAACTAATACTACAACCTAATACTACAAAAATATAGTATTTTACTATATAGTATAGTATATAGTATATAGTAAAATATAGTAAATACCTACATAAAATTAAACGATAGATGGCGCCTGAATAGCGTTATATGTCAACAAATACTATGGAATTGCTTTTCATTGTTTCATCTGTCAATAAAAAAAAAATATTTGCAATATAAATGTCCTACACAATTAAATGAAACTACGTGATGTAGTATTATTTCTACTTTATTTAAATTATTTACCACGGCGTACCGACGAATTAGCAAAGATATCTTCTTATCAAAGATATCATCTTTGCTAATTGTCCACCTGAATATGTTGTAATACAACGAAACCTAGGTCGCGGTACAGAATTTAAATAATTTAGAAATAATAGTACATCACGTAGTTTCATTTAATTGTGAACAATGAATTTCTACAAACTTAACTCCAAATATATTCAATAAATGTCCTAATTAGAGCAAAGAGGATGAAACAAAAGCATGAAGGGGTGCTGTTCCAGCAAGTCATTGCGTCACTTTGTCCCATAATTTCTGATTATTTAAGGTTTTTAAGTGTGTAGGTGTAGAAAATAATGTAGCAACGTATTTAAGTGACTTAAAAAATCTCTTTTTGGAAGTATATGTTTGGAAGTTAAATATAAGTTACGACTCGGAGGCACGATGACCAACTTTCATGATTCTTTTTTGTTTGAAAGGAAATGGTTTCGGATAGGCCCTATGTAAATATGTTTAGGTTTTTACGATGGACTATGAAGATATCCTAAAGAACTTCTCAACGGATAAGAGTACAAAATCTCTTTGAGAAATTTGGTACTAAGCCTTACTATAAGTACTTTAGTACTTTAGTCACTATAAGTACTTTAGTCATAGATAGTTGCTAGGGTCTGACGATGGAGTTGGAAGGTTATGACAAAATTAATTAATGATGAGTAGCAGGTTTATTGAATTTGGGATCGTTTGACTTATCTTGACTAGTTTTTTGGTCATAAATGGTAACCAGGAGCTAATGAAACCAGATAGGTTGCAAGAACTTCTCAATGGTTAGGAATAGTTGGGCTTTTAGGCTCTTTTGATTTGTTTCACATTTTTTTTGTCACACATAATAGCCAGCCGTAGTAGATGATGGAGATGGAAGCTGGTGATAGGAAACCCTACATGGTGAAGAGTATTCTCAATGACTTTAGGCTTATTTGACATACCTGATAAGTTTTTAAAAAAAATTACGCTCTCTAATAATTCACGCTTTGATTACAAATGGTGGCTAGGGTCTGATGATGGAGCCGAAAGCTGGTGACAGGAACTCTTCAATGACATACCTTGACTTATTTATCAAATTTATTTGTGTCTGGAAATAATACTGTACTGTAAAAGTTCCAATTATATACTGGTATTTTTTATTGTTTTATATTGTTTGGGTTTTTTTTTTAATAATTAGTTGAAGTCGGTTATATTTTTTCATCAAGAAGTTTTACTAGGGTTCTGTATGTAATACGACTAGGTTTTATTATTTTAATTATATTTATTATCTAGGCTATTTATTGTGGCCTTTTAGCACTAATCGTAATGGAATTTTCAAGCCAACTGTATCTTGTAAACGGAATGTTATACGCGCAGGTGTAAAATACTTAAGGGTCGGAAAGGGTTCCAAAGTTATTTTAAAATGTAGTATCTAAAAAGAAAGTGTGCTTAAAACCACGGCGTTGGAAGTGACATTTCTTTGCTTTAAAGGTCATATTCAACAATTTAGTTACTTCAAATTATGATTTTAGTTTGATGAAGTTAATTTAATTATAGATTTAGATTTATCATTTGATACATAATTTTCAAGTTCTCATATTCCAGCAAATACTCGACGTCTTTATGCTACACGATACGAAATACATTCCACTTATACATATAAAATTATATGTGAGTCAAACAGTTTTTTAAGCCCCCCTTCCTCCGGTGGTTTACTTTTGTTACACCTTAGTGTGATGCTACCTGAACTAAATTACTCTTTACTTTTTCTAAACTCTCAATCCTATATTAATTAATTATGATTAGACAATAATAAAGACATAATTATTTTGAGAAAGTGAAAGAATTTTAAACAAAATGGTAGATCTGTCGACTTTTAATTAAAAAATTATATATGTGTTGCATTTGCATGCATTAAATTGCAAATAATAAACCTGATTATTTTTTTCAAAACAATGTATGCGTCCCCTCTATTTAATGAAATTAGGTATTTTTTAATATTTATTACGCTAGGAACTCCGTATTAGTGATTACTTACCACAAATGAATAAATTTAATTTTAAACGAGTTATGAAACCCTCGATATGTAAGCCAGACACGTACTTGACCAGTTTTTATTGTATTTGATAGTCTATTTAGTTTAACTGTTGTTTCTGGCAAGGGTCATAAGATGTTTTATTTCAAAGTACGTGCTACTTGCTTTTTCTTTCACTTGCTTTTGCTACTTTCTTTTTCAGAATAGGAAATTAAACATTTATGAAAATGTGAAAGAGGGAAATCAATTTGAATATAATCTTGGAGGATATTTTTTGACATAAATATTGCGGTTGAAAGCCACTTTATTTAACTATAGATTATTCGAAGAATTATATATGTATTTAAAAAGATTGAAATTGGCATAGAACAACATAGAACAACACTGCTACGGTGTCTCCTTCAACGTAGAACTACGCGTCTATGGAATCTCTTTCGAAGTAAAACTATAATGCTACGGATCTCACTTAACGTAGAACAACAATGTTACGGATTTTCTTAAACATAGAATTTCACTGCTACGGGATATTTTTCTACTTAGAACTAAGTTACGTTTTACTGTTACGGGGTCTTTTTTGATAAGTTTATTAAATTAGAGATTTTTTTTCGTAAATAGATTTAATTTTCCATGAAATTTTTTTTTCCATTTTATAATAGAAAATAATCGAGAAATATCGGACAGATAGTATTGAATTCTTTTAAACTAGTCTGTTTATTTTTTATCATAGTACGGCACACAAATTAGCTTTAAATTTAACTAATTTTTATAATGCTACTAAATTCACGTGTTAAAAAGTAGTGAATTAAAATATATTTTATTTTAGGTTTGATTTTAAAGGATATTTATTGTTCTAGAACTGTTACTTTATAGATTAACTAAAAATGGGTCATAATCTAGTGCATTATACTCAGAAAGAGACTTCCGCCTAAGGCTGGTCAAAAGTGAATTAAAAATATATTGTTCCATTTAACATTGAAATGATTTCATGGTACTTTTTATGACGATATGAACAATCAAAATTATTCAACATATCTTTTGGGATGTGCGGCAAGTATATGTCTATTATATCAATATTTGTCTATTCAAAATCTAAGACTATGTTCTGCAAAACCAGCTCAGTCTCCTATACCCACACATACAACCTTTTATGAAAAGTATTTCTCCATCTATGCCAGAAAATTTAGGAATAAGTTAGATATCGAATTCTTTCTCCCACTGTCTTTTCTCAACCATGTTAAGATATTTATATATACGTTTATATATATATATATATATATTTATATATATATATATATATATATATATATATATATACATATATATGTATTTTTTTATTTATTGCCTTATTTTTTAATTAATTTTTTTAGCACGTATTTTTCGTTTTTTCTGTAAAGAGTGAGTATTCTAATTTGTAACTTTTGTGATATGGTATATTTAGACAATCTGATTGACTAAAAGATATCGCTTATGTAGCAATAAGTCCGCCAAATGCATACATATTTTAAGTGTACGTTAAAGTTTGAAATAAATAAAAAAATTATGGGAGCTCTCAAGTTTTTACAATTGTTTAACAGTTTATCAAATATTTTATGGATAAATGAAATCTATGTATAAAAATATGTAATATAATATATAATTCCCTATAGTTTCCAAAGTGGTTGTTGTACTTCAGTGCCGGAAAATGCTTGGGATATTAAAAAAGAAGTAACAGGAAATCCGCTAAATAAATACCCGTATAGGTTTATTCATGAAAGTCATTTAAGTTACCAAAATCAAAAGCATAAACAAACAAACAGCTAAGAGCCCGGATTATTCTCGCGCGTATATTAAAATAATACATATTAATGTCATGTAACGACACATTCAGCGGCGCGCGGCGGCGGGGTGTGAATCCCCTAGGGCGATGCGAATAGCTTTATAGCGATATAATGCTGCCATTCTATGGGGATTTGTTTAGAGTTAGAGGGTGAGAATTAGCAGGGCGGTTAGAGGGGCTCGCTTTAAGTGTCGGGTTCGATTTTGAGCGCTATATTCGGAGCAGTTTTGTATGTTTGATTTGACCGTGTTTACATAAAGTGCTATTTGGGCAAACACGAAATTAATTGTTAATTTCTGTAATTAGTTTACGAATGAATTAGTCAAGCGAGTGGACATGGGTTTACATCGATTAAGTAAGGTAGGAGGTTTTGTGAAAGTGCCTGCCTGCCATTTTATTATTTTAGCTATTAAGGTCACTTTAGGAGATTTAAAATAAGATGATTTATGTGATTTTTTAAGGATAACCGTTTCTTTGCTACTTTAATTTTTTGATCAATCTCTATTAACGTTTTTTACTACTATCACACATTTTTTTACAAAATAATACAAAGTAGCAGGCGGGAATAAGAAATTCACGTGAGTAGCACCTGGGATTCAACCATCCAAACGAATTAGATGAGACAAAATTTTCGTTAAAATGATTCGTCAGTGTTATTTTTGAAAAGTTTTATACTTGTACGTATATAAGCGTTTCGTTTTCAAAATTAAACTCTATCGAATCAAATTACCGCTTCGACAAAGAAAAATTGAAACAATAAAATTTTCGTCGGAGAATTTACACTGCGCAACGTTTCGAGTCAGTTAAACCAAAATAGATAGAATATTTTTTTTTAATTAGTAACATTTATTCTTTCTATATATCCCCAAAAAAATCAAAATTAAAAAAAAACAGGCTGCACGTGTTCAAAAAAGAAAATAAATTTTTCATGAAATGTTTGCAATGTTTTGTTATTAAAACGTAATTATTAAATTATTTTTAAGGATACACAGGTTCTAACAGAATATTGGAAAAATATGTACTAAGTTTCATGATGATTGGCTGAATAGTTTTTGAATAATCATTCTCACCAATTTTGAAAACGTGGTTTTGAAAAAAACCCATTTAGAGTTTCTACAAATAAGTATTCAAAGCTTTCGCCATTTGCAGTTTAGTCTGTGATTCCAGAGCTGTATAACATTTCTTTGGTTTTATAATAAAATTAGTTTTCAATTAAAAGCTGCACGTGGCAAACTTTATGAGCTTTTTTGGTTAATAAGAATCTGCACCGTTCCTGCTGGACGATACGACGTTTATTTTATTGGCGTACATTTTGCGCTGAAGAGCGCACATGGTTGGAAGAATAAAAGCATATGTGGTATTTCATTAAAAAATCCAGTTACCAAAAAAGTTGCAATTTCAAAGGTGTGCCAGGTGTTTGAAAGCTCAGTTCTATATAGGAGCATTGAAACTTTGGTTAGAATTTTACATGGTTGCCTAAGCATCGTTGAAGTGTGATAAATATTTACAGAGTCGAATGATATGGTTTCATACGTCGGGACGCTGTGAGAAGTTACGAAACAAATTACGAAATAAAAAAATGAATTTTTTGATCCATCTGAAGTTATCTTAAAATTAAGGCGTTAACTTGCTATATTGCGAGGTCGAAATTTTGCACTTGGGTATAAATTTCAACATGAATTGAAAAGTATGAAGTAGTATGAGGTCTTTCTTCTTAACATAGATTAAATATTTAACCCGTTTTCCTCCTATTAAAGAGCTATCCTAACTTAATATATATGATAATAATTTCAAGCTGTATGTATATTTGTCGGCGTAAAGATTTCGTTAGTGAGACAACTAATCGTTTATTTATTTCAATGGCGCTAACCGTGATGCTAATATTTAAAAAGTATGTGACAGATAATTTATCACGTATTCAATAATAGATTCAAGAAAAAAATTCATAAAGAGATGTTAATTTTTATATACTTATCATACACAATTAAATGAAACTACGTGACGTAGTATTATTTCTACTTTCTTTAAGTTCTTTACCAGGACCTAGGTTTCGTTGTATTACAACATCTTTAGGTGGGCTGTTAGCACAGATGTAGAATAAGACAAAGAGAAGAATCTTTGCTAATATCCCACCTGAAGATGTTGTAATACAACGAAACCTAGGTCGTGGTAAAGAACTTAAAGAAAGTAGAAATAATACTACATCACGTAGTTTTATTTAATTGTGAATAATGAATTTCTACAAAATTAACGCCAAATAAATTTAACACATTTGTTATATATGTGTATGTTAGCAATTAATTTATATTTTTATTATAGATTGTATATGCAAGCGTTAAAGTGCCATGACTCCTTAACCACACATTAATTTATTTACAGCTATTGCATTTCATTTCGATGCAAATTTTTAATTTTATAAAGGCTGGCTTTATGGCGGCCAAAATGTGATTGCATCATGCAGTTCTCACTGCAAAGATTAAATTTACTTAAGATATTTGACAAATTAGGGAGACATCTCCTTATGTTGGTATTTAAATGCCGCTTTGACATTTATTAAGGTTTTTAAATTATTTTCATATTTATATATATAGTGTTGAATATATATGTGTAGGTATATTTTTAATTATTGAAACGAAAACTTTTTTTGGCGCGATGAGCGATTTTTGGTAGGGGACAATCTTATGGGTTCGCGTCATCGACGTGCTAATGTTAACAGTATATCTGCAGTTATGAGTATGACGTGTGGCGTTTGGCAAGCTGTGAAAGCATATATATATGTAACATCTACTGCTCTGGCACCAGCCCGGCGCACTCACAGCGGCCTGTGTACAGGTATAGGCAAAACAAATTTAAAACCCTTCAATTACACCAACACATTGTATACACCCTACTGTATGATGTGCGCATTAGACGCTTTTTGGAAGGTTAAAATATTGTGAGTTCGCGTCACCGCCATTCTATAATAGCAGTTTAGCTGTAGATATAAGGGTCACGTGTTGTGCAATATTAGTGCTGTGTATATCTATACAAGTAAAGTTAAATCAACTACGTGGAAAGTTCAATGTGTGTATACTGTGCATTGTTTAAATTGTGTTTTAGTTTGATTATTATTTTAACTTTTTAATTGTAGGATAACTGTGCGGTACAACAGTGAGCACTAAATATGTTATATTTTTATATAAAAAATGAATAACAAAAACAAAGTATTTATGTTCAAATATTTCCAATATTTGCGTTTAAAGGTTTGATATTATTTATTTTTTTAATATCTGACAGTGGCTTAGGAGTTATCTTACTAGCTTGGTAAAACATATTTCTAGTTTTTCGGTAATATCTTAGTCGCAATTTTAATTCCAAAATAAAACATCCTATAAAATATTGTAAAAATTTTAAATCTATGTCTTGAATTTTGAAAATATGCTTACTAATGCAAGATTAGGGTTCATCATCCTTTAGAAAAAATTGTCTTTTATTTCAAAATTTAATTTTACAAACTTATTGTTTATTGATTTAAATTGTCAAAAATAAAATAGGTGCTTTGTTATTTTTGCAAAATTGTTATATAAAACCACTGTTATTTCATAGTTTTAAGTTTTTATTTCTGTCAGCCGACCCCATGACTGCCTATTATTTTTTTAATTTGAAATAGTTTGCATGAACTTTCTATTTATTTGCTAATCGAATGTTTCGTACAGTAAACGCGGTAATATCAAGAATTCATTATTAAATTACAAGGCGTACTTTAATTAATAGTATCCTCTAGTTGAAGGTGCTTCAACTTAATTATTTTTAGAAATCTTCTCATAAAAACTTTGAAAGTATGAAATTTAATTTTTTCTAGGGCAATTTTCATCGTACACGCTGTTAGTGTAATTATTTTCGAATTTCTTGACCCACTAAAGAGGGATAATAGATCTTTCACCATTTGTTTCAGCCTCTCCTTTTCTTGAACTCAGTGTGGCGAGTTTGCAGCAATTGAACGTTTCTAGAGTTCCGTACCTCGAATACAAGCATGGAACCTTTATAGGATCACTTACATACCTCACCATCCGTCTATCATAACCGTTTTTTTTTCAGAAACCGCTTCATATAGAAACCTGCAATCTTGCATAGTAATAAAATATATTATGGGGCATATATTTCAATAGCTAACACTAAAATATTTTTATGGAAATATTAGGAGGAAGGGGAAAGTAAGCAACCTAGAATATTTTTTAGTTCTATGTAAGGGATTGCTTTATAGGGGTTGAAATTTTTCGTAATTTAAATGTTATATCTTTAGATATATAACGAAAAATATTCAAAAAGAGAGTACGTTCTTCTCCTGTGGAGGGGAACGTACTATACGCTGGTCTCGTATCGTACTCTACGACTCCAAAATTATGGAAAAACAATGATTCTAGATGTCATATTTTTTTAAATATGCATCATGTTTTTACGCTGGTGAAAGGTGTAGCAGGCGTTAACGCTGTGAAAAATTAATATTTGTAAATAATTTAATAGGAATACTATGTACCCTGAAATGTATATAAAAGTAAAGTCTAAATGTGTGCGGAACTCGTAGTGCGATTTCTACTCGTCCTTGACAAGTTATTTAAACGCAGCTAATTTTCCCGTTTATAAGATATTACAATTTGAAAATAATTTACTGGTCATCTAAGTGGACAGTTTTTCATGATCTCCCTTTCGTCGCCACCGGATCGAATAACGTGAAATAAGGGGAAAAAAACAGAGAATAAATACGAAGGATCGCTAGCATGTACACGATAGGCCTTGCACCAAAAACTTTGCGATATGACCAGACCACTCCCATTTTGATCTCGCTAACCGATTTGTGACGTGGCTAACTTTGGTTTGCTCTTTCATCCAGTCATTTGTTTTACGGTCTGGAGTACTGGTAAGACACACTGCTCGTAAATGTAAGCATTCTGTCCAGCACGGCTTTTCATATTGGAAGCGATTTCGAGCTTGTATATATATATATATATATATATATATATATATATATGTATATATATATATATATATATATATATCTAGGTAATCTGTTTTTACCCGCGCATCAATTTCAAACATCTGAAATTTTCTCATTTTTTCTATTTTTTTGAACTGCCATTTTCTGTGACTCAAATGAAAAGGACATACATTTCGTAAAAAAATATATAATTTTTAGATAGAAAATATGATTTAATCAGGTATTTTAACATAACATTTAGAAGAAAACTAAAAAAAATTCAAAGGCATTAAAATATTTCTTGTTTTCAAATTTCGGCATTCGTTTTCCAGAATTAATTTTGTTTTAATCAAAGCTTCTCTTGACTTTTTGTCACAGAGCTGTGATGCTATCTACAGCTTGTGTATGATATGGTAATTGCAGAAAGATCATTACATCATTAGCTCCTGATTCTACTAAAGATTGAGGATTTTTTGTGAGAAATTACTTAGTATTGGTGGCTCGTAGCAGGTTCTTTCTCAGTCAATAAAATCTTATACCACGAGGCGTTTAAATTAACCTCGGCACCTCAACTAACCGAAGCTCTTTAGAATTAGGTCTACCCCTTTCTTCTTTTCTAGCAGCGAGACATTTTATGTGTTTTTGTTTGTCAAATAGCATAGACAATAGTAAATTTTTTTTAAAATTCGGGTATGCAAAGAACGCATTAGGCATAATAACAGGATCGACTAAATTCTTCAATACTCGTGAAAGACATCTAAAATTAAATCTCGATATCCAGAAATATCTTGCTCCACCGTTAAATAATAGGAATACTTTGATTTCAAATCAAATAGGAGTGTAAACCTTAACTACAAACGTAGCTGTTTATTTCAGTTCTTTCATCGATTCATTTGTTAAAATATATAGCTCCAAAATCCGGTAGACCTTTGTCAGCCACCTGGCGTGAGTTTTTTTGCCTGAGGAACGATTAATCAGGAGGACACTCGCCACTTATAGCAGATGTGACATCATAAAGGTTACATTGATAAGAACTCAGATCTTTGATTTCAGAAATATCTGACAACATGCACTCCATCTTTTCAAACGACGAAATACATTTAGTGTGCTTTTCACAGTATTCCAGTACCTTTTCAATAACACTAGAATATGCGAAAGGTTCTATTGTGATTCTATAGAATTTTACAAATAAGTGTCTTAACGACAATTATTTCATGTGTAAAAGACAAATAATCCACCAAAGAGATTTATTTAAAATATTTTCTAGAGCCACATAACTCCATAATATTTGTCTGTGTTTGTAACTATTCCGTCACAACCTATATCTACAGTTTCCTGTAGAAACATATTCTGCTGACGATTTATTGTTTCATGGATTGAAAACTCCATTCTTTAGCTCTTTCTTGTCCTTGAAACGGCATAACCAACATAAATCGAACCAGGTTCTTTGAGAATTGAAATGTGTCATTCAATTGTCCTTAATCGGTATTTCTTTCTCCTTTTAGTTACAATTTTTATATTTTTTCCTGTCAATTTTCAATTTTCTTATTTTTCCGTCCAATAAAATACAAAGCAGGAATATTATTGAATCGATCTTCGATAAAAGTTTCTGGTCGTAATTTTTATCTGACACGTTGTAATCTTAATTTGTTAATTATTTCGTCTTTACTTTCGATATCTTGCAGCACAACAGAAGCTACAGGCTGTCTCTGTCTGAAATCCTGTACCGGTCACAAATACTTGATAATTTTTTTACGGATTGTATTTTACATTTGTCTTTTGCTCTTTTGATGTTGATGCTGCTGAAAATTTTGTTGTTGCCGATATACAAAGTGTTAATGCCGATATACAAAAGCCGATATCCAAAGTGCTGATGCAGATATACAAAGCGCTGATGCCGATATACAAAAGCCAATATACAAAATGTTGATGCTGATGTACAAAAGCCGATATATAAAGTGCTGATGCCGATATACAAAAGCCGATATACAAAGTGTTGATGCCGACATATAAAAGCCGATATACAAAGTGTTGATACCGATATACGAAAGCCGATATACAGGTTGGCCCAGAGAGAAATGCACTTTTGAAAATTCAAGGAAAAAAAACCTGTACACTTTTGTACGAATGTATTTATTATAATTCAAAGATAATTAAATGAATTTTTTTTTTAAATCTACGTCGACCAAATGACGTCCTTGACGATTACAGCATTCTTCCAACCTGGCTTCAAAATTTTTGAAAAATTTCGTTAGTTTCTCTCGAAATGGATTATATTTCTTGCCGAATGTTCAGCTTCAATTGCTGCAGAGTTGTTGGATTATTAGAGTATACTCTACTCTTAAGGTAACCCCACAAAAAGAAGTCTGCTGGAGTGAGATCGGGGCTTCTTGGTGGCCAGGAGATGTCACCCCTTCGTGAAATTATTTTTTGTGGGAACATTTCTCTTACCACCTCGATGCTCTCATTAGAGGTGTGACACGTAGCCCCATCTTGCTGGAACCAAGTATTCCTGGTATAGCCTCGCGATTCTTGCAGCTTTGGAATCAAAAAACTTCTCAACATGGCAGTATAGCGTTTTGAATTGACGGTCACCGCTTGGCCACGGTTGTTCTCAAAGAAAAATGGTCCGATGATTCCCCATTTTGCAATGGCGGCCCAAACTGTAACCTTTGGTGAGTGTAGCGGCTGCTGATGTTTCAACCGAGGATGTTCTGCTGCCCAATACCTACAGTTCTGTCTGTTTACAAATCCATTCAGGTAAAAATGGGCTTCATCCGAGAACAGGATATTGTTGAAATTGCTGAACTCATCCCGCATTTCATTTCCTCATCCTCGCGCCCCTCTCTCATGTGGTTTAAAAATGCGCGCGAAATCAAAAGTGCATTTCTCTCTGGGCCACCTGTACAAAGTGTTGATGCCGATATACAAAAGCCGATATACAAAGTGTTGTGCCGACATATAAAAGCCGGTATACAAAGTGTTGATGCCGATATACAAAAACCGATACACAGTGTTGATGTCGATATACAAAAGCCGATATACAAATTGTTGATGCCGATATACAAAACCCGATATACAAAAATCGATATACAAAGTGTTGATGCCGACATATAAAAGCCGATATACAAAGTGTTGATGCCGATATACAAAGTGTTGATGCCGATATACAAAGTGTTGATGCCGACATATAAAAGCCGATATACAAAGTGTTGATGCCGATATACAAAAGCGGATATACAAAGTGTTGATGCCGATATACAAAAGCCGATACACAAAGTGTTGATACCGGTATACAAAAGCCGATATACAAAGTGTTGATGCCGATATACAAACCCGATATACAAAGTATGAATATGTTGTATATCGGCATCAACACAGTGTTGATGTCGATATACAAAGCCTCTTTTCTGCTACTTTCGAATTCTACGGAAATATCGTGATTTTGATGTGAAATACTTTCCTTGATCACAAATTTTTTGAAAAATACGGCAATTGTAGCTTTACGGGTATTGCTACACAATTTATTGTTACATACTTGTCGAAAAAATTATACTATCGAAAACTGCGATAAAAGTTAAGTAAATATACGCGTCATTTCACTTCTAACTAATTAGGTGAACTTAGTCAATGTGCGCGCGATCTACATTCCTTTCCATCACTTCCCTATACCTCCCGCCCCATAAACGTAATATGTTTATTTACACGTGATTTGTAATTGTATTCCAAATAATTTAAGGCATTGAAAATAATTGTATGCTGGTTATTTTATGATCTAAATACTTAAAGAGAAATATGAGTTTAAGGCCATTTTGAAAAATTCAAACGCAAAGCTCGGATTCTTTCATTATAAATGAGGAAGTAATTATTTTCAGGCAGGTGGTTCCGTCAATTAATTTAGCAGTTGGGAGTGATAAGAAAAGTAAACAATTTAGTTGTTTTAACTGTGTAGTAATCAGTTTTGTTGAAACGTTTATTGAGGAAATTTTTGCAACCTGGTATTTGATAACTATTGAAAAAAATCTTTGAAATATGGGAAACGTGTTTTAAGCTGAAAAAATCGATTTTTATTACAGTTATGCTAATCATTGTGCCAAAGCACACAGTTTCATGATATCCAAATGCTATGACGTCACGTCAAACAAATACTTAATTTGAAAAGGGATACTCTATGTCTTTCCCGCGCTTATTATATTAAGTGCCTTTCTACAGTGACAGTTATATAGAAATAAATTATGGGATCGTGCTATCTTGCTCGCAAAGTTCCTTGAAGTTGACTATATATTAGTATACTATGGTCTGTGTAATGAACTTTGACGTCAGTAGTCACGCGTCCTGATTTACAGACAATAGCCGTGTTTCGGTATTCAACTGCGCATTTTAAAATAAAATAATTTTTAACATGGAATCAAATATTTATACCGAATTGATTGCTGTTAAACATCGTTAATCATTATTCGTAACATGAAAACTATGTTATACGTTAATCAGCTTTGTGTACATTTTGGAAACACCCTATTATGTAATCAAGTTATTTGGATACTTCTAGCTAAGCTAAGAACTTAAGATTTGACATTTGGAATGTAAATGGGTGTAGAAGTCTGCCCTTATATAGTCACTTTTCCAAATGAGTAATTGGCGTAGCGATAAAACGTTGGATTTTGAATCTTCAAAGTACCGAGTTCGAATTTCATAAACAATCTTTTTTCTTTTTTTAGACTGAAATAACATAAAAATTGTTCAGTCTTAGTTCTAATGCTACGAGAAAGAAAACAATTTTTTTAATTTGAAACTATTTGAAAAAGGAATTTCTTTAATTTCAGCGCCACCTATAACGTTTTCAACGAGGTCAACTATCAGGTCAAAGGAACCGCATTTGTACTTGTAAGATCTGTAATATATTGGCAGAATTAAAAAATTGGATTGATTTAATTATGATTCATTTTCAATGATAAAAGGCAATAATAAATAATTTTCGTTAATATAATTTATGATACTTTTTAAAAATATAATATTATATACATTTTATAATAATTTTTTAATATAAATAAGTTTAAGTGATTTTATGAAGATTTTTTGCAAGAAAATTAATTTAATAGCGTGACTCAAGTATAGAACGTGATTTTTGTTAATTTATAATTGGTCAAAATAATTTAACTACACAGTTAATTAATTTCAATTATGAAAACTTTAGGCCCTTTCTTTGGTAACTTACACATTTTGTGTGTTCATTGTGAATTACTCATTTGAAGATTTTATAATAGTTTTCGTATCACCTTAGGTTTTTCACTTTCTAGAGGGTTCATATCGTATATTTTTTAGATTTTGACTCCAATTAAATTTTTTTAAGTTTGAAAGTTATTCGTTTACGTGAAATTTATCTAGTCAATTTGACGTTTTAAAATTCTTTGGTGACAATCCTTATTACACTGTGCGACTGTTTCACTACAGATTATTATGTGTCTGACATTGGCAGTATGAACGTAAACCATGAATCTTTTAATATATTTGTAATATATAGCTTAATATATTTGTAACACATGTAATATATAGCTTAATATATTTGTAACAAATGAAATATATAGCTTAATATATTTGTAATACATATTATATATCAATTTTAACTTTCTACACTCCTTCTCTATATTAACTTTAACTATCCCAAATCTCACAGATTCCAAATCTTTTCGCTGGGGTGTGGGGTGCATGTGAAATGCGGGAAAGCTAGAAGCGAAGCAACAATCCATTAATGTTATCATTATTAGACTAATATTATTCCCATGACTAATAAAAATAATTATTTCCAGTTGCTTCAAAAATACCATCCGTGTTTCTTCAGACATGCATCGGAGCGAATGGGTTAAATAATTTTCATTGACTAGAAAGGGACGTATTTTGTTGGATTGTTTCTGTTTTTTTCTGGATAGTTTGATGTTTTTGTAGCCTTGGACATTTTGCGAGGTGTTATTAACTTGCGTTCTTATTTTTATTACAGCCATATTGCTGATATTATGTTGCAACTTTGTTGCATGTTGAACATTTATCTTGCGCTCCTTGAATAGTTGTATTGTATTGTAACTATTACGATATTGTATCCGATATTGCATACGTGATCTGTATTCCTCACAGATACTAATTATAAATTGGTACTCGGGCCAATGTTTACAAATAAAGAGGATGACGGTCTTTTTAGGGGTTTTTTATCTCAAAAAGAAAGAAATAGATCCCTTATAGGCCTTACAGATCCCTTATAGGAAAACATGTCAATCACGTTTCCGTCTGTTAGTTTGTCACAGCCATATTTTTCAAAACAATTTGATGTGGAAACCAGAAATATGGCATAGAGATAAAATGTATTAACCTATACGTCTCAACACTCAAAAATATGTAGAGTTTTTTTGGCTTAATTTGCTGTGTCGTTTGCTTATTTTTTGTTTAATTTTCTGTGTCATGTCAGATACCAATTGAAAGGATAATCTAAAAGGATTTTAAAAGTATTTTTTTTAGAATTTTCCGTAAGACAGTTTTGGAGATCCTGGCAAAATGTTCGAAATTGCTAAAGTCAAAATTAAAAAAAAAAGTGTAATTGTATTAGATATACGAAACATAGTTTACTGATAAACTATAAAGATGGTTCTAAATGCTATAGTTTTCGAGACATCCACGATAATTATACGTCTGAGAAGGACATGCTAGGTGATATATTTTTATGTTGAAAAATAGTGTTACATTTTTTAAATAATTTTATAGAAATACATTATAGTGTCATTAACAGGTATGTAACAGGATTTATTTTAAGTCCTAGCACTTACGGTTTACGATTTAACTTTTTGCCACATTTTCTTCATTTTCTCGATAATGACATTATGAGTAGTCTGCTGTAGAGATTCTTAATGATTATGCGATAATACTTTTTTTCCTCTTTCAAGATATTTTGACTCTATTTCCTCCAGAATTTTTTGTAGCATTTTATTGACAAGCAATCCAGTCGTAAGAGCTTGGTAGTAATAAACATCCGCATAAACTCATTTTCACCCGTTTTTAGAGTTCCGTACCTCAAAGGGAATAAAGGAAACCTAATAGGATCATTTCATTGGTCTGTCTGTCTGTCTATTTTCAAGACCATTTCTCTGAGGAACGCGTGGAGGTATCAAATTAATTTCAAATACTTAAGTCTATAGTCTATAAAAATATTCAAAAAAAATATAAAAAGTATATAAAAAAAACTAAAAATACGGGCATTTATGGCCCATTTTTGGATATTCGCAAGTAAATTAACCCCTTATAGGTCACTTCCCGTTGACTTAGAATCAAGAAGTAAGGTCTCACAGCAGAAGTACAGGAAAAAATCGTTAATTTGTAGTTGTATCACAAATTTTTTTTTTAAATATGCGCCTGTTAGGTAACTTCCTGTTGACCTAGAATAACAAAATTTGGCAAGAAGCAAGGTCTCACAGCGCAAATAAAGGAAAAAAATCCGAAAAATAAATAATTTATAGTTATGTTACATAAAAAAAAACAAGTGTGTTTTAGACCACACGACTGAAGTAAAACTTCAAATTCACAAAATATGAACTTTAAAATGAATTTACAATTGTATTCACTTTAAACGTAGAATATTTAATGTATTGAACAAAATAATAATTTATAAAACTGTTGAAGAACGAAATGAAATTACAAAATAATAAAAAAATACCGTTCGTGTAACACTAGCAAACTCGCATATATATATATATATATATATATATATATATATATATATATATATATATATATTTCATGCACTGGCTATGAGAGGAAGAGAGAAAGAAAATGTGCGCGCGCACTGCTCTCTCTTGCTCCTACAGTGTGATACAGACAATAGGCTTGCACTGTGTGTTAGATATACGAAACATAACTGGCTATGGGAGAAAGAGGGAAAGAAAATGTGTGCTCGCATCTCTCTCTTGTCCCTACAGTAATATACGAAACGTAACTCTCTCTCTTTCTGTCTTCACTAACTTATATCTCCCTCTCAACTTCCGTTCGCCTCGCCCTATCACACTTTTCGTAACGCTCTCGTCACGCATTCACCAGCTTAATCCCCAAGTCAAGCGTGCGTAAAGAAGTTTTACATCAAAAACATTTTTATTAATATATAGTACACTACTGGCCATTAACTTCAGTAAACTTATTGTCTTATGAAAACCGGTCAAGTGCGTGTTTGGCTTATGCATTCAGGGTTTCGAACTTCGTTAAGAGTGAAATTAATTTATTTAATATAAAACGAAGATGTCGTTTGAAATGATATAACATTAAATATTATTAGTCATTATAAATGTAGAAGTTTTTAGCGCAATAAATATATAATAATGCCTCATACAATTAAGTAGAACGGGAATCTATAATATCGTGAATATCTCAAAAACCCGCACTAAACTCCACCCTGCACCCGCTCAACTTTGGACGCAAGCATATCAGCAGTGACAAACAGCGGAAACAAACATTGATAAAAATTACGTCTTCTAATGATCCATAAACCGCACGAAGGTAAATCAGCTATGGACGCATGCATATCGGCAGTGGCAAACAGTGAAAAGGAACACTGAGAAAAAATACGTATTCTAATGATCCATAAAACGCACGAAGGTAAATCAGCTTTGGATGCAAACATATCCGCAGTGACAAACAGCGGAAACAAACATTGACAAAAATTACGTCTTCTAATGATCATAGACTGCACAAAGGTAAATAAGCTTTGAACGCAAGCATATCCGTAGTGGCAAACAGCGAAAACAAACATTGACAAAAATTACGTCTTCTAATGATCCATAGACCGCACGAAGGTACATCAGCTTTGGACGCAAGCATATCCGCAGTGACAAACAGCGGAAACAAACATTGACAAGAATTACGCGTTCTAATGATATTCCACAGACCGCACGAAGGGCGGCGATTATGAAACTAATGTGAAATTGTTATTTATTATGTGGCAGCAATGGACGGGGCGGGGGTGGATCCAACCGCCATAATCCACGCCATTAAGGCGCGTTTGCACCACTTAGCCACAGCACGTGTGCGACCACGTGCTCGGCGCGGCGACCATCGTCGCGCGGTACTTTGCAAGGGATTAGCGCGGTGTCGCTGTCGATACCTTTGTTTAATGCGCTTAAGTGTTGTAGCTGTTATAAATAAATATTGAGTAAACGTAAGGGGTAGAAAAATAAAGATAATTATTATTTGATTTCGGCGCAGTTTCCAGTAGCGAATGTTTGAGAGTTAAGTAAATCGTTCCGTAGCTCCTGCGAAAGTGAAATTATTTTTATTTATCTATAAGTCATCACTAATAAAAAAAGAAATATATATATATATATATATATATATATATATATATCTTTTTATAATATGAATATATATATATATATATATATATATATATATTCATATTATCATGAATATCTCAAAAACTACGAAATCTAGAAACATCGTTATAGCTTACCTACAATCTTTGAGTAGGTTTCTTAAAACTTCGCATTTTACGATTTTGGATTAAATAGTTAAATGAAACTACGTGATGTAGTATTATTTCTATTTTCTTTAAGTTCTTTACCACGACCTAGGTTTCGTTCTATTACAACATCTTCAGGAGTCCTAGGTCGTGGTAGAGAACTTAAAGAAAGTAGAAATAATACTACGTCACGTAGTTTCATTTAATTTATTTCTACTTCCTTTAAGTTGTTTACCACGACCTAGGTTTCGTTGTATTACAACATCGTCAGGAAACCTAGGTCATGGTAAATAACTGAAAGAAAGTAGAAATAATACTACATCACATAGGTTTATTTAATTTATTTCTACTTTCGTTAAATGAAACTACGTGATGTAGTATTATTTCTATTTTCTTTAAGTTCTTTACCACGACCTAGGTTTCGTTCTATTACAACATCTTCAGGAATCCTAGGTCGTGGTAGAGAACTTAAAGAAAGTAGAAATAATACTACATCACGTAGTTTCATTTAATTGCGAATAATTAATTTCTACAAAATTAACGCCAAATATATTCAATATTTTTCAATGTATCTTCGAAGATACACTACCTAAAATTATGAAAATATTTTGGAGACTTGTATCTGGCCCTTTCAGACGATATTCTACATTATATATGGGATTTATGAAACGTATTTGAATATTTAATTTGCATCTATAGATTTTGAACACCTACCTATATTTAATGCAAAAATAACCGTCGAAACATTTTATGAGCGGTTTTAGTGTACTGAAAATATTCTGGAATTATTTATGGGACAAACAATTATATGTTGTGCAAAATTCGGTTCCAATAAATTAAAAAATATACATTTTACAGGAATCACTTTTATATTTCAGGAATATTATCAAGCTGCGAAAGCGTGCGTCATTTTTAGATATATTCTATTGTAGAGATTTTAATGTGACGACTTTGAGAAAGTGCGATAATTACTATAATTTTTATTTTTGAAGTGAAAACTTCTTTAGGCGCGCCATACGCACTTTTTCTGAGAAACGAAAACCGAGTCGTTACGCTCGGGTCGGTGACGCTGAATCGGGTAAACTCGGCTCCCTTCGGCATCGGCCAAGCGAGTTCATTATTCGGGTAAACTCGGTTGCCTTGGACATCGGCCAAGCGAGTTCATTATCTAACACGGAATACACCGTTTCAAGAATTACGTTTTATTTTTTATTAACATTTTATTTGAGTATAATTTAATATGTTATTGTATATACACAGTGTAATATATCAAGTATATACAGTTAGTGTTTAATATTTTATTTGTAAGTAGTTTAATATAATACGTGTATGTTATTTTATTATATATTTTAGTTTTCACGTCTATCGTGTAGTCACAAGCACACCAGTGTTTTTTAGATATTGAATATAAAGTTTCAGGGCATACAATGAGGTTTACTGCCTTGTGTAAAACGAAAAATAGGTCTTTTCAATGTTTTGTTGAGTTTTTCAACATTTGTTACACATTTGTTTGTAGTACAAAGTTTGCAGCGATAAAACATTGGATATTCCTCTATTTCAGTATTAACCGATTCGATTATTATTTTTTTAATTCACCCTTATAATATGATTATTTTAATAAGTTTATTCAAACTAAGAATTAATGTCAGGGAGAAAACTGTGGTAAAAATTTGGGGAGACGAAAATTAATTTTTAGTATTTTTCCTTTGCATAAATACCAAAAAGATGACAGATGATTCTTTATCTACAAAAGTGATTGAGAAGAAGTAAGTATTACATTAAAATGTGTAGTGTCTTAGTGTGGTTAAATACACAACAGTTTAATTGTCTCTGGTAATACATTAGAAGGTATAGATTAAGTTTCAAAAGTGAATTCTTTATTTCTTATACAATATTCAACAATTTAGCGTCAAGCAAATGAAATGAAATATACTTTATCATGATACGACGGTTCTAAGTTAAAAAAAATGAATATTTTACAACGCTTTTTTAGCTTTATTTTACAACAATTGTTGCAATGAAAATTTAAATTAGTTTCAAAATTTGCACAAGCGTATAAATCCAGTGACAATGTAATATATTCTATCTAATATCGTACTAATTTCAATATGGCGAATGCCCCAAGATGGCGGATTTTCTGCGCAACCTCTTGATTTGGAAATCAAATTAAAGAATCTGACCAGTAAAATATGATAAACTATGTGACGTCATTATCTTTTCAACACATTTACAAAAGCATTTTTTTAAATTCTTCTTTCCCAATTTAAAATATGTTAATTTATTTTTATTTATTTTTGTTCATGTCACATAAAAGCCATTTATTCAATTTAAATCAAGTTTGTATTGTTGTATTATTTAAATTGTCAGAAAATGAGATATATTTTATTTGTTGCATATTATTAAAATGTTGTTTAAAAAAAATCAAAATATGTGAATATATTGTTACAGCATACACACTGTATATGTTATATATTATTACTGTTTACAGTTAGTAGTCACATACATTGTTAAATAAAAACAAAATATATGACTACTGATTACTAGGAATTTTTGAATACTGTCGCTAACAATTGACTAAATCGGAAGAGGATACATGAGGGTACATTTAAACCGTGAATAAAACTTGTTCATTACTTTGACTTGCAAGCAACTCAAAGCAAGTAAGTAGTTATTTAATCTGCAGCAAGCTATAGGTTGAATTACTACTTGTTATACAGAATATTTACCAAGTCTAGCAAGGTAGCGGATATACATATTTCCACGATTAAATTAATCGCTTTTCCGTTTCAGATGATGATATTAGTTGTGTCATATAAGAGAAAACAGGAAGTTCTTAGCTTCGTAAATGGTTGTCATTCAAAGAAACTTGCAAGCAAGTTGAAGCAAGCAAGTAGTAATTCAACCTACAGCAAGCTATAGGTTGAATTACTACTTGTTATACAGAATATTTACCGAGCCTAGCAAAGTAGTGGATAAACATATTTTCACGATTAAATTAATCGCTTTACCGTTTCATATGACAATTTTAGTTGTGTCACATAAGAGAACACAGGAAGTTCTTAGCTTCTTAAATAGTTGTCATTAAAAATCGCCGAAACGACAGGAAATAATATTATGGAGTTTCTTATGGACTATTAACGCCCTTGAAACTAACAGAACTTCGGGATGAAATAATAAACTGGAAAAAATATTTCAGCACTATTTTTTCGGAGTTTTCTTTGATGAAAAATTGACATTCCCTTCTCATTACGATCACATTATTCATAAATATACCAAACATCTAGGATTCATCTCTCGTTCCATTAAAAAATTTAAAAACCATCACACTTTTACATATTTATATTGTTCACTAATCAGTAGTATCTTCGAATATGGGTCAGTTATTTGGTCTCCATATTACAAATCGCACTGTGATAGAATTGAAAAATTACAAAAGAGGTCCTTGAATATTCTTTGCTACAGACTTCATCTTGGACAAGGGTATAGATCCTATGAAATCCAACTACACAGATTTAATTTGTCATCACAAACTGCACGGAGAAAAAGCGTGGATATTTATGTAAAATCATACATTCGCAAGTTGATTGTCCCTATCTTCTCTCTCTACTCGACTTCAACACTCGACTCAGATCCCGTAAACCTTTAAAGAGATTATTCGTACTACAAGGTTATAAAAATAATAACTGTTTTCATAACGCCATAATTCGATTAATACAAGTTACCCTTGAAAATGTGTACATAAATACTCTAACCATTTTGTGCACACATAATTAGAGGTATAGTCTAGTTTTATACTTTGTTCTTTTTAATATACATCTAGGTGACTGTAACTTGTTTTGTTTTGTGAGTTCAATTAATAAATAAATCAATGTAAGTGGAGGTGCAAGTAAACCCAAATGGTATCATACAACTACACGGATGCCATATCTAGTGTCCTAAATTTGAAAATACGTAGGACCCCATCCTCGTTCATTGTATTCACATCCATAAAGCGGTGCCCAAAACAAGAGCAAAACCGACGTGAGATCTACTTAGATAAGCGCCGCCTAATCGCGAACCGCCCGCCCATTTAACGCCATTTTGTTACTAATCCATAGTATGTCACGCGATCAGTTTTATCAGCTGTGAATAGAAAGCTGTAAGCCGCATTATACGCTTTTTTCAAGTGATTTTTTTGTATTGTTAGATGAAACCTTTGACAGGCAAATAGCGTTTCACCGGTTTTAAATGCTATCCTAGCGCCCTCTATTGGCCAGTTTACATAAATGCTAGTGCGAGTGACAAAAATTTGGACGTTATCGTTTCGTATTTGGCGTTTTAAATGACGAGCATGATTGCTGGCTTTCCCGAAATATAAAATAGAAATTTGATATGTGTAATTAATAAACGGTAATAACTAGGTGATATCATTGACTATTTTAATTTATAATTTATTATTGATGTGAAATATCTTATGGCCCGTTTGGATGGTAGTTAAAACGTTCTGATGGCACGTTGCGACGTGCCACTCAGCCAGCTTCGCGTCTTGTCGGCTCTTTCCAACTTAACGCTTCCCCCTCTACTACACTACACCCACGCTACATTACGTGTGTAGTGTATCAGTATTGTTTCTTATTTACTAACGCTTAAAACTTTATTCGTTTATATCGGTGTATTGCATTAAACTATCTTAAAACATTAAAAGCGTTTATTAATTTAAAATATGAGTTACAGTGATAGTAAAGTATATTTTCAATAGATTGTTAAGACATATTTATGTGGTAAATTATTTCATAAAAATAAAATAATAAAATTAAAGTAATGTTTTATTATTAACTATTTAACTATCTGAATACTTGTTTTTTTTGGTTTTAACTTCAGTCAAATAAAAATATAAAAAAATTAGATGTTTCACATCTGCCAGGCGTCCCGTGACGACCTTTATTATATTTTGTATTAAACGCTGTCCTAGCGCCATCTGTTGGCCAGTTTATGTAAATGCTCGTTTTTTAATTTATCGTGACTGATAAGAAGTCTAGATGTTACCGTTTCGACAAATAGTTTAAACGACAACCATGACTTCTGGCATTATACAAAGTAAGTGAAATATAAAGTGGAAATTTAATGTGCGTAATTAATAAATAGTAATAACTAAATAATTATCAATATTTAATCAAATTATAGTCCAGCGTTATTATGGTATAATTATTATGGTATGATATATATAACTTATTATGAATTTATCGATGCTGTCGAAAAACACCATATAGCAACAACATTTACTTCAAAAACGTAACCCTTGTCACTGTTTATAGAACTTATAACATTGCATTTAATATATTTAATCACGCTTAATGAACCAAAATTAAAGTATTACAGAAATTTAATTTCCAATCTTAATTTTGTTTTGTACCTACTAGTGCCAGGCAAATCCTATTAAGGACTGATGATCTAATCCAGCAACATTGAATGGTTTTAATTAATAAGACTGGTTAAGTAGTCAATTCAAAAGTTTTCTGCATAATAACATTGATTTTTGAAGTGAAATATTCAATCACACGTCACAAAAATTGTGACGTAAATCAATCGGTGAAAGCGGGGATAAAGTGTTATCTTACACTTGAGCTTCCTTTGTAATTTTGTTCAGAATGTAAATTTAGAAATTTAGGTACGGAAATTACATTTAGGTGCCGTCTGTGAAATTAAAATAAATGCCACCAGGATTTCCATCATCGTCAACTAAGCTCTATACTCAGAAATCTAGCTCATATTAAATCACATATTTATTTATAAAAAACAACTTAGAGAGGAGAAGTTTTTTATAAATAAATATGTAAAATGTGAAAACGCGGGCTTACAGTAATTTAGTTTAACGCTGTTGCTGCTTGAGCTTTAATAAGGGTATTATAGATCGTATCGTACACGGCCGCACTAATAACGTGAAAATTATCGCGCGCATCAATCTCGCTCGTGTGGTGACGCCTTATGTTCCACGGGTAATATGAGGTTGGTAATACTGATCATCGAATCAGTACATCGAGGGTAGAAAGAGATAGATATTTAAATTTATCAGGACAAACGATTGTTCAATTTAAAAGATTATTCAACTTGTAGATTGACTCAAGACAGCACACACAAGCATCAAAATACAGTTTTGAAGTACAATGTAAACGATATATAATAAACTAGAAAAAAAACCACACACATCGATTCAAATTAAACATAAATAATAGACATACGTGAAAAACAAGTGTGCGCTGTATGATGTTAGTGCGTATTCTAGGCAGACGAAATGAACTATGATTTCGTCCTCTCTCGTAACAGTCGGGAGCATGAATTGTTACTAACCTCAAGAGCCAGGGGTTATCAATACAATTATTTAACAATTAAAAAAAATACATGATTAAAACAATTCTCGTTATAGTAGAGGAGTATTACATCCGATCATACCCATTATAAGATTAATAATAGTAATCATAACTTGAATCTGAAGGAAATAAATACAAAATAATAACCTTACATTTTTATATAAAAATATATTAAATTTTAATATTTGTATATAAGTGACTTCACACGGAGATCAGATTACCGCATTCCTTTCAAAGATATTAGAGAGTTGAATACAGCCATAACATGCTCACTGTCGTGGAAATCGTAGGAGCAATTCCTAGTACCCTATAGTTGTTCTGACAGGTGCCGATGATATGGCTGTGAAATTTAGATGGTGATCCATAATCACACTGAGATTTCGTAAGGATGATATACCCATTCGAGCTTTGTTCCATATACTGTGCATTAAGAACACAATTATATAATTAATGTTAATGTTGTTAGATCCTGAATTTTTTACGAATAATTGAATGAGTACTACCAGTTATTTTAATTAAAAAAAATGATATGCGATTTATATTTCGATAGCTTCTATTTATTTGGTTGTTAAAGAAGACATCTAGGAAAAGTAATTTTTCTTGAATAAGTGTTTGATATTAAACAGTAATGAAATGCAGTAGCTATATGTTTTAGTTGTTATTATTAATCGAATTCACAAGTGTAGATGTTTCACATTTGACAGGCGTTCCGTGACGATATTTATTATATATTGTATTAAACGCTGTCCTAGCGTCATCTGTTGACCAGTTTATGTAAATGTCTGTTTTATTAATTTATTGTGACAGACAAAAAGTCTAGACGTTATCGTTTCGACAAACAGTTTAGACGACAACCATCATTTCTGGTATTATATAAAGTAAGTGAAATATAAAGTAGAAATTAATTAATAAACAATAATAACTAAGCACTAAGAAGTAGGATTAGTCGTTTGAGTCGTCATTGGATTCATAATAATTTCCCCAGTACCATAGGATATACGAAGTTACTGTAATTGTAATATGGCGGATAATGATAGTTATTTACTACTGAATAAATTATTGGCTTTAACGACTTTATGAATTTTCGGTGTGAGGTATCGATAGGTGAGATAATAAATTACTTAAGTCCCCCGTTGTCACGTTCATTAACGTTAGGGTTGGTTAGAAGTCTCTAATAATTTACTTAAATCTCCCGTTGTAACGTTAATTAACGTTAGGGTTAAAAATAGATCTCTTTAGGGATAAGCCAGTCCTTATAAGCAAGTTCTTTATTGATGTCTCTGTAATAACATCCTGAATATAAGGGTAAATAATTTGGAGGCCATCAGGTTTGCGCAGGCATTTTCATCGACCTATTTTCGGTCATAAATGATAGATGATGAGGATTAGAAGTCTGCTGGTGTAGATGTAAATATATAATGATCTGAAGTAGCAGCGCTAGCCTGAAAAACGAGAACTTTTAAATCATGTGGTAAGAAAATACCCAATGGCTCTACTACGAGTCTTTATTTTTTGATTAGTAACATTTTAGGGATCCAGAAACTTTTTCTATTCGCAACTCTGTACAGACTGTTGCTTGTTTACACATTTTGAGTGCACTTCAGTAGATATAGCAACAGATATAGCGTAGATAGAGCAACAGCCTAAGACAGACTTACTTGTTTACAAATTTTTAGTTCGCTTGAGTAGATATAGCAACAGATATAGCGTAGATAGAGAAAAAGTCTGAAACATACTGTTACTTGTTTACAAATTTTGAGTTCGCTTCAGTAGATATAGCAACAGATAGAGTGTAGATAAAGTAACAGCCTGAGACAGACTTACTTGTCTACAAATTTTGAGTTCGCTTCAGTAGATATAGCAACAGATATAGCGTAGATAGATAAAAAGTCTGAGACGGACTGTTGCTTGTTTACACATTTTGAGTCCGCTCTTTACTTCGTAGTGGAGTTTTTCGATTTTACAAATTAATTTTTTGATTTTTTATAATTAAGAATAATTTTATATTTACTGAACCCTAGCTGGATTGATTTGATTCGTCTATAGATTGATAAGTAGATTTTTTTGTCATAATTTGTCATATTGATAAAACTCCCTGCGTTTTATCTATATCACAAATTATTAAAAAAGTTTAATATAGAAATCAGGTGAATTTGGTACAAACTTTCGGGTGGAAGCGGTCTCCTCGTTCGTTGTGTATAGAACGTAAACTGTGTCATAAATGTGAAATACTATTATATGAATTTGCTAGAGAGGTAAACTGGCTGGAATATATATACATAATTTTGGAATTTTTTGTAATAAATGATATGAGTAGCAATGATAATATTTCTTTTCGTATTAAGTAAAGTCGAAGAATATTTAAAATAAATTCATAACTAACAGAAGAATTTTGTTAAGTTATCTGTTAAATGATGAAAACTACGCAGTAAAGTGAACCAGTTTTTCTGTATGTGTTTTAAATTTTCACCAGAAAACTGCTCTTTCGATTGAAGTCAAATTTTCGTTACTTATAGGGGCAATAATGATTTATTTGAAGGGAAGCCCGCCGAATGAAATTTTCAGCTGAAAAAAGGAGGATCTGACGAAATATATTTAAATATTGTAAACACTCAAAACATTTAATGTCACAAAATTGAACCATAGAGTTCTATATTCGACTATAGGCGCAATAAATTGGTAATTGAAACACCCAGAATATCATTAAGAACTAAAATATTACAACCTTTAAAAACAATTAAAACACAGAACAGTTGTGGTGTCGGTCATTTCTTCTTCACGTAAAGAAGGTTGGTCATTTCTTCTTCTTCAGAAGGAATATCTAGATATTCATAGTATATAGATCATCCTAGGATGATCATTTTAGTAGATGCTAAGAATAATTTTAGAATTAAGTATTTCAAAATGCGATAGTATAAACACACCTTTTTATTATGCAGGTGTATTTAACATAATTTTGAAGAGTCAGAATCTGAGTATTGCAAAGAATATGTTTGTAAATAAATAGTTAATGAAACATTTTGACTCTTGTTTTCCTTTTAGTTCAAGGCGGAATTGAATTATCTAATGAAATTTCAAGTTTGAGGCACTTTATAAAAATGTATCAGTTGCAGTTCAGACATAACCAAAAACTAAAATTTTTTTTATCATTGGAATGAAAGTTCAGCTTTTTAAGGCTGTCTAAAAACATTTCTTTTTTACATTTTTTCTCGAAGTAAGAAAAAAACGTTTCTTCTTTTAGGTCACGCAATCTTTTTAAATTCTCTCATTGCATTAAGAGTTCATTTCGTGTAATTATAATATATTACTCAAGAGATACTCACTGAAATATAATAATAGATATCATAATAAATGTTATTTTTCCCATTGACGATATAATATAACCCAAAGCTACGTCTATATGATACTGGTATATTTTTTGAAAATTTTTCTGTAAATGGTTCCATTGTTTGGGACGCAAATTTTCCATAAGATTCTATATTTTATGTAGTATTTTATTTAGTATAAATTCTATTGACGTTTAATTCACAAAAAATATTTACCTATTTTGTGAAATGTTAAATATATTGAAATTAACAAAGAAACAAAATACCCTTGGCAGTTTAGAAATTTTAGACCTGTAATTTTTGTGAAATGTAATTTTTTCTCAGAATTTGTTTATATTTTGTTAATTGATGTGAAAATTATATGTGAATATGTTATAGCTTTTACATATATACGTACGTATAGTTTTCGGATTCTATTCATATAGTTAGGCAAAAAACTTGAAGAAAGCTCCCGGAAAATCTCGCATATTTCTCCAAGAATTTAAAGTAAAACTTTTATAAATTTACGAAAACGTAAGTTTGCCCCGAACGTCTTGAAGGAAAAGCCACTGAGGGTGAAAATGCATAAATTTCCCTTAACAAGCTTTTCATTTCTTTTCTCTCCTTCATAGCAGGTCACATCAAAGCTTTTGTATTTTTTCCAAATGCGCTTTCCCCACTTTTTTTTCTTATTTCTGAATGTGCTTATAGATTTCTTTATATATATATATATATATATATATATTTCATTACATTATTTTAAACATTAAAAGCGTTACATAAATATAGTTGGGCTTCAGGATTAGAATCCGGGTCCTCTTGCATCCTAAGCGAAAATCATACCCTTAGACCAACGAGCCGTTTTTGTGATTGTTGAAATTTTTATATACATTGTTAATATTATGTTTATAAATAAAATTATTTTAAGTATATCAATAATAATTTTTTTTTTTTTTCACAAAATTATTAAATTATTAAATAATTGATTAGCCAAAAAAGCGGTTTATCGTAATGTTACAGTGCACATAATATTTCGACAGATGGCGCTGATTACATGGTTCAAATGTATGTTTTTTTATATTTATTCTCTGGGTCTGGGTCTAAAGCATATTTATAAAATTTAGACGTTTCACATCTACCAGACGTCCTATGAGAGGTCAATTTTTTTTACGGTATTAAACTTTTGTATTTCATGCAAAAAATAAAAACACGCATTCGATTAAAGTAACGAATGACGTTTGTTATTCGTACAAAGTTCATTTTAATCAGAAACAAAATGTAAATATAACACATGGGGTGTTTAAAGTGTAACTTAAAACTTTATTCACGTAGAGTATTTATTCACATAAAAAAAATTAATATTGTTTCAGGATTTATTTCAAAAATTTATTAAATTATTGAAATAATGAAGAGGGCCACTTGTTTACTGTAGTTCAAATTTCAGTAATCATTTCAATGCATATCACAGAGAGCATTATAGAAATGCTTATATAAATTGACAGATAGATGGTGTTAGCATAACGTCATAAATCAATGAAACACCATTGAATTATCTTACAGCGTTTTATCCATCAATAAAAAGAGTTTCGATTCAATAAAAATAATACGAATTGCTTAAACAAATTTTTCCATGATTTTCCTTTGTCAATATTCTGACATTATGAAATGTTTTCCGGGCACCTGTAAAATTAATTTTAATTTGAATTGTTGAAAAATATTTTCTCTTACTTAATAAATTAAAGTTTGACAATGAAAGAAAATTATATCGACAATATTAAAAACCCTAATTTTGATTCGAATAATTCAAAATAATATTTTAAAATAGTTGTCATTCGTAGTGGCTGTCATTGTCGTTTCAATTTTATATTGAATCAAATATTAACTAAAATTTTGGAGGAGCTCGTAATAGTATATTTTTTGAGGTACGTTCATTAATTTTAAGTATATCACAATCCTAAGTTTAGTAATTTATAGGAAGAAGTCAAAAGAAATTTAAAGTAGTCAAAAGTATTACATAAAGAGATTATTGATATTTGACGTTTGGAAACTAGTTTTTAGTAGGTCAAAGCATTTTTTAAATCGATTTTTTTGTAGAATATTCCCAAATATAGCACAAATGACAGTATAAATGTGGTTTTGAACCAGACTTTTTTTGATAAATTTTTTGATACCACATGAAAGAATACACATTAAAAAAGATATATCTGAAAAAATATTGCAGCTGACGATTATTTATTATAAAAAAATTATTATTATTATTTATTATAATAGATTTTAAGCTTCTTTCCAGTTATTTCACATATTCTTTTATCAGTAACCACTTATTACACAGTTAAAAGCATAATTTGTTATAAATTATTAAGAAAAAAAAATAATAATGAAATCAATTATGAAAATTGAATATTTTTTAATCTGTCAATTTAAACAAAAATTAATTTAATTTTGCTTAAATGGTGCCCATATTCAGGAAACAATAAAGTCTCTTTGTATTATGGCATATACCTTTTTTCGATATTTTATGCCATTCATTTCACTTTGTAGTTGCCTAAATTTTAAATATATTTTATATTCACATACTATTTTTTTCATTTTTGTCATTTTATTGTCAATTTTATTATTATTAAAAATTTTAATATTTATAATATTTATTGTTGATTATTTAAATTAAGCCGAACTTAACTTTTGCTTATTATTTTGAAATATGTACAACAAATATTTTTTTTGGAAATATAATTTTTTTATGGAAGTTATTTTTTACAAATTTTTTTTAATATATTTATTACAACCGAAAATTATTTTAGTTATATAATATATCTATTCTTTCTCTTATACGTAGTACGTTATAAGTTTACATCTTAAAAATTAATTACCATACTTATGGTTTTATAGTAATGGCAAATGATAGTCATAAATTACAAAACCACAAATTAATGATTTAAAGATAGTAAAATATATTATGTTGGTATGATTGATAATTTTCTTATTTGACGTTTAAGACTGTTAAAAATGACATTTTTTTAACGTAATTTTAAATGTTTATTTTCAGTGACAATTTTTTAATTACTTTGTGTGTGTCAAGTGTGTAATGTCTAACAATAAATTCATTGTGAACGTATTGAGAAATAAACATATAATTTACGAATTTCGACATATTTCCGGTGAGCATTTTTTCAAAATGATCTTTTTTTATAATAAATAATCATCAGTTGTAGATTTTTTTTAAAATATGTCGTTTTTGATATTGCTTAATATGATTTCAAAAAAATGTCTTCCAGATTCCAAATAAAATTTTTACATTTTTTGTGAAAGATTATATATTAAAAACGACGAATTCAAAAAAGAAAATTGCCGCTTATAATTATTTATTATAAAAAGTCAAAATAATTTTTTTTCAAGTCGACTTTTTATAACGACGAACTTACGAGAAATTTTTTTTTTATTTAATTTTTTTTTATTATTTAATTTAAATTTTAATGTTCCTCACAAATTTTACAATGAATTTATGATTAGATATTACACATTTAACATATACAAAAGTATAAATGTTTACCTTATTTAATTACATTAAACAATGCAAAAATAAAAATCTGGAAAGAATTGAAAAGATGTTAAATTATGGTTTCTGTTTTATGTAAACTGTTAATTAATCAATTACACCAAATTAAAAAAGATATTTTACAATCTTTTATTCTATTTTGGAAATCAGTAACTGTCACATTTTGTCAACAATAGAATAAACAATATTACTTAGACACCTTACAGTCCAGTAAAATTGTATTTTTTTTACTTACTTAATCCAAAAGTTTTCGCAAAGATGGTGGATTTAGCATAATAGCTCAGACCGCGCAATTGCTCAGGATGTAATATTTAACAACATTGCCAAAAGAAAAATTAATTAAAGTTACAATACAATAAGAATCTAGATTTTAGGACAATTTTACTAGATTGATAACTGATTTTTTTATTAAATAATGTAAGTAGGTAAACTTTTCTATGATCTTACTTTTTTGTAAAAATTTTTCAGAATTAGAACCGTTGACTTAAATGTGTTGTATTTAAGTAAAATAATATTAGTTTGTTGATTATTCATTAAATAAAATGAAAGTTTATAATGTGAAAATGTTGTTTTTATAACTTATAATGTCTACTGTGAGCTATTTCAATTCAGAATATGATGACATGCTAATATGCTTAGGTTCATGTGATTGCAATGCTCGCCAGGCGAGTATAAGGTATTTGCCTATTTATCCAAATCGCGCCAGAACGCCAAATGAACGGACCATCACCAGATTTGCTAGTCGGGTTCATAGTACTGGTCAGATAATGCTTTCGTTTGATAGAGGACGCTCAGTTGATAGAAGACGTCACGTGGCTGAAGATGCTATCCTTGATGCATTTGCTGTAGATTCTACTCGCAGCATACGTTCGACAGCCATGTCTCTTAGCTTACCGAAAACGCTTGACGAAGATACGCTGAGAGAAGGTGGACAACATCCGTTCCACTATCGTGCTGTACAATAATTGACCGAAAAAGACTGCCCATCGTCGTAGTTTTTGTCGGTGGTTCATTCGCATCAATAACGATTTGCCAACATTTGTTCGACGTATTTTATGGTTAGATGAAAGCACATTTACGCGGCATGGAATATTTAATGTACATAATGAACACTATCGGAGCCATACGAATCCAAATTTCAAACGACCGAGAAGTTTCCAGCACAGATGGCATTTGAATGTATGGGCGGGTATGTTGTGTAATCAACTAGTAGGTTCGTTTTTCCTACCTACCAGAATGACTAGGACAATTACTTGTATTTTTTGCGTCATGAAGTAGAAGATTTTATTTCAAATTTGCCTTTAAGCGTAGTCAGAGATATGTGGTGGCAGCATAATGGAGCGCCAACTCACTTCGGTATTCGGGTACGTGAGTATTAAGACGAGCAATATTTTCGTCACTGGATAGGGCGTACTGGACCTGTACCCTGGCCTCCGAGATCTCCAAGATTTAACCCCACTCAATTTTTTTTTCTTTAGAGTAGCATCAAATCTGATGTATTCGTAACTGAATGCCCGGACGAACAAACTTTACGAGAAAGGGTTACCGACAGTTTTAATAAAATTAAGAAAAATGCTCAAATTGTGGATAATGTTACTAATTCAATTATAAAGAGAGTACGGTTTGAATATCTCTTTTAAGACTTCTTAAGCAAATATGTGAAATAATTGTGTATGAATATTAAATTAATACATTTTTTTGGGAAGTAATGGTTACTAAAATGATTTTTCTGTCTAATACATTATAAACGTGAAAAAATTCATGGATTGAGTGGTTTCCGTGGAACTACAAAATGAGTGAGTATCCTAATAATATTATTTATTAAGTTTTTAATAGTTATATTTCATGTAATTTAACCAATCCATTAAACGAAATACTCGCTACGTATAAATTACTTTATATACAACGTCTCACACCTGGGCGGTGCTGATTGACGTGTGCAAATATCGTGTGTATGAAAAATATGACAAATAATTATGAATATTATTTTAAGTTTTCTGAAAAAAGTCATCTTTTAAATTTTATTTTGACGACAACTATTTTTCAGTCAACGAATAACATCTTTCTTTGTCCGACATTTTTTCCCGGAGACCGTGTATATCTAAATGTGGACGGAAATCTTTATCTTTGGAAGTCCCATTCAAACAATTTTTTTCTTTCCAAATTTAATGAAGAGTTTTAAAAATAATAAATCTGCTTAGACTTAAATGTTTGTCATAAAATTTATTAAAGATAGTCGAATGAATGCTTGTTTTGACATAACATTTTACCTATCAGCCTCAGCCATGGCGAAGATGTCGTGCAAGGAGGCGCTGGCCAAGTGGGAAAAAGAGAACGCGCCCAACCTGGCCGCAGAATGTACCGAAATGCAACTGCAGTTCCAGTGGCCGCCCATAGATAGGATGGACGCTTCACTCTCGACGCTGGTCGAGTGTGAGTGAGTGGAAAGTTTAACAAGTGTATTGATTAGTATATAAGAAGCCATTCAGAAATTTTGTTTACGCTATTATACATTTGATTTTAGAAAATGTGATCATATTTCTGGGTTTACATCACGTCGAATTGGATGGAATATTTCCATCCACCAGCACTACTTTTTTATGTCTTCTTATCATTATTTTGGAGAACCTCCGCACTAGTTCTTATCTTAATCCAATGATCAAACTCTTGGATGCTTACTTATGTCCTTTGATTAGATTGTCACATTTTTTGCACCTAAAATGGCATCATTGTTATGGAATTTGTGATAATAATTTTTATTTGATTACATCGTTTGGCGAAAAAAGATAAGAACTTCGTAAAGAGCCGTTTCTGCCTTTCATTTTATTGCTGCAATATTTAATGAGAGCGTGTGAAAATTGAAAAAAAAACAATTGCCCTCAAATCATATGATTGCGTCTGCCTGTTTTTTTTAAATCAATCATCTAAAGTCAAACTTAAGGTAAGTGCAAGCGGCAGACGTTTATCCTGATACATCTAAGCATAATTGATTTTTAGATTACAGTGCCTCAAAAGAAAAAAAGGAACCCTTATAAGATCACTTCGTTGTCCGTCTGTCGGTCTGTGAAGACCGCTTTTCTCAATAACGCGTGTAGGTATCAAGTTCAAATTAATTTCAAAAACTTAGGACTACGTTTCATTGGATCTGTAAAAAGAAGAAAGCCTCTAGAAGAAATCTACAAATTCGGTCATTTATGCCGCATATTTTGGCACTCGCATATAAATCAAAACCTAAGGTATATCCCATTGACCTAGAATCATGAAACTTGGCAAAAAGCAAGGTAAGTCAGGAAAAAATCCGAAAATCGTTGATTTGTAGTTATATTACAAAAAAGAAAATTTAGATATGCCTGTAAACGACATAGAAGCAATATATTTTCATTTTAAGAAACTAAAATTTTGTAAATAGTTAAATAGTAATATTATGCACCATTAAATGTTTATAAATGCCTAAATATGTACGGATACCCTCGTAGTAATTGACTTTTTTCCTAATTATTATGGTGGATAAAAAATAATATTATGCACCATTAAATGTTTATAAATATTGATGTTTATAACTAGTAATATCATGCACCATTGAATGTTTATAAATATTAATGTTTATAACTAGTAATATCATGCACCATTAAATGTTTATAAATATTAATGTTTATAACTAGTAATATGTTTATAAATATTAATGTTTATAACTAGTAATATTATGCATCATTAAATGTTTATAAATGCCTAAATATGTACGGATACCCTCGTAGTAATTAATTTTTTCCTAATTATTATGGTGTATAAAAAAAATAAATATTTCATTGTGAGACAGATTGCGTTCAATATTAAAATAATCTCATAACGCTACATAACAATCTAAACATAAAAGTTGGCATGAAGTCATTTCATCTTATCTGCCTTTAAGCCTAATGATTCAAGTAATGATGATGAATATGAAAAAATAAAAAAAAAAACAATTTGAATGCAGATTATTCGTGGGAAGACGTTTTTCCAGTGGGCGATCGAATAACTGAAGAGTGCTCTGTTGTCGTTTAGTGCGTCATGAATTTTTTAATTAATCAAATTATTATATACATTTAATCAGAGGTCTACGTGTCTGCCTATTTTTTATAGTTCTAAAGACCCTCCTGAAAATAAAAAAAAACAAGAAAAAGAAGATTGAATAATTTCATGGAGTTTTTTTGAATGTTTGTAATTATCATCATGACAAATGCGACGATATCTATATCGTCTGCCCCCCCCCCCCCTATGTTTGGTATCTGTACAGTACCTTTAATAAAAGAAATGAAGGGCAGATGACATAAGAGTATTTTTTTTTAATTTCATAAAATTCAACATCCAATTTATTGAAAAAAAAATTAGCGCTGCTGAAGCGCGTCTCTTTTTTTTAAATTCATATAGATGTAAACTAAGAGTACATTGCATATTCCATTTTTACGATTTTCTTCACGTATCTTGCGGATAGAAAGCAATACGTACGAGTGGGTAACTTTATATCCAAGAGTTTACATGATCAGGAATGAGCTAGGGTTCGAATCTCAGACCTCTACTCATCACTGTTCTGATAAACGATATTGGTTGCGCGGTGTTGTTGTTCGCAGACGATATGAAGCTTTTTACAGTCGCCAAGGCTACAGTAGATTGCGAATGGTTGCAGCGTGACATCAGCGCTATCGGTGGGTGGCGCGCAGTTAGGGTTGTCATATGTAAAATCGCTTTGTCCAGGACATTTCAATTGCAGGCGTGGAATTTGAGACAAAATTAAAAATAAAACCTCATTGAAGTAGCATTATTTATTCCTTTTTATTTACACTATACTGTAAACATTAACAATGTAAAAACTAGGAGCAGTTTAAGAAAAATAATTGGTTTAATCCAACAAGACTTGTTTGAACTCCATCAGATATTCAGATGAACGAAAATAAATTGTATTATTAAATAATGCTCTTATTAATAATAACACTCATTAAATAATGATAATTTGACACAAAAATAATAATATTTATCCGAAAAAAGTAGAAAATAATCATATTTATCCGAAATAAGTAGAAAATAATCATATTTATCCGATAAAAGTTGATCACATTTATCCAAATATTTATTGGAAACTAATACCGAAATTTTGACCAGAAATTTGTAAAGATTTACTTCTCTTTCGCTAATTAATCTTGTCTAATTGCGATAAGAAGTTTATCTTTCGTAGTTTGATCATTATAATATTTAGTATATCATGTTCATGGTTTGATTTAATTATTTTAATCAATTTATTGCCATCGGGATTATTTAATAAGGACTATTAAATTCTGGAGCAAGACTCTTCGCAATTTATCCGAATTTGAAATTGGTCTTGATTAGATTCGTAATCATCTGATTCCGGTCTTTACATTAACCAAGTTGAATAAAACGACAATGCGGCCATTATATATATATATATATATATATATATATATATATATATTCCAGAATCCCGGATACCTCGCAATGTTAAGCGCAGCTAGCATATAAATATATATATATATATATATATATATATATATATATAGGTTAGAGAAAGATCCAATAGAGGCAATTTATAAGAATTACCTCATTTTTATATCTCCGGGATAAATTTGTTACTTCCTGGACACGGGTCAACATCACATATTCCGGGACCATCCGGAAATCCCGGATACCTGACAATCTTAAGCGCAGCAAACATCTTACGGCTTAACGCAAACAAATATATAATAGTGAGTTATAGCGGGGTTCCTATTAAATACTAATATATGGTTAGCGGATCCCATTGTGTCGTCTGTATGGTCTGTATGGTCTGTATCGTCTGTATGTCTGGATTTGGCTGAAGAGTCCCTTGTTGATAGAAAGCGACGTATTTTAGAGAAGTAGCACATCGTTTAAAGTAGTGCATCGTTTAAAGTAGTGCATCGTTTAAAGTAGTGTATCGTTTAAAGTAGTACATTGTTTAAAGTAGTGTATCGTTTAAAGTAGTACATCGTTTAAGTAGTGCATCGTTTAAAGTAGTGCATCGTTTAAAGTAATGAAACGTTTAAGGTAACGATTCATTTAAAGTAGTTCTTCCTTTAAAGTAGTGCATAATTTAAAGTAGTGCCTCGTTTAAAGTAGTGCATCGTTTAAAGTAATGTATCGTTTAAGGTAACGATTCATTTAAAGAAGTTCTTTCTTTAAATTAGTGCATAATTTAAAGTAGTGCATCGTTTAAAGTAGTGCATCGTTTAAAGTAATGTATCGTTTAAGGTAACGATTCATTTAAAGAAGTTCTTTCTTTAAATTAGTGCATAATTTAAAGTAGTGCATCGTTTAAAGTAGGGCATCGTTTAAAGTAATATATCGTTTAAGGTAACGATTCATTTAAAGTAGTTCTTTCTTTAAAGCAGTGCATAATTTAAAGTAGTGCATCGTTTAAAGTAATGTATCGTTTAAGGTAACGATTCATTTAAAGAAGTTCTTTCTTTAAATTAGTGCTTAATTTAAAGTAGTGCATCGTTTAAAGTAGTGCATCGTTTAAAGTAATGTATCGTTTAAGGTAACGATTCATTTAAAGAAGTTCTTTCTTTAAATTAGTGCATAATTTAAAGTAGTGCATCGTTTAAAGTAGGGCATCGTTTAAAGTAATATATCGTTTAAGGTAACGATTCATTTAAAGTAGTTCTTTCTTTAAAGTAGTGCATAATATAAAGTAGTGCATCGTTTAAAGTAGTGTATCGTTTAAGGTAGTATATCGTTTAAGTAGTGCGTCGTTTAAAGTAGTGCATCGTTTAAAGTAATGTATCGTTTAAGGTAACGATTCATTTAAAGTAATTCTTCCTACGATTCGTGGTAACGATTCATTTAAAGTAGTGCATAATTTAAAGTAGTGCCTCGTTTAAAGTAGTGCATCGTTTAAAGTAATGTATCGTTTAAGGTAACGATTCATTTAAAGAAGTTCTTTCTTTAAATTAGTGCATAATTTAAAGTAGTGCATCGTTTAAAGTAGTGCATCGTTTAAAGTAATGTATCGTTTAAGGTAACGATTCATTTAAAGAAGTTCTTTCTTTAAATTAGTGCATAATTTAAAGTAGTGCATCGTTTAAAGTAGGGCATCGTTTAAAGTAATATATCGTTTACGGTAACGATTCATTTAAAGTAGTTCTTTCTTTAAAGTAGTGCATAATTTAAAGTAGTGCATCGTTTAAAGTAATGTATCGTTTAAGGTAGTATATCGTTTAAGTAGTGCGTCGTTTAAAGTAGTGCATCGTTTAAAGTAATGTATCGTTTAAGGTAACGATTCATTTAAAGTAATTCTTCCTACGATTCGTGGTAACGATTCATTTAAAGTAGTGCATAATTTAAAGTAGTGCCTCGTTTAAAGTGGGGCATCGTTTAAACGAGTGTTCCGCGACTAATGTTATATTTTCGTTACTGTTCTGCTTCCATCAATCGTAGCATGATATATAATCCTGTAGCCTTTCTCAAAGTGAGGCTTTCTACAACAAAAAGAAATTTGAAATGCAACGCGTGGTTCCAGATATTAGAGCGCAAAAATAAAGAAACAAAATTTTCCGTTTTACATATTAGGATAGATCATTTTACACGGCCTCTTCTTCGCGATTTGAGTCTCCAAAGAGTTTTGAAGTAGCTGTATAACTTTAAAAGTGTAAAGTTACCTCGATGTAAAATTATTTCAGTCGAATTGCAATAATAAATTAAAGAGATATAAGCAACCAAACATTTTTCTTGCGCCTGTGAGAAATATTCTAGGCAATGTATTTATAGAATATAAAATAATATTTATATTTGTAATAGTTTAATGGTAATATTTGTACCTCTGATATTCAAACTTTTGTTGTATCTAAGTGTGTACAAAACAAAAGTAATCACACAAAAGTATGTTCCAATACAAAAGTAATTAGAAGTAATAATTATTTTATTAAAGAAAAAACTATTTACATACCTATGTATATAAAATAGAGATATAAATATAAAAAAATTCAGGTTGGTATGTTTTATTAACTTCCAAAAATACTTTCATATTATACAATTATAGAACCAGCAAAGTTAAAAAAACTGGGGGTTAAAAAATTAAAAAAAGAAACGTTTTCAAAAACACTGTACGTCATGTAATTACTGGCTAATTTAAGCTTAAATAGAGTTTACTGTGCTTATTTACAGGTAAAAAAGTTATTGTCGCGTTTAAAAATATTCTGTAATTTATGTAAAAATATGAGTTTATGATATTTAAATATAAAAACCGATCAAGTGTGAGTTTTCTTCCTACTTACGGTTTTACTTTGTAAATTACCTTCATTCTTCTTATGAACAATAACGATTGGAAATGAAAACGAATATCATAACTGTTATTAAAAACTTCACTTCAGGAAACTGAGTCTATCATCAAACATGGTAGACAAGATAGCGGGCATAGCCGGCATGAAGAAGCTGAAGATCCTCTCGCTCGGCAGGAATAACATCAAGAATCTTGCTGGAATCGTAAGTTTCGTTTGAGTTGTTGTTTCCACATTTGAGTGCTTACTTTTGAGTAAAAGTCATAACTCAATCCTCTCTACTATCTTAGACGGGCAAAGTTGGGTAATTAGTAATATAATAGCTTAGGTTGGTCACTATTGTAATAAACTAGTGTTTGAGTAATTTCCACAGTGGAGTGCTTAGTTTTGAATAAAAAGCACACTCAATCGGTTCTGCTCTCTTGTACGGCAAAGCCAGATAATTAGTAACATAATATGTTAGGTTGGCCACTATTGTAATAAACTCGGGTTTGAGTCACTTCCACATTTGAGAGCCTAGTTTTGAATAAAAATCATACTCAATCGCTTCTGCTCTCTTGTATGGCAAAGCCGGGTAATTAGTAACATAATATGTTAGGTTGGAAACTAATGTTATGAAACCGCCACTTCAGCATAAAAAGTTATTTGTTTGCACGTAATTATTAAAATTTATCTTCAATTATATAAGCATTATCGTTATTTGTCAATTCTTTGAAATGTTGAGTAGAAAATTGAGTAAGTTCAATCTTAAGATTGTCTTCTTTTAAATGTTTTGCATTTTGCGAGTAAAACAAATTATAGGGTGAAAGGTCAATTAGAATGACGAGTGGGGAATAATATTGCCAGACATAAAACTGATTTTAAATGTTTTGCATTTTGCGAGTAAAACAAATTATAGGGTGAAAGATCCAATTAGAAAGACGAGTGGAGAATAGTATTGCCAGACATAAAACTGCTTTTAAATGTTTTGCATTTTGCGAGTAAAACAAATTATAGGGTGAAAGGTCCAATTAGAATGGCGAGTGGGGAATAATATTGCCAGACACAGAGTTTTTTTGGTCATATTTTAAATGTTCTGTCTATTGGTACAAAAGCTATTCCGCATTTCTCGAATTCATAGTGAATAAAGCTGTTTAGACGCAAATGAAACATGTTTCCATCTGTCTGTGACGATTGAACAATGACGGCAAATAGGTATCGTGGTTACCGCTGTTCTACCCTCGCTTCAATCTCTCCGAAACAATAAAATTAATGTTAAGAATAATTATGAGTTGACTTATATTAGGCAATACAAGTAAGAAGACATAACCTGATTTTTCTTGCTTTCTTTTTGCCTTTTTCTTTATTTCATTTTATTACCATTCTGTCATTACCATCTGTCTCTTAAAGAAAATTTGAAATCCGGCAGTCTTAATGAGGAAGTACAATTCATCCAAGTATTTTTTTTCATGAGTTACTTTTGCTTTTGAAGGAGCACTGGAGAAGGTCAGAGCATTGTTGTGTAAAAATGTACTTTACTTTCGTTTATTGGAACTTTAGCGGCGACTTTGCTCATTGATCCGTAATAAATATAGGCGGGAATACACTATTAGTTGGAAAGTGTTTATAATTATTTTGCAGAAAATAATTCGGTTTATAGACAAGATAATAATTCCGTTTGTAGACTTATATTTATTTTCCAAAAATAATAATTATATTTAGCTAATATTGAATTTTGTTGTAGATACGTCTTTTCTCAGTAGCTTAGCCACTACTGCTTAAGTGAAAAATTAATATACTCACTATTCACATCGGTTAATACAAATTTAAGCTGTTTCAATTTAATTTAAAAAGTAACCAGTTTCAATAAGGTTTTTCGGTTTTTCTCAATTTAATTTAGGAAGTTACTCCGAATGAAACTTATTTAAGAGATTTAAATTTCTTCTTTTCAATCATTGGAACCAATATTTTGCTGAGTTTTAGGAAAGAATACTTTCATTCATCATTATATATATATTGCGCATTGATTTTGTTCTAACGGAATTTATGAAAAGTTCTAACACTTCTTTGCATAATAATGCTATAAGTTCTTTTCATGAAATTTCTTTATTTTGGTTGTTATTTACTTGTCGAAGTACAATTGTTCTTTTTATATACACCCCCAGTAATGTTCGAAAAATTTGCGTAAAACTTCAGGAGTTGTTGGGAAAAGCAGTGGGTTGTTGGTTGCTAATCTAATAATATATGTGTGCACCGTCCACGATCTTCAATTTTACGTAGATTGAATTTGAACTGCTTTTAATTTTTTGCGTAAAACTTCAGGAGTTGTTGGGAAAAGCAGTGGGTTTTTGGTTGCTAATCTAATAACATATGTGTGCACCGTCCACGATCTTCAATTTTACGAAGATTGAAATTGAACTGCTTTTAATTTTGATCTGCTTTTTATTCGATTTCTGAATTATAGAATGCCACTTTAACATATTTGGGAAAATACCCGTTTCAGTATTAATACTTTAGAATTCCTCGTCTTCATTATTATTATATTTGTCTTTTTTATCTTTTTTTTTAATTCCTCAAAATATTTTCACAAAGCTTGCTCAGTGTTTGTTTACCAGTTACAAAATACACAATTAATTTGTATAAATAAATAGAGATTTTTAAACGGGTCTAGTAGACAATTTTGGCTGATATTGTCTCTGCCATATTCTGTAAATCTAATAATTTTTTTAATACTAAGACTGAGATCAAATTGTTGTACTGTTTATATTTTATTTTAGTATCTTCGATTTTACTAAAATTGTTTACAAGAAATATTATTTGATGTTATTTAGTTATTGAAACAAACTCATTATTCGTTTCGCAAAAAAATATAACAACAGCAAAATACCTGAATCGTTAAATTGTAATAATTATAGGTTCCTCGTTATCTTTCGTATTATTGCAATGTTCAGACTTTTACTGTAAATTTATTTATACTTTTATATGTATTAAAATATCTAATGATATTATTCGTTTCTCAGGAGACAGTAGCCGAAACCTTAGAAGAGCTCTGGCTCAGCTATAACCAGATTGACAAGCTTAAAGGTATAAACACCCTGAAGAAGCTCCGTGTCCTCTACATTACGCACAATATGGTGAGAGAATGGTTGGAGTTTAACCGGCTGCAGGTCGGTAAGAGCTGCTTCCCTAGGATATACTCAAAATGTGTTTTATATCATAGTAATTATTTTAATAAGCTTATTTCTGCAACTGCTCCAATGAGTTTCTAGGAATGTTTACATGGCTTTATACACATGACTTTCTAGGAATTTTTATTTTGAAATTTTTTATGTAAACTAGATATTATACCATCGATTGTAGAATAATAGTAAGTATCCTTTTATTTACACTTTATCAGTGAAATAGTTTTCGAAAATGTTCGTGGAAAAATCCTTAAATAAATTTTACGTTGTTAAGAGTATCCTAAAAAGACTATGTGATTCCATTTTCTCTTTCACAAACGGTTTTCCTTTATATATCCCAGGATTGCCCGTCGCTTCGAGACCTGGGCTTCACGGGTAATCCGCTCTGCGAAAATCAGCCCGACGTGGAGGCGTGGCGAGTTCAGGTCGCGACCAGGCTACCCGTGGTTACGAAGCTAGATGGCATTCCAATCATTAGGGAGTGAGGAGAGTTGTATTTCACCCAAGCACAACTCATTTGCCCTAAAGAGTTTGAGGAATCATTCTTCATCGATGGGATGTCGGTTAAATATAGTTTTAAACTTAACGTAGTCTCGCCAGTAAAACAATTTTTCAGTACATGGTAATTTAGAGTATATGACTGTAATGTGTTTAAGTTTTGATATAAAATTATAAATACGCAGGAATGAATGTTAATATGATTTTAAATCTGGATTCGTCCAAAAATTATTTTCGGTCTTTGTCAAAATAATTTTGGTATTAAATATTATATTTTAATAAATATTGTATGACCATTTATCTTTGTAATAAATATGTAGAATTTCGTTTGATTTTTGATCGTTTTCATCGTCCATCGGTTTACAAAATCACATAAAACCATATAAAAATTTAAAAATTTATATAAATTTAAAAATTACATAAAACCATATATATTAGTCGTTGGTCATCGAACTCGGTTAAACGAATTGAATATATATTATTGTTTTATGTATATATATATGTATATATATATATATATATATATATATATATATACATATATAAATATATACATATATATATATTTTTTTTTTCCTTCAATTATAATGAATTGGTCAGCTTGTCAATTTCCCTAAGATCGATGTAAATTTATGAATCAATTGGGATTAGTGTTGTTCACATCGCTACCGTGAAAGAAAAACTATCAGTTTTTTCAGATGGAATAAATAAAAAAAATATTCTTTTGAAAATTTTTATTGTTTTTTTTCTTTTTAATAATTCTAGTAAAAATAATTAGGATATCATCTGAGTTCGATGGCTTCGAAAATTCATTACAAATTTTAATACTTTTTACCAAATTTAATACTATTTTCTATGGCACACGGTCAGTCAACTTTATCACTTACTGCCAAATGTTTTTATTCACGGAAGTTAAGTAAAAAATTTAAATATATAAAAATATTCATTTTACCGGGAAATTCCTCCGTCAAACAATGTTTTGTTACTGACGCTCAATGCTCAATGTGTAGGCAATAATCCAATAATTTTTGTAAATGCCCATGGCAGTATTTGAAAAATAGGTATTTCCACTATAATTTCTAAGGGAAAACACCTTTATCAGATATTTTCGACATTTCCTTATTGTAATTTTTTTTCACTTGCTATCAAAATTCAATAAAAAATCCTACTGCATAAAGTTTTATAAACATTTTTCAAAAATTCCTTTCGAACAAATCTTCCATCCGATGTTTTTCCTTCATTGTAGATAAATATCCATACCGGTATTAATTTTAAATGATTTTTATTAATAACGAATTACACTCTGGGAAGAAAGTTATTTAGCACTATAAGTAATTAAATCAACGATATAGGAGCGTGGCTTTGGATGAAGCTAAGACGGAATGCCCCAGCGAGCTTTACTGTTATTGCGATAGACAATCGTCACATTACATTTCACAGAGCAATAATGACGTTATATATATTTAAATTTTAATTTTTGTTCGACCTAGTTGCGTGACCTAGCTAAATACATTGCATTTCACAGAGCAATAATGACGTTATAGACATTTTAATTTTAATTTTTGTTTGACCTAGTTGCGTGACCTAGCTAAATACATTGCATTTCACAGAGCAATAATGACGTTACAAACATTTTAATTTTAATTTTTGTTTGACCTAGTTGCGTGACCTAGCTAAATAAGTTGCATTTCATAGAGCAATAATGACGTTATAAACATTTTAATTTTTGTTTGACCTAGTTGCGTGACCTAGCTCAATACATTGCATTTCACAGAGCAATAATGACGTTATATACATTTTAATTTTAATTTTAGTTTGACCTAGTTACGTGACCTAGCTCAATACATTGCATTTCACAGAGCAATAATGACGTTATAGACATTTTAATTTTAATTTTTGTTTGACCTAGTTACGTGACCTAGCTAAAATAGTATTAATTTGTCCGACAAAAACTCATAATATTGGCATCTTTTACTCCACAGCCTTTAATTGTCTTGAAGTTTAATTTATTGTGACTCAGCACATTAAACCGGAAGTCTCTCTACATTAGTATTATGTAATTAAATCGTTACAATACAATTTAATTCATAATCCTAATAAAGTCATAATAAAGGTCATAATCCGCTAGTTTTTATGACGCATTCATATACTCGTACGCAAGGAATGAAATTCATTATAGTCCATAATTGATGATGGTTTTATACGATTTTCTTTCTTATCTTTGTCCGTTTTTGTGAGCTTAGGTATTTTATATAATTGAGCAGACTTGTGCAGGTAGTTTTAAATAAATAAAACGTAAATCCAACTAGGTACTTATTCCTATTAGGTTACTTATTCATTTCAAAATCTCGACTTCATTTTTTTTAAATAAAATGCTATGCGCCTAGGAAAGGACATGTTCATAAAATATGTCACGCAAAGTCAGATATATTCGATTCACTCCCTCCTTGTCACAGTTCGTCACATTTTTGTAAAGCTGTAATTACGTCACGATGCTACAAACACCTTACACTTTTTTATAACAATGAAACCAAAATAAGTATAACATTGTATTTATTAAAAGAAAAGGAATGTTTTGTCTTGTTCTTGCTCGATTAGTGATGTCAGTACTTATAACAGTATGCTTACTAATTTCAAAGAAGATACGTTTTGCATTTAGAAAATTAAAACGTATTCTTATTTTTTGGGGAGTAGTATGCTACTCGTATTGACCATAAAATGGTCATCATTATCACGGCTTGCTAAACTGTTTTTTCTTGCATATCCCAAAATATTTTTTATATGTTCCGACATTTCTAATACCGGCTTTCTTATTCTTCTTCTTTGTCGTTACACTCTTTGCAGAGTGGTCGTGGTCGTCACGTCGATATTAGTTTCCTGTTTCACAATGCGACGCTACTCTTCGCGAACTGTCGCTCTCTTTGTATATTCGTGCAGTGGTCCGTTGAAGGTCTTCTTTATTTCATCTATCCTGTCATTGGTAATCTGCCGTGTGCTCCGATCCCTTCGACTTTACCCCGCACTACTAGGACCTCTATGGATTCCCATCCGCGTCATGTTATATGTCCAAAGAAGGTGAGAATACGAGCTTCTACTGGATAAACTGAGGAAAATATGGAGGGACCCAAACATCACCAAAATTAGACTTGTTAAGGCTCTCATATTCCCCATATTCCTCTATGCTGCTGAAACATGGACTCTACGAGAAAGTGAGAAAAAACGGATCGATGCCCTTGATATGTGGTGCTGGAGAAGAATGCTCGGTATGTCATAGATGGATTTCCGAACCAATGAGTCCATTCTTCGAGAGCTGGGCATCAAACAAAGACTATCAAGCACAGTACAAGTCTTTCTCATAGCTACGGCCATTTTCGGAAAATTTATTTCCGTTTTATCCTCTTTCATCAATTTCTCTGAATCCTTGTAGTATTTAAAGGGAAGTGACAATTCAATTGTAAAATAGAATTTATGAAGCTGTGTGACATCACGTTGCTCTGGAGTTCTCTCTTCCTGTTGGTCGTATATTGTGACGCTGGGCAATAGCCCCTTCTCCTCCTTGTTGCGTCGGTTATGGAGGACCCTAAATTAAAAAAAAACATGAATTTAAAAATCGACATATTTATTTTTTTATAGGAAAAAGTTATATTCAAAAAATCATTGGTGGGAATAAGATAGTAAAAAAAAGTTATACCCTAAAGGACGAATCCAGCCTTTCATGAGATGTCACGTATTTTGTATTTATTAAAAAAAAATTCAAATCGTATATAAACAATAAAACTGTAGAATAAGTCTGTGTATATTAAAGATGTTTAGGGAAAAATTATTTTGAGTATTAGAAAAAAAAAATTATTTTTAAAATGTTTGTTTTTTTGCGTATCACCCAAGAATGTGAAAGTTTTTATTGTGGTTTCTACTGGATCTGATTTAATAGATAATATATGTTTAATCGAAATCTACCAATTAAAAAGAAGCCGTATCTTCTTTTTAGGTTATTTGATGTTTAAATAGAGAGCGCTCTTACTAAAAATAGTTTATTTTATAATTATTACAATAGATGGCGTTACATGTATCCATTTTACAGGTTTTAATATGTTTTAAATATTCACGTGAACGTAGTAGCCGCTATAGCCAGTTAATAATATAATTAATTATGTTCAGTACGTATCAGTTTTATTCCTTTCGTTAGATATAACAGTAATTTACTTTATTAAAAAAAATCATTCAAATTGTTTATACAAGCCTTAGAGTTTTTGAAGTTTATTATTTATAATTTTGCTATTTATATTATCATTTTATTTTGCTATTTATATATTAAAACTAACTTTATTTTATTAATATCGACTTTATTAATAATATTAAGCAACGCTCCATTTAATTTTTGATTTGATTTAATTCCTTAATTTTACTAAAATTTATAAAAAATTGCACTCCATTAGTTTTATATATTTGTTTTAAGAACAATTTAATATTCCATTCAATTTCTTTATTTCAGGTTGACTAGCCCAGTGTTTTGAAATATCTCTCCATACATTGAACTTTTAACAACATTTTTTTCTCAAACACTGTATGGGGTCTACGTGAATGGAGTACCATTCGAGAGGTGGTCTGCGTAATGGAAAATTATTTTTTTTACCACGTTATTTCTTTTTCGTCGTATATATTATGAATTTCCTCTATAATTTCGACACATTATTGTTTAGTTTACTGTTTAGATCACATGGTTTATACCATATTTAGTACCATCTACACACTATTAATTACTATATATTAACAAACACATTAATAAAACTAGCTGATTGGGTTCAGCGAAGACATAGCGAGATTACATATTTTTGGTGTGAAAGTGAAATTGTAGTACGACTTACTTGTCTTACTGGCCGTATCGTTCTGACAAAATAAAAAAAAGAAATATTTAAATTAAATCTAGTGGAACCAGAACAAAGTTTTCTTTCTTTTTATAATTTACACTTAAATTATAAAAGTAAAATTTCCAGTTATAAAAATTAAAAATCAATTTTATTTATTCACTTACAAACGGTTTTAAAAATATTGCAATTGTGCATCTCTGTTTCAGTAAATATAGGAGTTAACAGGATGACACATTTAAAATATTTATTTTACAAACACTCGCGCATGAAAAGCTCAACTTTCAAGTCTTTTCAAAAGCTCAAGTCGTATAATCTTTACATGTAACGATCAGAAAACAAATTTCAAAACAATACATCTCTTATGAGTTTCAAAGAAGAAGCATCTAGTTTACTCCATAAGAGGAAATCAAGTGGAAATAGAAAAGAGAAGACATGTATAAATATCGTAGAAACATCTTTTAACACGTTCAATCAGGCTCTACTTAACCTAAAGTAAAATCAAAATAATTAAACTTATCAAAAATCCCAGGTTTCACGCAATACGAATTCAAACTGTGTTATTAAGTTAAATGGAAAATAATTTGGACGTCTCCATGAGAACTCCCAAAATAGAAAGAGACAATTTCTAGGAAAATAGAATTTATATGGAGAAAAAAGGTATAAAAAAGGTAGCACTCAAATAATGCAATGTTACTGTGCGTAAACTTGCCCCAAAAATATCCTTTTCAACCTTAAATAATAACACCAAAGAATAAATTAACTTAAGAGATTAAATATAGTTAACCGACTTTCCTTTGAGTTCGATAATCGACTCAAAATTAACCTTAGGTAATACATTAATTTTACACTCAATAAAGTAATATAATTTAGACGAACTCAACCTGCAACAATTGTATAAAATCCACTAAAGACTATCACTTTAGTCAAACAAATCAAATACGCTTTCCACAAGTGACAATCAATTACCGACCTCCCCTCAAGCGACAGTGACTAACTCACCCCAAGCTCGCGTCGAAAAGTGCATTATTATGCCGCCCAATAATGCAATAATACTCGAGTAAACTCAGCGAGGCTAGTGGGGGCGGGGTAGCACTTAAGCATTGTATAAATACAAGTCATAGCCTAGCTGTAATGGTATGATAGCAGTTGCTATTATTGCTTCGATTAACAATGGGACGTTTTATTGGCTTGTAGCTTGGTTTAGCGAATTATGGCTTTGATCTCATTGTAAGAATTGGATTGAGAGACTGCACTGAAATGCTGAGTCGAGAGTAGTTGAACTTATCCTCTGCAGGTTGCATCCGTTTATAACTTTACGTTCTTGAAATCGGAAGTCATTTTAAGGTGGTGGCGTCTTGTGTTTGTAATTAAGGTGATACCAGCAGCCAGTATTTCGGGTGATTACATTTTTGGTGTGAAAGTGAAATTGCACTATTGCCTTTTTCAAATACAATTTTTTTTTTGTCAAAAGAACACCAGCCAATTACGGTACACTTGAATATGGGGAGAGAAAATTAAGTACTCGGAAAAAAATGTTTAAATTCCATATTTAGTGTGGGGTAAAGTTTGAAAGGGTTAATTATAAGCGTTTAAAATATTATGTAAATAAATCTAATTGATATTAATTGTAGCCATTGTAACATTCATTTTGACAGATATCAAGGTAGCAAATCTGAAATAATTTTAAATAGACGTGTTCACCGCGTACTATTTTTAACATTGTCTTTTTCAAATATTTGATTACGTTGGTTTGAATGTACATGAAAGGGGCTAAACGCAAATAATATTCAAGTTTAATAACTTGGGAGTGATTCATAGAACAAAACAAAACATTGTACAAATTAGTTGGCCACATTTGAAGTTAGAACAATATTTTCCTATTCAATTTGGTTTTATGGGAGGGCATCCAAATATTCTTGTTGCAATTATTTAGGAAAATCTGTTGGTATTAAGAAGTACTTCCTGTAAAATTTCGCCGAAGAATTATGTCAATTGTTGTGGGGCTGACAAAGATAAAAGGATGAAAATGGCGAAATATTTTGCTTATTATACGTAATTCCACGTAAACAGGTTAAGTGTAAATTTTAAACATACTTTTACTATGTCAACATATTTTCCAGTATATCTTTCACAGGAGTAGGAAATATATCACTTCAATTTATTATTTTCCCGTCAACTTGCATCAAAGTTGATGGGAATAATTTTATGTTGAACAACTTATTAAATGCCCTTACCTTGATTCAGATGTTTGATTTACGTAGTTAAAAGTTAAGCAGCAAGGGGAACTTAGTATAATTTTAGTTAGTAGTTAACAAGCTGAACTTGTATTAAGGTTAGTTACATTTTCGAAAAAACTTTGGAGCTTCGAATCTCGCAAAAAAGAGGTGATTTAAAAAAATGTTTTCCAATGTATTTCGGAAAGCCTCTCGAACGATACCTCACTCATTTAGACCCATTGAGTTTATGAGAAAATAAGAACCCGGTCGAAAGCGAGTTTGGCTGGCAAAGAAAATGGAAAAATTCGTATCTCATTTGAGGTGAAATAACTTTACTTATCATACAGTTATCGTTAGTCATCGTAGCAAAATAAATATTTTTGATAATACCTAATATAAATAAGTTATAATACTTATAATAATTATCTTAATAAGATAATACGTAATATAAAATACCTAATATAATATTAAATAATGCCTAATATAATTAAGTTATAATATTTAATATAATTATCTTGAATACCTCAAAAACTATGACACTTAGAATTATTGTTTTTGTTCTCCTACCACCTTTACGTAAGTTTCTAAAACCCCTATTTTTCATAACTTTATGTTCAGCACTTTTCGATAAATGAGGGTAGTGGACAAATTCTTTGCAAATGCAGTATATGTCTGAAGATATTTGTGAAAAAAATATTTTTAAGATCATTATAACTGATTTTTTGAAACGAAAATGCATACTATACATGAAATAGAAGACCCAAAAATTTCCGTATAAGTATTTAATTTTAAGTCCCTCTATTGCCAACAATTTCCATATAAGTCTTTTTAAGTACATAATTTGAAGTCTATCCACTGCAAAAAAATTCCATATAAATATTTTTAAGTACTTAATTGGAAGTCCCTTCACTGCCAAAAATTTCCATATAAGTATTTTTAAGTACTTAATTTGAAGTTCCTCCACAGCCAAAAATTTCCATATAACTATTTTTAAGTACTTAATTTGAAGTCCGTCCACAGCCAAAAATTTCTATATAAGTATTTTTAAGCGTTACCTATTGGGATATGTGCGAGTTGATATGGTATATGATTATGTTTAATTTAAACTTTCTACGTCAAGCCGTTTCTGAGAAAATCTCTGCGGCAGATGGACAGACTGATGCGTAAGTGACCTTACAAAGGTTAATTTTCCCTTTAGAGATATATAAAAATTATTTTTATTTACTCTTAGTCCAACGACATCTTTTAATGAAATGTCATTACATCGACTTAAACTAAAAGAATTGCGATGCTAAGACACATGGATGGACAGACAATTATCGGTTTCTCTGAAATCTACAGAAAGTTAAAAAATATTATGAAATAACTTTAAAAACATATAATAGGAAACTTGCTCTCTTTTTTGTTATTTACTTATTAATTCTATCTTATTTGCAGAACGCAACAGTTGATGCCTCATTTTAATTTGCACAAAAAATATTTTTACAGATATAATAAAGAAATCGTGTATTCATACACACTATTTTGTAAAAAAATGTAAATTTTTGTCGCTGAAATCGCAAGTCAGTAAGTTTCAGTAATTTTTTTAGAAACACTTCAGAATTTTCACACAGATCTTTAACTTCAGCTACTTGGTTTGATGCATAGTAATGACACCTGTAAACAACAGGTATGTTATTTTTTACACCTTTATAGCATCTATATAAGGATTTTATGATTTCTATTAACAAATACTTTTTGAGATTAATTCACCGTGACACCTCATAAACCTTATTAAGTCATTTTACAAAAAGCAGCTGTCAAAATAGATGAAGTTGACTCTGCGAACTATAGAACGGAGGTTGGTGTCTGATAAGGACGCATACTCTTCCCGCTACTATTTAATATCTATACTGAGTAAGTCATGCTGATTACTGGGAGGATAGATGATAACAAAACTGAGGTATGCTGATGATACAATCCTTTTGCTAAAAGTGAAGAGGAGGTAAAACCTGTCTATGTTATTTAGAAACGACTAGTCTCAATTTTGGACACACCGTTAATGAAAAAAAAACGAGTGTGCTTTAGACCACGTATTGAACAAAATAATAATTTATAAAATTGTTCAAGAACGAAATGAAATTACAAAATAATAAAAAAATCACCATTCGCGTAACGCTAGCAAACTCGCATATATATATATATATATATAAATATATATATTTCATGCACTGGCTATGAGAGGAAAAGAGAAATAAAATGTGCGCGCGCACTGTTCCTTGTATTGCGCACTTGTGTTCTTGCTCCTACAGTGTGATACAGACAATAGGCTTGCTCTGGGTCTTAGATATACGAAACATAACTGGTTATGGTAGAAAGAGAGAAAGCAAATGTGTGCTCGCACCTCTCTCTCTTGTCCCTACAGTAATATACGAAACGTAACTCTCTCTTTCTGTCTTCACTAACTTATATCTCCCTCTCAACTTCCGTTCGCCTCACCCGATCACACTTTTCGTAACGCTCTCGTCACGCATTCACCAGCTTACTCCCCAAGTCAAGCGTGCGTAAAGAAGTTTTACTTCAAAAAGAGAAATTAATAGAGAAAAATATTATTAGATAGGATATAGCATATGACAACAAACCCGTCTAACACTGAAAACTGTGAAATAGTAGAATATTGTATTTATTTTGGTTCGTCTTGGTCCGCTGGTGGAGGATGCGAAGAGGAAATCAAAAGACAATGTGCCATCACAAGATTTGCTATCGGGAAAATGGATAAAATTTGGAAGGACAGACAAATCACTAAAAATACCAAGGTTTGACTATATAAATGCATAATTTTTCCAATTTTTCTATATGGAGCAGAAATCTGGACACCCAGGTTAAAAGACAGTCGCAAAATGGATGCACTAGAAATGTGGTGTCGGTGTGGTGATACATATATATATATATATATATATATATATATATATATATATATATATATATATATATATATATACATATCCATTATAAAGCAATTGAAAACCAAAGAAACACGTTCGTCGACCATACAGTTGCGAATTCATAACTTCTTCCGGCGTATCTTTGGGTAGAGCATCTAGTGATGCTTAGACAGGTTGAAGGCAAAAGATCTTGAGGGCGATTTCTAACCCTATGGCCGGACTTGATAAAACGGTGACAAAGACTAGCATCGCAGAGTGTTATAGAAACGATACCAATCGGCTGAAGTGGAAACGCATCATTAAAACGTATCCGAGTCGAGAGGAATGAGGACGTAGAACAACCATTTACCTTATCACTGAGACCACGACCACTCTGAAAAAAGTATGACGAGTAGAGTTGTCATGTAAGGACAAGTACTGTTTTGTCTGTTAGGTATTTATAAATACACAACACGTGTTTTATATTCAAGTTTAAGTTCTATAATATTTTTCAATAATTGAAATTTATTATTAATCCATATAATAAAAAACAATTATTTATTGTGAATATTCGTGACAGAAATAGTACTTAAAAGTTTTTAAAAATATTCTTACTTAATTAATAACTTATTTTATTTCCGTTAAATATTTGTATGATAAATAAAGTTATTCTTGTATTATGCAAATATATTCTCACGTGCGTACATAAGTATTATTATAAGTAGTTAATGTTATTTTTATCAGGTAAGAGAAGGACCAGACAAAAGAAGGGACCTTCGAAGGTCCCGTAATAGTGTCTCTCATCTACAATGAAACTTTTAATAGTGTCTCGTATCTATCCTCTGAAAATGCCTGTGCAAACTTCAACTTAATGTGCTTTTTTCATCGATTTGCATTTTCAAACAACCCCACTGCATAACATCAATTCCATCTATCCGCCAGTGAAAGAATTTTTAAAACCTATTGGATGGTTTCCCAAATTATCTGTATCTAACAAACTAATAAAGCTTTACCTTTTTATTATATTAGTATATTTGAAAACGCTGTTATGACACCTTCAAGAGAAACAAGGGTCTCATCTGATCGGAGTAGTTCAGACGATTTTCATAAATCTATTAAATAAAATGACATTTTTTTCTATTTATTTCTTATTTACATATTCGGTAACATTTATGAGAAATCGTGAATAGTAATTATTATAGAAGTTTATTCGCATATTATGCTTGGTCATAAATGCTAATGGTAATAAAATACTAGGTTGCTCTTGGTTTTGTTAATAAATAGCTTTTGACTGTAGTTTCGCTATAATATATTATTATGTTTCCTCGGCCGGGTTTTTAGTAATAATGTTTTCATCACAAAAGTATCCTTGACCGGAGTAAAAACATATTTTACACCTTTGCTTAGTCCTTAAGTAGATTCGCTGTAATAGTGACAATAATTTATATTCATCTGTTTTTTCGAAACCCGCGTTCGGTTTTACTGCCTGAGTGCTGTTTTGAATTAAACTTTCCTTAGAAGAAATTTGATAAGGAAGTATTTTACATTTAAACTTAAACTTTTTCAAATAAACTGCACCACCCATTACAATCAAAACGTACGTACGTACCTATGTACGTACGTACATAGGTGTATTTATACATAAAATGTAGACATGTACGTACATACAAATATATGTAGATACGTAAAGTTTGTGATCTTATACATACTTATCCACTAATATTTTCTTCATAATTCAAAATTCAAAATTCTTTACCTTTTGCTTTCATTGATCCCATCCTGGGTGCTACCGCGATACTTTCATAATTTTTATGAAGAACAAAGGTAGAACCTGGCTGTAAATTAGCCGATGAAAATGGATTAGGTAATTCGACGATATATTATATTGAAAATAGCTGAAAAGAAAGCTCTTCGAAGAATATATACAAACCAAGCATGAAAATTCAGTAATTAATACGGGCAATTCTCTTTTGGCAGAAAAAGATAACCCTCTTGGATGCTAACGCAATACTTTCATGATTGTGATGAAATACAAAGGTGGAACTTGGCTGTAAATTGGTCGATAAAAATGGAGTAGGTACTTCGACGATATCTGATATCGAAAAGAGCGGAAAAGAAAATGCTTTGAAGAATATACATAAATCAGAGCGAAAAAAATGCAATGAAAAATACAGGCAATTCTATTTTGGGAAAAAGAGGAAAATGACATTATGTAAAAATATGTCTTGATGTTGCAGACTTGAACTTATGGTTTCAGTGTGATAATAATGGAAAAGCTTTTTATACTATGTCGGATGATGAGATGGTTAAAAATTTATTGCAGGAAAATCAAAAGTAGAAAATAGGAAATAACAATGAAAAAGTACATGGTGTTGGAGGATGATCACATGTGACTATATCTTAAAACTGGAACCGCTTTTATATAGTTGGAAAAACAAATAAAAATTAATACTGTGAATTTACTACAGCTGAAATAAATTCAAGACATAGCGAAAACTTTTAAGGAAATACTTAAAATATACTGAATACTTAAAAAGTAAATAATATCCAAGCTTAATTTTAGACATACATAAATAAATGTATGTATTTAACAATGACAACTGTATCTTTTCAATTGTGACGCTGTGCTTTGATTAGATACATTATTTTTTTTAAATATTTCATTCAGGTTTTCTGATATTATGAACCAATTGACTTCTTTATTTGGTGGTGTAAATTGAAAATAAATATTATAAAATAATGAACAATATCCAAAAATGAGGAGCATGAACAGGTTTTCAGCATGGAAACTCAGGTCATCGTCGATAGACACATGCGTAAATCTGCCACAGAGATGAAAGTGTGGATTGGGTGGGAAATTGTAAACAACTGTTTACTTTTTACAATGGGCTTTCGCGTCAGTCTTATTATAAACACTTAGACGTATATTTTTAGGATATCAATTGAGAGAGCAAGTTATAAGAATCCCAAAATTATATTTTTAGAATTTTAAATTAGTATTTTTTCAGAATAAGATAGTTCTAGAGGTATTGTTGAAAATATCAAAGAAACATAGGATCTACCTCTCCGGTCTCTTATTAGAAACTGCTAAATTAAAATGTATGAAAAAACAAAGCTACTAGGAGTTTACTGGAAAACTGTAGCGACGAGGCTGAATTTTGTAGTCCTTGAGAAATTCAAGAGATCGTTTCGTCTGTGAAAGATGTACTAGGCATTATTCCTGCATAGGGAAGTCCATAAGTTGTCTTTTAATATTTCACTCACTTATGTTGGGATCCGATGCATTCCATTATTTGGCGGTTTAAAGTGAAAATAAATATTCATAAACGGATGAATTATGTAAGACTTTCCTGTTATGAAATTATTGAAACCGGTCGCCCTTGCGGACGTTACATATAACCTGATACTTACCAGGCATCTAGCTGGAGGGCATGACACTTTAAAGTGGCGCGAATGAATGAAAAAGAGGGATAATTTTCATTTTAAGAAAATTAATTGAAAACAAGTTACAATAACAGCAACGGTAATAAAATGTCTATTATTTTCCACTTTGATGTAAGTATAATTTAGATAATGTTCATGTGTTTTGGATATATTAAACAAACCTAGCTTGTCTTGATATTTGCTAAATGATATTTTGGTTAAAAATGGTATTTTGATGATTTTAGATGTTAACACACCCGCCATGTTTGTTTCACTCAAATTTCTAAACCAAACAATCTCAATTTCGGCCAACTTCAGACCTCGGCGGGGATCACCAAAACAAAAGGACGTCAGGGGAGGGTTTCATTTTGGCTCGCATTGTCTATCGCCAGTGTGAATAATATATCAGCAATAGAACGGTGACATTTTGCCGGAGGCGCACGACATCTGGACGTTCGTTCACTGACGCGTTCATATATTAAATTCAATTTCCCGATTACTGCCGGTGGACAGTAAGCCGAGCGCGTGATTTATTCATGGGAGCAGTGGTTGTGTCGTCGCTGCTTGTGACGGCAGGTATGTACTTAGTTTTTGCTAGTGTTTTATATATTAATTTTGGCAGGCAGCTTTTCTCGCGAAGATGTTTGACCTTTTCCAATTCATTGTTCATGAAGCTTAATTATATGCTTGTGTCTATATAACAGCTTTTGCCTGCAGGTTTGCATAAATGGGTTTCTATTTTTGTAAAAATTCTATTAAATAAATTGGAAAATTGGGCCTAAAACCGATATAAGTTTTCGGTGCTATTTTTATTTTGCCATTCTGAGGATAGAAAATTGGGCTCTATCCTAGACACAAGCAAAAGTTTCTCTAAAATCGATGTTGTCCATGTTGAATTGTAAACAAAATGCATAATGCATATATGTTAAGCAGATAAACTTTTTCAAAAATGTAATTTTTAACATGGATAAGTTGGTTATTATTACCTATTATTTTATGTCAATCAATTAAAAATAAAACATAATTCACTGTTTATATGGGTACCCATAATTGAGATTCAATACAGGCAATTAAAATAAAAAAAAATATTGGCGCGAGAAATTCACTTTGGCAAAAATACATATAAATATACATAAACTTTGGCAAAAATACACATAAATATACATAAAAAAATATCGGTGTGAGAAACTCAAAAAACGAATTTTTCATTATTTTTCTTTTGTTAAATCAGCAACATTTATCAAGCACGTATAGAACGAAGGTTCATCAGACAATTTGGCACCTACATAGGTAAAAGTACATAGTATTTCTATTAAAGTAGTTATATTAATTTTTCTCAATACAACTTATTAGAAAAACAAGTATATATATTGTGAATGTGCTTCCATTGTAAATAGTTTTGGGATATTTAAAAATAGCGGTTTAGCTGGTGGTGGGGTGGGGAGGGGGATCATTACATAATCTTAATATTTTTGAAAGACCTATTCAACGATACCATACACTATGGCATATGTCAAAAATATTCCCAATTTAAAAGTTGGGGATGTACTGTAAAAATCGCTTTTGTAATATATATGTCACCATCATAAATTTCATCTTCATAGTATTAGTGGTCTATGGGTACAACTGCTGTGATACACACACGGACAGACAGACAAACAGACGGAAATGGCGAAAATATAAGGGTTCCTAGTTTGGCTAAAGAACTCTAAAACCAGAATATTTAATCGTTACAAAGGTCGCTTATGAGCATTTAGTAAAAGAAAATTACTTAAAAATATTTTTACTACTCTTACAAATGATTCTCAAATAGTTGTGAGATGTTCCGATTTTCGCGGGACGTCCCGATTTTTAGTGGTCATACAGGTATTTCAGCACCGAATTTAAACTTTAAATAATAATAAAAAAATTATTAATAATATTTTAATTGTATAACAACTAAAGTACATTTGTGCGAATTTTATATGCGGATTTATATAATATTACACCATCAAGATGTCCCATCACGGCGAACGCTGGATATTCAAAGAGGCACCATGTTTTCTAAATGATCTTCGTGGATGCTCTTCGAACGCAGCAGCGACGGGGTTAATGTGTTAAATTGACAGCACAGGTATATTTGGAGGTCCACTTGAATTCTTTAGTGTACATCCTGACGCTCTGAACTTCGCTGCCACAATTTGATCAGCTGAACACTGGGCCCATCACTAAAACGCTGGATTTCAAAATGATTACAAAACTAGCGTCGTGCCTTACTGAGAGAAAAACCATTGCAGAAATACGCATCCACAGCGTAAGCGCGGGTGCACCAGAACCACTGCAACATGGTGACTAAAAAATCCGCGCCAATGAGCTAGTGAACGTCACCACTTCTCTTCCCCTAGCCCTATGGTTTGCCGAGGTATTAGAGTTTAAAATTTGAATTCGGCGATGAAACACCTTTATATATAACGTCTACAAACTAATAAATTTTCTTAGGCTACTTCCTTACGTGTTAAATTTGTTTTTTTTTGTACACCCCATTATGTAGGGCATCCTTAAAAAGTCTTTAAAAAATATAGGGGTGTGCTATGAACAGTTTTTCGGTATAGGTTATAAATATTATGTTAAAAAAGTGGTCGTTATTGTTAGGTATACCCCATCCACTTCGAGCTAAATCAATATTTATATAATAAAATTAAAATAAAAATTATCATAGCCAAGTAGGCTTGATTAGTTCAGGGATAATAGTCGACCAAATTAGGACACGGAGTTGGATCTGTAAAAAGTCTATAGAAACTTAGACAAGTGAGTTAAATTAAGTACAAAAATAACTTTGTGTTTGAAAATGTGTAACTGTTTCGTCTGTGAAAGATATTTTAGGCAACATATTTACGTTGTGAAAAATTAATATTTGTTAATAGTTTAAAAGAAATTCTTTGTACCCTTAAATGTTTAAGTCTAAATGTGTATGGAAATCTCGTAGTACAAGTTCTACTGCTACTGGACGGGCTTTTTAATTTATAAAATACAAATTATTGGATTCGCATTTTCATATTCGTCAATTTTGTGTTTTATTATATCTTTGTATCTGTTTTAGAAATTTAATTATATCAGTCTCTAAACCAACTTAACAATGGACTCGAATTTTGCTATAATTATTAAATTATGACTTTTTAATTTTCAGTAAAAAGTTGAACTCAACACTAAGCAAACTAGTCTTGCTTTGAGTCTTACCTGTTATGCTAGTATCTCAAAATATTTTCCGATTTAAACTTCATTTTTCCGAATTTGTATTTTTCCGATGTTTTCCTTCTCCGTAGAATGGTTAATTATCTCTATATATGCCGTTCAGTCATTTCTTCATGAACTTATAAAAAACTTTTTATTATATGAGTAACCAATAAAATTTTTATTTTTAATTTTGGCACTTAGGCGCATCATTGTACAATATTTGAATTTTTTAGTGAAACTGTTGGCATCAGTCGATTTTGGACTTCCTTTTTAAAAACTTTTAAAGTTCGTTCACTTTTGTTTGACGAAAATATGACGAAAATAAAGACGGAAAAAATAATTTTTGACTGTTTAATTTGCGTTATGGACGTTGACATAATTCTATTTAAACCTTTTTCCAAATTGTCTTGTTTTCGTCAAATCTGTGTTAGTGACAATTTAAGGAGACAATTGCAATGGAAATCGTTTTTTTTTATCTTCAGCAATGTATTTGGCGATATTTTAATGAAATTATAACAGTAATGGTTTGACAACCATATTTAAACAATAAAATCCAAAATATGTGTATTTATTCATAATTAATACGCAATAGTCAATCTCGGTGTTTATTTTAGAAAAAAGTAAAGTTTCCTTACTCTCCTTTTATAATTTTTTAAGAAAACAGAAAAATGGAAAACAATTTTGTCGGGTAATATCGCTATACTACCATATTGTTTTTGCGTGGACCATCAGGTCGCTTCGTGGACCACTAGCGCCCATATGCATAACACATGGTTAGGACTATCAGTCAGGCTTACTGACAGTTAAAAACGTATTTCTGTTTCTAATTAACTGTCAGTTGAGTTGGAACAAGAGTTTACTTTACCGCCCGCGCTTTATTGCATGGTCCAATCGCTGAAGTATCCATACAAAATAGGTTTTTGACTATCAGTAATTCCGACTAAGAGTCTTGACCGTGTGCGGTGCATACGGGCGTAGGTCGCTTCTAGCGCTGAACGTTTTAAAAATTGCGGGGCATTATCTGCAACGAGCAATTTTATAACGATACAACTTTTCGCTTCATAACTTAATTGTTTTTCTACTTAGCTTACTTTTTAGTGCAGCTCAATATTTACACGACGACGTACCAATAACTCGTTTAACTCTCTCCGTTGCAGATTTATGACTAATTTTTTGGTCACACACAGTGAATTCCGACTCCTCTCCCCCACTTCCCACTCGATGACATAAGCGCATGATAGCGTATGCACACTAACGGGCAGCACCACTGTGTGTCTGAAAAGATACCACTTGCGTTACAAACTTTGAATGACGAGATATAGAGTTATAAAAGCAGACAACAAAAGCTTTACAACGCTATCTCTGGCGAGACCTTGGTTTGGAAGTCTTTTTAAGAACGTTTCCACCTTAAAATTATTTTTTACTTAACACCGGAGTCTCATTAGAAGCTTTAAGTATACAAACAATTTAAATTATTATAAATAAATGTTTATTACACAAATCGACTCGTCGGATCGTTGCGACTTACATTTAAATTTATGCTATAATTAGGGTTGAGGGGAGAGGAGGAAGGGTTAATAGACTGTAAGTATTTAGAAAAAAAAATTGTACTCAAAAATTCTCCCCATTGAAAGAATTTTTAATTATTTTGGATTTAATATTAATTTATTTATTTAAACATATGTACCCTATGTATAAAACAAAATAGTTATGTACTCACGAGGCTCTGTTATTAAATGCAAATATTACTTTTAATAAATTTACAACTATTAAAATATTAAATAATTTATAAAAACTAGTCAACGGCATCATCTGTGAAACCGAGCCTAAACCGTTAATAATATTTTTGATAAATTCCAAAAAACTATGGAAATAAATTATCATTTATATTGCGCTGAAGAAATGTACATGACGGCAAGTATATCATAGGATTTATAGTTTTATGATGTCTGTACAGACATCATAAAGCTATATATAATCGACACGTAATCTATATATAATAAATAAGCTATATATATATATATATATATATATATATATATATATATAGGTATATATAATCAATTATAAATGCAATCAATTGTACTTGTTTCGGTTTTATTTAAATTAAAATTGGGACGGCGCAGGGAAGATTTAAGGAGACAATTGCAATGGAAACCGTTTTTATTATTATTCAGCAATGTGACATGGCGATATTGTAATGAAATCATCTATGCGCTATGCAAAATAATACGTAAAAAATAGTCTATGCGCAAAAATTACATATGGTGATTGAAACATTTGATAGTTTTATATTTATATATTTTCTAGAAGTATCACTTAATAAATTAACGTAGCGCGCGACTTCAGTCACATATTTCGTGACGCTACACGAGCCGCTACCGAGCCCAAAGAAATTTTGGTTAAACAACTCGTCGAACTGAAAAAATTAAAAAAAAATCTTTTAACGGATCTAACATTACATCATTTTAACCAGATTTCCACAGCCAATCGTCCACTATCATAAAATGAATCATATCTTTATCCGAGATTCATTTCCGGTTGTAATTGTTGGTTTAAGTTCTCCATTATGTACGACTATTCACTATGGCTTTCTTCGATACTCATTTATTCCCGACCTTTTATCATTTCTAACGGAATATTGTTGGATGAAATTCAGTTACGTGAGCGAGTATATAAGTTACTTCGACCTCTCATCAGGGCCGGTTACACCACTTATGGATAATTTTGATTCACTTAACTGAATTTGAATCAGTAAAAAGAATCGATTCACATTAATGATTCTTTGATTATGAATCAGTAGAACTGTATCGCTCGAGATACGATGCAGTTTATTTGATTCTGAATCAAATAGCTTTTAAATTACATTCGGTGTACGTATTTATTGAATTGAAAATGTTATTGTAATTGATTGATTTTTTTTCCTACTTTGCAGGTTTCGGATTATCAACTATATCCACACATATATTTGTGTGATAATGTTACACTTTCATTATTATTGGTTTATGTGTTTCCACTCTCTCTGCATGATCCTTTATAAAATAAGGAGAGATGAACTTAATGCAAAAATGAATGTGCATACCAAGAGTAAAAGTTGATTTCACTAAGGTAAATACCGAGCAAGTCAGCGCAATGAAAGTTGTGAGCTATCCATCTATTAGTCGTTACGTCGAAATTTTCCTTAATCAAAGAGTCAAATGAATCATTAAGCCTTCAAATTAATCATTTAACTTAGTGTATTAGTGTATTTTACTGATTATTTTGATCCACTCACTCACTTGTAAGCCACGCCTAGGTTGCACCACACAATGTATTTGTTAGAAGAATTTGATTGAAATTGGTCTGTTACAAAAAATAATTTATGGTTTTAAAATAACAATGAAGCGTGGACTTCTTCTTGATCTGATTCTCCTAAATACTGAAGAATTTCTATGGACAATATTCCATTGATCATATTTCGCTATTTGGCTTTGCTCTTTGCGGCAATGCAGATAGTCTGCATGCAGTCTTGAGTAGTTTTTTTTTTATATTTACGATATACAGTGGCACCAGTTCTGACTTTTACAACTTTTTAGATAATTACTTCACGAAAGTTTTTTGTCATAAAATCTATTCCGACCGTTCGGTACTGAGAAAGACTGATGGGAAAAATTTCGTCTAATAATGTTTAGTTGAGATTATAATTAATCTAAGCCTTAACGTTTTCCGACTAAAAATAAAGTGTAAAAATTATTTAGCAAAAATGTTGGTACTTTATCCAAAGTACTAACTGCTACTTCGTTTACCTCAATTTGGTATATTAGATAATCACGCAATGATCCAATCGGCCCTCACGGCACCACTATCGCATGACGTGTCAATAACAGTTTTGATGTCTGCCCGGGGGTGAAACGATTAATCAATCTATTGATCGATGAGGCTAGGTGGGGGTAGACAGGGGCATTGGAGGGGCGGCAGGTGGGTCCGAGTGGAATGTGCCATTTATTATTGATTGAGGTGTCGGACCGAGCAGCGGTGGACTGTGGTGAAAATTGATATTATTTTCTCGGCTTGCGACACTCACATTTATGACCTGGGTAGAGTTTATTGGCGTATATATTATAGACTAATTAATTTTGTTGCATACTGAATTGCTTTTGAAAATATCTTTGAAAACTTTGAAATTTTTATATTTTGATGTAGGTTATTAGGTTACTTTATTATACTTAAGTTAATTTTAGACAACAAGCGAACGGTAATCTATTGGAAGATCCTAGTTGGTCATCAGTCATTACTCTTTCAGTTTCGAAGTTAAACATGTTGATTATTTTATTAAAAAGCTCTATAATAGACCGATAAACAGATGCATGTCATCTTCTAAGATGCTCGTTTTTTGAATTCCTTTTATGGTATCTTAAAAAAAAACAAAAATATCCTCTATCTCCCATCGCCCATAAAGAGCTTCTCCAAAAATTGTTCGCTTTTGACAAAAATTTAATTACTTTGGAAATATTAAATACAAACTTTGCAGTCCATCCATCCATCCAGGTGTTTGACTTCTTGTTTTTTATATACACAGATAGAAATCACATGCGTCATTTGCTTAAACTCAACAAAAATTACTGTACTTATTTATTATATACTTATCTTGACCATTTTTTCTTGATCGTTTCACAAAAGCGACTACTGACTGTATCTTAGTTGTAGGACGTTCAGTGATGAATTTTTTGATTTTTTTTCAAGTTTTGATGAAAATTATTTTTTTTAACATCAACGTCTAAATAATTGATTGGCTAAGGCAAACTTTCAAATTGCATCTGGTGACAGCAGAATTAAAGAGTATAGATTGCTAAGGAGTGAGAGGGACTAAGAGTACAATCGGACCTACTTGTCTTCTTTGTCGTATACCCTTGTCGGTGACACTAAAACGAAAGGTAGTTTTATCAACTGTCTACCTTTGTAGCGCGGTACTTTAACGTTGCAATTGCATTATCGAAACATGCCATAGAGCAAAATTTCTGAGTTACGTGCAAAACCTCTCAAGGCCATTCGAGTAAATTTGACAAGGGGGCTAAACTTTATTAATTACGTATTAACTAATCTTTAATCATCATATTAGTTTTATAACTAATATACATTGAGAGTAAAAACCTTCCTACGTTTGTGTCCATTTCGATGACGCGATTCTATATAAAATAAGTAAAATTTCATTTTTCCTAAAAATGAACTTACGACGTTATAACTCAGATAGTTATAACATCGTAGATAACTCAACGATGTATTGAAAAATTGATATCGGGAAAAAAATAAAGTCATTTGTCTCTGGTACTACAGGTACGAAATGGAACCTCTGATCTTTGTGTGAAATTATTTATATATATATATATATATATATATATATATATATATATATACACAGTAATGTTAGTAGTTTCTGGGTATTATTGGTTTACATACAATATTTATGAATATACGGATTAAAAGAGCCCATATTCTTAAGCCAAGTCCTAACTGTGATAATTCTAACAATGGTAAATGGAATAAACTTTATTTTGAATGCTTTCTAGAAGTCAAAAAATACTAAAATAAAGTAATATAATTTTAATCTGAGTGTGATTTTCTAAGCGCAGAAAATACTCATTACTGACAATTTGCGGAGATCATATTTTTATATTGAAACATTTTATTAATCAAAGTAATCTTTTAGTTCTAAATTGTGCATTTTAAATTATATATACATGTACAGATTAGAATTTATTAAACTTTATTTACCTATAGGTATTCATAAAGCTAAATAGGCTAAGATAAGATAAGCCCTGTTGGTCTTTACTGTTGTGTAATCAATAAAGCCTTAGGATTCTGATAGAATCTCCTGGATATCTTTCTATCGTCAGAGAAATAGATCGTTTTTAATAAAACGTTCAAAATATAATATATTTGAAACATATAGTTAAAGCGGTGTGCTAAAAAATAAAATGTACAGCCACTTTACAGTTTCTTCCTTGCGAAACACAAGCCCTCTTTACAGGTACTTAGAAGACTAGCAAAAGTCCTTATAGTACTGTATTCTAAGATTAAAATAACATCCTTATGCAAATAAAATGGAATACATAAGCCCCTTAGAAGTTTTATTTGAATGATCAATAACATAAATAAGACATTTTGTATGTTTTTATGAAAAGTCAGAATATTTTTCATAATATTTTAGTTTGTAAATGTATTTCTAGAGAATTCTTCGAACGAGTAAGACGAAACAAAGTGTAAATTGTGTCTCGTTGTATTCTCTATACAAAGATGTAACATAGTAATCCATGAGAAAATTCCAGTAAATTCAATAAGTGCGAAAAAGACATCCATTTTGACAATACAGAGCGAATGTCAGTTAACAGTTTATTTTTAACTTATTTAGGCAATGGCTACATATTAAAAAAAGCGATCGATATTTATTATATTCTGTAATAGTTTAAGAAAAGTTATGCATTTAATTAGGTTTTTATTATTTCAATCTCTTATTGACGACTCTTGATATATGACAACTATAATATATGCGCGTTTATGAAAATAGTTTTGTCGTGATTATGGGTAAAAATTGAATTTGATTTTTTTCTCTTTTCTAATTGTCCATGGCTTAATTGTTAGATTTCCATTGCAAAATGTGTAATTATAGAAGTAATTTGTCTTAGAAATATCATATTTCTACATTAAATGTTTTGCAAATTTAATCGTTCGAAGGAGATGACGATTGAATCCGATATAAAAACGCTTTTAAACTTTTTTTGTTTTCTTAAAAGTGAAATTAAAAAAAAAACTTTCTTAGAAAACGCCTGCCTTAAGAAAGAAAACCTCCAAATTTCATGTTCCTGAATCCAGTGTTTGGTTGAGGCTGGCTGTTGAGACTGGGAGCAAACACGTATACAGAGGTAAGCGTGAGCACGTGTGTGAGTGTTTGTTTGTATGTATTGTATGTGTTTTAATTTTTTTTTATTTGCGTGACGTCTACATTATAATGTGTTTATTTACATAATAAATTCTTTGGTCGATAGTATAAAATGTATATGAAATAACTAGCGGTCATATGAAATAATATTATATAAAATAACTAGCGGTACCTTGCGACTTCGTCTGCATGGAATTCCAAAATGCAAGTGCAGTATTTTAAAGCGTTTAATTCATGATCTTATGTTAGATGCAAGTTTATCTTAAATCCTGCGCGGATCGACTTGCGTTTCCCTACCCCATTCCCCTGTCCACCCCCGCAAGTTCCGGCAGCTCGCTGCTACCCACCATCCGTATGGCAGAGATATTGTTAAATTTTCTAAGTAAAATTTTCATTCTCAGAACTTCGGAACCGTTTTAGGTTTAACGATGAAATAGATAATAACTTTCATAGTTTTTTATTTAAATTCATTTAAATTTACAAAGAGACAGATAGAAAGATGAACAAATGTTTGTAACGTTAGATACGTAAAAAGCCAAAAATCAATTAGATACTTCAATTTAATTTACCTATTTGATTATCTAAGTTAACAAATTATGATCAGGTGTTGCAAATAATTTGATAAATATTTATATAGTATTCTGTGCTTGTTAATATGGTAATATTTTGAATATATTTGGCGTTTTAAAGTATTGAAGAGGAGATACTGTTTATAACAAATGATTACAAATGTAAGTGGAAAATATATTCATTATATATAACACTCGATCTCTGGTGTTTCGGGCGTGGCAACGTTCGCCTATGACGAACGAAATGTAACTCATATTTGTAATGTAATGTGTTATTTTATTACATACAGTGATATTGAATATATTTGGCGTTAATTTTGTAGAAATTCATTATCCACAATTAAATGAAACTACGTGATGTAGTTTTATTTCTACTTTCTTTAATTTCTTTACCACGGCCTAGGTTTCGTTGTATTACAACATCTTCAGGTGGGATATTAGCAAAGATCAGGCAGAAAAGAAGAGGTGGGATATTAGCAAAGATATATTTGCTAATATCCCACCTGAAGATGTTGCAATACAACGAAACCTAGGTCGTGGTAAAGAAATTAAAGAAAGTAGAAATAATACTGCATCACGTAGTTTCATTTAATTATGGTAATATTTTATAACTTGTTATTAAATTGTTTATAAAATAGCATCAGCAAACATGAGGATAACATTAGTCCCACTAATATACGTAGACGCTATTCATCATCAACCACTTTTTTCATGGACACTTGTCGCTTTACTTAACACGTAATCACTTCGATTTACCATTTACGTAGAGAACTATATAATCGCGTTACAAGGAATATAATACATCCACCGTGACGTCATGAATTACATCGCGAATGGCGTATACTGACTGTCATAATGGCACTGCTAACAGTATTTACATACGCGTACACTCGGCGGCTAGTGCTCTGTTCATTGACGTATTAGACAATTCGTAACAGTCGGAGTAAATTTTCATAGCGCATTTGTGTACTGACAGTGGTCGCACTGCGAGGCTGCCAAGCGACGTTGCTAAGCTTTGTGGTGTGCTAATGTCTAGATTAAGCTAGTCTTTGTATGAGATGTGATGTTATAGATTTCCAGTTACAGAATCTTATTTGTTATTTTGGATATAAAATAATGGCGAAATAGAAGGATACGGTAAAGATTTCGCGATTGGTATCATCTTTATGTACTCACATTTATCTTCAGTATGTTAAATAGACCATGCAGTTCTTATATTTCGAAATATAACAAAAAAATAAGTAAAGTACGTAATGTAACCTTATATATATATATATATATATATATATGTATATATATATATATATATATATATATATATATATATATATATATGTATATATATATATATATATATATATTACTTACTTTTCTTATTTTTAAATACACCACTACCTGCAGTGAAAACTCATTCACGAGTTAAAGCTCAAACCTTTGAAGTCGACTAGTTTCTGACACTATAAACAATATATGTCAATATTTTCAAAGGGCGTCTGGAAAAAGCACTTTTTTTGATTTTCCGACTTTCTGTTCTTCTTCACTTCCCCACTTTTCAAGTCTAATATACTTAAACAAATGTGATCTACCCAAGTTATCTCCAAAACGCTAAATCAACTTTTTTGTATCTCACGTCTGTGTAATTTATTAATTGTAACTGTATCAAATATGATATCTTAATGTCCAAGGGTTTTTGAGGAAAAAGTCTGATAAAGACATAGATTAATTGATAGACGTCGAGTTGATTCCATAAGTGTTGGGATTAAAACAAATGTAATTACTTATGAGGCAAATAGGCAACAAATAATCTTCTCCTTTATTTTTGACTAGGAGAAAAAAAAAGTTCTACCGGTGTCAGACAGTTTGCTTGAAAAACCGCATATAATACTGACATAAGCACCTTATGAACACCAGTTTCCTATAATCTCCGAAAAATAAATCATGACTATCAAAAAATATTCTAATAATAATTTTATAAACCGAAAATGTTCTTCACTTCTCGTGACGGTTAAGGAAATAAATTATCTAAATCTTTTTAGTTAGTCTTTACGATGACGACTTTCCTTATTGCAAAAATTAGATTTCATTCCCATAATTCTGAAGTTCATGGCTTTGACTTCATCGTAAAAATTTAGTAGCAAACAAGCAAGTATTTGGAACAATTCGTGCGTGATCCATTGTCTCCAATATCTCTTAATTTCTGGGTCCTTTCAATTTTAAGGTCGGAAAATAGTTTCATAGAGCATTGTAGTTCCATGGTGCCAAATAAAAATCGAATGCATTGAGTCCACCTCCTCTATAGAGGGAGTGGGGGTTAGGGGAGGAAGGGGTGAAAATATTTCATGGAAGGTATATTTCTGAAATATGATTGAAGCACTGTATGAAGCCATCATTATTTTTTTAAAGACATGTCAAAAATATTTGATAACGTATTTTGTTATAAATAATACTTTATCAACGATTAAAATAAAGAACCCGTTCTTGTGAAGCAACGTTAAGTAGGTCAGTCACAGTTTTTATTTTAATGAAAAAAGCAGATAATTTAAATATTTACGAGTAACAATTTTGACTTAGAGACTAGAAATTTTATGCGAATGGAACATGATGCGTCACGTCCCATAACAAAAAATTCCTTATTTTTTTATAAGTTCTGAATATATATTCATGGTCATATTAGGTTTCCTTTTTGCTGGGGAAAGTTAGTCAAGTATGCGTTATGCAATGGAGAATAAAACTCTCCAAAATTATAACTCAAACCTGATTTGAATATACCATCACTTTATAGAGATTTTCGTATGAAGTTGTATTAATTTCATACCCAATTATTAATGAATTTACTTCACTCTCCTTTCTGTGGATTTTACACCTTTTATTTTCCGCGAAAATCTCCCAGACCTAATTTTATGGTTTATGTCAAAAAAACAGTGATATTTGATCATTTCTTATAATAGGAAAATGCCCTATATTTGATTCCAGAAATGTTGTGTAGAAATTTATTTTAAAAATTGATCTATTGTATTGTACTAGTTCCTTGATCAAAAAAGATTTTGACGTATATCTGTGATGGTATAATGGCCGCTGAAATTTTTAAAGTATTGAAGAGGAGATACTGTTTATAACAAATGATTACAAATGTAAATGGAAAACATATTCATTATATATAACACTCGATCTCCGGTGTTTCGGGCGTGGCAACGTTCGCCTATGACGAACGAAATGTAACTCATATTTGTGTTATTTTATTACATACAGTGATATTGAATATATTTGGCGTTAATTTTGTAGAAATTCAATATTCACAATTAAATGAAACTACGTGGTGTAGTATTATTTCTACTTTCTTTAATTTCTTTACCACGACCTAGATTTCGTTGTATTACAACATCTTCAGGTGGGATATTAGCAAAGGTTTGTCGTCGTTTTTAATAATTAAGAACATAAATGCATAGAAGTAATATTCATATAAGACCCTGACCAAGCGAAAGATATTAGGATTACGAATATATCACTTAAAGTTTACCGAATACAACTGAGCATTGACAAGCTAATTTTCGCGAGCTAACTTTTCGAAGTGAGACGTTATTACGTCAAAATCATAGAAAACTTAGTAGGCTAAAAAGACTGAGTCTTCAGATTTTCTGAAAAAGTCTGAAGACTCAGTCTGTTTCCGTGAGAAATCTTAAGAATCCAGTTAAATTGATAATGCTACAAAAAATCTAGGTGCTGTATGAACGCCCGCGCTATACTATCCAGCTTCCTCTAGTGATATCCAAATTATATTCTCGTAGATAATTCGATAACACCCACTCTGCATAATGACCCATAAACCAATGCCATCACCCTCCCGCGCTTCACCCTAGAACGACTGCCGAAGTCGGCTTTAGACACGGCTCCCGTGAAATGCGCTTTGTTCGCGCTCACAATGCAACTCGGTGCATTAGCGGCTATGTGCGCAAGTGTGGGAGGCCAAATTGCAACGCAGATGGAGCTTAGCTTACGCTGCGATGGTTGCGAGCTGCAGCTCGCGTAGGAGCCCATTTTTGGGTGACCATAGTTGATAAGATCTTCGTGGCTGTAGCTGGTTTTTTTTAAACGATGGACGTGTTTACAGGAACCAAAAGCGTTCCTTAAGTCAATTTTTACATCCATATTTTTGGCTCAAAAGGAAAAACGGAACCCTTATAAGACCATTCACGTGACTGTTCGCATATCCGTCACAGCCGGTTCTCGCAGAAACAGCTTGAGATAGAAACTTGAAATTTAGCAGCTTTGTTACTAGATCTTGAATTTGTTTAAAATATGCACCTTGTTTTCACGCATATGAAAGATTGAGTATATAATCGTTGTTATATATTTAAAATCTGACTACAAGGTTATAGGGAAACTATGGCGACTAAACTAGATTTTGATTTTTTTTAAGTAAGCACCTTATGTTCACGCCTGTAAAAGATACGGTATATAGAAATTGCAATATTTTTGCGTTGCAAAAAATTATATTTGTAAATAATTTAATACAAATATGTATCTATGTATGTACATCTTATATACCCCTAAATGTTTATAAGCGCCGAAATGTATATAGATTTTTCAATGTATATCGTATCTAAATCTATTCTATCTTGATAAGATCTCAGATATATATGCATGGACCAGATAAAATCCAGATTGCTTTTTACAAAATAATATTCATACCAAAAATATTACTTTAATCCCGGCGACTCTTATAAAACCGAAATGATTCTGTTTAACTTTTTCAAGAGTCAAAAGATTTCAAAGGTCAAATATGTTGTGCAGTTTTGGAAATTATCACTGAACAAGAAATGAAAGACAGAATCACGCTAAATGTGCGTCAATAGTGGTGTCATCCAATGAATTTAGTATCAATCCTAAAGCAATATTTACGATGTATCTTGGTGTAAACTGAACAATAGATTTTTATCAGCAATCTAAATATATTATTTCAAAAAGGTGTTTTTGGGTCGAGCGGCTCGATCTCTTTAACTACTGCACCAAAAAAAATAAAAAAAATACCCACTTAAAGCTTATGTTTTCTACTTTGGGCAAAAAATATAAAAAAATTCGAAAAAAATCTTTTTGTTAATAAAAAAATTAATTTTTATAACAATTGGCATGAGCGCCATCTGTGGGCGACACATCAAATATCTTAGCCAAATTGTATACTTGGAACACGCTAGATGGCGATATAGTGCGAAGACTTCGCACGGGTCAGCTAGTTGAAAATATTTGTAAAAAAAATATTGGGAGATGAAAGATTAGTAATAGAACGCATTCAGATTACTTTTGAAATTTTTATTTATATATTTTTTTATGTATGTATCGGTGAAAAGCTTTTGAGTAAATATGAACGAGATTTTTAGAAAATTAACTTGCAGTGATATTTAGTTTTTAATTCATAATATATTTTCTGATTGAGAGACAATTAGAAAATATGTGAATTTAATATTTTCAAAAATTCATTTACATTGAATTACTACAGCAATAATAAAGAAGTGCCTACCTACTGGACATATAGGAATGAGACAAATATGTAGTGTGACAATGTACTTCAATAGATGGCGCTAAGTGTATTTTAAATCGCCCAATGAAGTTTTCCACCCGGACATTTATTGACGAAATGGGCGTGGCCGGGAGTGAATTGTAGAAGAATACTTATACAAAAATGGCATAGATATGTTTTTCAGTGGTCTACGCGAAGTCGCGGATCGTAAAACTAATCACATATTACAAACTCACACATCGCTTTCTGTCATTAGAACATTGCAAGAATTCTCTTCGTTCAATTTATGGCACGGTTTTATATATAAGAAATATTAACAATATTTGCTATATTAAGCTATTTTCGGGTACACCTTATATTCTTTCGTATCTTGCAATATTTCAGACCTTCTTATGTCTGAAAATTCATGAAACTTTTTGATCATGGCTTGGGTCAACTTTCAGAAAACTTACACACGCACTTCGTTTCTGAATGTAGTTCATACTTTTATGAAAATTGATTCTCTATTCACGTTATCAAATTATGGATTTTATGGGATGTATTATTAGCATTAGAAACGTCGGTTTGCACTTTGAAAAGTCGTCTGCAGAAAATGTCTCATTATTTGTCCTTTGCAATTTATACCGCCCTTCTTTTGAAAATATTCGTTACAAGCATAGATTATTCGTTATTTTAAGTTTGTGATTATAAGCATTATTATTATTATTATTGTTTAAGAGCTTAATTTCGGAAGTCTTCCTTTAAATAAAGTTATCATTAAGGTTGATATGGAGACATTGCTCCTGAAATAATAAACTCACCCTTATGTACGCGTAACATCAAAAATGTTGATAATTAAATAAAGACAAATTCCAGAAACTGAAAAGTAGGTTATTCCATTTTTATTCAAAAAATATTTTGGTCCCAGTCGCGAACCCCTATTTCCTTTTTTGAATCTCTTCTTCATCGGTTTTATTGTTTCGTATCGAAATTGAAAAAAAAATTGTTTTTTCTCAAATACAATTTGACGTAAAGAGCTGATAATATTTAGTACAATTTAAGTATGTAATCGATAAAAAATCTGAATGCAAGGCACCGGTCATCTAATTCAGTGTTTTTAGAATAATTAAAATCATTAAATTTATTTTTACAATATTAATATGATGGAAACATTTTTAATTGTCGTAAGAATCCTTTGCAGCAATATATAGGATATTTTAGAAAAAGTTATAGATATCTGCAAATAATTTTATTTATAAATAAAGAAGTTCATTTTATAAAAAAAACAACTGCAAACAAAAACCGACTAACTACGGGTCTGGTTCGCGAATCGTGGTTTTTGTACCTCTAAAGAAGTGACTTTATTTGTTATACACTATATATATAATATATAATATAATATATATATATATATATATATATATATATACACACATATATATATATATATATATATATATATATATATATATATATACATATATATATATATATATATATATATATATATATAGTATATACATATAATTGTACATATATATATTATGGTGAAACTCTCTAAAACTGATGAGACATCTAGAATCGATCATGTTGTTTTCCAACCATTTTTGCGTAGGTCTCAACAGACTATTTTTTCATAATTTTATTTTCAGTAGTTTTGAAAACAAGGCGGGGGTAACATATTTTTTGCATATTTTTCAGAAATCTTTGAAGATATATTACCTATTATTATAAAATAATGTGACACCATCACTACTAGCCTTTTTAACGATACCCCGCACAATATATGGAATTTGAAAATGTTGTGTTTGAGTACCTAATTTGTCTCCAAAAATATATATACAGTCTAGGGTGTTAACTATTGAGACATGTGCGGCAATAAAGCATAAATTAGTATGCTTTATGGCTTTGAGTACCTAATTTGTCTCCAAAAATATATATACAGTCTAGGGTGTTAACTATTGAGACATGTGTGGCAATAAAGCATACCTTAGTATGCTTTATTACTTTGCTAAAATTTAAGTTGCTACGTCAAATGATTTGTTAGAAAAACGGCTGTGACACACGGATAGTTGGGCACATTTGTTATTTTACAAGGTTTCGGTTTTTACTTTTGTAGTGTCCGAACCCTAAAATATAAATAATCATTTATCTGCTACTTAGTCCGTTTAAAAATTTAATTATTGACGAATTTTATATTTAGTATGTGGAAAATATTTTCGTGCCGGAAAGTATTAACCAATACCGATGTCAACAACCCGTTGATTAAAAATTAACTTTAATTAATTTTTTGGTTAAAATTAAAACAGTGTGAATATTTTATATCGTATAGTGTAATGTTTTATGGTAAGGAGCGTGTATTGAAAATATAATAATTATAAGGTATTAATTACTTAATGAATAAGTTGTTTTTCCTAAATATTTTTTTTGTTTTTTTTTATTTAAGGAAAAATACACAGTTACTTTTCTGAGATTAAATACAACATATCTTAGACCATGATAAATTTTACCATTATGCGAAATTCATTAATAATAAGTTTACTGTTCAAAGAGCTACTAAGTAACAAACAGTCAACATTCATAATTTAGTTAGGGTTCATAGATCAAAGTGGCTGACATGAAAAAAATTTCACGTAAGTTTCATGCCCATTTAACCAGCCTTATTCCATAAACTTGAATGGGATAAAACATACCGAACACTTTATACCTCTCTACTCTAGAAACAAATTGATATCTACCACATGTTATCTGTAGAATAACATCCCGCTTTTGATATTCGAGACTTCTTTTCTAATTTATATTGATCACGTTTAACATTGCATCGATAAAAATAAATCTTAAACGTACCCCGCATAACATAATGTAGATACGTATAACCTTTAGATAGCCCGTAAACTAGCCAGCTTCAAATCACAATCAATCTCTAGTGGAGCTTTCGTCCAGTCCCGCCCCGGCGAACGCGTGTGTGCCGCCCTACGAGCCGCCCACACTTGACTTCTTAAGCCGGGGGCTTTTAATGGCTTATTTTCTAGCCCAGTGTATCGCTACGGCTTTTGACCATGTTATTGCTATGAGGGGTATCTGAGATCCATTTGTTTCTGTTTTATTTAAAAATTGTTCATGTACACGTGCAAGTTGATAGAGTTTGTGATGTGTGTAATCTGGAGTTGGACTTTTGTATGTTATTTTGTGCATTTTAGAAAAAAATATAATATAAATTTTTAAGGTGGATAATGTTATTTTTTCGGTAAATTTTTGATATAAATTTTATCATTATCCAATGTCTCTTGTTCTAAGTAAGTTTTTTTATTGTTTTAAGGAATTATTGTTCAGTTCTTGTTCGCCATTACCTTTAAAGTTCTGTACCTTAAAAGATTGAAATGAAATATTTCAGAAAATAAAAAGGTTCAGACGATGAGATGGTTCAGATGAAGGTTGTACAAAATATTTTTTTATTTTTAACTGGCTTCTATCCAGTTAAAAAGTCTTAACGTTAAAAAAAATTTTCAATCTTTTTTCCTATTAGGAATTGAATATAGTGTGAAAAATACCGGGTAGTTGATATTAATATTTTACGACTCAATTATTTTCTTCTAGAGAAGAACATTTTATTGAAGGTAGTGTTTTTGACGAAACTTTATAATGCTACTGTTTTCAAGAGTTAAACAAATGCAGTGTTTTATTACAATTTACTGTGCCCACAACTTCATTTCCGTGGGGTTTTCTATTTATTCTCACAGGAGATTTGAAAAAAAAATGGGGGAAAACTAAGAATTTTGATACTACACCATAAATTACTTCATATGAAATTTCATCGAAAAAGCTTTTTATAATCAGCAGTTCTACTATTAAATAATAGATGGCGTCCTATGAGATAGGTTTTACCACTACACTGTAGATACTGCCTTAGAGAATATAATAAAAAACGTCAAAAAATTATATCAGATACTGATAAAGGAGTAAAGTATTTATATGGTTCTTTATAGTAACCTTGATACATTCCATTGTGTTTGAATGCATATTTAAATGCATATCTGCACAACGCGTACGTGCAGGTGGCATAGCTTCAAAATATAAGAGTTCGTGGAGATGCTATCATCATAACGGAATCCTTGGAGACATCACAATGAAACAAAAACTAGATTGTTTCCAGAATTACTATATATAATTTGAATAAAATTTAAGACAATAATTTAAATAGCTTGCGAGTTAAACCCGTTTGTACTGATAGACATATAATTTATTTTAACATTCGAAGCGTTTAAGTAATTGAATAGATAGACGAAAGGAAATGTAGTTAAAAGTTGAAAATACAGTTCTATTGTTTTTATCTTTATCGATTCAACTATACAATAAACCTGGTAATATTTTATGGCTTTCAGAGATATAAACGCCCGAAATGTTGTTTTCATTACATCGTACTTGGAAAGAACCACGGCTAATGGCCGAAAAGGTGTCGAAAACCTTTAATAAATTTCATAAAACATATTTGAATCATTGTAGTCACGGCTCAGAAAATATTTCACAAATTTGATAAAAAAAAATTTTAATCACTATAATCATGATGTAAAAAAACCTTTCATAAATCTGATAAAAAACATTTCAATCACTGTAGTCATGGCGTAGAAAATCTTTCACAAATTCGATAAAAAAGAGTTTAATCATTGTAGTTACGACGTAAAAAACCTTTCATAAATTCGATAAAAAATATTTTAATCACTGTAGTCATGGCGTAGAAAACATTTCACAATTTTGATGAAACAAAATTTGATCATTGTAGTCATGGTGTAGAAAACTTTTCACAAATTCGATAAAACAATTAGGGAAATACATTATGAACTGCTTTTTCTGACCTGCTGATATTACGACTCTGTAACAGACAAAATGATTTATGTAGTAAATACAGACAAGGGCATATATCATTAAGTAATTTATTATTAATAAAAGTCATAATTTTATTAAAATCCGTCACTCATAGTAAGATTTCCAAAAGGATGTATTTAAAAAAATTAAAGAAATTTTTTGAAAGTAGCGTTTGATTGTCGATTTTTTTATTGACCTAATTAGACTGGGATATTGGTGACCCCTAATTATGACTATATTGTTTACTCTCAATATTAATTAACGTAATAAAAACTGTTATCCAATAATCAGAAAAGAATTATTAAAACTTACTTAATGGATTTTTTCCAGTTTTTTCCGCTTTTTCACATAAACAAATTGATTCACTCCATTAAATTTTAAAAAAATTAGTGGATATTTCTTTTTACACTTGAAATGGTTTCAAGTGATTTATGTAGTGTCTTAAAATATATATTCACTTCAGATTTATTTATTTCTATGCGGTTGTTAAAAAGACATAATTTATTTAGCATGTCTTAAACATTATAAATTCACAAACAAATACTCAACTCTCAAAACAAATGCACAATTAATTTCTCCATTTCCAACCTGCCGCACTGTCAGACCCGATAAGCATTTAGGGGTTAAAGTGACTCAGTTACACTGTGAAAGGAAGGGAAAATCGCTTAAGTGCTTTCTATTATATTAAAGGACGCAGTAAAAGGATAATTTTCAAGTAAAAGCCAGTCACTGGCGGGAGATAATATATTTTTAAGTTGGGTAACCTTTTGTTCAGACTCCATTGTGGTTAGTGGCGGGGGCACAGCATAAAGGCTTTCACGACAAACAATACATCCGGTTTTTTGTTACTTTACGAGTTAAGTAAATATTAGTTGGGGAGTTATGGGGGAGAGCTGTGGGGGGTAAATGTATGAATATGTTTTATTTTATGCGTCTTTGTCTGCACTCGGGGTTGGGGACTGGATGGGGATTGTTAGTGTAGTTTAGGTCGAGTAATTGCCTTTGTCTTGGTGATGTTAATTTGAACGTAAGTGCCTTGGTATTTAATCATTGCGTATAGCGTAACGTTGCAGAGTGTGGGTTGAAGAACGGAGAAGAGTGGTGCAGTTGGGGCAAAATAACTTCAGATGAAAACGTAAACTTAGTTTAAGTACTATTTAAGGTAATGTGGAATTAAAATAAAACAATGTCGAAAAGTAAAGTCAACAATCGATCAAGACTCGCGCAGCGTAGGTTCCTTACCATATAATTATTTGATTAAATGTTTCGGTTTATTTAAAGTTATTTACAATCAATAAACAATTATCAAGATTTCCATACAGATATTGGTCTTTTTGGAACCTTAAAATATAGCTCGGAATCCTAAAATGAATCTATATTAACGGACACGAACCGTCAAACGCATTCTGGAGACTGCATAGCAGTAATAAATAGTAGACATTGTATCAACACAAATTTATACGCATATTGATTACATATATTTTCGTTGAATAGTAATTTTAAATTACCACGACCTAATTTCGTACATCTTGCTTTGATTTTAAGGTGCATAAAACGGTGTTTATTTTAATTTACTAACACCTACAATAATAAATAATTAAAAAAAAATAATAAAACAATGAATTAAAACATTCGTTTACACTGATTATTGACTGTTACACTGATTATTGACTGTTGTTATTGACTATTACACGTGGTGTGAAAGTAATCAGTCTGCAGCAGAAAAAATATGGTAAGTTGGAAAGAATGTTGAAGAATTCGCAACAAAAAACTAAAATGTACGTAAACAAACTTTTTACTTTTATTTAATCGTAATTAATTAATTTTTTAATTGAATTTGTTTGTTTTAATAGACAAAACTATGATAGATATGATAGATTTCATAGGGTTTCACTGGCATATAACGCTATTATAATGCCATCTATTGGTCAATTTATGTAAGTATCAATTGCAATATTTCTAAATAAACGAATATTATCGTGCATGACGTTGTCTTTTTTCGGCTAACACCGTGACTATAGTGATTATTGAATTTTTTTTAAATACCGTGCAGAAAGAAAATATATAAAATAAATAAATGGTAATATTTAAACAGCTATTTGTAATTAGTATAATTATGGTCTATTATACTGCAATAAATACTGGGGATACTGCAATAAAGAACCCGTAAAAATGTGAGCATTATCACTGCATGTACAGCTTATTTTTTTGTATCTCAGGGGTCAAAAACATTTAATTAAGGAAAATGAAAGTTTCATAGAAATTTCACTTCTTTTTTGTAGTTTATGGAATTTAAATATATATTATTATCTTTTTTACGTAATATTACAGACAATATTGACCAATATTTAACAGGTAATATTATAGTCGTGAACTTCCGGACTGTAGTGATACTAATAAGGTTAAATATCTAAAAGGATAATGTGGCGTAAGCATAGGTACATAAATGTAAACGATAAATAAGTAAAACATAATATGGTAGGACCAGGAGAAGGGGGTAGATGGAAGGAATATACAGAGTTAATCGTCAGGTTATGATAGACTAGTTCTTGTCTGTAATATACAGAGCTACCAACTAAAAATTTGAATAGGTAGGAGATTGAGGTTTAAAGTTGGTAGTTTCTCAAAAAACTATATAACTATATAAAATATTGTTTGATCTATCATCACTTTATTTTCCTCACATTTTGAATGGGATAATGTAACGAAAGCTAAATAAAAATTAAATTAAAAACTTTGTTATTGATTCTTAAAAGAATATGTATTTTTTTTTAATAAATTTAAATGTCATGGGGTGGGTTGATCATCATTTTTAATGTGTGAAGTACTACTATCTAACTTAGTTAACTTCATCTATAGTTAGTAATATTTATATATTTATATATATAGTTAGTAATGCGCGTTTTGTATATATACGTATAGACGTTTGGACGTGTGGACGGTGTATAGACGGATATGAAAAGTGATTTGGTTTTTATTATTAGATATCGATTATAACTATTATATCGAAAATCAAATAATTAGACCACACATTTTGAGCCACTAATCTTGAAGCTAGAAATAGTATATAATATTGGCCAAGTTATTTATATCTAATATATTAAAAAAAAAGTAGGACGAAAACTAGCCTTTTTCATCATTTAATGATTTAATTTTCATGTATTGGTATTATCAGATACTTTTTAAATTCGTGTAGTTTTTATTCAGATTGCCTAAAAACATAAAAAGTTGGTTGATTTTTGGTCCAAAGTTTTAGATTTGAGCAAAAAATTGAAAGTTGGTAGAGTTGGTGATGATAGTAACATCGGCCAGGTAAAATTTGAAGGAGGAAAATGCAAATCGATTAAAAGTCGTCTTTAAAGTCTTTATATTCCATATTATTTACTCAAGTGGTACTTGCTTGTAGGCTGCGATTTAAATTTGTTTCTGAAATAAGGATACTAAGTGAGATCACTCTTGAGTGAGCCACGTAAAACTGACTATATTTCATCATTTTTACACCTTCTGAAAAATGATCTTAATAGATACCGATGTTATTAAAAGAAAAACGTTTTGAAAATTATGAGTTTCTTCGAATGATTACATTTACAAAAAAAATTCTTATCTGTCACATTAGATAGTGTTTTGAGAAAAACTCACCCCCCCTAAGGGGTGTCTTTGTCATATAAGTATACGCATAATTTGACGTTTCAAAAGTTAGAGGTATGGAGAGAATAATTAAATCTGTAAAAAATGTATTTACCCCTTTACATCTTTTTAAAATATTTTAGTTTTAATGACTTCATTTCAGACGAATTTTCAACTTGGGTACGTATTACGTGTGTTTGGATTATGTTAATTGTAAATTATATATATATATATATATACAATTAAAATAAATGCAAGATACATTAAGTGATTTTAGCATCGATATAAATTTCATCAACGAGAAACACCCACTGCTCCCACACTCAAAAGTTTGTTTTATTATACGTACATCGGAAAATCAACTACAGCTCCTGAATTATTGGGGTTAATTGAAGAAAAATTAAGGGAATTAGTCTTTTTTGAACGAAATAATAAAAGTATATCAAAGATAAAAAACGAGTGTGCTTTAGACCACACGGCTGAAGTAAAACTTCAAATTCACAAAATATGAACTTTAAAATGAATTTACAATTTTATTCACTTTAAACGTAGAATATTTAATGTATTGAACAAAATAATAATTTATAAAATTGTTCAAGAACGAAATGAAATTCGCACCTCTCTCTCTTGTCCTTACAGTAATATACGAAACGTAACTCTCTCTCTTTCTGTCTTCACTAACTTATATCTCCCTCTCAACTTCCGTTCGCCTTGCCCGATCACACTTTTCGTAACGCTCTCTTCACGCATTCACCAGCTTACTCCCCAAGTCAAGCGCGCGTAAAGAAGTTTTACTTCAATAATTATTTAAAAAAAGTTTAGAATCGTAAAATATTAAAAAGCATTCTCTAAAATCTTTATTAATAAAGCGAAAACATTGCAAACTACGGCATATTTCGTCGACAAGAAACATACGTTATACCAGAAGTCCGAAAGGCTTTGTTTTTTTAAACCTTTTATATCAGGAATTGACCTACAGCTTTTATACCATTTGCATAATTAAAAAGAAATTGAAATTAATTATTTATTTTTAAACTAAAATAATAAAATTATTATCAAAAATAAAAATATTTCCTTTAAAGAAATTATAGATTCCTAGTATTTCTATCAAAGAAAGTATTTTCAAAATATATTAAACAAATATTTATTTCGGACTTTTGAATAGCGACTTTAGAAATTTACTATGTTAGCTAATTAATGTTAACTAAAGAATGTTAACTAAACAAACTAATTTAAGTTTAAGTACTCAAATAATTTAGTGATTATATGATATAAAATCATTTTAGTGAAAATAACATTAAAAAAGTAACATGAAAAACTTAGGTTTTCGGATAATGAGTTTTTTTTATCTGTGATGTCAGTTTAAATGGTTTACTCCGACGATCATCACAAATTATTGATCCAAAGTGAACAACGAGTGAACTGTGTAAACAGCAAAATAACAAATAAGGTTGATTTTCTTTCCCTTCTGATGATACATTCGGAAAATAAGTTTTTTTTATCGGTGATGTCAGTTTAGATGGTTTACTATCGACGATCATCACAAATTATGTTCTAAAGTGAACAACGAATGAATTGTGTAAACAGCAAATTAACATATATAGGTTGATTTTCGTTCCCTTCTGATGATACACTCAATTTCATCCGTATCAGCATATTCCTGATCTAGTTATGTCTGTTAAAATTAATTTTTGCGGCCGGTATTACAAAATATTTTTGTAAAAAAGTGGTTTGGTTGTTAAATTAATACATCATATTTTTAAGTCTACTCTAAAAAAAAATGGAGTGTTGTGGGATATTAAATGTTATATATAAAAAAATAAAACAAAAATGGACATTGCTTTGGAAAGCATGATTACGAAATTAAATCTGGTTACGAAATTAAATCATAATTAAATCTTCTGTTGACAAATGAATATCGAGACCAAAATTAAAACTATTCAAAGCTCATTCAATCACTGGCTTTACGATCGGATATGTATTGATAAGATAATCACTCGATTAAGGATAAGTTGTTATAGGTATAGTTATTTGTTTTAACTCCTTTTCTAATTGTTTTGAGTAGTTCTGGAACTAGATCATATGAATTAAAGAGCCAGGATTTCATAGTTCTTTGGTTTCGATCACAGTTTCTCTTTATCGTATGTGAAAAGTAATGGAAGCGCGATGAACAGCCATGTTTTTATATTGTGCAGTGGAATTACATTAATTTATAATTTTGTGTAAAAATGCGAACATTTTAATACATACTATAACGTTTTAATAAACAATTGACTTTCTTACCCAATGGTGTTGATGATATAATCACATATTCAAAATGGTGTCACTTACTAATTTGTAATTAATTTTGAGGTTATATAGTTGTGAGAATTGTGATATTTTTAAATTTAAAAAAAGGAAAAATATGCTTTTCAAAACTGACATATGACAAACTAATTATTATGAAAAAATTTTTTTTTCATAATAATTAGTTTATACTAAAAATACGTATTTTGTTATTTTTTCCAAAAAACAATATTCGTAGCGGCTTAAATTTACTAGTAACTGTCATTTATAATATTAACATGATCAACATGTAGCTAAAGAATATTAAAAGATTTTTATTGGCCATCTTATCGGATGGGTCATATTGTTGTTCCTCTTATAGTTTATAACTGTATAGTTACAATTAATAAATATTTAAAAATTAAGTTAAAATAGTTATCATTAAGTAAATTTAAATACCATTAAATGTCATTAAAATTAGATGAAATGTGTCGATTGCAACCAAATAGCCATTAATATGCAGAGTTTGTTATCAACATCTTATTTAAGGATTCAAACATTGGGGCTGTCAAATTACTCTAATGTCACATGTCAACGCCTTTGTTATTGGTCTTCAATTTGTTGGTTATGTTTCACGTGTGCTGAATTAGTTTTATTTATAAACATATTATAATAGTATTTTATTCATTCTCAATTAAACATAATGGATTTACAGTTGAATATTACAGTTCCAAAGACGGTATGTTTCTAAGATATTTACTGACTGCGTATTTTGTATTTTTATTTTTCATTGTTTTAGTCGTAATACGCTTGGTAGGGAAGACATTACGAATAATTTTATAATTATTGTTATTTCATTGTACGATTATTGTAAAAGAACTATAATAATTTCTTAATTAAATAATTTTTTGCTGAAATAATCGCAGTAAATATTTTGAATGCATATTTTTTCTAACATTGTAAACTTCGTCGTTAGCACTATGATTAGAGTTGACTTTACTCCCGTAGCATTAAGCCATGCATGCCCAAAATAATATAATTGTAGATATTTGAATTATTAAATGGCCCAATAAAAACGGATTTAAATACTTGCTGACATTTTTCACATACGGCAAAGGGCGTAATTGTAAAATATATGTCTGTAAGGATGTAAAATACATCTCTGTAAAAAATAATTTTTCTCCTACATATTTGTCGGTGATTTAACATTTGCCTCTGTATTGATTTTGTTCAATTATTTTTCAGTTGAAGGTTTTGTTACTTACTGTATCCTAGTGCTTTAAGCAAAATATTAAAGAAATAATATGTTTTCTTTAAAGCTATGAAGTATTTATATGTTAATGTGAAGTAGACATTCTTTAAATTCAAGAATTTATTTGCAGAAACCTCTGAAACCAAAAAAATCAGCAGAGTACAGTTTTGTATCGAAACCCGTTCTCGCTGGTAAGACATTTGCACGTAAACGGCAAAACACATCATATTCTCAAAAGGGAATATTCCAATTTTCCGAACAGAATCTAAAGGATGATGAGACACATAAATCGACACCGGCAAACAGTATAACACAGGAACAAACTGGGCAGTTCAAAGAATCAAACCAATTTGTAAAGAAAGATGATTTTATAAACGACAATAAGAGAATAAAACATAAAGACAAATTTAAACAGCTGGACACAATTGAGAAAAAAAAAGAAAAACCCAAACAAAAGTCTGGTGCTTGGATTTCATCTTTATTTAAAAACAATCCGACTGTTCCACGCATCGGGCAACGTGCTGTGAAGCCGCTTGTTGAGAAGGTTTTTTCAGGGAAGACCTTTTCAGATTTGAAGATACATAGTCATAGTGTAGCAAATCTGCAACAGAATCTGGGGTTGAAGGAATTGACTACTGTACAACAGAAGGCCTCTCCGATAATACTTGAAGGAAGAGATGTTTTGGTTAGGTGAGTTTTTTTGTTGAAGAGAAAATTATTGTAATTGTTTCATAAGTTTTCATGCAAACAAAATGGAGGTGTAACGAAACATTATATATTTATTAAAGGAAGTAGAAAATCAAAGTTTGAACATGTTCCATGTAATGGTAACGATAATATTATGTTATTTCACCGACCTGAAATATGAATCCCCTGATAGGTTTATTAGCGCTATTTATAACATCTTAAATACTAAAAAACATTTCGTCTCTTTCGCTCATCCATGAATAACCTTGACTTGAGTGAGAAGTGGCACGTTACTTCATTATACATTGATACAATTTAGTTGTTGCTTGAAATTTCACAGTGGGTGCTAAATTAATTTTACCCCGTTATTCGTGAAATTTTTTCACAATCAATCAGAATGGCTATTTATTATAACGATCATATCTAGTTTCGACTTTCATTATATTTTCAATTGAATAGAGTAATAAAAAAGAGGCAAATGTAGCGCTTTATTTTTAGGGTCCGTATTCAAAATGTTCGGACGGAACCCTGTTGTTGTGACAATACTATCTGTCAGTCTGTCTATAAGAGGTTTTTAGCTCCTAAATGGAAGAGTTATATACTTAAATTTTAAACATTATATACAATTTTTAGACCTGAAACTGGAAATTTTAAGAGACGCTCAAAAATATATGTCGGGGGAAGAGCGTTGTAAAAAAAATTATCTATGTCTGAAAATCTAGGCATGTTGCTTACTGCTGAAAGGAGCTATTACTGTATAATATAAATGTATTTTAAAATTTATCTTTTCATTGCAAGATAAGAAAAGATGTATGGATTTCTGACCAGGCCTATATAATGAACATGGTACTTAAGTGTAAGGAGCTCCTCGTTTATATTGAAAATATTCTTTATCTAAATTACAAATACTAATATTATGTTAAATTCTAACGTCTAGTAAGTTTTCTGTAATACAAACATAAGTTTTTAGTTATCATAATCTATGGAATTTCTTTACAATGCAGTGTACGTTGGTACAGAAACCTTCTAATGCGAGTTCAACTTGTGCTTGATTTATTAGTTGTATTATTCATTCGGTGATTTATTGATTGTTTGGTGAGAGTACTGATAAAATTTTTAATTATACTTCTGCAATGAAAATACTCTATATTTTTGTTGCTTTTAATGGTTAGGTTCAACTTTTTGGATTAATATTTCCTTACATTGCAGTACGGCTAATTCATTATTCCCTTAATTAATTATTGACATTAATAGTAAAATAACAACATAAAATTCTTATGTTCATTTTACTTAGCGAGTTAAAATGACATATAATCATAATAAAATAGAATATTTGAATGATTCAAGTAGACTACTTGTATTAGTACAGGATTGTTGTTTTAAGAAAATTGATAATTGGATTGTTTGTGAAACTGTTACTAAAATCAGATGACTAAGCAAATCACATTAACATGTGATTGCGAGGTAAATTTTATTATGTAGATTATATTTTAGAATGGAATTTCATTCCATTATCCTAAATACTCGGTGGATTGTGCTGTTAATTGTCATGTTTACATAAAGTCCAAAAGTAAAAAAATATATATTTAAATTTGTTTTTAATTTGCAAGAAAACTTCGTTTATGAAAAGTTGGGATCATTTTACTTTTAAGATAATGAGAAATATTGAATGTGTATCATCGAATTAATTTCAAATAAAAAACCAAAAACCTTTCTCATGTAAAATAGGTAGCACACAGGATGTCAAACTAAGTTCAGGAAAAGTATTTACCAAAGAAAAGTATTTGATTAGATTGTTTTCAAAAGATTTGCAGTAGGCGATCTCGTAAGATTGTATATATAGATACATAAATAGTCGCTTATATATGTATATATAAATATATGTGTATATATATATATATATATATATATATATATATATATATATATATATATATATAAAATTAGTTTTTGCCTGATGCTTTGTCTATGTGGCTCTCTTCTTTCTCTGAGTTCTGTGTTTATGTAGCTTTTAGGTTTGTACTTAAGGTTAAATTGAGACAAATTTCCAAAATATAATTTTTCTATTTATTTTCATTATTACTAAGAGATCAACTCAATTGTTACTAAGAGAGTGTATGGAAGAATGTGATAATATTAAGCCCACATTGTCGCTGTCCAATTTGTGAAACTAAATGTTTCATTAACTATTATGGGGTAGTATAATGTACCCAAGTAATTATTACCTATAAATATTGTCTAATCGTGAAGTATTGAAATAATGAATACATTGAATTTTATTTAATGTTATGGCACAACATTTTTGGCATGGATTATCATTTTCAAATGTATAAATTAATATGCAAGCGAGTGAATGAGAAGTAATGAGAATTTAATATGCACGCAATTAAATAGGATATATGACCTACTGGTTACGTACATGTAGGATATGACAGTAGTTTTTCATCTTAACAATTTATTTAAAAAAAAATAATTTGTAAGTATTAGAGATAAATAGATATAAATGGATAATGGGCGTAACTATCTTCAGCGTCTATTCAGAAAGACTGATAAATAAATAACTGAATGTGTGCATCGCATTTAAATAAAAATAGCTCTTAGTGTATTTTAATTGTCTATATAAATTTGAATACAACGGAAAAAGTCGGGGAATAACTTCTAATTTTAAAACTAGGTGAAATAATATAGATAATGGAGATTAATATTGCTATTTGTATTTATATTCTTCAACAAACCAATTTCTTAGGTCGCAAACAGGTTCTGGTAAAACTCTGGCCTATGCACTGCCTATAGTGGAAGCGATGCAGGCAATCAGGCCTAAAATCAGCAGGCACGATGGCATAAGGGTACTGGTAATTGTACCCACTAGAGAACTAGCTGTGCAGACATATGAATTATTTGTCAAACTGGTCAAGGTAAGGATAACCACGCAACTTATTTATGATCAGAATTTTTTTAAAATATTTCGCTTTGTTAAATGTTTGCGATTCATAATTAACATTTAATCTGAAATTGCCATGCAGGTTTTATCTATAAATTTATTTATAGGTTTTTATACTGGAATTTCAAGTTTTGATTCCCATATGTTTGTCCTATGAAGTTCACATTTATGAACAGTAGAAAAGATCTCCTTTACAAATAACTAAAATCTATTTAAGAAACTCTCAAACCGTCAATTCCAGAGATCAACTTTCACAATATGAAAATATGTAATATAAGCTAATGGTTAATTTTCGTTGTATAGTTTTGTCGACCGATCGACTGACTTACCTAATTATATGAGAACCATATTTTCCAGTGTAGCTTGTAACAGATAGTTTTTTTTTTTTTTTTCTTTTCTCTATTATAATCTGCAATCAGCATTTGCTTTTAGCGGATGTTTTGTGGGCGATTAGGTCAGGTAGAGTGTGCCCTCCAATGAGAGCATCTACTCGTAATCAGGAGATTAGGACATCCTTTCTTTTGAAGCGCTTCTGATAACTACGAGTAAGTAGTTCAGTTGCGAGTTTGTTTGGGTGGCGTTCCAGCCTCTCTCTGTATCTTTCTGTCATTTGTGTAAACTCCGATTTCACAGTTTTCATACCCAACTGTTCATGTATTTCCATGTTAGTGATCTACCATGGGACATTCGAGATTGTAACAGATAGTTGTACAGGGAATTCAAATTAGTTCATCTTGAGAAAAAGGCTATATATATTTTCTAGCGCCAGATTCATTTCTGTTTTTTAGCCTTTCACTTGGGTAGTACCTGGTCTCCTAAGCGGTGGCCAGAAGAGGAAGGCAGAGAAAGCAAGATTAAGGAAAGGACTAAATATACTGGTTGGCACTCCAGGCAGGATATGTGATCATTTGAGGCACACACAGTCACTGAACTTTGCTAAAACAAGGTTAGTGTCCGGAATATGTATTAATTTATTTATTTGTATATAATTAAGTAAATAAAATAATGTTAAATAAAATTTTTAAATGATCTAGAAAGCTGAGTACACATGTATGTGTAAAAGTGTAAAAGCAAAAGCAGGTGGCTGTGAAAAAGCGTAAAAAGTAAGAAAAAGGCTTGTTGAATAGGAAATTATTGTTGAGCGCCAATTAATATGGAATTGATCATATTGCAATTAATTAATAAATACTTATCCAAAGAACTAGAGTAGGCTTTTTATTGGAGGCCGGATATAAAATGTCACTTCCTCATTATTCTATAATTTCACTAGCATATGACTTTATTAGTTTCCTACGGAGGTTTGGGCTTTCTACTAGGTTTTTTAAATTTTTCAACAAACATCCATCATCATTTTAACATTTTTCTATGTTTTTTTCTATATTAAGAAAAGAAAAACAAGAACAAAACATTTTCCAAACAAAGTATGCTACATGTTGATCCATACCATAGATATTATGGTTTGATTGAGTAAGGTCTAGGACCTACTGCGGTTAGACGGGAGCGGTTTGCAATAATTTTCTCTATTGTCATAGTCAGTGCCACCATGTATTTGTTGAGAGCAATATGTATTGTGGCTTTGGTTACAAAAAATAGAAAACGTAAACAACGCTGCCAATCTAGGTTGTGTATATCCACGAACTGTTCAAAGACATTTGAAAGGATATTTGTATAAAATGAGTAACATCATCTCGATAAATTGTTTAACTATTACAGAATGTCTAGTTTTGACGAGTCGGAAGACATAATCTTTCTGCCTATAGCACTGCAAACACAACTCTTCGTTGCGCACGCACAGCGGCGATCTGCACATACGTATGCTACCAATGATTAATATAGAATACAAAAAATTGTGCGTTTTCAAATCGCTAACTAATTGTTACAAGTTACGTTTTTAAAATCAGTCACTGAAAAACTCTTAGCGTGTTCACTTATATAGAAAGCCATACGTTACATTTTTTGGCAGTTCGGAACCGCATGCGTTTGATTGCAGTGTGTACTAGGTCTAAAAGATATTCAACATGTATTCGGACTTACAGATTTGTAATAAATTGAATTATAAATAATTATAAATATTTGGAATGGTTTTGGTAACTCGTTTTTATATTCTTATAATTTGTATGTATTATGTATATGTATATATATATACATATACATATACATATATATATACAGGGTGTCCAGTGGCAGATTTCAATGTTTGAAAAATTGTAAAAAAAAAACTACACCTCTACTATTAGAAAGTAGGTTTATTTTAACTTTATAACAAATGCGGATTTAATTTTTTAAAAACCACGTTTTCCAAATGGCGGCCATCGAGTCTGACACACTCTTCGAGTCTAGCACGTATGTTTTCAAAAACACATTTGCAGAGCGACTGGGGTATCAGTGCTCGGATTTGTTTTGTAAACAACGGATTTTAAGTATTCCCATAAGAAAAAGTCACATGGGCTTAAATCGGGTGACCTAGGTGGCCACGGCACGGTACCGTTTCGGGATATGTTTTTTTCTGGAAATAACTGCTGCACTGCATTCATGGACACATTAGCAGTGTGAGCTGTGGCCCCGTCCTGCTGGAACCATGTGTTTTGGTTGAAGGATGGACTATTCTGTAGTTCTACTCTGAAAAAGTCATTTAACATCTGGGCATATCTCTCCGAATTCACAGTTACAGTTTGGCCACGTTGATTTTCAAAGAAATAAGGCCCTATGATTGCAGATGCAGACATGGCACACCAGACTGTTACTTTAGGCTTATGTAAAGGCTCTTGATGCATTTGTCTTGGGTTGTGGACATCCCAGTAACGAAAGTTCTGCTTATTCATATATCCTCCAATGTGAAAGTGAGCTTCGTCACTAAAGAATATGTTACCCATCTGGGTAGCAGTACGAAATCTCAACAACATCACCTCCGCGTAAGTTTTTCTTAATTCAAAGTCAGAATCGTGTAAATCTTGAACAATTTGAATTTTATATGGATGGAACTTGAGCTTTTTTCGCATTATTAACTGTAAAGTTGATTTCGAAATTCCCAATATCGATGAACGTGTACACAGTGATAAACGGGGATTTTCAACGACAAACCATAACAGGCTCGACATTTTCATCCGTGGCTACCAATGGTGTAGGTCCTGGCCTGGGCCTATTTAATGTTGATCCTGTAGCTCTGAACCTTGCTACCCATGACTGAATGAGGTTGATCGATGGTCCATCACGTAATCGACGAATACTGTAACGATTATTAAATCGACGGCGTGCTACAGACAGTGAAAATCCACTCGAAATGTACGCCTCGACGGCAAAAGCGCGGCACTCTCCACTCCACTGTTCCATGGCTACTAAAACATCCGCACCGCTTGTGCTTCTAACGACGCTCCCTGCGCCCCTTTTATGTGTTGCGTTCAGAAACTATGTTTGTTCAAACTTTGAAATCTGGCACTGGACACCTGTATATATATATATATATATATATATATATATATATATATATGTATATATATGTAAATATATATATATATATAATATATAAGGGAATAAGTGTTAGCCAAAGAAAGATGCTATTTAGATAAGTTGTCGTTGAAATAAAACGTAAAACACACCCTTTTTCTAATTGAGTGCAAAAAAATATTACACATAACTCTTTTTAACACACCCAATACTTACCCGGGCATATAGATGTCTTTGCAGCTGTTGGCAGGTTATTCCCCTGAGAATAATTATGAACATTATTTTCTAAAAAAAGTTATCTTTTAAATTTTATTTTAACGACAACCATTTTTCAGTCAACGAATAACGTCTTTCTTTGTCCGACACTTATTCCAGGACACATTTATATATATAAACTCAGTTTTTCACGGGTGGGATTTGAAACAGCCAGTTTTCCAAATTATTTCTTTTCAGAATTTGAAGTAAGATAGCTTTTGCCTTTATCGCCTCTCATTTGTGAAACGGCCAATGTTAAATAATGAAAAAACCTGTCAAGCATGAGTGGAACTTGCACTATGAGGGTTCTGTACTACAAATTAATGATTTTCAAATTTTTCCTTGACTTGTGCTTGCTTCTTGCCAAATTTCATGATTCTAGGTCAACAGGAATAGGTTTTATTTACTTGTGAGTGTCAATAAATGCAGCATATATAGCCGTATTTTTAGGGTTTTTATTGCGTTGACTTGAAGCTTGATTCTTTTACAGCTTATGGGGACCGTACAACTAAGTATTTTATATTAATTTTAACTTGATACCTCCACATGTTCCAGAGAAAAAGTGTCTTGATTGACAGACAGGCAAACAAATTGAGAACAAAGTGATCCTATAAGGGTTTCTTTTTTCCTTTTGAGGTGCGGAATCCAAAACTCTGTAGTATTAGAATTTTATCTAAATTTTATTGGAAAAGTTATTGCTCTAAATCTCGTAGGTTTTGCGAAATTCATGACCTATGAATGATATATTATGCCATATGTTTACATGGTGAAAAATAATATTAATATTTGTAATTAGTTTATCAGAAATACTGAATATATTTGGCGTTAATTTTGTAGAAATTCATTATTCACAATTAAATGAAACTAGTATTATTTCTATTTTCTTTAATTTCTTTACCACGACCTAGGTTTCGTTGTATTACAACATCTTCAGGTGGGATATTAGCAAAAATTGAGAAAGAAATCTTTGCTAATATCCCACCTGAAGATGTTGTAATACAACGAAACCTAGGTTGTAAGAAAGTAGAAATAACACTACATCACTTAGTTTCATTTAATTGTGTATCAGAAATACTATAACTAATTAAATATTAGTATGTGCCTACTCTATGTTAATATGTGGAACCCTCATAGTGCAAGTTCTACTCGCACTTTACTGTCTTTTTAAAAGGGTAAAATATCTGCACGGTAGTTTATGTGACTGTTCAAATGTGCACTACGGTTTTATCATTTATATTCTTCTAGAAAGAGAAAAGTAAAATATTTTTATCTTATTATATTATTAGTTGCAAGGTATAGATCGCACTGGAATTTAAAAAAATATGCTTTTTAAGTATAATTATGGTGTTTAATTACACATACATAGGTAAGAATTTAAACCTCGTCTTCTTTTTAATACAGATGTCTAGTCCTAGATGAAGCTGATCGTCTCTTAGATATGGGGTACGAAAAAGATGTCGCAAGTATAGTTAAATCTTTGGACGATCACAAGTTAAATAGCACATACGATCCTATGGCGCTGATGAAGCAAACAGTGAACAAGAAGATGACTTTTCAAGAGGATGAAACAGAGAATAAGGCTGATGATAAAGTTAATGTGGAAGATGATAAAGAGACTGGAATGGAAAATAGCGGTAGTAACGCTAGGCATCATTTGACAGAGGTTTTTCATTCGGACAGAAGACAAACGGTGTTGTTGTCTGCTACGCTGACAAAGGTTGGTCATAACTCTTGATATTTTGTTAGTTAATAGTTTCAAGCCATTGATTATATTATATTTATGTTAAATCTGTATATATATATATATATATACCCTATTTTAATGTAAACTAAAGCTTTAAGAGGTGTGCATACACCGGGCATAGTACGGTATCATCAAAATGATATGATATGACATGGAGATTTACAAATGAATTTCTTATTGATATTTGGATATTCAGCGATACGAGTAGCGAGTAGCAAGTTCAGCGTTTTCCAAAATTTTTTTTCAAAGCAGTTCTGTTTATGATAATTAAATGTTTAAACATAATTGTGATTGAGAAAATGTTGGAAATAATAAAAAATTTTATAGGTTACTTTCATTAAATTTTTTTGAACGGAATCCAAAAAGAATTCTTGTCATCCAAATCAAGAATTCTTGTCAACCAATACCTGTGTATATATTATTTATTGTATATTATAACACAGTTTTCTGTCACAGTGCGATGAACGGCTGTTAATTTCTCCCCTTAACAAAATATCTGATATATAAATTCATTCAACTGTTCTAATAATGTGTTTCAGTCCTCAATGATTCTACTTCTACTGATATTTTATTCTTATTTAGAATATAAGTGCTATATTATACTGATATTTACAATTATTAATATAAACAGTACATTAAAAAAAATCACTAAAATTCATTAGCATAAACACATACAATACATGATTCTTTCACTAGGTTGGAATACAAGATATCCAACTAGTGTCGTTATGTATTCCATTATTTATGGTTTGTGGTATTTCTAAATATAATCGCCAATTGTAAGCATAAAAATGAGCTTAATTGTCTTCTATTATTTGTTTTACTTTCTTAAATTTTTTTATCAGTCATGTTATTTTTAAGATAATAAGAATTCCATCACTGACCTTATTTGTGCCTCATAAACTTGCAGTAGTTGGATCAGAGTGACGTACTATTTTTGAGGCGACAAGACACTTGGTTTCAGCTTATTTGTACCTTAAACTCTATAAAATGACGATAATTAAGTTCATAGTAAATAGCCACCACAAACAATAAGGCTTCTTTGTTTGGTAAGGAAAAGAGTAGACGTTTAAGCTCTTTCGGTAGGGATTAGAGATTTTCTCACATTGAGATTTTTAATTCCTCGCCCTGGACTCGGTTTTTTTTACCTTGTTGGAGTCTTCGACATTTTTATTATAAAACTTATGTTCTTTAGGTCATTATATTTGACTTTCTTATTATTATTATTTGGCTTTCAGTTAGAGTATTATTATTTTGATTTTGGTTGTCAATTATATTGATTTAAATTTGTATGCGTATGTTTACTTTGAGTTTGAAATGTTTTTAATAATTTGTTCTACCAGGCAGTAGAGAAATTAGCTGGTCTGACGATGGTTGAACCAGTCTTCGTAGACACCTCGGAGGGCAGGACTCCTCTCATAGCCGACTCGCTGCAGTCTAATGCCAGTTTTCTGGACGAATCATCAGTTCCAGCCACAAGCGAGACAGTTGAGGTGGAAAAAGAGTATGAGAGTGCCGGTGAAGAAGCAGATACCAGTGACGAAGAAAAAGCAGAGGAAGAAGTCAAAGTAGTAAAAGGAGTTGCAGAAGTTAAAGAAATAAAAGTAGAAGTAAAGGAGGCAGAAAATGATGATGACGTTGAAGAGAATTATTGTGGTAAGTTTGTTTTAATTTTTTTTCATTTAGGTTTTTTAAGATCCTATAATCAATGGAGACAAAGAAATCATAATTTTTTACTTGTTTGCCTATTGCAGTCAAATCTATTTTAAATGGATTTGATTAAAATGTTATAAAATTTTTGGAAAACCGTATACAATTGTTTTTTTTAATATGCTAAAACTTACACAATGTTAAATTATTGTGTGTTTTACAACAGTCAAAGCGGCAGCAGTCAAAACCAGTCATTGTAGACAGTACTGATGTTTTCTTGTTTATTTTTTAACAATTTAATTTGGTGATATGTAAAATATAGTCTGCAGTATCCTTATAATGAATGTAGACATCTGCCTTGGCGTACAGCAGCGTATGTCTATAAAGCCATGTTAGAGTAGATATTAAAATAATTAATAGATTTTTATTTAAAAATGTACGGTTTATTTGTTTCCTACAGTTTTTATAATGGGTATGATCAGATGTAATTCCCTTCAACTGCAACCGACATTGTGTTTGATCATGCTTTTTTAAAATGATAAAATAGTTGTGTTGAAAACCCCGTAGTCTTGGGTTTGGTAACTCTATGTTTTTAACTGTTAAGTCAAAGGACAGAGCCACTGTCTCAACAGACAAAACTGTTTTACATTTAAATTGAATCTATGCGTTTTTTCTCTATTTTATTAAGTATTGTTTATATTGTACTTTAAATTATTGCACTTTTAGTGCTTGCACATTCTTTAAGGACGACCTGTGAGTTTTTTTTTAACTAAATAAATTTCTAGTAAATACATAATAAATTAGAAAAATCTCAATATTTTTCATAGGTTTAAAGTCATACAATAATGTTTAATTTATATTTACTCAATTGTTTTATAGACAAATGGACATAATTTTTCGATTTCGTATCAAGATAATACGTACTTTATTACTCTTTGGAATAATGAAAGCACAAACAAGATCTGTTTAATAATTTTTACGAAATACCTGTGTAAATAGATAGATTTTTATTGTACTCAGTACATCAAGAATTCTTTTTCGATCTACTGAGTCATTATTTGTAGTAGAAAAAAGTATATAAAGTAATTAATTTGATCTCTCGTCTTTAAGTTCATTTTTCAAACTCTTTTTTCAGTTGTTTTATTATAATTTATTTCATGAAGTGTCCATTAAATAATATTAATATGTAGCGTTTCAAAATGTATCTACATTAATATTACAATTAATGTACGCAGATCTCTTTAACTCAAATATTGATTTTGTGATTATGATAATTTTTTTACTGAATATTAATTACTGTCCCCTAAGTCATATAGATTACCTATTTTTTGTTTTTTCAAAAGAAAACTGATCAGTGATCGTAAAAGTGAAATAAAATCGCAGAAATATTTACGCGGGCTAAATAGTTTAAGATAGATCAATATTAAGTTTGGCGGAATCTGAGATTGTCTGTTAGAGACTATCAGAGATTGGCTGTTAGAGATTATCAGAGATTGGCTTTTAGAGATTATCAGATTGGGTTTTAGAGACTATCAGAGATTGGCTTTTAGAGAGTTTCAAAGATTGGCTTTTAGAGACTATCAGAGATTTACTTTTAGAGAAGACTATCAGAGATTGGCTTTTAGAGACTATCAGAGATTGGCTTTTAGAGACTATCAGAGATTGGCTTTTAGAGACTATCAGAGATTGGCTGTTAGATACTATCAGAGATTGGCTTTTAGAGACTATCAGAGATTGGCTGCTAGAGACTCTCAGAGATTGGCTGTTAAGAGACTATCAGAGATTGGATTTTAGAGACTATCAGAGATTGGCTTTTAGATACTATCAAAGATTGGCTTTTAGAGACTATCTGAGATTGGCTTTTAAAGAGTATCAAAGATTGGCTTTTAGAGACTATCAGAGATTGGCTTTTAGAGACTATCAGAGATTTACTTTTATAGACTATCAGAGATTGGCTTTTAGAGATTATCAGAGATTGGCTTTTAGAGATTATCAGAGATTGGCTTTTAGAGACTATCACAGATTGGCTTTTAGAGAGTATCAAAGATTGGCTTTTATAGACTATCAGAGATTGGCGTTTAGAGACTATCAGGGATTTACTTTTATAGAATATCAGATATTGGCTTTTAGAGATTATCAGAGATTGGCTTTTAGAGACTATCAGAGATCGGCTCTTAGAGACTATCAAAGATTAGCTTTTAGATACTATCAGAGATTGGCTGTTAGAGACTGTCAGAGATTGGCTGTTAGATACTATCAGAGATTGGCTTTTAGAGACTATCAGAGATTGGCTGTTAGAGATTCTCAGAGATTGGCTGTTAAGAGACTATCAGAGATTGGTTTTTAGAGACTATCAGAGATTGGCTTTTAGAGACTATCAGAGATTGGCTGTTAGAGACTCTCGATGTTTTTCAATTTTATCACAAAACAATTGAACACAATTTTTATCATCAAATAATTTTGTAAATATTCAAAAAAATTATTAATTATTTACAAATAAAGTTATCCAATTGGTGTTTTTAAGATGTATTAAAGACTGCAGATGTAATTGAAGTTCTGTATATATTTTGCTAATATATTATTAATTTAAAAAAAATTCTTAAAGATCAATTACTTCGACGGGTGATTACTTTAATTTTATTATCTTTCCTAGGTTTAAAACCGTTTTGCGGTAAACAATTCAGCGATCTCTTCGTTCCAGACTCCGATAGTGCAACATCAGTAAAAAAATCCAATCCATCATCGACAAAGCCGCCGGTCGAACAACCGAAATCGGAATCCCAAGCAAAATCGGAAATACCAACAATACCAGAAACGCCAACAAAACCGGAAACGGAAAATCTTAACCCGATTTCAGAATCCGATTCGGACTCCGACTCTGATTACGAGTACTATAAAGTTCAGAAAAAACTTGCGAAGAAAGCTGGTAATCAGAAGAAAGAGGAGAACGTCGTCGAATTCGACGACTCCGAATCTGAGAATGACGACGAAATTTCAGAAACCGAGACGAAAATAGAAGAAACCGTTTCTGAAAAGAGAGTTTCGAAATCGGAAACTAATTTCAAAGACGCCCTACGCACTGCTATTGATGAAGATGAATACGCGTTACCGGAAACCGTGAAGCAGACCTTCATAATAACGCCGATGAAACTGAGGCTGGTAACGCTCTGTGCCATAGTGATAGAACATTGTGTTATGAAGAGCAACAGCGGTAAGATGATTGTCTTTATGGCGACGCAGGACATGGTGGATTACCACTGCGACCTTCTACAAGCTGTATTAACGGGCGCTGCTGGGAGAAAAAAGAAAATTGTCACTAAGAAGAGCAAGCAAAAAGAAAAAAGGAAAAAGGATTCTGATGTTGAAGTAGACGACAAAGAAGAAAATGTGAGTGCCTTTTTTTTAAATAGTCATTTTGATATGGAATATTTTTCTTGTGGTGATAAATTATATAGATTACTGCGAATAGGTTGGTTACACCAGTTTATACCATGCACTAGTTTATATCATGGCTTCCTTCACCTGTATATATACATAGACACACGAACAGGCACACGCACACGCACACACTCACGGTATAATTTGGTTAAACAATTGGGGCAATAAACAAATCAGGCAAGAACAAACGTAGCAAGAAAAAATTAAAGTGAATGTATTTATTTCCATTTTGCGAAAACTGAAAGATATAGAGAACATGTGACATGCGAAGCCAGGTTATATTTGATCAATATGTATAGTATTCTAATGAAACAAAAATATATTTCTAAACTGATCTCCAAACAGGCTGCTAGCAGGTCGGAGTCGGAAGAGGAAGAGCAAACGTTGGCCAGCTCGGACTTGGAGATGGAACTCACTGACTCAGTGAAGATAGTCCCAGTAGAGCTGGAGTTCTTTAAGCTGTACGGCTCCATGGCACACGAGGACAGGATCGATGTCTTCAAGGAGTTTAGGCAGGCGAAGTCGGGCGTTCTGTTCTGCACGGTAAGTTAACTGTGATACGTTTTGGATTTGAATGTTAAGTCGTCTCAGAAAAGATGATGACCATCTTCTATACAGACGTGTATTTGATTTCTTAAAGTTCCGTATTTAGTCAGCCGATTTTAATAAATTAAAAAAAACCGAGCTGCATAAAATGAAACACAATTTTATGTTAAACTAAATTACGAGCAATAAATCCAAATTTTTTAGTTTTTGATCAGTTTTGGCTACATTGCGCTATATGCGGGTAGCACTGAAAGTTTTTAGAAATGGCCATTTATAATGGTAATAAACAAATTAATTCAAATTTCGAAGATCGGGGTACTTCATTTGGTATTCGCTGGAATTCATATTGACATGATACATGCAATTTGAAAATTGTGTGTATCGCGTCACGATGAATTTAACACGAGACAATTTTCATTCAATATTTTTTTTATGATTTTCCTTGTGGTCTCAACCAGTAACAAAAGTTACGGTCTACTTTGATTGAACGTTGTGATGAAGCCATATCCCGTACTACTGTTTACTACTTGTTTTATGAGTTCAAACGTGGTCGTAACGATTGAAGTGATGATGTGATATAATTACCACGTACGAATTTCATTCAAACATTTTTTGACACACCTGTATATTATAATAACAGTTAAATTTATTTATGAGCTTCTTTGGCCACGGCTCCGTTCGTGTGGAAGTGGTAGTATTCACAGTTTCCGTAATTGACGATCGAACTTGAATCTCACACTGATAGAGAATGATCCCCATCTCCTTCACCCCGCTTCATCGCCGCCGTCTATAGGGCTTTAGGCTTACCAGCATTTTAGGCCATGCTACACAAACATGGCTTCCTAACCTGAGTATTATAACTAACCATAACACGGCGAAACTAATTCAAAGCCATCCAAATAGTCGATTTCTGCAACACTTTCCTAAAATATCTTCAACGTCAGGCCTAAAGGTATGAAATAAGCTAAAGGATATGATTTACGTTTTCGTGTAACACTGATGCGGCTTCCCGATTGCATTTATTTTAACATCCATTAAAACAAATGGGACGTGGAACGATTGAAAAGACTAAAAAGCTTTTTAATAACATTAAAAACAATCAAAAATGTTCGAGTAGCTTCAGTCCGATTATACTGGCCGGAGTGTGTGCGACAAGCGCGCCTTCTAGCGACGTCCGGTTGGCCGTTTCCGGGGGTGACACCTTCCTCCCCGCTGCCGGCTTCCGGTCGCCATTGCGGTCAGTTTTGGGGCTCTTTGTTTTAGGGACTTTAATATTTCCAATCCTGTGACCGGGCTTCGCTGTGGTTTATTACGTCTGGCTTTTAAGTTTGTGTTTTTCAGAAAGGCAAAATTGGCAAATGGATGCTTTGGAATAAAGGATGTAAGCGTGGTATGTCGTCGTGCGGTAGATGCTATTTAATAACTGTGTGGAAAATTATGTATGTTTGATTTTGTATTAAAATTGTATAAGATGTTAACCCGTCTCGATTCGAATTATTGTATTTTTGACTCTATCTGTCCTTATTTACGAATCAACTAAACATATGAGATCGCCGAGAAAAGGCTTGATATTAAAAGAATAAAATATAATTTTTATAAATCTGGTATTTTTTTCAAATTTAATGAAGCAAATAATTCGGCTATTGACAAATTAAAAGAACAAAAATAAACTACAATTTGTAACCATGATACAAAACAAAAAGGTTATCTTCATAAACGCCCATATACATGATACGCGTATTATTGTATATGCGCATATACAATATACAATAATACGCGCATATAGAAAAGAACAAAAATAAACTACAATTCGTAACCATGATACAAAACAAAAAGATTATCTTCATAAACGCCCATATACATGATACGCGTATTATTGTATATGCGCATAAACAATATACAATGATACGCGCATATAGAAAAGAACAAAAATAAACTACAATTTGTAACCATGATACAAAACAAAAAGATTATCTTCATAAACGCCCATATACATGATACGCGTATTACTGTATATGCGCATAAACAATATACAATGATACGCGCATATAGAAAAGAACAAAAATAAACTACAATTTGTAACCATGATACAAAACAAAAAGGTTATCTTCATAAACGCGTATACGTTTTAATATGTCAAGAATTGTTAATAAGAAATAAAAATACAAGAAAAATTTAACGAATACGTAGCAAGCACTTTTAGAAACAATTATAAAAAGTAAATATATAAAAATAGTTGTAGCCATTGCCTAAATTAATTAAAAATATATTGCTAACTGACATTAACATCCGTTCTGTTGTCAAAATTAATGTTTTTCAGCTATTTATCGGGCTTACGAGTTTTATGGATTAGTATGTGTGTTTATCCTGTATATGGAGGATACGACGAGACACAACCTGCAATTTGTGTCATATAGCTGCTTCAAAGACACGACTTTATAAAATAGCCGGACTCTTTATAAAAAATGTAAGATTTTTCATTTATCTGATTGATTATTTGAATACAACTTTTAAGGAGCTTATTTTTCATTTTCTCTATTTAAAAGGTTCATTTTTATTCCTGTCACATCCGAGCCCAACACTATATGGACTTTTGCCAGTTCCTTTGTTCCTCAAAGGAAATAATCTTATTTTAAATTTTATTCCACCGTTGCATTAGATACGTACGAAGGGAAGTCCAAAAGCCCACTGAACAGAAGGGTTGCAAGTTAAATAAAATAATGAAACTATTTTTATTTTTCAGTATAATCTTCGTTAATATTAATACATTTATTAGATCTTGAAATTAATGTTTCTAAACCATGAAAAAATATTTTTTGACTTTGCCCTCAAAATGAGTTGAAATTGCCTTCTTCATCACACTGTCGTCCTTAAATTTTCTTCCTCGGAGCTTTTTTTTCAGGTTTGGGAACAAGTAAAAATTGCTGGGAGCTAGGTCGGGGCTATAGGGTGGGTGAATCGGCGATTCGAAGCCGAGTTTGTGAACAGCATTCATCGCACCTTTGCTTTTGTGAACCGGCGCGTTGTCTTGCAAGAGTAACACACTCCTAGCCAGTTGTCCGCGTCTCTTTTCCTTGGTAGCATCCTTCAGTTTATCCAATATGGTAACGTAGTACTCTCCAGTAATAGTGGTACCTTTTTCTTTATAGTTAATCAATAAAATCCCTTCACAATCAGAAAAAACCGTTGCCATTAATTGTGCAGCCGATTTCGAGACCTTAAACTTGTTAGGGGATGGAGTGCTCATTTTGTGCCTTGCATCGATTCTTGCTTGGACTCAGGCTCAAAATGATGAACTCAATTTTAATCTCCAGTCACAATTATCTACAAAATCGGCGTAGGTTCGTCAGAATTTTTGCTTTTACGGCAACGTAAGTCTTTTCGGGACCCATCTTGCATTCATGCTTGTTAGTTGTGCCAAGATGGTCATGTAAAATTCTCAAAATTGTTGTATCTTATACACCAACTAATGCAGAGAGTTGTTTTTTCTTCAGGCGATCATCTTCCAACGCAAGTTTTTCGACTTTTTCGACAATATCCGATGCGGTAGCTTTAATCGGCCGCCCTGGGCGTGGGTTGTCTTTAATCGAGTCTCAACCTTGTTTAAATAGACCATGTCACTTTGTAAACCACGGTTTTACCAGGGCAACGGTCTCTGTAAATAACTCCCATCTTATGATGGTTTGAGTATTTCCTTGCTCGGTGAGGAATTTAATCACAGCCCGTAGTTCGGTTTGCTTCATTTTCGCGATTCACTTCCGGATTTAATTTTTCAAGGGATAATTATTCATTAGAGAATGATGTTAGGGACTTGACATTTTTCTTATATACCTCTAATGAGTTCCTAATAAGCGGGATGCAGAGAAATAATGTATCCCCCCTCCCTTCCTCTTCATTCCACGAACTTTTGAACCTCCCCTCGTACGCTCTGTAGCTAGATTAATTTCTTCCTTTAGTTAACACTGTTTAAAGATAAATAGTTAAAAATAGCATAACATGCACACTGTACAGAGACTTAAAATTTTGTTTTTTGCTTTCAAACGAGCATTGTAACCGTTTAATCTAACATTTTGATGGGAATCTATTATCTCGCATTAATGGAATCTGAAGAACACCAAATTAAAACAAAATACATTTTTGTGCGCGCATTCGTGTATACGCGCGTTCGTCCGCCCGTATCTGTGCGAGCCAATGAATCTGGTTGAAATTATATTTTCTAATTTCTATAAATATTTTTAACCTCTTTTTTCATTTTATTTTTCTAACCTTAAAATTTAAGGCAGTTTACTGTTGTGTAGTTGTTATGGGCTCCAGGATTTCATTTTCAAGCTTCCAGCCCCATTCTTGAGGTTCTAAGTTCTTCCCTAGCCACGTTTGAATCTGGTAGTAGATACGATTGATATGTTGACGGGCTGCTACACTTGTTGGTGGAAGTGTTGACAATTGTACAGGTTTATTTAGTTTTGTTAATTTGATGAATTGCGTGTAGCGGAAATAATCAAGGTTGTCCTCAGATTTTGGAGCATTATATAATGCCAAAAAGATGCGCACTCCATTTTCAAATAAAGTTTGTACGGGGCAGTTTTCTTGTTGAAATACTTCCACCAGTTTATCCAAATTGGTAATTTTCTCCAATGCTCTAGTAACAGTTTTTTTTCCTTTTTTAAATAGCGCAGAAGTCGTGTCACAGCCACTAAATGCGTGTAAAAATAAAATGTGTTTTTTAATACGAGGATATTGGTCAAAACTTTTAGAAGAGTATATTTGTGTCTTAACATTGCCTTTGCCAACTTTTTTAAAATAAATTTCCTGTTGATGTGATTGAGTACGTCCAATTAAAATAACGAGCAAATCAATATCTTCTCCTATGATGACGACAGTGTTTTGTTGTTCTGATAAGGCAATAGCTGTGTTGATGATGAGAACATCAGCATCATCTGTGGCTTGTTTTGATGTGATATTAACAGTTTTTAATTTTTCAGCAAGCATGTCGATAATTTTTTTTTATTCGACTTATTTGATAAAAATTTTGCTTGGCTGATTGGCACAATCATTGTTTCGTCAAAACAAACTTCAAATGATTTTGAAAGTGCTGCAGTTCTTCTTTGTTGTTCCATTGCTTTAATATTTTTAGTATAGTCCGAATATCCGTCAAATACAACAACGATTTTCGAGCCATAATGTGTTTGTAAATATTTAATGTATTTATCTAAAATAATGGAGAAAGTATCGTCTTTGCTCCACACGACGCGATGCAGAAGAAATCCACCATCGACAACGTATGTTACATTATTTTCATCAAGATCGATATCGACAGGTACCATATTGTCATATAATGTCGCTTTCGTGGTTTTTCTCATGCCATTACTATCAAATAAAGATGTCGGATACGGGCTTAGTTCATATTGAAGATATTCTTGTAGATTACTTTCAAATTTTTTACTTACAGTTATTCTCTGGAAAAGTAACACTGGACCTACAGAGACTTTACAATCATTAATTTTGGCAGATTTGTTAACGGCTGAAAGCGGTAAAACCTTATCGACGCGTTTTAACTTTATCTATAGAAATGATCATAGGGTAGGGACAAGTATTTCCAGTTATATAAGTATTTAAAAATTGTGTAACTTTTAAAGGAAACATATATAATGTCGTTTTAACTTAAAATATAACTAAAATAGATAATCCAGAATTAATAATATACTATAGTTGAATAATTAAATATAAATAATTAATAATAAGTACAGAAATAATGGGCATTGCTTAATAATTATAATTTTTTTGTCAATAATTGACTTTATACAACGTATTGATAACCGTAACTCACGCTTGACCCTGCATTAGCTCATAAATGACTGTACGCTGCGCACTCTTCGCGCTCTACCTCAAAAACGGTTGATCGTATAAAAAAAAAGTTTAGGCAAAAGTTGTAGAGAATTTTATACTCTACAACTTTTATGATGGGTGAAAATATCATTTAAGCAATAGAAACGCGAAAAATCGTTTTTTGTGACCTTTGACCTTCAATATCTTAAGACGCGGACACGATAGCATTTGTGACTTTTGAGACAATATTTAGGGCGACAAAACAAAGGTTTTTACCAATTTCCAGCTTATTATCTTTCATTCCGAGGTTGACCCCTTTTTTACCTAATTTCACTGGGCTATGATGGTATGTAATTTATCGTAATATTTTATTAATTTTCACTGAAAATTAAATATCTTTCGCAAAATGTTTGAAAGTATTGTCAAAACTTTGTAACTTGCACGAGTGATGAATCGTTAAGTTACTGTTCTGTAATTAGGATATTATTTACAAGGAAAGAATAGATGTTATTTAGGGCATCGCTAGAAAATTTATTTTGTGGGAAAATAAGTTTTTTCCACAAAATACGATTTCTAGCCGTTTAAAATAATTAGATTTAATAAAAGCATGCGTGTGCTCTTTTTATTTTTATACTAAACAAATTATGTAGTAAATTAGTTTAAATGTCTATAAATATATTTATTAAGTCTTTGAATGCTTATTATATTGTTTGCAGTGATATTTCATAAAGTTTGTCTGTACCTCACTAAACAATGTTACAGGTGGCTCGTTTACAGTGGTCAAAATTTTAGTTTCAGGGTTACTTCCCTGGTTAAATCCCAGCTTTGACAATCATATAATAGTGTAGATATAACTACTGTGTCAAATGCTTTTGTCTTTAAAGAGACACTAATATTTTGTTTAGTTTAAATCGGGGGGGGGGGGGGGGGTAGGGTAGCCATCCGTTCTCTTTCCTGGGACACTGTTATGTTTTTAAAAGTACCTAGGAACCTCCGGGGACATTTTTAAAATATGTCGGAGGTTTAAAAGAAAGCTATTTTTTATTCACACATTGATTTAATCCACGAGCTTATGAAAGAAACAAATAAAAATTAGAGACTTTGCCTTAAATTGTTATGAGTAGTTATAACATTATAATAATATACTAAGATGTCTGTCTGACCAAAATTCGTTTTTACTGTTAATTTAATTTTAACAGTCGTTTACCTTAATTGTTGATTTTAGTCGGAGAGTTTAAATTAGGGGTGTAGATTTGTGTTGTATTTTTTTTATTGTTTGTGCAATAGATGAAACATTACAATTTTATTGTTTATACTAATATGTAATATTATTTGTTAGTGATTAGTAAGATAAATAAGACTTGATAAACAAAAAATGATTTTTATTAGTTTTATATGAATAATTTGAATTAATCTGTGCTCGTTTATTTTAATCTGATGTAATCATTTGCTTTAATAATTTGAGTATCCGGGGCTATAAACGAAATACCCGGGGTTTTTAACTCACCACTTTTAGTTTTCTAAAAGTTAGTATGGTAAACCTACGCGAGGACCTTCTACGTAACTTTTCAACGTAACCTTTTCTACATAACTTTTTCTACGCAACTCTTTTTTATTGTCATAACTTCGGAACCATTTAAGCTATCACTATAGACCAAAAACTAAATTGGTTGCAGGGTTACTGTCTATAACTTGTATGAATTAAATTTATGGCAATGGTTTCAGTAATTATCAAATTATATACATTCATGCAAACCTAGACATACCGATAATATTTTTTTTTAACGTTATATTCGTTTTAGTTATCGAAAATGCAAACAAGCATTAAACGCTGAAAATCACAGAAAGATATTACATATTATCTATATTTATGATACAGGCTATTATCGTTTGCTGACGAAGCATAAAATGAAAAAGGAAAATAAATAGCGGTTGTCATAGAGACTTGTCAAAAAATAAATAATTGGTTATATTTTGAAAATGTTATTAATTATTTTTAAATTTAGAGCAATTTATAAAACGTGTCAACATTGTCGATCGTCAAACGATAAAATGGCATTTTCATGAAATGACGTTAAAAGTTTAATCAGGCAAATTGCGAAAAAGTTTCTAGAAAAATGCGTTGAAATTTTGAATATATTTTGCGAAGGTATGTTAGCATTTATGCCATAGAGTTAATATATTACGAATTTATACTTAACATAGTATATTACCAGTTATATATGTAATAGCTCCATAGAATACTCATTTTTGTACTCGCAGAATTATTTTCGTTTCGGTTTTTCAAAATCGTGGGTTCACATGAAAAAGATCAGTGAACATAGACTTGGAACAAGTGTAGTTTAATAGTTATGACAGTTTCATTAGTTATTGGTAATTAAATTTAAGAATACTCATTGCAAATTATGTGTTTAGTAAAAAATAATTTTCAGTCTCGAGTATTTTGTTATAAAAATTGGTTTGAAAATGAATTCCCATAAAGTTTTTTAAAAGAACCGTAGAAGTGCGTCCCTTTTTGGTATAACTCTGGTTTAGCGAAAATACGAATTTCACGTATTTTTTGGTTTTAAATGAAAGAATGTACATAGAAAAAAGATTTAAAAAATTAGAGCTCGGACTTGATAATTTCATTATAACAATTTATTTGAAATGTGCACTTTCTATGGAGAAACGCCAGTCAGTTGGTTGTCGAATATAAATTTCATAACTCTCCTTACACGATCTATTTTGGGCATTTTCATATTTTTATTTTTTTGGGTTTGTTTTTTTTATATCAATTCCTCTTTGTATGTGCAAATTCAGTGTTTAGCGTTACTAAGAATGGTAATTAAATCGACAACTTATAACTTATACTTCCTTGGAAAACTGCCCTTTTGTGGAGGAACTTTTTCAAATCACTTTTTTTCAATAAAATAATTGCGATCGAGCCCTAAAATTTGGAGGTACTTAATTTTTTATCTATTTTCAAAAAAGGAGAAAAATTAGCTTTTTCGCTAATCCAGATTTGTTCTCCGTTTTTTATAATTTCTTTAAAGACTTAATTGCTATTCTTGGTAAAACTAAATTCTGAATATGTGATAAACACGAATTTATATAAAAAAAATAATAAGCGACAAAGAGAGGTTATTAGTTTGATGTTTGACAACCGATCGACAGCCGTTTCTTCGTAGTGAGAGCATTTTTAAAATAATTTGTTTTTTATTCAAATAATTGCAACTGAATTTTTTTTATTAATTTATGTTGTCTTTTAGTATGTTCTTTTTATTTATGCGAAGAAATAAGCGAAATTATCATTAGTGCTAAATATAAAATAGATCATGAATGTGATCTTTTGATTTTGGTAAATTACTTGATTGACTTTCAAGTAAATGTCTTTGATAAATTGATTCAACCACTTATTCAAGCCGAGCTAAGAAATAAAACAATTTACGTAATGCCGATCGATCTATAATAGGTCCAGGTTTCTACCATCTTCGAAATATACGTATGTTGCTTCTATAGTTTATGTCCTGTAACATTGGGAATTTAGTGAATGATCCGTGAAAAATCCTTATGTGCTTGATTATAAGACCCAGTTAACACCTGTCAAGTAAGAGCATAACTCGCACTATGGGGGTTCCGTATACCTTTAGGCTCTAATAAATATTTAAGGGTAGTATTTCTAATTAAATTATTTGCAAGTATTAAATTTTCACAACGTAAATATATTGCCTACTATACCTTCACAGGCGTAAAATCAGACTAATTTATAAAAATGTATAATTCCATATAGACTTAGAAATCGGATTATTGTATTTTATAAAAATTTATATTGTAATTTATTGTAATTTATAAAAATGTATAATTCTTTTGCTTTACCTCCCATTATGCCGACTTCCAAGGTTGTAAGTCGGCCAGAAGTGACTTATAACGTTTGATGATCAGTGAGTGAGATTATTGTATGAATAAAAAAAAAAAGGCTTTAAGGGCCATATCTCTTTTATTATGCTATTTTTGCATATTTTCTAGAGTATCATCATCATCATATATATTAATACGCTAAGGTTAAGATGTTACTCTCCCTTTTTAGAAAAAACCTCACAACTAATCCACATAAATTATATATCATTTTATAGATAATTGCTTACTCTACCGGCATCCACAACTAAACAATTTATTATTGCTATTGTTTTTGCAAATTAATTAATTATTAAAATTATATACACAAAACAGCAATGCTGCCATCTAACGGCTCGACGTCAATATGATTGACGGTCGGTAAAATTTTTGTTTAATTTCAAATCCACTCACGTATAAATAAAGTGGCACTTTAGCTCAATGCTTTTGATACTTGCGCCTCTATATGTAAATTTTAGTAAAATATTTGTTTGATCTGTCATCTGAGCTTCATAATGCAATAAAAACGTAATAAGCAGTGTGCAAAATTAGAAATGATTTGAATACCTGCAATCAATTTTGATTTATTAAATTGAGTTGAATAATTTATAATGCGAAGACTTCGCACGGGTCACGCTAGTCTTATTTATTATGCTATTTAAATATGAAAATTGTGCGTGTACATGTGTACGCGTTATACTATAACACATAAGTTATACTATTTACACATAATACAAGAATAACTTTATTTAGTATGCAAATAAATATTTAAAAATAAAATAATAAAAAAGTTGGAGCGTGATTATAAATACGATTATTAATTAATTAATAAAATAATTAAATATTAAAATTTATTTTCTCATACAGGGTAGTAAAAAAATTTATCATTTTGTCTATAATTACAATTATTAACATGTAATAAATATTCCTAAAAAATATATAACAATATAACACAATTATATTACAAATAGAAAAAAAATTATATTTTTGAAAGTACAGATATGATTTAGATTTGTATGTATGTAAAACACGTGTTGTGTATTTACAGTAACTAACATGAATATAGTATCAGTCCCTATATGCATGTAAATATATAGTTACCATTTTCATCCTGTCGATTTATGTTGCATCATCCTAAAATTTCACTCATTTTTTCATAATGCGCCGAAAGAAGTATGACTTAAAAAAATATTTTTTAATTCCTCATAATAAAACTCTTTCAGATGATTTAAATTAAAGAGGGGATCTCTTTAATTCTTATATGAATATTTTAACAATGTTAGCTAGTGGAAAATATGTGGGTTAATAAGATATATTACTATGCAAAATTTTAAGTTTCTACGTCGTATAATTTATGAGAAAATCGGCTGTGACAGAAACTTTGGAAAAATATGTGGATTAACATGATATATTACTATGCAAAATTTTAAGTTTTAGAAAATCGGCTGTGACAGAAACTTTGTGAAAAATATGTTGGTTAACAGGTATATTACTATGCAAAATTTTAAGTTTCTACGTCGTATAATTTATGAGAAAATCGGCTGTGACAGAAACTTTGGAAAAATATGTGGATTAACAAGATATAATATTATGCAAAATTTTAAGTTTCTATGTCGGATAATTTATGAGAAAATCGGCTGTAACAGAAACTTTGTGAAAAATATGTGGGTTAACAGGTATATTACTATGCAAAATTTTAAGTTTCTACGTCGTATAATTTATGAGAAAATCGGCTGTGACAGAAACTTTGGAAAAATATGTGGATTAACAAGATATAATATTATGCAAAATTTAAGTTTCTATGTCGGATAATTTATGAGAAAATCGGCTGTAACAGAAACTTTGTGAAAAATATGTGGGTTAACAGGTATATTACTATGCAAAATTTTAAGTTGCTACGTCGTATAATTTATGAGAAAATCGGCTGTGACAGAAACTTTGGAAAAATATGTGGGTTAACATGATATATTACTATGCAAAATTTTAAGTTTTAGAAAATCGGCTGTGACAGAAACTTTGTGAAAAATATGTTGGTTAACAGGTATATTACTATGCAAAATTTTAAGTTTCTACGTCGTATAATTTATGAGAAAATCGGCTGTGACAGAAACTTTGGAAAAATATGTGGATTAACAAGATATAATATTATGCAAAATTTTAAGTTTCTATGTCGGATAATTTATGAGAAAATCGGCTGTAACAGAAACTTTGTGAAAAATATGTGGGTTAACAGGTATATTACTATGCAAAATTTTAAGTTTCTACGTCGTATAATTTATGAGAAAATCGGCTGTGACAGAAACTTTGGAAAAATATGTGGATTAACAAGATATAATATTATGCAAAATTTAAGTTTCTATGTCGGATAATTTATGAGAAAATCGGCTGTAACAGAAACTTTGTGAAAAATATGTGGGTTAACAGGTATATTACTATGCAAAATTTTAAGTTGCTACGTCGTATAATTTATGAGAAAATCGGCTGTAACAGAAACTTTGTGGAAAATATGTGGGTTAATAAGATATATTACTATGCAAAATTTTAAGTTTCTACGTCGTATAATTTATGAGAAAATCGGCTGTGACAGAAACTTTGGAAAAATATGTGGATTAACATGATATATTACTATGCAAAATTTTAAGTTTTAGAAAATCGGCTGTGACAGAAACTTTGTGAAAAATATGTTGGTTAACAGGTATATTACTATGCAAAATTTTAAGTTTCTACGTCGTATAATTTATGAGAAAATCGGCTGTGACAGAAACTTTGGAAAAATATGTGGATTAACAAGATATAATATTATGCAAAATTTTAAGTTTCTATGTCGGATAATTTATGAGAAAATCGGCTGTAACAGAAACTTTGTGAAAAATATGTGGGTTAACAGGTATATTACTATGCAAAATTTTAAGTTTCTACGTCGTATAATTTATGAGAAAATCGGCTGTGACAGAAACTTTGGAAAAATATGTGGATTAACAAGATATAATATTATGCAAAATTTAAGTTTCTATGTCGGATAATTTATGAGAAAATCGGCTGTAACAGAAACTTTGTGAAAAATATGTGGGTTAACAGGTATATTACTATGCAAAATTTTAAGTTGCTACGTCGTATAATTTATGAGAAAATCGGCTGTGACAGAAACTTTGGAAAAATATGTGGGTTAACATGATATATTACTATGCAAAATTTTAAGTTGTTACGTCATATAATTTATGAGAAAATCACCTGTGACAGAAACTTTGACACCCAGATCCTAGAGAGATCTTATAAGGTTTCCGTTATTCAGTACGGAATCCTAATGAAGAGGGATGAGTTCTAGAAATTTTCCCGCCGAAAATTTTTAGTTTATGTGCCAAATTTCAACCTAATGGGAATAATTTCTGGGTAAATTTAGCCTAATTGAATTTTCCGGGGTAACCCAATAATAACGTCTTGTTAGATCATCAATTGACTATTTATATACGAAGTTTAAGCAAAGTTATTGTGCGTCGTTTTTGTCACTATCATCATCATCAGCTGGAAAATGCCCAGCGCTGAAATAGGTCTCCCCCATAAATTCATTTTAAGATCGATCTCGTGTTGCTTTCATCCAGAGGTTTTGCTGTGACCTTTACTAGGGCATCTATCTACCGTATCATGTGGCCGTATCACTACGTTAGTTATATATTTTTATTGTATTAGTTATACGTTAGTTATATATTTTTATTGCAGTTATACGTTAGTTATATATTTTTATTGCATTAGTTATATATTTTTATTGCATAAGTTATACGTTAGTTATATATTTTTATTGCACGAAGTCTTGCTGTTGAGGAACTTAATTTAATTTTTATTCTATACTGTTGTTTTTAATTAAGGACGCATGTGAAATTAAAAAAAATACCGGGTGATATTAATAAAGGGACTTCTCCCAATTATTGAAATTGTACAAAATTGTTCAATTTTTGTTTATGCGCTATTTTAATTGAAAGTCACACACGCGCGCTTACGTGCATACGCGTACGCTCTTTTTCAGTGTTTAGAGGTATAATGTTAAAATCCATTGACAACTCTATACTGAATTTTTGTCCGATTGTCATATTTTCATCATTAGTATGAATCGAAAGTATCCATGTTTTTTTATGAAAAGTGACGTCCTGTAATTTTTTCTAGTTGTGCTGAAGCCACTTATAACGATAGCGAACAATAAAAAAAAATAAAAAAAAAATAATAAAAAAAATGTATTTGGTCTCCTAATAATCGATCGTTTATATCGTTCTATTTCTTGTACATATATGCAAGACGTGTTCTTAATAATTATTATATTTTTAAATTGCAGACCATTAACCAATAAATTAATTCGCTCTAAGTCGATGAATCGACACAAAACATAGACAAACGCCCTCCCCCTCCATTTCTCTCTGGCACCATCATTTTTCGACCGTCGATGACATTTACCATTGCGTATAAACACGCGTCTCGGCATGACGTGTTTTCTGTATGACTCTAAAAGTTTCGTATTATTAGTTGTCATAGTGAGAGTTTAAAATGAAGTTTTCACACTTGTTAATATTAATTTTTGTATTACTCCCTACAGATTTACTAAACTTCGTCCAGTATTTGTATTTTGACGGCGGAGATGCTATTTCACTATTTTGTTTCTATAGAGTGCAAGCCTTAATATCAGTCCCACAAACACGCATTTATAAAAAGTAAAAACCATAAAAAACGCTATTAAAAAAGTGCTATTCAAAAAATACCGCAAAAGTATAATATGTTTTAAAAGCCCATCGAGGCTTCTAAGCCTAAAGCCCGATCTCAGATTCAATTAAGGGCCCGCCCGGTCGGGCAACTATCTCGCGTCATTGCGCGTAATCACTCGCCGCGGGGGGCGTCTACTGGTCTGATGCTCGGCTACCTGGGATATTATGGGAATCGAATTTGTGGTGGGCACAATAGGTGAGAAACATGAATACCTGTTTAGTATACGTTGGAGTATTGTATACCGATTCGCGTATTTGGTATTGCAATGGATGTCTGAATGAATACGAAGTAAATTTCGAGCAGTAATTGACACAGACAGAAACTAATTATAATTAAGTCCGTCATCTAATAATGAAATAAATTAACGTAATGAATGCGTTCGGTTTAAGAGAATGGTCTGTATTAATGTTTAACCTCTGTATCTTTCTAATGCCTCGTCGAAACTATGAAGTTATTAGGTTTTGGTAATAAGCACAGTGAAAGCTCATTAATCACCTGTTCGCCGTATAAAACAATTTCTAATATTGAGAATATATTTTGATTAAAACATAAATCTCTGGAATTTTTGTATAGAGAAAAATTTAGCATTTTTAGGGTTTTTTTAGAAATTATTAATAAAAAGATCTACGAAAAATAATGGGTACACATCTGTTTTTAAATTTAAACGTTTAAGTTTACACAGTTTGAGGATAATATGTATATTGAAAGTGTTTAACCCACCGGTATTGAATTTGATTCGTAATGACTTAGGGTATTTTTTTAATTTCGATATTTTAGAAACTAGATATAGAATGTTGCTCAAATTCTCAGTAGCTGGATCAAGACACACCTTTCCTAGCCGTAAAACGATTCACGGATTTAAACGAGTACAAAGTTTATTTAACCTGAAAAATTATTATTTTCTTGGTAATCTTGAAGGCAAACATGAATAATGTGCACAATTAAATGAAACTACGTGGTGTAGTATTATTTCTACTATCTTTAATTTCTTCACCACGACCTAGGTTTCATTGTATTACAACATATTCAGTTGGGATATTAGCAAAGATGCCTTCTTATATAATCTTTGCTAATAGCCCACCTGAAGATGTTGTAATACAACGAAACCTAGGTCGTGGTAAAGAACTTAAAGAAAGTAGAAATGATACTACACCACGTAGTTTCATTTAATTGTGAATAATGAATTTCTACAAAATTAACGCCAAATATATTCAATAAGAATAATGTGCTTAGCTATCACATGATATGTGTGAGATTCTTTTTCTTCACGATTTTCAAAATAAATTCATAAAAATATATTGTTATATTTGAAAAAAATATCATGTTTTGTCAATATTTGACAGGCAACTTCGATTTTCTTGCATCATTTTTAGAGTATAAAAAAATAACTTCGATATTATATTATAAAAAGCTACATCCCAACGTTTTACATTACTTTGTTATCTATTGAACAATTATGAAATGAATCGAGATGTTCGCCTTTGGTTAATATCGATAACCACAACGCCAGTGTAATAAATTTTCACCACAACGCCAGTGTAATAAATCTCCACCACAATGAAGCCGAGTGTAAAGGAGTCGTAGTTCTGAATCTGTGATTAGCTTTCTTATTTCGGAGGTACACATTATTTAATTATCTTAGTGGCAAATTTAAAGATTTGTCTGCTCACGACCTTGGGCTACGATCTGAAAGTTCACTCACCCTACTTGTTCCTAAACATACCTTCACCACTTACGAAAAATCCTTCACTGTCCAAGCAGCAAAAATTTGGAATCACCTGGATCCTGACATCAGGAAAATTACGTGTCTAAATATTTTCAAAGATCGAGTGAAAAAGTCCTGCCTCTCCTGAAACCATTTCCTTTGTGTCCTTGTCCTTTCCTGTCTTTTCCGTCCTAAATCGTGTCAATAGTTTTTTTTTACTTATACTTTTGTATTTTTTTTCGTCTAATGTACTATAAAGAATTTTCATTGTAAAATCTCTACAGTCTACCAACTAAATTTCAATATAAATTGTTATGGTTGACTGGAAGATATTGCTCATGTAGCAATAAGTCCGCCATATGTACTATACACAAAAGATTATAAATAAATACATATGTATATTACATATATGTGTATACAATAATATGAAAGCTGAAGTATTTTCTACCGTTTAATGTCCTTTTATTGCATTTTTGGAATGACGTTCCGTATCGCACATTACACACTTGGCGAGTCTGAAAAAAGTGTAAAATTTCGACCGACAATTATGCTACAGTATAAGCGTTTGCTTGTTACAAAGGTATGTCAATTTATAGGTACATTACTACAGTATAGACGTGCGACGTGCGCATCAGCTGCATTCGTTTAAGTTTGTGATCGTTTAAGTTTCTTTCGCATTTTGTGTTCATGGGGTTGAAAATATTTTATGTACAGTTAGTTATTTTTAATGTCGTAAAGAGTAATAAAATTATTTGCTAATGGTTTAATCATGTAAGTATGTATATGCAGTTGTTCTAATTTAACGGGAATAATCTGTATATTTTGCATGTCTGAAAATACGTTCAAAAAATATTGAAAATATTTGCAAAAAAAATAATTAGGGGTTGTAGGATAAGTGATAGAATGCATTGAGATCATTTTTGGAATTTTTGTATCTGTGTTTGTGCACGTGTCTCATAAACATTACTGATTCAATTCTGATGGAATTTTAAGAAAAATAAGGGTTCAACTTGAAGCAACATTTGTTTCTCGTTCCATCGCGATTTGTTCCCTCAATTAGAAGAAATGCGAAATTAACATTTTCAAAAATTCGTTAGTACAACAATAATAAAGAATTATTCGACGCGTAGTAATTACACAAATATATGGAGTACCTACGTTCATCAATAGGTGGCGCTACGAATATTTTAAATCATGCAGTTAAGTTTTCCACTTCGACAAATATTGGCGAAATGTCAAAGAATATTTATAAAAATAACATAATTTTAAATAATTATGCCAAGTTTTATTGTATTACTTTTTCTAGAGATAATTGGTTGTGACATATGAACGGATATATAGCCGAGTGTCTTCATAAGGCTTTGCGTCTTTATTTCTTGAGGTACGAAACTCGAAGATAATAACTCTTTTTGTATAGAGAATTTCCTCCTTTTCAGTTTGCTATTAATAATGTCGATACTAAAAAAGTAGCATAATTTGTTTTTGTTTTAGGATGTTGCTGCCAGGGGTCTAGATTTGCCGAAGGTGGATCTCGTTTTTCAGTACTGTGCTCCATCGTCTGCGACTGATTATGTTCATAGGTAAATATTTTTTAAACTTTTTATCACATTTCTATTAAGAGTAGAAGTTATTTGATTTGGAACTATGAAGTGCCTGTGAAAATTGCGTTCGGGGATTACTGTATTTAAATCTCTACCTGTTACTTCTGAACTTATAGGAACTATTACTGACGCCGTACTCGTGACGTAACATACAATTGGCGCGGACAACGTGGTTTCTATACAATGGCAGTAACGCGTAGTAAAGCATAGGGTATTTTGTGTACTGAGTCGGTCCATAACTGTCAGCTTTGGTCTCACAAGTTCGGTCGTCTTTCTTATGCTTAATAATTGTGTTAGAGTAAGCTGTGAGTTTTGTAACTTGCGTAAAGTGTAGACATCTTTCTTTAAATATTAGGCAACGAGTCAGCGTCTTCTTTCTTTCTTACGTCTTTATTTTTATACAAAATTTGATCTATTCTTTGTCTTTTTCACTTTTAATAAACCTTTTTAATGTTTTATAGTAGTGTAAAAATATTAGAAATTGATAACCAATAAGAATCTTTTTTTCCCGATTCTGGAGGTATTCCGCCTTTTCAATGTGTAATTATATTATAATAATTACAAGAATCGTATATTTAACGAATATTTATTATTATTAAAACTAATTTATCATCATCATCATCATCATCATCATCATCATCATCATATATATTAATACGCTAAGGTTAAGATTTTACACTCCCTTTTTAGAAAAAACCTCACAACTAATCCACATAAATTATATATCATTTTATAGATAATTGCTTGCTCTACCGGCATCCACAACTAAAAAAAATATTATTGCTATTGTTTTTGCAAATTAATTAATTATTAAAATTATATACACAAAACAGCAATTTAATTTCAAATCCACTCACGTATAAATAAAGTGGCGCTTTAGCTCAATGCTTTTGATACTTGCGCCTCTATATGTCAATTTTAGTAAAATATTTGTTTGATCTGTCATCTAAGCTTCATAATGGAATAAATAATGCGAAGACTTCGCACGGGTCACGCTAGTTATTATTATTATAAGATACATAGTTTTTCATGTAAAGTTATGTAAGCCAAAGTAAATTATGTGTGAGATATTTCCGTTCGCTGCCAAACGGTATGTAAGATGCGAGCAATACAGTAGAAGAATCTCTGTCGTTGATGTTGTTGCTATGGTGGTACATGGACGATTTGATTTCAAGCTTGCGCGTTATTTTTGGTCGTGTGATTTCTTTTGAGACATTTTCATCTGTGACTTGTTGTTGTTAAATATTTGGTTATTTATTATTACTTTTCAATTATTAGAAGAGTAGTTGTTATTTTAACCGTTTTAGTACCATTGTTTTTTACTCATATATACTTAAAAATGCCAAAGAAATATTTTCTTTTTGACGTCATTTACCCTTGTCTCGAAAAAAAACTGTATCTCTTCCAAATATTATCCAATTTTAATAATTTTTTCAGTGTTTTCTTAATAAAAACTTGTACTAGGGTAATAAAATACAAAGAAAATTGTGGAAATATATATTGTAAACAAAAATTATAACAAAAACTGAAATTAAGGTCACATCGTCATTTTCGCAGTCCAGTACATCCTCCGTATCAGCAAAATAATTGTTATCGTCACTATTATCACTATCACTCAAAATTAGCATTACGCCAAATTGTGAGCACATCACAATGTCACTCCCACTATCACTTTCTTCGCAACTAGAAAAACGATCATTTCCACTCGAGTTCTTTCGTATTCTAACATTATGGGTTAAACATTTTCTTTTCCTGGATCATTTTTATATTGTAATTACTAATAATATTATAATTTGAACTTTATGTAACACGTAGAAAGATAAAAAATTAGCGATGCGAGCTAGCGACCTCCCCTACCGCGCGCTAAACGAGCGCCATCACGCTCGTGGAATATTTAGTTAGTACGCGCACGAGCGCGATGGCGCTCGTTGGCACTCAAACGGTTAAAGAAACTCGTGCAGTGAAGTATTTGTAACAGCGTAATTTTTTCACAAAATGTTCTATCTTTTCTGAATATAATTTTGTACGTGCTATGGTAATAATATTGCATGTAGTTAATTTAATTATATCATAGTATTACGTATACAGCATGTTTTAATGAAAGTCGTTTCCATGTCCAGGGTGGGTCGAACGGGTAGGGCGGCACGTGCTGGCTCTGCCACTCTGCTTCTGCTGCCGAGCGAGGCTGAGTTTGTAAGACATTTGGAGGAGAAGCGAATAAGGTATGGATGTAAAATCGTTTTTTTAATTCGGATGTAGGTTATACTCCAAAACAGTGAGCTTATATTTTTGCCGAGTGGTAATTTTGAGAATTTTTCTGTTTCAATATTTACAGACATGAAAATATTATTTGTATATATTTATTTTTATTTATTATGTACTTACTATTTCTGTAAGATCCTACTTTATGATCAATTACAAGATTAACTTCTTCTCCGTGTATTGTTATTCTAAAGAGGAGACCGTGTGACGTATTGACACTAACGAACGCTTATTGTCTCAACATAACTACGATTGAGAGTATTGCCAAAATTAATATAGCTAGGTTTATTTTAATAAGCGTCTGCTATACTCTGATGGGCTATACATCAGTCGCTCGTTCTCCACATCAACGATTGATTCATATTTCACTACATATGAACTTGCACTGCTGTGGCAAATAGAAACCAGTTCAAAGAAAAGTGTGACATAGAGACAAATAACGAAGCCTTATGAGGCTTTAGTTTTTATTTTTTGAATAACGGATTTGTATATTTCAATCAAAGATTTTTCCTAATAGGGATTGTGCAAAATGCTATCAGCGCCGTTTGGTGGTAAATAAAAAAAATATTTGGATAGTGTGACGTCATTTTCCATGCAAAGTCCTCATAGCGTATACAAAGTGTAACAAAAAAAATCTATTAATCACGTAGGCAATTTTGTACGTCAAACTGGTTTTACAAAAACAATGGTTTTTGAAAAAATCATTGTCAAAGTTGAGATTCCAACGAAAGTAATTAATTTTTTTTTACAGTAACGCGTTTTTCTTTCGTTAATACGTTAATAGGTTCACGTTTTTCTTTCTATAGGTTGTTCTATGACGAGGGGGTTCATCGCATCGTGAAATGAAAATTATGAATAAATGCTTTTAAAAAAATATTCGTGGTGCATTTTGCATACATTCTTTCATCAAAACTGTCCAGGTACTCGTAGTTTGCTAAGACAATAAAGTTTTTCTTTTTCCAAAAAATATTCTTATCCTCATTCGCAACGTGACTATTTTTTTACATTTCTGTTTTCTATTTCTACATTCAATTCACGCCTATTAAGGTTATGTTTTGACATAAATATTGCTATCTCTTTCGGGATAAAATCATTTCGATGTTTAAAATTGTTTTTGCAATTTTTGTTGTCTAAAATTGTTATCAGATGTTTATAGTTGACAGTAGCATCTTGGCCACAAATTTGAATTACTATTTTAGAAATAAATTCTGTCACATTCGTGATGTGGTTTAAAAACAGCGATATTAACATTGACGTATGCGTAATCAACATTTACTTATTTCTACCACCAGTGGCGCTGTGAACGTTTTTGACGTGTATGAAGTGCTTTAAAATGACGACTTGACCAATTTAACCATCTAAGGAAGGTACAGACTTTAAATTTTTTTTATATAGTCCCATGAGAGTAATCCTGGGGCCAACTTAGTTCCAACGTGATATCTAAAACGGTTCTGAAGTTATGATGATGTTGGTATTGGTTTCCGCGGAGCGTGTTTACGTGCTCCTATTTTTTCAGGCTGTGGTACCAACACATACGCGTTGTGTTTTTCATGCTGTGTACTTAATGCAGTTCAAATATAAATCACTTTAATGCAGCTCAAACATGCTTCTAGATTACAGTGTAATCTAGAAATATTTCTGTACGGAACTATACAAATCTCTACGGAAACATACATAGTTTAATCTTTGATTAGTACTTAATATATTTCCTTGTGTGATATCTACATTTTTATTATACTCCCTAGCGTGCCATCTATAGTGCAATAATAAAACCGATTTTAGAAAGCACCATCTATGATGCGATAGCAGAACCTTGGATTATCACAACCTTTTTCGATGAAATTCCATACGGCCTTGTCTATGGTTCATTATAAAAACCATTGATTAATTATAAATGTTCATACTTTGTTTCAATTTTGTTTTAAATAATCTTTCTAAAGAAATCCAAAAGTCGACGCGAACGAAGTCGTGTGGGCACAGCTAACTAGTCATAAATTTATAGATGGATTCTAGTTGGGGAGGATCAAGTGTTGCTTTATTAAGTGGCTGAATCATGAACGCTGTATTAAATTAAAAGTGATGGAATCGGAATTATTCATCAGTAGAATATTAGTAGGATCAAAGATTGAGAGCAATACCACGAATGCAACGTTCCTTGAAAGTAAAGTAACGCGATATCGTGATTCAAAACAAGGGTACTCGAAAAGCAATATCTGTTGGGAAAATCAAGTACGAATTAATAAAATTGCAGAGTATGTTATTTGTGTATATGTTTACATTCGTATGTGTAAAAAGCAATGTATTTGTACACTCATGCAAAGTGTATAAATACATTTCCACCATCACAAACACTTGCTAATTTCCCGACGCTGTTTCGTGAGTATTGTGGAGTGATCAGTCTTAGATATTAAAATTTATTTTCAAAAACAACTTTCCATGGAGTTTTGGAAAATAAATATATTCCTGTTTAGACTGCAGCAAGCCGACGACAAGCCAGCTCTGGAGTCCCTTCGTGCTCTCGTACCTGGAATGCACGCGCACCGCGCCGCCATAGCGCTCCAGGCACGACTGGAGGACGTAGTTGCGCGCAACAAAACGTGGATGGCGCAGGCCTGCAGAGGTATGGACTGTTGCGAGCTTTGAATTTTGCATGCTTTGAATGTTGCTGGATAGGATTTTAAAGGTATTCCACAGTAATGTAGGATGTAACTGTGTGTAAAAAATAAATGTGGAGTGTTTTGTTTTTTTCTCCATTTAATTGGTTCTGGTTGTGGGCCATATACATGACGTATGGACTACGCGATTCCTATCATTCTGTAAGTTCAAAAATGAGAGAGGGAGAGCAATTGTTGACGGTTATCGATATCTCTTTCATCAGCAGCCAGGGATGTATTGGAATTCTTTTAATAATTTGTATCAAACTATGTCATAGGTATAAAAGACTATTTTTTTAACTAATAGCGTTCATTTCTTTTTAGATTCTTTGCCAATATCAATTTAAGAGGAGGCTAGATGATACTAAATCATTTCCTGGATACCTGTTATCGTTGCTTGCTTACAAAAAAATGTAAGTTATGGTGTAAAGCAAAAATTAAATATAAAGTAAAATAACACCATATTTATGTGCTACATTTATTTTTCTTTTTGTGCTACAGCCTATTATGTTTTACTTTTCATTTAAATAAAATAAATATTTTATTTAATAAGCGTAAAAGTGAATATATGTGTTTTGTCTGTAATTAGAGAGGTGATAAAGAACCTTTAGATGATTTCATGAGGAATGAGTACTTTAAAGAAAAGTTAGGTTATGTTTGTAAAAAAAATAGTTTAAAAATAATTTAAAATTAATTATGAAATTACTCTAAATGATTTTTATCACTTACCACTTATACGTAAAATATATTTATCATTATTCTTGAAGTGTTTATAACTTAATAAAAATAAATTGAATAAATAAATAACATCGTCTTCCAAACTTCATCTAAAATATATATGTAAATAGGACCATAGACGTAAAGTAATCTATGAAGTATGTCTGTGGTGAAAACAAAATGAATCTCCAATACACCCCTGGCTGCTGAGGAAAGAGATGTCGATAGTTGGCAACAATTTCTGTCTCTCATTTTTGAGCCTACAGAATGATAACGTATCGCGCAATCCATTCTTCATGTCTGTTGTGGATGGGGTTTCTGGTTTTTCATTATCGATACGTGCTGATATATTGTGTGATTTTATGTTTTCGGTTTCATTGTTGGGGTCTAGTATAATTTGATGCTTTTTTGAGACATCGATAATTGGTGGATTTGTAAGCTCACGTTAGAAGATCTGTTAAATAAAATGTATCTGCAAAGTTATTTCGTGCTGATGATTTTATGGGGTTCTGTGCCAATTTTAGTTACATACGAGAACGTACGTACTACACCACAGAACATTGAGGAGGCTAGAAGTGTTATCCCGCATAAATTGTACTAAAACCGCTTACGCTGCTTTTGCATCGGCTGTTTTATAATTGGTCTGTTGTTAACTAATCATAGCGCACTAAGACGCTGTGATTGGTTGAGCGAAACAATGCTGCGACACTATGAGGGTTGCGATTAGAGTTTAGCATATCGATAAAATATATCGATAAACAACTTTGAATCTAGAAGCATTATAAAATAAAAGTAACAATGAATGTAAAAAATAAAAAGAAATTAACTCATGAAATGTTTTATTTCCTGCCTTTTTTTAGATCTAATAGTTTTTTGGGCAATGAATTTAATAATTTAATTCAAGAGAATATATATCGAAGAAAGTAAATCAGTTGAGATTCGAGCTAGAACGCGAGCAAGATAATAAATGTTATACTTTCCTTATTCTATAAGGAATGTATAACAATTATTATAGAAAGACGCAAACTATTCTTATGGAATCAAGATTTTTTTTGTATAACCTTCAATATGTCTTCTATTTTATTAATTTTCTTGCGATGTCGATGGTTTTGTGCCTGTAATTTATAATTTTTGGTTTTGAATTTTGATAATCTACTCTTTGTGACTGGTGGTACTTTGAAGTTACCCTTTACAAGGCGTTAAATTTAGAATGGAATTGTTATTTAAATTTCCAGCGTAATCTAGTTCTTAAGCTACTTAAATTCCCTGAAACAAGAGTATATTTAAGTACACAGGCTGTTTAGTCGGGAGTGTGCATATTTTCAAAGTTGTATAGGGACTTAAAGGAACAAATAAAAATATGTGTAAAATTAAAATAAAATAAAATTACTGGTTACTACAATATATAAAAAATAAAATTGTGAAATTTCGATAAAACAACATTTATTATGTATTTTAGCACTTGGTTTTACTAAATACTTACTTAATTTTACTAAACTCCATTAATATGTAAATGTGCCAAAGACCTAACATTATGCGAAATTCCTGCTACACGTAGTTTTCAAGAAAAAATTCTGTGACATATATACAGACGGAAAAGCGTCTGATGTTTCAAGAGTTTCGTTTTTCCTTTTGAGATGCGGAACCCTCAAAATCTACATTAAAACCGTTTTTTGATATATTTATGTTATCCAACGACAGGTCGTTATCCAAATGTACCATAACGAGTTGGATAACGCAGGTCGTTAGCCAAACATCCAGATTCGGTATAGTGCCTGGGTCTAAATACCGATTTCCAGAATTTTTCACGTTAAATTCATGCTCCTTAAAGTGTACCGAGTAGACCGTGCTAAATTTAGTAGAAAACCCAATTTTTCCACCCAGTACCTGAAACTATTTCTCTTTTAGAGTAGAATTATGTGGAAACTTAAAAGTGATAAAACACGTTTAAATTTTAAGAGTTACTATACAAATACTACTTGTAATTTGTAGACGGGAGATTTTTTCAACTAATTACACAACGATTCCATTTAACTCTTTCAGCCAACTGATTCGTGATAAGTAAACTTCTAGAGTTTACTTATCACGAATATAATAAAATTTAAACTTATCCCGAGATAATAGACTAAATCAATAGTTATTAAACAAAATTCTACTTGGCACGAAGGAAGAGAGAAATTGTTTTAAGTAATTACACAACGATTCCATTTAACTATTTCAGCCAACTGATTCGTGATAAATAAACTCTAGAATTATTATAAAATTTAGAATTATCACGAAATAATAGACGAAATGAATAGTTATTTAACAAAATTCTACTTGACACGAAGTATGAAGGAAACAAATGTTTACAAGTAAACAAACTATCGATATAACGCAGCATTTGCCATCTGTAATGGAGCCATGCACGTCATCTGGAGTCGCATAGCGAGCGTGGTTACATCGCATTTTATACATCAGTTTTAACGCTACAAACCAGGAATTAAACACTTACTGGTGAAAAAAATCCCTCCACGGCGCAGGTTTTACGTTTTTATGTTACGCTTACAGGTAATTATTGCACAGCACAGCATTATCACTTTATTTCTCTCTAATAGCACGCAGAGAACATCCTCACTGATTGTGTCACAGTGGACTGGAATAGGCACAAATTCTTGCAACGTTAAGTTAGCTCTCCTGCGCTAACTTGAGCACATGACACTTCTAGCCTACTCAATGTTTTGTGTGCTATACGATTATGTATTTTGGAATTGTGTCAATGTTCACCGGTTTGTTATCACGTTGTGTGTTTATAATTCTAGTCACTTCGTCCTTGCGTGGTGCATGTGTCAATTTTAGTTAAATTACATACGAGTACGTATGTACAGTACATTTGTGTACGTTTGGTAATTCTTCATTCAGTCCTTCATTACGTTGTAAGTGTGTTAGTTTTGTTAGTTTTTCATTAAATTATGTTTCTCGAATTGAGTTACATTTCGTGTGTAGTTACTATTCATGTATGTACGTTGTACGTGTGTCCATTTTAGGCAGTTCGTCATTACACACATGTGTTGTATAATTTTAGACACTTCATCTTTGCGTGGTACATGTGTCAATTTTAGTTAAATTACATACGAGTACGTATGTACAGTACATTTGTGTGCCTTGTACGTTTGGTAATTCTTCATTCAATCCTTCATTACGTTGTAAGTGTGTTAGTTTTGTCAGTTTTTCATTAAGTTGTGTTTCTAGATTTGAGTTACATTACGTATGTAGTTACTATACATGTATGTACGTTATACGTGTGTCCATTTTAGTCAGCTTGTCATTACATTGTACATGTTTCAGTTCTGGTCAGTTCATCATTACGTTTCACCGGTGTCAATTTTAATCACGTCGTTATTATCTTGTAAGTGTGTCAATTTTAGTTGTATTACGTTCGTTTGTACTACATTTACGTATTTTGTACATCTGTCAATTCTAGTCAGTTCATTATTTAGTCATGTTCTAATTTTAATTTTTGTCAAATTTAACTTATTGTCTTGTCATTCAGCATACACATCCTGGGTTCGTTTCTACTCCGGTTATCCTCGTCCGGTTAAGCCGTATCTAGATAGCCGCGAGTTGCACTTGGGACACGCATCGAAGGCCTTTGCACTCCGGGAGACACCGGGTCAGGTGGCGCGTCGGGTCAAAGAAGACCCGTTGCTGGAGGAGAGGAATAAGAAGCCACGGAATAGATTGACTGTTGACGATGGTGGAGAGAGAGAGAAGATAAGGAGGAAGTGAGTATTACTTTTTGGTATTTAAAAACATACCAAAAAGTACTACGTGATGTAGCATTATTTCTACTTTCTTTAAGTTCTTTACCATAACCTAGATTTCCATAAATTTCTACAAAATAACGCCAAATATATTCACGATTCATTATTTTTATAAAAATTAAAAATAGAAAAAATCACAAGAATCTAGATTCGAACTTAGATTTCCATCGCGTTGCATACGTAATTTAGTGGTTTCCTACTGCGCCAATGATTCGTTGCGTGACGCGTAATTGCAAACGTTTTCACATCAAAGAATTTTAGACAAAATGAGCCAAAAGAAATTTTCACTTCAAGGAAAAAAATAATAAATAATTTATTACATATTTCATACAAGAAAAACGAAATTCTTTTTGACGTGATAACGTCTTATAAATCGATTAACACTGGCTGCACGCATGAAAAAGTGTCACGTTCCGCCTGAGACTGAGCGTGCAAGCGAGAGCGCGGAACAAGTGATAGCGAGGCACGATCGGCCCAAGCGTCGGAATTTATCCTCTTCTCGCGTGACGTCAGAGCTAGCAGTTCGACAACCATCGATTTGACTTTTTCAAGACACAGTAAACTTGAAACACTCCCCTTGATTTCGTACTTTTCCCATCATCGTCCTATCCTTAACATAATAACGCAGATTGGAAGATCTTAAATATAACACATGTATATAAGTTGTAAATTAATTGTTAATAGCACATTGTTACTTATCTACATTGGTAATTAATCTGTATAATTTAAGTAAAAAAAATATTTGAATTAACAAAATTATACAAAATAATAATAATTCAATTTAATTCATTAAAGTATGCAATTTTTCATCAATGTTTCTTTATTACGTTATCACGTAAAACTATCGTCCGTAAACCTACTTACAGCCTTTAATTTGTAAATAGGATTCTTTAAATTTTTTATTAGAGTCAAGACTATATTTTTGTAAACAAGTTTTGGTTAAATTTATATATTTTAGTTAAAGTTAATTTATTAAAATGGTTATACTAAAAACTCTTAAATGGACCATTTTTTAAAATTTCCTAAAAATCATAGCGACAGAAAATTATAATAGAATGTCTTTATTTAACTTTCATATCATATTACAATTGTTAAAAATTAAAAAAGAGTCTTCAATCTTATCAAAAAATGTAAAAGAGATAGTATACTTTTGGAGAGATGCAAATCTATAAAAAAACTTATTTAAATTGTATCCGTTATGTCATACATTTGAGGTACCAGTATTCGCTATTATAGTTAGGTTGGGCTCTTGCTACACATTATCATAAACCTGAAAATCATAGAATTATATACACGTTTGAACTATCTGAAAATTCGTTGGATTTTCATGAATTTCTGAAATTTTTTGTAATAGTTTACCGTATATTAAAGTATTATTCTGAGTTTTCGTTTTAGTCAAACATTGAGTTGAATTAAATAATAAATTTTGATAACAACACCATCCGTGCTACTGTTGAGAAAGTTTACACATAGTGCAAGCAATCAGATTTTTTGTGCTACAAATCCCGTGAGCATAAATATAACATATTTAAGGCGATATTTTTATTGAAGGTAAACTTTTTAACGACTTCTGACTCATTTTGTCACTTTAAAATTATGTAACACATAAGAAAACAAATGCCGAACGCATTCGATCGGGGGTGGAATCAGCCGAACCTTAACAATATGGCGGTTGAGAATGTCAAAAAGTTTTTCCAACAGCTAATCGTTCATGAAGCAGTAGTGGTCAACGTTTTTCGCGCCGTTAGTCGTGCGTTTAGTTTTATTTGCGGTATAATGCAAAAATTATAAGCGAGTGTCATATCACCATTTATTCAACAGCTTTGTGTGAAAATTTGAGAAAGTTTTGAGTAAAATAAAAATATAGTTTTAATCAGTATAACAAAACAAGAATATACTTTTAGATAACTAGTGATTATTATAACCAATTAACATGAACCGCTAAGTAATTTTCATTTTTTTCATCTTCCCTTTAAATGCTCTACTTCAACAAATGTTTACTTTTAGCGTGCGAAAATTCCGTTATCTGCAAGATCGCTGTTAGTTATTTTTCAAGCACGGAGCAAGGTGTTGAGGGTTGTACGTTATGTTCGTCCTGAAGAACAGCAGTTTTTCTCCTGGAGATCGTGGAAAAGTTACGGAATTTAATATTTGAAAAATGTGTCAACCCTGGTACGGTATGTGAACGTTTTGTTTTCTTTATTTTATCAGAACGCCGAAGGCGGGCGGGATCGGTGCTTTTAAAAGACCCTGGAGTAACAGGCAGGCCATATCGGAGTACGACAGCGGCCTGCCGACGTCAGCAAAGAAGAAGAAGAAGACGTCAAGCAATTGATGTTTATATAATTTTGTGTAAATAAATATATTTTTGTAATTAATAGGTATTTTCATTTTCGTTGTCGTCGTATGTTTTGAGTCAAAATGCAAAGCGTAGACATAAATTTATTAGCAAATATCTATTGTGTAAATAAACGTGTGTGTTTGTCATGTGTGGTATTATGTATGTGTGGTAGCTCTATGTAAAGTCGAAAGGGGCCGATAGCTTAAGCCATTTAAAACGTTTTGTGTCATATAGGTCTGACGAAGTCTGATTATTTTTTTTATTGCTTAAGATTTTCTTTCCATAATCCAAAATGTTAGTTAGTTCCCAAATAGAGTTTCAGTAAAAGCTGGTATGTTAACATTTTTATTTTTTTTATTTATATGAGTAATCTAAAGAAATATATTCCAAGCATCTGTGTGATCAGAAAAAAATACTAGAGACTTTTGAAGTTTACAAAAATTTGTAAAATTGAAGAAAACACTTGATTGCAGCATTTAAAGAAATAAATAAAATAGCCCTAGTCATTTAAACCATCTTAAAAATATTCTGGACTATTGCTCCTTCATGTAAGGTATCAACTAAATACTTAGTGAATTCATAGGATTAAGATACACAAACCAAACGCAGAACAATGGCCGATTCGCGCGGAACAAAAGTCGCCGCTCCGCAACCACGCAATCTTGCCAATTTTTAGAATTAGGGTAACAAATAAAACAATATTTTTGCTTAAACAATTATTTTTCGTATTTAAATGAGAACCGCGATTTCTAATATAGGCACGAGCCTTTTTAACTTCTGTAGTAGCCATTTTCAATTGTATCCATTTCAAGCCATAAGAAAAGCTAATTATTTTAACTTTTACGATCGTACATGGTTATTGCCCTTTTGTTTTAAATCATCACTCAGGCGAACGAAGATAATTATCTCACCAATTCTTAGAATTAGGTTGCACAATCAAAACGTCGGACAATAGTTGCAACGCGCCGAACAAAGACCGCTGCTCTGGCCGAAATCAGTCGGAGGAGCAGGCCCATTAGTTAAGTAACAACTGCCGTTGAGAATATATGTCTTTTGGGGCTTTCATATTTAGTTTACAGCTAATTAACTGTGCCAAGTGTAACCCTAGCTTTGTGCTCTACTGATTTTGAACTATTTCATTGGGAAAATGACTTAAATGATATTTCTGTCTCGTGTAGAGGTATCCATATCTGTGTTTTGGTTAACACTAAATAATGCATCGTAAACTTGCCCTGTTTGATGATATCTTAGTGGTTTTTTTGCCTAGATTTAAGTTTCCCATCTTGTGTTATTAAGTGGTTTTAGAGTAATACCTTTTATATTCATCAAAAGAATTGATCATCTCAACGTTGAAGAGGAAAAGGAAACGTAAATCTTTTACATAATATTAAAAAAAATTGTAGTTTCCAGTGAAGACTTTGCCATGTCGTTTACCAATAAGTCTAAACAATGACTACTGCAAGGGACATAAAATGCCTATAGATTCATGTTTTTTATCCTGGCTTGGACCTCATTTTGAATACCTTTCATATTAGATCAGTTATCGTACCCTTGCTCTCTTATGTTTTCTGAAAACAATCCAAGTGCTGATGATTGTTCTTAGATAACTTCTGTTAGTTTAAGACCTGTAGATTTTTCCATGGATATAAAAACTAAAACACTTTTATTTATTACGATTTCTGACGTTCTTGGATGGTCTACGAATCTTTTGCATAATATTAAAAAAAATTGTAGCTTCCAGTGAAGACTTTGCCATGTCATTTACTAATAAGTCTAAAAAATTACCACTGCAAGGGACATAAAATGCCTATAGATCCATGTTTTTTATCTTGGCTTGGACCTCATTTTGAATACCTTTCATATTGAATCCATTATCGTACCCTTGCCCTCTTGTGTTTTCTGAAAACAATCCGAGTTCTTAGATAACTTCTTATAGTTTAAGACCTGTAGATTTATCGATGGGTATAAAAACTAAACAACTTTCATTTATTACGATTTCTGGATAGACCTTCTTGGATGGTCTACGGTTTGATTGATAGGAATATACTTAATTCACGGGGTCATTTGCTAAGTTTTGCTAGCATCCGGGGTACAATCTAAAGTAATAGAATAATATTTCCATTTAATAATAGCTTTCAGAATATGGCTTTTTATACTGTTTTAGACCGTATTAATGAACTCATTCTAAATAGTTTTGCTTAAGTAGATTGTTTGCTTCTCCTCTTCCTTAAAAACTTAGCGTGCATATTCCTTCATAAGTGCATCAAATTCGGCTAACAACTCTACCAGTTTTAAAAAGTTGCCATTGTTATATTGATACAGATTATCAGAAGCAACTTAAAAGGCCAAGCCACTTTTTGCCATTATTTGTTGATTGAGGCAATACGTAAGAAAACTCCATTCTAGTGTTCTATTTCTGATTCAATTATTCTCTGTGACTCTGCATCTATCGTATGCGACGATATGAACCTACGTGAAAGTTTGAATAAAAATTTTATAGCTTCTACGCTTCTACGGTTTTCTGATGTCTCATGTTATTTAAGAATATCACCTACACGTTCTCAATTGTTGTAGCCATTTTTAGACAGATCGGAACACAGAATAGACAAGCCAATCTCTCAAAATCTCTTCACCGTTATTAAGTTTTCGAAAGTAAACCTTCGCCCATCGTTATCTCGTAAAAATTGAAATTCATACAACGGGTTAGTAGAACCTCTATTTACTAAACAAATTATTTCTACATCTGTTATTTTGTTGGGCCACATTGCAGGATCGGCATCCAAAATGGATGTTGAGTCTGCTGAAACACTTGTAATTGCAAGAGCATCTCACGTGTCTGTCAATAACGCTTGTGTATCTCAATAACGCTTGATCTAGGTGCAGCAGATCCACAGATTATAAATGGCGTACCTTCATCATGTGGTTTAAGCGGGGCTGCAGTTACCACATCGTTTTCTTGTAGGCGTGCAGATGACGATGGTTTGTTAAGCTTACCTTTCTTCAAGAAATCTTTAATGCTCTTGCCTGTTTTTGTTGCTCTATATCTTTTTCGAGCCTTCGTTTTTTATATTGGTATCCCGCCAAGCACGTCAGCGTAAATTAAAATAGTTGTAAAACCTATATTGCATATGAGTGACAAATAGGGTAGGCACCTACTTAGGTTTTCAATAATATTGAATTATGAAAAATCGGTTATGTAAATGAAACAGGATGGTTGCATAGGTTGTATTGCAATAACTGGTTCCTGATTCTGATTTGAATCACCACATTATTTCTTATTTCAAAAAAATTGAGTACGTACCATATTTTTATATTCCTTATCTCTGTACCAAACAAACAGGTAAAAATTATTAGTATTAGATAAGTGTAAATGATTTTTAACGTACTATAGATTTATAAATAGGCGGGTAGGTACTTACTTAGTAAATTCACACCATACTCCTAAATTTGTACGATTTATCTGCTACCAACATCCAATATTTAATTTCAGAACTTGTATCCTGGGTATATGCGAAGGCTGCAAGTTCTGAAATTGTATGAATTTAACTTATGAAATAGAAAAACATTTTAATTCTAGATCGCCTTGTATCATTTTTTTTATCGCTGCACTGTTTACAAACTGCAATGTGACTGAAATGAGAGTTTGATAAAATCCAAATTGTTGCTTACATAGACAAACAAATTAACTTGGCATCTCCTAACGTCGCGTTGCTGGATGAAAGGGTATTCCCCAAAAAATGTTATATTAATGTGGTCGCCGTAGTGTGTTGGGTTGATCACAAGGCATACGGCTTTTGTCGGCATGGCACTCCGCGGAGACCTGGGTTTGATTCTCGGCCGCTCGTGGGCGGGCTGGATTGGTGTTCTGGTTGACCATACTCTCGTAGAATAAGTCCGCCATATGTGTCGGTTAGATACATTAAAGTAGATAAATAAATAAAAACTATCGGAAATAGATACTTCTCTCGCCGTAGGTGAGGAATCCCTCGTGAAATATAAACGGAACGAAAAGGGTTGCCAGCTCAGAAATGTAAAATCGGTAAAAATTCGCGAGAGTTTTCTCCTATTCTCAAAGCTCGTGGAAAAATCTTAACATTTCGAGTTTTCAGTAAATGAGGTAGAAATACCGAAAATCGGTAGATTCGAGACTACTGCTGATGCTGATGGATGGTGGATATCGCTTCGATTCTTTCCTTTTGTAATAATATAAAATTCGGCGACTGGGAATTCTACAGTAGCAAGTTAAAGATAAAACTAGGTACAGTAAACAAAAACATATAATAATAATAAAACAATTATTTCATTAACATGCTATTATAACAAAATTGTACTTTTACAGGCTGATTACCTCTCACTGAATTTGCAGGTCTTAATTCTAAATAGAATATCTAGTAAGTACATACGGATCGAATATTTTTAGCTAACCAATCAAGTCAAGTTCTTATCCGTTTTTCAATAGCAGGTATTTGAGTGTTGGTCTTTTAAATTTAAATTTCAGAATTCTTAATACATTCATATAAAAAAATATGTTAATTACAAAGAGTTGAGGGAATTTGGTCATAGTGTAGTTTCGTCACTGTTTTTATTCCTATACGTGGAGTGTTTTCGCTAATGACGAATGTACACATCGTGTATAGAAATAAAAACAGTGACGTAACTAGACTATGACGAAACTCTCTTAACTTGTTACAATTTTAGTTGTACGAAAAGGAATAATTTTTGTGTTCCACTTGCCACAAACAAGTTCAAAATAAAGAGCTTTCTTTTACAGTTGGTCAAAACAAAATACTTCAATATATATTATATGTCTTCAGAAGATCAGGATTCCTCCAAACTTTATTTTTGAACACAAACACTTGATTCAGTAGATTTTGAGAATGTCGCGGACAAACGTACATATGGGAGAAACAGAGAACCTCCCTCAATTTTAAATACGAAAGCACCGACCTTTTTTTTGTGAACGCTACCAACGATAAACATTATTTTTACTTATATATCAGTAATTCCCCGTTTTTGGCTTGCATTTGGTGTTGTAGTAATCAATTTATGCCAATTCGATAATACAGAAACACCCACAAGTGTTCGATTATCGAATTCGTTTGAGTTTTTCAATTTTGGTCTTTTATTCATCAGGTTTATTAGTACTATGAGCAGTGAGCCAATAAATAATTTATTTAATAGGCTATTTGATTAATATTTTCGAATAATAATTTATGCCTCCATTAAATACAAAATTCATAAAAGTGCTTTTTTAATAGCCACCAAACCGGGCATTTGCTGGTTTGCCCCCCCACCCTTTTATATCGGTCCCTGATAGAAATTGCTGTGTAAAAAGGTGCACTATCGTGATGAAGAAAGAAAACATTTTCCCCACAGTTGCAACCGTTTTTTCTGATGTTCTCTGTCAGTTTTGTCAATTTTTTTATAATAATGCTATTTAACTGTATCTTCTTGAACCCATTCTTCTAAAATTACACCGTTGATATAAGAAAAACTTAATGAGCATGGCTTTGAGTTTTGCCTTTTTTTATAGATATCATACATGTGTGAACAACATGTTTAAAGTCACTACGCAATATATTGGATTCTGGCTGCTTCGTTCACTAAACGGAATCACAGTTTCATTATTTAATAGACAATATGTATGCAGACACTCTGATCGTTTTTTTTAAACCAAGCTTCTGCTTACAAAATCCTTACAAGATCTGTACTGACATATTTCACGGGAACATGGACATAAATTTCAAAAAGGAGGAAGTACAGTTTTTGAGAAAGAAATGTTGAGAACTATTTTTGTAGTATCTAGATACGGTAGAGAAGGAACAAGGAACAAGGTAGAGAAGATCAACTTTTGAAATATACATGCAATATAAAAAATTAATATTTTTGATTGTATTAAAATACAAGAAATGGAGAAGACCGCGTCTTTAATTGGAACGAATGAGGAAAAAAAAATAAATCAAACTGGGCTGTGTCGGGACACGGCCGTTAGTTTGGAGAAGTAGAATAGGTCAATATGATAACATGGCGAATAAGACTTGTATCGGCTCATTTAAATTGGCGATGTAATGCCTCGGTTTTGAAGCGTTCCCGCCGAGTCAGATAAAGCTCAACATCCCATGTTCGGGCCTTTTTGGTTACCTATCTTCCAATCTCACTTCTATTGACGTTTTCCAAAATGTTTCTGTTGACGTTTTCTGTCTACTACTGACGTTTTCTTACTGTTTGTTATACGTCTTTTGGACAGTTTGTAATTTTTGCAAAAATGTCATTATTCGAAGTGTGCTATCTAAATAAATATTAAATATGATTTATAATCCATTCTATAAACATCATGTTTGATAAACAAACTGTATGCATAATGAAAACTTGACTTAGTAGAAAACTGAAACCTAGAAAACTGTACCACATTTTCACACCTAAATTTCGCGTTACTGCAGCTTTAAATGACGTCAGCACAATGTTAATATGCTTTGTTTAATATTTTATTGAATGCAATATCCTTAGTTTTCGAAGGATTAAATTTTTCTTGATCAACGTTTTTTTATCACATTCACGAACTAAGCGTGACGCCACCGCTTTCGAAACGTAAGATGTGTCAAAATCCTTTCGGTCACTTCAGCATACTCCAGACCTAGAGGCAGATCCAGACTGAGGTAGACTGACTGCCTGGAAAATGATAAAAAATGAAAAACCACAGTTAAGAATAATTTACTCTGGAAGAAGGTCTTTGAGAAGATCAACACCCATCTCAGGCTGTCGTGCTATTGAAAAAGCGATTATCAAAACGACTTAAAATATATAAAAGGTAGGAAGAAAACTCCAGTTTATCGAAAGGTTGTTACGTTTTTGGCACTGGATCGCCAAAGAAACAAAAGGCACCGACATGTGTATAGAGTATAACATTACACAAACTTTGTAAAATTACATAAAAAATTCAAGTACCTGTTATTTTTGTATTTAGAAATTCTTCTATAAGTATCACTGCCGAATGATTTCATTATTAAATATATCTTATATCCCATTTGAAGCAAATTTAGTTTATGTAAAATATGAGTACATCACACAGAAATCGACTAAAAGAGCTTAAAAACGATTAGGTATAAGGGTCTAGATAAACATGCAGGTAAGTAAAAACTTTGTAATACAGTACGATATGAAGGTTTTTTAAATAACATCGAAATGTAAATGACAAGATGTTTCGTAAAATAATTATGATATTATGATTCGCAATTATAATAAAGCAAAATAATCAAACATAATATATGTTTGATTAACAGCATTGAATACTTTCATCTCACGTCGGCGTCTCATAATATTTTTTTGTGCTATTTTAAATAATTACAAGTACTAACCAAAAATATAATTACTTTTTTCATTCAACTCCGGTCGACCGCCCGGTAGCCGTATTAATAAAGCATTCATGCTCGTGTATTAGGCGCTATTGTTGTTGGGTACACAAACACAAAATAAAAGTTCAGTCACGCATTCAATTCCCGGTTATCTGCCCGCGCCGCGATGTTATAATATAATCGATGACGAGTAAAAAGCGGGCTTAAAGCGGATAAAAATGTGAATACGCCAACAATGGCGGGAGCATTATCTTCACAATTATTATCCCTACCAATGTGGCCCTGACTTACAGGGATGTATTGGTCGCGGCTGGTGGATGAAATTTGAATTAAATTTGTTTTCACGTAAACTTATTGAAACGCTTTTAAATGCGTTTACTTACATTGCAACAGTTACGAACTGTGGTATTAGAGATTTTATAAAGGTATACCTCAAGCCAAATGCGATAAAAATCTTAGTTCAATATCAAAAGTGCCCAACTTTTAATTAAGAAGTGGTTTTAAAAATAATTGTACTTAATATGTTGTTATGTCGGACAAAACGTTAATATTACAAGGAAATTAAATATAGATAGTCGTAACAATTTTAAATTAGGCACATATCATTTAAATGGGATTTGGTTTGTTTTTCTGATACCATTACATTTTATGCCTTTAAAAAATCATTGAATCCTAGCGTCATTTTTTAAAGGAAATTTATGCGACTGAAAAATGAGTCATTTTTGTTTATTTTTACAAATAAAAGATAAACAATGACGAAACACAATTTTTCATATTATAATTGTAATATTAATATCAAAGATAGTATTTTATTTCATTGTACATGGCGAAAGCAAATTATTTTATAGTTAAACCATGTGGTATATAATTTTTTAACAAAATTAAATACAATCATGTAAAAAGGTCGCTCTCTTTAGTAAATCAAACCAATTATCATGTGTTAATATATTTTTATGTTAATTATCATTTTGATTTACATGAGCAAATACAGTCAATATTTACGAGTAATTTAACAGAGTTTTTGAAATGGTCTACAATAGCTGGAGTTATTGAATGGGGCAAGCTGATAATATTTTTTTATTATTCTAAAAAAAAATATTTTTTTATTATTCTTAAATACGTGATATTTGGGACTAAAAAGTTCTCGGACAGAGATTGCAAACTGTAAAAAGTTGTTTAGTCGAGCTCACGCGATAAGTATTCCATGCGATATTTGAAATTATTTATATGAATGGACTACGGTAACTTTTGGTAAATGAAAAATACGTGTTTTCCTAATATTTTCAGTATCTTTACTATCGCTTAAAGATTTAAAAGGGGCGTTACTAATTTTACTGCTGTTAGAAAACTTTCTTTAATAATTGTAAACAAAAAAAATGGCGATCGATTTGGCCATCATTTGATCGAATGTTATTCCTAAAATTGTGAGTCAAAGTTTCTATGTCATATGGTGTTAGACAGACGAACAGACAGACAAAAAATATAAAACTGAATCTATATTTAATCTTTTTTTTTAATTTTGTTACGAAACACTAAAACTATTTAGGTACTCATTTGGTATGTATTGTTTACTGGTACAAAAAGAATAATGGGTATTGTTCACCTGAACAATATTTCGCATCACTAACACTATCGCGAAGTTAAATTTGCGTCTATTTTAATTATGCTGTTTAATAAATCGGCGCCTATTTTGTCCAGTCGAGGCGTAGTTTAAAGTGCCACTGGTTGGCGGAATTTTAAAAAGGCAAAAAAAAACTATATCGTCATGTCGGCGAATTGGCGAATCATCGGCCCTCAATGGCGGCTATTTGAATAACAAGTGGTAGCACTACTCGTTCGCTCATTTTTCATTAGACTTCTAAGCCCTAGTGATGTGACCTTGTCGATAATTTTAAGCGTCATTTAAGGATTTACTATATTTACTGTAGCGTTTAACGTAGTTAAATGTTTAGTCTTAAAAGTTCGTTAAAGTTTAAGTCGGAAAGTACTGATAACGGAATGAAAATTAATTAGCTACAAACGACCATGAAAAAGAATGTGCGGACCCTGATCGATATTATTTGTAAATAAAGATTTGGTAATTTTTGGATATGTATATTAAAAAAATATATGCAAATATAAAATGATTTTATCATATCATAAAAGCTTTAAAGGCAAATGTCTCTTCGTATGATTTTGCCCATGAACCATTTCTATTTTAAATTTATTTGTTTTTTTAACTATTTTTATTGCAGAATATTTATAATTGACATCACCAATAATCATCATTTCATAACTGAAATTACGTAAACCGTGATACTCATGAAATTTTATTTTTTTTATCCATCTGAAAATGTAATGAAAAGTAAATTTTTGAGATGAATTTAATATTGTCAAACTCTTGAGGTATGTAAATTCAAAATGTGGGGGGTCAGAAAATATAACTTATAATAGAAAATGGCCTGTTAATTATTTCTATATTTAACTTATTTTAATCGATTATATTATTATTTATTATTGTTATACTTATTATATTGGCCGCCACAAACTTTCAGACGATATCACAAAAATTTATGATAAAAAAGTGTGTTCTGTTCCTAAGCTATTTGTATATATATTTTTAATATTCGCTTTCTATTTCGTATCTAAATTATGATAAACGTATCCTATTATTTGAATAAAATAAGTATATATTAAATTGGAATGTAAAACTTACTTTATTCCAATAATGGAATATATAATCATGAGAAGATATTGAATTTGGAATAAAAAAAACAATTAAGAGATTTTGACGTGGTGTATTGCCAAATCGATCAAATGGTGGAACGGACATTATGAACGTAGCTTTCGTAGTTTATAATATATTGCACGTCATTTTTTAGGTGGATTATTTGATAAAAGTGGTAAAAATCGATAAAAAATATATTACATCTTATCCAATGAGATAATATCAGATAGGTCAAAAATCCTTCTCGCAATATTTATTTTCGCCACTTCTCTCACTAGCTGTTTGCTTCCGAAATAGATATCAGATTATTCATTTTTTCTTTTTGTTTTTGGTATAAAATTTATAAATAGTTACATTCGACAGTGACAAAACCCGAAACATAAAAAATAAAAATATAATATTACCGAAAACTTGACACCTATCGACGTAGACGCAACCCTATCTCGATGTTACATTTTTAAGTTCGCTCATGGAAAGAGAGATTAATGGTATTATTTTAGTGCAATATGTCATTAAGGGCGCTTTAACACCGAGTCACCGATCACTATGCGTGTCGCCTTTTATATGCGCGAGCCTTTATGTACCTTACATACACACTCTTAAACACTCTTAAAGTAAGAGAAGTTTAATACTATTCAGTACTTATTTCAAGACTAAAGTTATTGGTGCGCAGAATTTATAGGAATTAAATTTTTTAAGCTAAATTCCCAAAATTTCTCTTCTACTTTGCTGTCTTTGGGTGAGTGACATATTAATCATATGTACCTGTTACTGTTATCCATGTTTACAATTTATGAGTTATAGGAAGATAATTTATGAGTAAGTAATGGAAGATAATAGATCTGTAAGTTTAAGCACATGAGGAATTTTTATTTTTAACTTAGAAACCTAACAATTTCTCATTTTTCGTCAGCGTTTATACTTAAGGATGTATTATCAGACAATAGATCTGTAAGTATAAGCACAGAATATATATGAGGAATTTTCATTTTTAACTTAGAAACATAACAATTTCTCATTTTTTTTCAGCGTTTATACTTAAAGATGTATTGTCTTCTATTACTTAACTTATCTTCCTATTACTCTCAAATTAACCATTGTTCACAGTTTTAATTTTACAGTCAGAATATGCTCACAAAATTTTTTGTAAATAATTTATTTTGGCACAGTTATTTTTTATACTATAAAACTGAAGAATTGGCGTCTTTATGTATTTTCATATATTTCTGAAAAAGATATTTATGACGACATACCAAAATAAATAGAACACAAAAATATTGTTTTTAGATTTTTAGTTTCTGTTTATTTTTGGGGTTTTTGTCTCTTTATCTATAAGTCTGTTGATTTTCGGATTTTTGTCTCATTGTCCGTAAGTCTACTAGATTTTTATGATATGCTATACGAAAAGTTTCTTTCAGTAGTTATTGAGACAACTATAAAGAAAAAAAATGTGAAAGATAGGTGCGTTTTGCTTATATAATGACCTAGGATGTGATTATATCGCCCACCCCATTAAAATATATATCATTAAAGGGTTATTAAAAAAAAAGGAGCATTTTTATTTTAAGACATCGTGCTCCATTCATTAGGCATTGATACAGTTTTTTTATGTCCCTTATAGTTTTTGAATCGATACATTAAGAAAATTTAATAAAATCGTTAAGTAGTAATCATTGTTTTCTGTAGGACCTAAGATAACATAGAGGCCTTATTTAATTACAAGCAACCCATCAGTAAAAATCTCATTTTTGTAATTATTACAGAGTGTTAGATCTATTTTAATCTTACAGTTAACCTAATATTATAGTAGTTCCCATAAGTTAACGTAAATGAAATCACGGGAACAACTAGTACTAACCCTAATTGCAAAATTTCCAACGTAAATTTTTAGTGCAATTTTTGTAATTTTAGTTAGAAGGACAAAACAATTAGTAAAGTGTGTAGCGGAAATGCATTTATTTTTGTTTTTGTTGCCATATATTCGTAGATAATTAGGTAGCTTCTACCCAGTGGTAAACGAAAACTCAACCTACATAATTGATAATCATGTTTATGATAAACCTATTTTCGTAGTTACCTACTTTAAAATTTCTCTGGAGATTGCTGCGTGCTATAACTTATAATCCATTTCATATCAAAAGAGAATGTTTGTAAAGAAACAATTCAGAGGTATAAAACATTTTGGAAAATGTTCAATAATATTGTGACAGGTATGAAGTCCATTTCTATATACACAATATATTATACGTTATTTACTTTACAATGTGTTCAAGTGATATATCTGCAATAAAACAATTTTGAATCGCCATAGATGAAATTCATCTGTCTTTCTAGCATGACACTTATGCGAGGCAGAATATGTAAATGAGACAGGATATTGATGCTATATAACAAATGTACGTATACAGGGTATTTTGTATAAGAAAAAAGAAAAAAATAACTGTGATATTTTGTTTTCAAACAAGTGTAAGTATTATTTTCCAATATAGAATTACAGTTTTTTTTAATAATTTTGGTTCTTATTGATTGCATATTTTCGATGATTATTTTTATTATTAGATGTATTTATTTTCATAAAAATAACATTAGAAAAAACTTTAATGTCAATTTTCGGCATTACTTATATTCATTTTGGTATTATATTGTACAACGTAAATGTATATACCAATAATTTTCAATAAAATAAATTAAACATTGAATATTGAATATATTTGGCGTTAATTTTGTAGAAATTCATTATTCACAATTAAACGAAACTACGTGATGTAGTATTATTTCTACTTTCTTTAAGTTCTTTACCACGACCTAGGTTTCGTTGTATTACAACATCGTCAGGTGGGATATTAGCATTCTTTGTTAATATCCGACCTGACTATGTTGTAATACAACGAAACCTAGGTCTTGGTAAAGAACTTAAAGAAAGTAGAAATAATACTACATCACGTAGTTTCATTTAATTGTGAAATTAAACATTGTTTATACAGTAAACGTCAAATAAATTCTTATTATTAACATGAATACACGAAAAGGTTTACAATTCCTAAACTGTCATTTTGCTTTACATACAAACATTTTCTTCTGGAAAGAATAGAGTACAATGGCTTGTTTCCGATTTAAAAAAATAAAAAAGCAAGGAGGAGGAGGGGAGGGGGGAGTAGCGATGGACACCACGTACTACTTTGGAGACTGATATTTCGCGAAAAAGACATTGAATCGGAAAAAGTCACTAGATATGTTCGATTGTATTTTTGAAAGCCTCTTTGTGGATATTATATTAAAGGGATTACGTCAGAAAAAAATGCCTAGTTCGATTTAGGATGGGTTTTTGTTTTCATAATTTTAAACACGAATCATAATTTAAAAACGAAATGAAAAAATAAGGAAAATTGTTTTTTTATTTTTCTATATTGCGTAAAACAATGAACGTAAAATGTGTCTTAAAATAAAACATATCGCTTTTATCAATTTCCACGACCAAAGGACAAGACGAAATTGTAAGGGTTATGTTTTTACCATTCGGATAAGATATTCTAAAAAAACACTTGATGTTTGATATTCTCAGAATCATTAGCATGGGATATATTCAGAACCATAGATATATGGTATTCCTAAAATACTAGACGTATCAAATACATTTTACAGAGTGTTCAATTTAACACACTTAGAGCAGGTTCGGTGATAGATTAGATCAATTCTTTTCAAAAATAATTCTTCCTACATAAGAGAAAATAACATTTCCTATTTTTTTATTTAATTGCTTTCGTCTTTTAAATTTATATGAAAAAATAATGGTTTATTATAACACGACCTATCGCCACTACGTGTACCACGCATCTGTACATTGTAAGTGTAATTTTTTCAGCGTTCGCCCTAGTGCGTAATAGGCTGCGACTTATTTATTAGAGGGACCAACAGATGGCGTTAGAGTTGATTTTATATGGAAATCGTATTGGGCGTCACATGCCTCCTTTAATCTGGGACGTGGCGGTCGATCTTCCTTAAAGTAGTTAGACTTCAAAGACAAAACATGGTATTTTAGTTTGATTCATAAGCATTCATGAGATGTGCAGAGCATCTAAGTACATACCGTTTTCCTTGTAACTTCATCCTTAATAAATAAAATTTAAAAACGAACTCAAATGGTTGACATTAACTATATAAACATTCATTAGCGTTTTTTTTATTTAGTATTATATAACTATTTAGGAATATCTCAAGAGACTATATTTAAAATTATTTAATATATAAGGTCCAATTTATATTTTTCATTATTAATTTTTGGAGTACTATTTCAGGAGGTCTGCACTTTTTGGTTCATCAAATTGAAAAGCTTCAATATGAAAAAAAAATCTTTTTGGGGTACCAAATTATTAAAAAAGGAATCTTTATGGTAAGGCTTTGTAATCAGTTTGTTTTTCTGTTTGTATTTTATGACTATTTTTTCAGAAAATAATAAAATAAAGTAATCTTGAAAATTTACATAGTTACATACGCTGCTTGCCTATATCTAACCCTGGTGTCAAAATCTTAAAATGCTTTCATCCTTTTTTTGAGGGTTAAAAATAGGTGGTCGAAATATTTTATTTTCTCGATTGTCGGCAAGGTAGGAGGAAGGGGGTCGAATGGGGTCAAGGTCATTTTCAGTCAACTTCAAAATTATTTTTATTTAAATTTTACCTTGCATAGTTATTTTGTATATAGCAAAAATGTACGCAGACGTATGTTCACCTCCGCCTATCTTCATAGCGTAATACCTAACTGTATTTAGGATGCTCATACGATTCTGCTTATGCCTGTTTTCAGGATTTGTACAATCATTTTGACAAATTTTTATATAGCATAAACAACAGTGGATCAGATTCAATTATTACTGGTTAACTGCAAAATTAAGTTAGTTAAATAATTATGCGTGGTATGGAAAGTCGGTACGCGGATCCAGCTCCAATTTGGCTGGTTTTTATTTATTATTCTTCTCTTATCTTTTATTAAACCTGTTTATATGTTGAGTGAAGTGTTATAAAACATGTTTTCTAGGTAATCAATTGAATGCAATGTTATAAGCATGTACGTAACTAGAATAAGTCGTGTCTGTTAGTTTTTTAACGTTAACAGTTAAATATAAACAAGTTAGTATTATACAGTATAAATACAACCAAGCTAGTATTATACAGTATAAATACAACCAAGTCAGTATTGTTTTTTTCGACTACTATGCTTGGGTAATGGTGAATACTTTGTTTTATCGGTCGCCTTCAAGTGCACGTTTGCGTTCGTCTGCTGTTCTCAATAATACAAGAACTAATGTCATTATGCTTCGTATTGTCTTTTCGCTTGATTTTGTAAAGTCACGAATGAGATTATAATATGTTTGGTTGTTAACTTGATAACCAAAAATATTTTTTTAAATGTCTTCTGAGTAGGTAGTCCGTAATATTTTTAATGGATTTTTTTAATTATTTAAAGCTTTTGTTTGCGAATTGCTAATTGGAAAATCCGAAAGTGTTATTTAATTAAATATCTCGCTTGTGAAAACTCAAAACTCTTACTGACTTATGTTAGAAAAAACTTTGACGTTAAAGTGCGTGAGCTTTTTGACGCTTAGGTTCTTATAAATTATGTTAAGGACTTAAGCACTAAAAACCCTTCAATCGTTTACAATTAAAACAATATTTTAGGTAAGCAGCGCATCTAAGTAAGGTAGAGCAGTGTTGTCTAAACACAAGTCAAAAACAAACCGTGTATACGCACATAATTTTTTAAACAGCTGTATAATCTTTCCGTAACTGGGACACGCCGTACAAATTGGTCCGTACAAAGTGACCGCAACCATTGGTCCGAGCCCGCACCGCGCGCAGCCCGCGTGACCGCCGCGCCGGTGTCCGCTTGCGGGAACGCGACACGCTGGGAAATGAACGTGAAATGAATGTGCTGGGAGAATATACAGCGTGTTGTTTAAAAGGGGAGTATGGACGAGAAAGGTTATTAAAAAATGGAGCTGACTTATACTTTTGTAAATTATTCTCGAAGAAAGTTAAGTTCGATTAAACGAATTCTAGTTTTGAACATAAGTGAACTTTATTTACCTTTAGTGTTTAGTATCATGAAATTATTGGGAAAAATATAAAAAACGGTTATTGATCGTTCGTGTAATTAACTGCCTTTATTTTGTAAATAATAATTTGTGTACAATTACAGTTAATAATTTACTTAAAATATGGATGTATAGAAAGTAAATGTGCAGGAGCTTGAGAGGGTAACTCGGAGCAAACAAGCGATGTTTTTTTGTATTCAAGATCATTTTTAAGAGATGTCAAATGAAAGTTCATTAAAAGAATAAACTAAAAATATACATTTCAATATTTATAATAATCATTTGGTTGATAAACAATTAAAAATATCAATGGAGCGAAACTTCCACTGGCACGATGGTATCACGAAAATTTGTGAGGAGCATAACTCGGCTAGAGTGGGGATGGAGCGCTTTCTTGTTGTGTGATGTCACTGCGTAAAATGTTTAAATACTTTTGTTAATTAAATAAAAGGCGTACAGCAACAAATACATTTTTAATTATATTATAATCTTTTTTTTAGAAATTGTGTGAGAAAAATGTAAAATACGCCTAGATTGTTTAGGATTATTTATTTATTTACGTACTTTAGTGTATGCAATTGATACATACGGCGGATTTGTTGCTATGAGAGAAATTTCTTACAGCAAAGGAGGACACCAGTCCTAGCCTAGCTTGATGGGCGACCGGGAATCGAACCCGGGTTCCTGCGATATGCCGCGCCGTCAAAGCCGTATACCTTGTGATCAAACTAATATACCACGGAATCGATTATTAACCTTGTCTATATATTAACCTTAATATTTTAATTGATTGGTATATGGAATAAAATTGAATAACTTCGAAATATTCGATACATATTTCTTTATATCCCAAAAACACACAGACGGACTATATGTGTATATTGTAAAGCGACTAATGCAAAACGGAGGTACCGTTTGAATATTCGGTTGCGTAATTAAAAAGAAACAAGTTGTGACTTGTTTTGAAAACGTTTTAAAATTATTGAATATTTCTGATGGTTTAGGTCTTAAGTTAAGAAACACAAGTAAACGCATATCCATTTTTATTATAGTCATAATAATCATCGATTAAGCACATATTATAATTAATAAACTTACTTGCAGATTAGAATGTAAAAATAAAACAAAATTCTTTTAAATATATAAAAATAAATGCTTCCATATAGTGATGGCAAACTGCGAACCTCTTCCTTCATTAATTTATATTCATTCTATTCAAAACTAGCTGTCCGCCTGGTCAAAAAAGAAATATTAACTGTATTTTATTTTAACCACTTTTTTACGCAATGATTATTGTAAATAGTTATTACATAAAAAAGGGGTCAAAATAAAATATACTTTTTAATTGATTAATACTATTCTCAACGGTTTAGTTATCTACTCTGTGCTACGGAATAGTAAGTGTGACTTTTGTTACGTAAAAATACTTGTAACAAACCGTCTATAACAGTCATATATATCCTAATTTTTTTGTACGTTATGTGCATGTATATCTCCTGTTGTCTTCGTTATTTTATATTTTCACGTTGTCTACTGTTGTTTTTGTACATTATGTGCATGTTGTATACTGTTGTCTTCGTTATTTCACAATTTTTATGTTGTCTGCTGTTGTCTTCGCACATTATGTGCATGTTGTTTTCGTTATTTTATATTTCACGTTGTCTACTATTGTCTCTGTACATTATGTACATGTTATCTCCTCCTGTCTTCCTTATTTCATATTTTTACGTTGTTTAATATTATCTTTGTACATTATGTGCATGTTGTAGATTGTTGTCTTCGTTATTTGATATTTTCACGTCGTCTACTGTTGTTTTTGTACATTATGACCATGTTGTCTATTGTTGTCTTCGTTATTTTATATTTTCACTTATTTTTACATTATGGGTATGTTGTATACTGTTGTCATCGTTATTTTACAATTTTTACGTTGTCTGCTGTTGTCTTCGTACATTATTTGCATGTTATCTACTGTTCATGTTGTCTGTTTATGTTGTCTTTATTTTCACCTTTTTTGCATGTTGTCTATTTTTATTATATATTTGCATATTGTCTATTGTTGTTCTTTCTTATTTTACACTTTTTTCTGCGGTTGTCTTCCTACGTTATCTAAATGTAGTCACAATGGTTTAAAAGTTTAATTCAGAAACGGATCTAACACACTTTGGTGTCGTTTCTGTATAAGTCTGAATTAAAAACTTTTTTCATCTATATCATTATTTTTTAAAAATCTATATCTATAAAAGTCAATTACCGCTCTGAGTGACTTGTTTTGGATCATCACGAAATCTCCGGGACTATAAAGTCTATAAACTTGAAATTTGGTTTCTAAATGCTTGCTAATAAATAATTATTGAAACTCAACCCTTAAAACTGTGAAAACGGGGATGGAAAATTTAATGATAGATACATGCTGGGTTAGAGACATGAAAAGTTGGTCATTATAAATTTTTATATGAATCAATTAAGCTTTTCTTTTAGTGAAATTAGTATTATATTTTATTTCTTTCACTTGCACCTAACTTGAGTTTTAAAGATTCACTTTAAAATCAACCATTATTATAGTCTTTAATTTACTTCCTGTTTTAATACATAAAAGAGATTATGGACACTTAGGCCTGTACTTCTAGATATGAATGCATTCTAATGAAAGAGGATTCATTTATTAAAACTTGATAGTGAAATCACTTATCGGATGGAAATTCACCAAAAAAGCTATGGTTTCATTTATTTATAGGTTTTATGAAAAATCAATGACTAATCACTTGGCAAATTGTGATATGTTATGAAAAATCAATGACTAATCATTTGGAAAATTGTGGTATGTTTAAGACGTTAACTTACGTACCTATTATTAAGCCTTTTTAATAAAATATATTGAAAACTTCGTTAGAACTGGAAAAAGACTGAACTTATTACAGTAAATCTAGGTGAGACAGAAGAACTATTTCATAGGGATGTAGAGTAAAAACATTCGCTGGGCACGTCCGTTACGCAGGTTGGTGATCGCGCGAATGAACCGCGCGGTTGCTACATTAATACTTGCCCCCTCCTATGAACCGTATAATAATATAAAGCTTATAATATTCCTCAAAGTATAAGCTTTCAAATTCAATAATAATATTTGAAATCGAACCAGTGGTTTCGGAGTTAGCGTGAACAAACAAGTAAATAAACGGAATTTTCGTTGTTACATTTATTCGGTTATATATAATATGATATGTATATTATATAATATTCGGTTACATATAATATAAGAAGTATATTATATAATAATATTAATAATAGTTGTAATAATATAGTGTTTATTTATTGTAAACAATTAGTAACGAATTTCCCTTCACATACAACATTTAAAACAAAAATTATCGACCGCGATTTCCTTATGTCATGTGTTGGCATTCTCCTTAGTAGGAGAAATATATTATCGCACGTTAGGATGTAAGTAATTTCGGATAATGGCTCAAAATAAGTAGCGCGTTTAAAAGTCGAACGTTAGGGAAAGGCGCTAAAGGGCGGAAAGCTCGTGACTACGTATTTAGTGATGTACATAGGTTAATGCGTGCATCTTTTATATAAATATATTGTTCACATATTTAATTTTTTTTCTTCTAAATAATTTATTTACGAGACTTTTCATAATATATTTTTTTATTAACGATTTTCCTTTTTAAAATTCAAAATAACCATATTAAGACGCCAAATTATAAAATAATACTGTTCGTTTCTATAGTTCTTTTTGACACAATCCCATCGTCAAATTTCAGCAAAAACTTTTTTATGGACCGGTGTATTTCAAGGTTATAAAATTATTTCAACCACCTGTATTAAATCTACGATAATAATTTTTATAAATTATTAATAAAGCGTTTTTCGCAAAATTACTGCTCTCGTTTACCGTCGACAACCCTATTTTTTTGGTTTTATAGCGAAACGAAAATTATTTATAAAATCATTATTTCCATCCGTCTGCATGTGTGTCTGCCATCGCTCCACAGTTTCCATAGTTTTAGATACTATGTACATGAAGTTTTGTATGTAAGTAGATGCATCTTATAAAAAACTCAATTAATTTGGAGTAAAATTAAAAAAAGAAATTCCGTGCCTATACACGTTAAGTTCGGGTGAAATTGTTTTTGACGTGAATACGTCTTTAAATTTGCTACAGTGTTAAAATTGCAGTTTCGAATCTATCCTCTATATCAAAAATTAAATTATACCACTGGATAGTTAAAGAATCAAAGAATTCATTATGATAAGCGAGAACAGTGACGCATCGCGCACGGTGGAGGGACAAGCGCCGCCATTTTGAGGTTATTTTGCTGCTTATCGAGATTTGCAATTAGTATAACTTTTGATTCGGAAAAGCTACGATGTTCGTTTAAGCTTTAATCGTCAGCTGCCATCAAAATCAATCTTTTGTACATTGAAACATTTGTTTAAAGTAATGACAGTGAATATAATAAGGTGTTAAAATAAAAAAATATTATCAAAAATATACAATGTCGGCCTATACGCTATTGTAACACAGTAATTATTTGTTTGCTCGCTTTTATCCAAAATACATAAATAAAAATATTTTATTTAAAAAATATAACCCGTTACATAGACGTATTTACGTACAACATACGGCCGTGTCCATGACACAGCCACACCCCATTTTTCTTATCTGGTCGAGTGGAGCATCATAAAATACTACTTAGTTACTAAAATGTGTGTTACTCGTCAAATTTTCCTTCGATGTACAAACGATAAAGTAAAAAAGGTATAATGCAAGATGGATAAGTATACATACTTTTATTTTATTTATTTATTCTACGTTTATCGACATCATAGTTTCCAATTTCGTAACGATAAAGGAAAACAAAAAAATTGCGGGCGTGCAACTCAGTATACATGACGGAAGTGAAACTTCTTTGGCGATCAAAACCTCGATTTGTAAGTATATAAGTAAAGGATAAAATGGCAGAGAGAGAAAGAGAGAGAAAGAAAGAAAGAAAAAGAGAGAGAGAGATAGAGAGAGAGGAAGGTAGAGAAAATATACTAAGTATAAGTCCATAGATTGTACTAAATTCATATAAGAATATTTGAATAATATACATTCACAAAAATTAGTAATACGTCATTAAAAATTGACGTTTACGTCAAAATCGTCTAATAAAATCTTCATATGAATTTACATAGACAATTGTTAATAAAAAAAATGGCTAGGTCCCAGTACCAGAACGCGGCTAAATGCGGCTGAAGGAAGTCGGGATGTATTGCTCTTGTTGTAAATAATATTTGCAACAAATATATGCGGATTCATTGCGGATAGATATAAATAACTTAAGTACATATGTTATTAATCTTATAATAGATGAAGTATATGCAAAATATACTTCAATAATTAATAATTTAATACTAAATAAATTATAGATAGACAAATAAATTGACAAAATTTTGACACATATAACATACAAAACAGCTGATAGAAATATTGAGCGCCATCTCTATTTTTGCACATGCGTACACTTCTAGTGTTGTTCTATAGTGTTCATCTATATCTCTCGTTAGAAGTACCTATTATCCGTCCTTCTTGAGACAGATTCGTCGCATTCAAACTTTGCAACTAAATTTTGAATGAATACGTTGCATAAAAACTTTCCACGAAATTCGACCTTGATATTTACTACAAGGGAGTTTCATTTCAGAAATAATATATTACAAAAACTAATGGAGTGATTAGAATTTGGTATAATGAAATTAGAACAGGTTCCAATTCAATACAAATATGTTACATACAGGTATTTTTGCGAGGGGACAGACTTCGAAATCCATACATCAGCACCGTGGGGTGCTATGATATATATCGATGCGGGACGTGGATGCGGCAAACAATTTGTGCTCGATGGCTCTAGTTTATTTAGAGCAAAAATGGATATCTCATATAATATTATGGAACAGAAACTTTTCCGCCCAACAATTTGAATATGAACACGAGTAATGCTGAATGTTTTCGAAATTCGAGGGAAAGGAAATTTAGCATACCAAGGATGAAAGAAGTAGGGAAGAGAAAAGGGAAGTAACTATATTGTCTTCTATATAAGAACCTTATAATGCGCGATGACTTTCTCTTATTGCAAACTAATGTGGAGTCATTACTTCTCATATTCTAAGGGAAATAAGATAAATTTTAATTACGATAGCAAGTGAAACATGCTATCAATTGTTACTTAACTAAACTCTCCTATTTAATATCATATTTAAAATTTAAATGCTAAGAAAATCAAAGATTTCTTTAAGTTTTTCTGTAACCTATTGTATGTTTTCTCTCTGTATTGTAAATTTATTGTCACAAATGTAGTTTTGAAAATAAAATAGGAGAGAACAAGCATCGGCATCTTTATAAAATTCAAAAGACAAAAGTACGCAGTGCCGGCATTTTTTAAAATTCGGGATACAAAAAGTACAAAGGCTCGGAATTTTTTAAAGTTTGAAGTACGAAAAGAAGGACCGATCTCTTTTCGTCTTTTCCATTTTTTAAAATTCGAAAATTTTTAAATTTTGAAATACGAAAGTACACGAGTTCGGAACTTTTTAAAGTTCGAATTAAAAAAGAATAGAAGGGTTCGGCACTTTCTCAAATTCGAAATTCAAAAATTATACGAGTTTCGGTATTTTTTAAAATTTTAAAAACAAAAAGTACGCGGTTTTGTCATTTCTTAAAATTCGATATGAAAAGTGTACAAATTCGATATTTTCTGAAAGGCACAAGAGTTCGGTATTTTTAAAGTTCGAAATACGAAAAGTGCACTGTTTTTGGAATCGACGTGATAATTGATTACTTTTAACATAGTATCCATAGCGGAATATAAATTGTTATTTGTTAATCGTGCAAAGTGAAAGTTTTACTCAGAACTTCTTTTTTACTTTTCACCGTTCTCTGTCGACGCTACCTACTTTTGTATCAAATTTGGGTAACAAAAATTGTTGAACAGGCATTCATACTAATGGCTGAACTTCGAATTATTTTCAACATTTCGAATTACAAAATCTTTTGGACGCTGGTGGAAAAATTGCTCGAACCAAGAATTTTTTCAAACACTAAATTAAATAAGAAAAGTAATGTAAATAAGTCCTAATGGTAGCATTGAGGGTGACCATCCTTTGTTCCGAAAGTAAGATAGTTTGGATCAGTTAATAGTAAATTAATATTTAAAATCAAGTCAATTTAATTGAACTTTGCAGACGGGTATTTCATAATACAATATAACAAAAAGAAACGGAGGTCTTAGGTTGGATTTCGTTATTCATTTTTTATTTGACTTGGTACGGGCTTGAAAGAAAACATTACTTAAGATATCATCAGAAAGATACGCGTAAATTATTATTATAGTACGTAGGGCGAATAATTGTTGTTTTTAACGGTATTTTAAAAAATGTTCGTTTTTGACGTCGACTTTTTTGTATAATGTAAAAGTAGATCCTCCTCGAACGTCGAACAATTACAATTCCCTGTTGACTGAGAAATTTAATTAATTTTTTGGTATTTTTGGTTATTAAAGATATCAATATAAATTTATTACTAGACTTCGCATTCCCAAAGTAATGTTAGGCAGAGGTTAAACGCATCATATTTTTGGAAGCTTCCAGACTTCCTTTACATTATTTTGGGGGGTGTTTCATATCTTACCAAGGTACATAATTGTTTGTATTTTTTTAATTCACCTATTTAAATATTTTTTACCGTAGAATTAGTTTAGCAACAAATAAACATATCACTCTTCCAGAGATTCTGGAACTACTTGAATATCTCTCGTAGTATATACAAAGAGCACAGCTTTTAACCATCTGGCCCGTTAACAGTTGAGCTTCGACGATTGAAGGACAAAATAAAACATGAAAATTTTCGGGAGATAATTAAGTGGTGTTACTTCATAAGTTTCCTTTAGGACTAAAAGTAAGCCAAAACAAAACACAATATTTACACAATGATAGGTGAAATTATACTCTCGTATGATATGGCCGAGCATTGATACAAAAGGTTCTTATAAGGAAATTTGCATCGCTCTAACAATCCTGATCCAGGATAACCTCTCACAGTAAATTAAAAAAAAAATAAAAACCGTTATTGAAAGCGAGTACAGATTAAGTTTGCTTTATTAGGGATTTACTCTTATGGTCTCAAATTGTAATAGAAAGGAAATCATCATCGTTTTGGGGAAGAAATGAAAATATTCTGTTTGGTTGCCACGTCTATTGAGACTAATGATTTCAAATGGCAGATTTATTACCTGTCAACCAAACATACTTGTGACAATTTTTATTAGTGTAATGCTTTCACAAATTGTGGCTTGCGACATATTTTTATGTTCATCTCATAAAGATTTATTCCACACAAATTAAAAAAATTTAAAAATTTGTCATATATTTTTTATCGCAAGTTATAAAGTAGCTTCTATTCTATTTCCTATACAGGTGAGAAACGAAAAACTTAGCACGTTTAAAAATCTCCCTACTTAGAGCATTCCGTATAAGAGTCAAAAGAAGATAAAGAGATAATCAGCCATTATAAATGTCATTATCAGTATTGGATTTTATTAGGATAATACGTAGCTTCTATTCTATTTCCTATGCAGGTAAGATACGAAAAGCTTAACACGTTTTGAAATTTCCCCATTTAGAGCATTCCGTATAAGAGTCAAAAGAAGATAAAGAGATAATCAGCCATTATAAATGTCATTATCAGTATTGGATTTTATTAGGATAATACGTAGCTTCTATTCTATTTCCTATGCAGGTAAGATACGAAAAGCTTAACACGTTTTGAAATTTCCCCACTTAGAGCATTCCGTATAAGAGTCAAAAGAAGATAAAGAGATAATCAGCCATTATAAATGTCATTATCAGTATTGGATTTTATTAGGATAATACGTAGCTTCTATTCTATTTCCTATGCAGGTAAGATACGAAAAGCTTAACACGTTTTGAAATTTCCCCACTTAGAGCATTCCGTATAAGAGTCAAAAGAAGATAAAGAGATAATCAGCCATTATAAATGTCATTATCAGTATTGGATTTTATTAGGATAATACGTAGCTTCTATTCTATTTCCTATGCAGGTAAGATACGAAAAGCTTAACACGTTTTGAAATTTCCCCACTTAGAGCATTCCGTATAAGAGTCAAAAGAAGATAAAGAGATAATCAGCCATTATAAATGTCATTATCAGTATTGGATTTTATTAGGATAATACGTAGCTTCTATTCTATTTCCTATGCAGGTAAGATACGAAAAGCTTAACACGTTTTGAAATTTCCCCACTTAGAGCATTCCGTATAAGAGTCAAAAGAAGATAAAGAGATAATCAGCCATTATAAATGTCATTACCAATATCGGATTTCATTATGATAATAATTTTAATTATTACAAAATATACTTCTATAATATACATAACGTAGCTTCTATTCTATTTCCTAAGTAGATAAGATACGAAAAGCTTAACACGTTTTGAAATTTCCCCACTTAGAGCATTCCGCATAAGAGTTAAACGAAGATAAAGAGATAATCAGCCATTATATATATCTAACCACATCGGATTTCATTAGGATAATACGTAGCTTCTATTCTATACGTAACGTAGTTTCTATTCTATTTCCTATGCAGGTGAGAAACGAAAAGCTTAAGACGTTTTAAAATATCCACACTTAGAGCATTCGGTATAAGAGTTAAATGAAGATAAAGAGATAATCAGCCATTATAAATATGTAACAACATCGGATTTCATTAGGATAATACGTAGCTTCTATTCTATATGTAACGTAGCTTCTATTATATTTCCTATGTAGGTGAGAAACGAAAAGCTCAAGACGTTTTAAAATATCCACACTTAGAACATTCCGTATAAGAGTTAAACGAAGATAAAGAGATAATCAGCCATTATAAATGTCTAACAATATCGGATTTCATTAGGATAATTACGAAACAGCATCGTGTTTCTTGAACATTTACATCGGTCGACCTTTCGATCGAATAAATGTCGCTATTGAAACGTAATCGTCGCTACTGGTATAAAAAAATGGAAACCAAATAATAAAAAATAAAATAATTATATTATTTTACCAAGGTATCTGTGTATATGCGAGATAAACATAGGTGAAAGGCATAGATTAAAAAGATAATATCAATTATAATGAAATCAACTTCAAAATTGTCAGCAAGTGTTCGTAATCAACTTTGATCACATTTAGATTGTTTCTTATCCTTTCTTCTTTTGGATCCTAGAGTCATGTTTATAGACCCAGTTTTAAGTCCAAAATGATAAGTAAATACTTGAGTTTTTAGAGTCATTACATGGTATTCTCATAAACTCGAAAATACTGTGTTTACAATTTGGAATTTGTATAAAATATCAAAAGTATGTATATTGAAAGGCGCAGAAGTAGTATTGTAGTCATTTTACAAAATAAACTTAATAAGATAACTTTCCTGAAATAAATTGAAAGGCCCTATGTCGAATATTATGTCCACCGTTTCTTTTGGATGATATAACATAATATGCCAAACTACTATACAGTTTGACTAGGGAATTCTCGACATGCCGAAATAATAATTTGTTGTTATAGTAGAAATGGAGAAATATTAATAAGGAAGAGATTTAAAATTTTAAGAAAATCGTGTTAAAAAAGGCCACTTTTTGTGGTAAATGTTAAAGTACTATATATGAAAAAGTGGCTAAGTGCGAGTCGTACTCGCGTATGAAGGGTTCCGTAGCAAAGAACAATATTAAATTGATTTCTTATGCAATAGGGTATATTTAGAACTTTATAGGTATAGTTTGACCATTACAGCGGTTTGGGGACGACGACATCAGAAGTTCATATGTTATCTTATCATCAGTACTTGCTTTAAATAAATGTAATAATAATTAAAATTGAAAAATATAATAGTAATTTATAGTGTTTAAATTGAATATAGTTTTCCAAATACAAGATACATGATGTGAACCTTTCAAAAAGTGATTTTATTAATGTATACTATCGTGCTATTGAACTGCATGAGTGCCCAAAAAGGTTTGCGATAGCTAAATAAAGAGTAATATATTCCAGTTTCACAAGTAAAATTCCCAAAAACATCATCAAGATGTGTTTCACCTCGCGTAGTAATATCACAAGATTACAGTAAAGATTTGTATCCGGAATCCACCATTAATATAAGTTATTGCTGCTGTCAGTATGCGAAATATCCCACATCTCAAAAACTACATAATATATCTTATTCCAAACCAATTTTTGAAAGTTTATTTTTTTCTGAATTTTACACACGTTAATTAGTTGAAAAACCAGAAGGTGGAGGAAGGGGTGCGGACAATTTTTAAGACTTTAGAAGCGCTTGTCTCACCAACTATTGTCTTAAATAAAAAGTTATTTTGGAACCTCTATATCTTTTTTTAAGACCTTTATAGTGATACTCCATACGCCCGTGTGCACTGGATTTTTTATTTCATCCCGCAGTTATATGTATGGGGTGCAACTCCTAATATTATTTTTGTCATAATTCCACTATTTCATTATAGAGCGATTCATAGAAGACACCTACGACCCAAATTCCATAGTGCCAATAGTCTCCGAGTAAATGGTTACATAATACGGACAGACAGATGGATTGACTGAACCCTAAAAAGCATTTAAAAAAATATCGACATGTATATAGATATCGGCCTTACCTACATTTCATAATCACGTTATAAATACTTGTAAATAGTCTATAAAATTTTTGTTTCTATTACGCGTAAGGCAAAATACTCATTATACTCTCGATATTGAATCTATCAAGACTTACTCACTCTTATAGAATAAGCTTGAAGTAAACTGATCCATCTGATTTCTATACTGGGATATTTAGAGCATAACGAGGAAGAAAATTAAAAGTAGATTTTCAGTTTCCTTTTTTGGCATGGTAGAATATTAAGACGAGGTTTTCCACTTCTCCAAATTTGCATGAGTAAAATGGTCTGAAATTTAATGATGGTTTCTTAAATACTTAGAGGTACTAATTAAGGAAAAAATCATTTAAAAAATTGATCATTTGAGGGTTACTAGATATCCAAGTGAATATTATTTTATCACCAATCCATTAACTTCCCACTGTCGCTAATTACTTAATTTGAAGGTAGGTAATTCGCAGAATCTTATAAAATTGGAAGTATTTTCATTAGAAATATCATTCAATTCAGTTATTTTAAGTCAGGAAAAGCTTAATGTTCAAGAAAATTTAACAATTTCTTTCATCTTTTCTTCGCAGTGAATTCTCTACAGATGTAACAAAAAAAACGATAATTTTTGTCACATTTGTAGAGAATTCACTGCGAAGAAAAGATAAAGCACGTAACGAGCTTTGCCAAAATGTTGCTTTCTTTGCTCTATTTGCGTGGAAAAAACAGCGCCTGTGGTCAAGAGGAAGAAATTAAATTTTCGTTACATTATTCCGGCAAACTGGATGGAACTAAGAAATTATTATGAAGATTTTTGCTGTTGTAATAAAAAAGTCAAGATATTCGAAGATTATTGAACGATAAGGCCTTCGAAGCTACAATGAAGCCAGAAGAAAAGGAAGCTTAAATTAGTTTTTAGAAATGTAATAAGAAATTTTCACACTAATGAGAAAATTACTAATTAAGTTCAATTAGCGGAAAATTTGGTCTCAATTCCTAAATCACACTCGGATTATTTTCTGGATAATCTTGGGCTCTTTAGTGAGTAACAAGGGATTAATTCTATCAAGATGTAAAGGTAATGGAAAAACGATGTTAGGGAAAATGGGATGTTAACATGATCGCGGCCTGGATGTTGAACCGGAAATGTGTGAATAGCGAACATATGCGAAAATCGTTAAATAGGAATTTCCAAGGTATTCGAAGGAAGTAGGAAATATAGGTCCTTATACGATCTGTAATATATTTAATTTGTGTGAATTAGTTATGTTTATATTTTAATAAAACTAGGCTTTTATATATGGAAAGCATTAATACGATATCAGAATTCAGCAAGGAGAGGATTTTTGGAACGGTAAATTTGGCAAACCTTACGTCGGTTCCAACCATACATTCGTTACATGCATCCGTGTAGAAAGTAGTAGTTATTAATGCCGGAGGCACTGAGGCAAGTATATGTTTATTTCGTTTTTCCAGTCGCTTCCGCGCACGAATTCCCGCAATTTATCCCCGGTTTTATTTCCATCCATATTGTATAAATATATGTTCCATGCTCTAGCTAAGTATTTTTTGCCTGTGTTTTATAGTATGTTTATAAATTCTTTTAAAATTTTCCGACACCATGTAATAATTGTAATCTAAACTTAAACTTATTAGAATTGCACCAAAATCCCACTCAGTTTCAAAGGTTTTACATATCATTATAACAAGTATAAATATTATAAAGCATATACAAGCGATAAAGGATATACAATTAAGGAAATAAAAATACAATTGATACTGAACCTTATAAACGTTAATACAAGTAAGGAAAATACAATTGATAATAAACTATATAAACCTTAATACAAGTAAGGAAAATACAATTGATACTGAACCTTATAAACCTTAATACAAGTAAGGAAAATACAATTAATACTGAATCTTATAAACCTTAATACAAGTAAGGAAAATACAATTGATACTGAACCTTATAAACCTTAATACAAGTAAGGAAAATACAATTGATACTGAACCTTATAAACCTTAATACAAGAAAGGAAAATACAATTGATATTGAACCTTATAAACCTCAATACAAGTAAGGAAAATACCATTGATACTGAACCTTATAAACCTTAAGCCTACGTTACGCACATAAAACAACGTATTAAAAAGTTGATTATTAGATGAAAAGAGTCATATACTTTTGCCAGTATGTTATATATTTTGTAATTACAAATGCTGGCTTCTTGGACTCGATAGCTAACGTTGCAAATATTATATATGACGTTAAAATAAAATTATACTTATTTTTGAATGGTCTTAAAGATTAGTTTCAAAGAAGAAATATATTTTTTTTGTATTTCTAAACATAGGAATTGAGACACTGGATTTTTTTGCTTTATTTTATTCTAAAAAAGAAAGAAAATGTTGTTTTCAAAATTCTTACCCAGTACTTCAGAGTTCATTGACTATTTTCAAATTCATTTACTTTCAACGACTCCATTAGATAATCGAGGATATACAGATATACTAGGTACTTTTTAATTTTATTTTACATTTAAAAAATATTAAAATCCCTTAACCACTGAGTTCAGAGTCTAATAAATTACCACTGGCCAATAACTCATTTGGAGAATTGCGGAAATAAAAGTATACTTTCTAGGTATTTTCTCATTTTTCCACTTTTTTAAATTCTGTGTAAATTAGGTAAAAATGTTTTCAGGTATCTGCAACCCCTCTGCAAATATGTCATATACAGGAATGTTCTGAGGAGATAATTTGCATGATTCATACCACGGTATAGCAGGGCGCATCTATGTAGATCGGCTTGGAAAGTAGATATAGCAAACAGTTTGTATTCGCGAGCTGTAAAAAATACCTTCGATAATAACTTATATAGATACCACCACGGCAGCTCAAAGGAGAGGTGAAGTTGGCGGGGAGTGGAAAAGATAATCGTCTGTTTCCATATGTACATGAGTAAATAAGAGAAAAATAGACACAAGAATTATTTGAAATTTGTATTTAGTAGTGAAAGTGAAAGTTGCTTCGTCTTAGTCGGTAGAGGCTCACTGCGTAGCTTCATGCTACATATCAAGTTTTAATTCGTTAACTCAGTTAGAAGTATCCAAGTATCTTAATTATATAATCTCAAAGAATGTTTCAAACGTTAATAATATGTATATAGTTAATAATAACTATATACACATTATAGACAAACTGGGTAATATTATACAACTATATTATAAGAGCTAGATTTACATTTTCATAAAGACTACATTTACAATAACGATATCAGCTATTGTAAAGGTAGAGCCATTATAAAAATGTAAGTCGAGCTCTTCCAGTATTATTGCTTAACAGAAGTTTTCGGACGTAGTTTCTCAAAATATCGAGCACCCCATGCTTTTTTATTAAAGTAAATTTTTTTATCAATACCTTTATTTTAATTTTAATTTTTAAGTTAAAGTTAATTTTGTTATCAATCGTTTTATTATTATTTTAAGCTTATTAAAAAAAAATTAAGTTATGCCGAGTTGTGAGTCATCATTTCTATATTTAAAGATAATTTTTTATTTTTTAGTTTATATTGCTACAAAAGCTTGTTTTTTTAGTTTTTTTAAAACCATAATTTATTTAAATATATAGGTGCAGGTTTTATTTAAATGTTCTTGCAATGTAAAGTGTAATATCATATGTTCTTTGTTCGAAAATAGAGCACGAAACGTGGCAGAGGGTGGCAAGAATTTTAGCGTAGATGCGTAGTACAGCGGTTATTTTACCTACGTACCCAACAATCAGCGTATGAGATTATCTAACACCGGATTGGTATCTTTAAAGTTCTGTGCTGGAAAACGAAAAAAAAGGAATATTTATAATATCAGATAAAATATTTAGATTGCGAAATAGTTTTGTTTCACAAAAATGTGCACACATTCTTCTTTTTTCTTAAAAATAAAAGTTGCAAAAATAGTTAATTTAAAAAAAATACTGGAAATTTTTCGCATTAAGTATCAGTGAAAAGTTTTTGGAAATGTTATCAAAAGATAGCATATGCGTGTAGTCGTTATTAATCCCTCATCTATATTATAAAATGAAAAATAAAAGATTTAGGGATTTGAAAATACTTGGACATCTGTGGAAAATTATTTCAAGTTTTCGCTTTAATTCACGTCACTGTTTTGATTTTTTCGAAGAAATTGTTTGGAAATATGATGAAGGTATAAAGTTTATAATTATAATCATAGTTATAAGCAATAATATTAATCTCAAGCCTTCAGTTATTAGATAAAGCCTTCAGTTATTAGATAATCTTTTTGGTAGAGAAAATTAATTTCAGTTTAAACTTCGAACCCCGAGTTAATAAACTTTGAAAATATTATTCCTTACACAGAATGGCCTTTTGAGGATTTTTGGGGTTTACTCCTTAAGAATCGATTTTTACATATAACACCCAGTAGGAAGTTTTATGAGGAGTAAAATCAAAAGTTCAGAGCGCTTGAAGTTCAGAGCGTTACAAAGTGTAATCGTTAGGTGGCCTCTTCGCGCAACATTTTTGCGCATCTTTAGAGTGAGATATCAATACATTTATTTAGCTTTCTCTTATGGCGTAATCCCAATGACGTAGTGTGATACACATATTGGCATTTTCTTATGGCTTAATCGCAATGACGGAGTGTGATACACATTGGCATTTTCTTATGGCTTAATGGCAATGACGGAATGTGATACACATTGGCATTTTCTTATGAATTAATTGCAATGACGGAGTGTGACACACATATCGGCATTTCCTTATGGCTTAATCGCAATGACGGAATGTGATACATACAGTTTACTATCGTTCGGTTATATCAAGATGTTATATCAATATTACATATCATTATATGTGAATATTTAAAGTCTTCTTTCCTACAAAATAAAAACTCTCTTTTCATTCTGACTTCTTAATCTGACGATACTAAAGGCTTTTTGTTGTATAAATTTTATCTTGTTCATTTATGTTTTACTTGAAAATAATGAACTATCAGCATTTTTTAATAAAGAATTTTCCATTTCCACTTAATGATATTGATATTTATATTATACACAGTGTTACCTATTTTATACATTCCAAGACAATCGTACTTAGTTACAGGATTAAACTCCAATCGAGCGTTAGAGCTGATATGCACAATTTTTTTTATATCAAAGGAAAAACGGAACTCAAGATCCCTCTCGTGGATGCTTATGTGTTAAGCCATTTTTCTCAGAAATAATTTGATATAGAAACTTAAAGTGGCACAGTGATGAAGCATATTATTAACCGACATATATAAATTAGGTAAATTAAGTACTCGTAAAATTAAATACATAAATTATATTTTTTTAAATTTTAACTCTCGTGTGGGTATTGTTTAAAAAGCTAGTTACAAGGATTTACAAAAAAAAAATGATTTTTGTAATTTTAAGTAGCATTCTACGGAGGTATACTAAAAACGTTTAAAACTATGTCCTCTTCCAGTTATTTCCAGAATTTAAAATAAAAAAATTAAGTCAATGTATTTAAGCGGTGAAAAATAATATTACTTCTAAATAGATTAATAGAAATACTTACAATTACAGTTAAATAACATAATTATCATGCTTAAATGTTTGAAATTTTATACGTAACCAAGTGCGTACGGAGCCTTTATGTTGTAAGTCATTCTTGTAGTAATATGATTTTAATCTTTTCTCTACTGAATTTACAAAAAAATCTTTCGACACTGATACTAAATTACGAGTAACTGAACACTTATAGATTAAAGTCGGTGTCTGTCTGTCACAGTCTTTTATTTAGAGATAGTTTAAGACGAGAAGCTCCTATTTGTTATGGTTATTGTTATGAAGATAGTAAGCAAGGTACAGAAAAATTTGAGCGCGTGTAAATTGGCACACGTGGCAGAAGTGAAACTTCTTTGGCGAACTTAATCTCGATTTGTAAGTATAGTGACAGAGAGAGAGAGTCATCATCGGTTTTTTCCAAATAGCGATCGAACTTATATTTTCGGAAATGTTCGTTCTACATTATGATAAGTCATTCAAGTAAAACTTACTGGCAGACTTTTTCCCGTTTCAAAAAGTGTTTATTCTCATCCAGTTTTTAAAGAATGTTGCTTAAACCGGTTAGTACCACAGACGTGACTTGCCTGTAAATTCGGATGCATTGGTTTTGGCACATTGTGATAAAGTATGGAAACTAAGATACGCATATTGACGCCAAATTTAGCCGAATAATTTTGCTGAATATATGGTGTGGGCCCTTGACAAATATTCGATATTCGGGCGAAAGTCTTATATACTATTTGTTCTAACTTTAGAAAACAATACTTTCCTCATTCTATACTAATTTCAATTTGAAATTAAGATAATGAATTTTTGTTCACCAAATACTAGGTCACAATTAATGCTGCCGTTCGTCCATTTTTTTTCAAATACAAAAGTATTGCTATTGTTTCTAACAATGGAGGTAAAAACCGTCAGAATACAGAAAGAGATGCACCTAATTCTGGCAATCTTAGGATCTTTAGAATAAAATTCAGAATACAAATTTACATTAAAAGCAGTCGCATGCTGGTTGTTTTTGTACCAAAAGTTTTGTACCACTCTTCAAGTGCGTATAAATCAATTATGGAAATTGTTGAGTTTCTTACAAAAAAATGGTGGCCAAGAGAGAGGGGTCGTTCAGATACTATTTTGTATTTTAAGTGGTCCTCCATTTGACCACTTTATTATTTAAAAAAAAAGTAGTTTCTCACAAAAGAAAAAAAATTGCATTTTGTCGTCATTTTCATCTCATATTTCTTTATGTTTTGAATTTTTTTGCTTTTAAATTTGCTTTTAAAGTCCTTGAATTTTAGAAAAAGATAGAAAACAAACAATTTTTTTTGGATTTTAACATTAAATGAAATATTTCGTGCGAAACCAATTCTTTAACTCTTCCATAACCAGAAAGAGGTTTTAACATAAGGCAACCATATATTTTTATAATCTGCACACTATCAGCTTTTCTGTTCAACGTTATGTTACGAATATCCATTACGTGCCTTAATTTTTGGTTTTTTTCTCGACTTTTTTCAAACTTTAAATTTTTCCTCTGCCAAATTTCATGACTCTACCTCAAATATTTTAGAGTTATGGCCAATCAATACGACGGCATGTAATTCTATAATGATTCCGTATTCTGATTTTAACAAGCAAAAATCTTAGAAGGAACTAAAACAACAAATAACCTCTGGTCCTTCTAAGAGACCCGCCCACGCTCTTTGATGCAACTCTCAGAAATGGAGCCCTTTTATCATTAAGTCATAGTGATTATAAAAAAAGTAACAGGAGACAGGGCCTTCAAAGGTAACGAATAGTTATGTGAAGTGGCCGGGAACCAGTTTGATTGACGCGATGTGGAATTGTTTAAACATAAGAACTACGAGATTAGTTTACACGCTTCATTAGCCGCCGTAAACCCCGCTGTCAACATTTGTTATTCTCTCCAGATCATCTGGATGTACGGTTACTGATATAACTAGCTTGGAGTAATAATATTGTAACTCGATTTGAATTTAAGCAATAAAGTTGTACTTATTTATTGACTTCAGATCAAGATGACATTCATGATTTAGTTCGTAGCTAGTTTTGCTTTTATATGATGATTTTTGGATAACAACATCGGTATGGATGCAGTTTAGAAGGTCTTTTTCTTGGGTATGCTGTTCCTTCTTATATATTGTATATTTGAAAACACATCTTCATAAGATGCTTTTACGAGTTGTGGTATTCGGTTACTTCGATTTATATTCTATAGAGGGTATGTGCATTTGTTGGTTAATAACTCAAAAACTATTCATCCGAATGAGATGAACGTTTACTAACTTCTTATAATGGGTTTTCTGAATGATATCATAAATACTTTTTGGAAAGAGGCTGAGAAATTAAGCTAACAGTGAATTAAGTCTACCAAAAATTATCTAGGTGTGTTTTATTATGTCTAAAGGGTTAAAGATGAAATCATGTGATAAAGGAACAGGTATTGTCGAGTCTTGGCGCCTGTTTTAATATCAAAAAGCGGTCTAAATATGAGCTTCATATCAAATATGTAATTATTTTTTAAAAATTGGTTTCACCTATTTTCCATAGATATAATAAGAAAACGCGCTTAAAATTTAAATATTTTTTTTTTTACTATAATATAGCTGTTTATTGTGTTAATTAATTATTGTTTCTTTTATAAGATTAGTAATTTATTAATAATGGACGACATATAAAAGGAATTCTTCTACGTAGAAAAAAAAGAAATAACCATTTTTTTGCGCACAGTTACTGTTTGAAATTAATTAAAAAAAAAGTTTGTTTACTGTTCCATAGCTAAAGGGCAAAAACAGAACCTTTCTAATTTCATCATGTCCGTCTATCCGTCATTCTGTCCGTACGTCGCTGCACCATGACTCGTTCGTTTTAAGATATAAAGATACGGTTAAATCAATTGAAAATTAATTCAAATAAAAAGAAAATAATTTTTCCTGTTTTTAAAAACTCCCTTAAAAAATTACAGGATATTCAAAACTATATTCTTTATATTTTAGAACTGTGTTTAAGGCAAATTTTACAAACCTTTTCTCAGAAACTATTTGACACAGAAACACTTATACATTTTGACATAATATTAAAAAAAATTATTCCGCATTTATCTCAGAAATTAATACTCAAAAGTATTTATGAGGAAATTTTTGAAGCGGTAAATAAAACTCTGGAAGATATTTGCTTACATTTCCTGATTCGTTTAGGATATTAATTTCAAAGAAAATGCTTTTATAGCTAAAAGATAATTTTATAGCTATTGTTGAAAATGTCAATAAAAATGGGATTCCCCCTTTTTTTTCAAATTGCGAAAGTCAAAATAATAAAAAAATTAAAACAGCTTACTAGAAAATTATCTTACATTTATCGGAAACTATGGTTAGAGACGAGTAAAAATTTTATAGTTTTTGAGATATACAAAATATTTTTGCACCACTGATGATATATATGTATGTATACATATATATATATATATATATATATATATATATATATATTACATGGTGAAGTAAATATTAATATTAGTAAATAGCTTAATAGGAATAGTGTATACACTTAAATGTTTATATACGTTTAAGTATATATTAAAGTTCGCAAACTTTCGTTGTGCGAGCTTTACTGTGTTCCCTTCCTTAAGGACTCGGATTAACAAATTTCTCTCACAGACTACTAAATTGGACATAATTGAAGACTGTTTTAAAATGCGATATTAACGTTTGAAATAATTTTATGGCACGACGTATCCTTAGCGAAATATGAGTCTCAAAAATGTTTTGGAGTGTCCACCCTCCTAGCTTTTTAACCACCTATGTCAAAGTTTGAAAATAATAACGATAATGCCAATTAGCAAGCACATAAATGTGAAATTATTTCAGTTAAATCACATTATTAAAATAAACAGATATAATCAAATGACTTTTAAAATGGAAGATATACGAAGATGTATAAGAAATATAGACTTACGTCTGTGAACCCATATATATATATATATATATATATATATATATATATATATATATATATATATATATATATATATATATATATATATATATATATATGTATATAATATGGTATAACGATGGCAGCGATATTGAGGAGCAAGAGAAATTGTTTTGTTCAGAGAGATGTTCAAATTCAGTCGTCATTCGTTGAAGTTTTAAACATTTTAACTTCTACGTGAGTGGAGCCACAGGAAAAAGCTAGTACAAATATATGAAGAAACTATGCCAAAAAAACTTACCAAAAAATTTATTGTGAACCTGATGAATTATTTTTATGGCGAATTCTTGTGTTTCATTTGTGGTACAAGTTTGTTCAATTTGTCCGTATAGAAAATATAAGATGAATATGCGTGTAAAGAATCAAGATGAATCGCAGAAAAAATGAATATGAATGTGTGTAGAAAGAATGAAGATGAAAATGCGTAGAAAGAATGAAGATGAATAGGTATGCGTAGAAGGAATGAGAAGTGATAGGAAGTTTACTGAGGGAAGTTTTGTTTTATTCCATTAATTCTTATCATTTCATTTATTATGTCACCATTCTATGATAACTAAAATAATTATAAACTAATATTTATTATATTCTTTAAAAGAAGTTTCACTTCTTTCTACTGAAAGCTTTTTTCTGCGGAAAGCAAATATTTGCGGTTACAGCTATTCATGATTACAAATATTGATGACGTCATTAGCATGCATGGTTGGACGTTTGTTAAGCTTAGTACTATTATTCGAGCATATAAGAGTGAACGTAACTGATTTTTGCATTTGGTATTTTTTAATCAACATAAAAATCGACTGAAACACTCGAACGATTCTTTTCTACCGTCGAGGGTAACACATTTGAGGTGTCACAACATTGGTCTACAGGCGAGCTGACAGTGCAGGAAGCCAGGCCGCTTGCGGTCCAGCCGTAATGCGACACCGACCCACCTCCCCCCGTAACCGATCGTCGATTTTAACTAAACACTTCGATACGAGTTAACGAGGATGCAAGTTATCCTGTTAACGGCAGGCGTAAACGTTGTATTTTTTTATTCGATTTATAAATGCAAGGAGACAATTTTTCATTTTAATTATTAATAATACTTGATTGTATTGCTTAATACGGGCTGAATCGCTAAATGTCTACCACATTTGGCGAGTCTATCTATTATTCACACGGGGAAAGTTGTACAGCGTTTCATATTTCTAGATTTTCAAACTTTCTTCCACTCGCAGCATCCAGGGGGCTTTCCAGATTCTGAAATACTGTGATAGTAATGTAGTTACTAACATGTTAATACGGTTTTCAATTATAACATTTTTAAATAATTTTTTTCCAAAAACCGCCATCTAGTGGAGAATTATAAAACCATGATAACGATGAATGAATTTTAAATGTAATGATCTGTTAATTAATTTTTTACCTGCTACAAGGAATAGCGTGGCGATTTCTTTTGCAGATTTTGATCAAATCTCTAAGGTGTAAAATATAAAGTTTTATTAAAATCAATTTAAAAATTTCGTGATGCGTACACAGTTACCATTAATTTTTTCATCTTTTCTTTTAAACTTCTTATTACTTTATTATGTTTATAAATTACTATATCACCGCAATAACTATTATAGATATAAATATTAGAACAAAAGCATCTTATAATAATTTAAAATGTATGGCTATTTTTTATGTTTAATTTATATATGCGTTACGTTTATTAAAATTTCTGATTTTCAAGATCAGAATATAAGGTTAAAACAATTCTGCTAATTTGACGTAAAATAAATTTTCAATTGTTTCGCCAGATTGACTTCTCACATCTTACTTACTATTTAGTAACTATTCGAGTTAACCCTTCGAGCGTCCCCGACCAAGATTTGGGTCAGCAGCGATCGTAAACTTAAATAGTCAGGTTAAAATGAGATAAACATATAAAAAATTAAATATCTTAGAATATAAAAGGAAGTAACGAATCCAATAGTTTATAGTGTACAGTTATTTTTACCACTATGATTTTTTGAAAATTGTGTGTGATTGTGGTTTGTTTCTAAAGTTTTGTTTGTGATTATGGAAAGAATGTAATTTTATATCTATTATTCCATGCATAGTTATTTATTTTTTTAATGTTTATTTTGCATATGTTGGTAAATCTTTGTGATAAACAATTTCTTTTAAGTTGATAAAATATGTAACGAATGCGTGAAAACGACAATTTTATTTACGAGTGTTAGTATTATTATTAAATAGTGCATATTGCTATATATTTTATATGAAAATGAGAAAGTAATTTATTTAATATTTGAGACAGTTATTATCTTTGTTTTTGTACATTTATTTGATGTATGCAACGTTTTGCTCCATCGCCAATGCCGTTGTGCCCGTTTCAGATTTGTTATTATGTTTATTTTTTTTATCCAACATGTTTACTTTTTTTATTATTTTTATTTTCTGCTATATTATAGTAGTATACAATATTCGTAATGTATTTGTATTTAGAAAAAAAGCAAAACGCGTAAATTCAAACCAGTTTTTCTAATTTATTGAATATCAAAGTTTTATAATATTTCAAATATGCCATGGCATTATTTTTCAGCATTATTTTTCAAAATTATTATAAAAGCAATTGCATTATTTTTTAGTATTACATTTGGTTATAGTGGCCTCTTTCGTTTGTCGCTTTCAACTGTCGTATTTTGCTTATAACATTGAAATTGCTCATCAAAAACTTAATGATAGTATAATTTTTATTAGGATAAATGATTTTATTATTTATGTTTAATTATCATTTACACTTTTTACAGCAATAACGAAAATTGCACGTTATAAAGTATTTTCCTTACAGAAACGGAATTTTATTTTTATTAATTATTTTTTACACTGGTGATGACATAAATATGGTAACAATGCTTAGATTATTTTACAACGACACTTCTCTATATAAGCAAAAATGATAATTTCTACCATTGCATACATACAATTGCATAATTATGCATTATTTTATTGAAAGCGGCGTAACGGTCCGTTGCCACGTTTTGAACCAGATCACTTTAAAAGTTAAAATTGTCATTATCTCGATTATGGTTCGAGAATTGTCAGAGATTCGAGCACATCTAGAGACTAAAGTTAAGAAGTAAACAATTTTTGTGCAATTAAAATTCAATTGGTTGACGAATGTGTAATGTTTACAAACATAAAAATCGTATTCAATACGTTAAGCTTTCAAAGCTGACTTCTAAATTTTTTCTGATAGCTCACTTCTAAAAAGCTTTTATAGCATAATATTAAAATAACTGTTAAACTTGATAATGCATATGGTATGCCAATAGTTAGTACGCTAACTTCTCATTAACCTTACGTAATTCTTATCGTATATCTTTATCGTACTTTTCAAATTTATATTTGTTAAAAACTATCTGTTGCAAATAATATGGTTTTGCTTACCATTATACTATGTTTACTATATTTAAGATTATACTAGGTTTACTATATTTAAGTTTTGCTTACTATTATACTATGTTTACTATATTTAAGATTATACTAGGTATACGATATTTAAGATTATACTAGGTTTACTATATTTAAGTTTTGCTTTAAGTTTTGCTTACTATTTTACTAGGTTTACTATATTTAAGATTATACTAGATTTACTATATTTAAGTTTTGCTTGCTATTATACTATGTTTACTATATTTAAGATTGTACTAGGTTTACTATATTTAAGTTTTGCTTACTATTATACTAGGTTTACTATATTTAAGATTATATATGATATGTTGTGATATTGATCTCATTTCTCTGTTTCATCTGATGATACTGATTCATTATTTTTATCAATTTAATTTCTATTTAAAAAAGTTTTTTGTGTATTTTGTTCTTAGTACTCGAGTTCTTAAAATATCATGAAATTCTTTACAATATCTCTAGAGACTTTATACAACTCTCATAGAATATGAAGTGATACTGTTTATTCGAATGTTTGTACAATTTTTTTGTCGAGGCGTTTTAACTCGCTTAAACCTGTTATTCATATAGTGGTTGAAATATTTCTTTGTATAAGATAACAGGTATTATGAGAGAGTTACTTTTGTTTTCGATTTTTAAGTAAAATTATTGTAACATTTGAAATGTTTAAGATATAATAATTAAATACAGCTGTTTAGTGGTACAGTAATCGATTAACATATATGTAGTTATCTGTATAATTATCCACAGTAACGAAATGTATCTGTGCGTGTACCACGCAAAAACTCTTTTAAGAGCTTGGTCTATATTATCAATAGAAATCATTAATATTATTACTCGATTCTGTTACTACATAATTAATAAGCTTAAGTAATATAGAGCGACATCTATCTATTTTGTAAATAATCCTAAAAAATGTGCAGCTTTATAATTCTCCACGAGATGGTGGTGTTCATTTCTTTTTAAAAAATGTTTGAAAATTAAAAACTTTTACTTTTCCTGCATGATGTCGATCGAGATTTGGATGCTTTTGATATATGGTCTGAGATAGCTTGAAGCTTATATCTGAAATAATTCAAAAGGTATAAAATATTTTATTATAATTATTAATTTTAATAGAAACATTTAATATGTAGATGTGATTACTACATTTATTGTTCCTATTGAAAATTACTTTACCTATTGAACCTTATTTATTCAAAACCGGGACAGTGAAGTAAAGATCCAAACTCGTATTAAAATTACCCTCAGAGAAACAACGAAAAAGGTACTCTGCGATCGTAGACTTAAAATCACACTTCGAATTCGTCTTATCTAGTGTTACAACTGGCCAATCCTCCAATACGGATACAAGGCCTGGTCTATTAAGGAAGATCTCAAGAAAATTATAAAAACATTCGAAATGTAAGTCTACGGGCCCAAAATGTATACATCTTGGATTCAGAATGTCACAAATGAAAAGGTTCTACGACAGGTTGGTTAAAAACGCTAACGTTTGCAAACCATCAAACAACGTAAAGTTGCATAAACATGGGATGTGATAAGGCGTGACAGATGCAAGGTTTTATAACTAATAATGATAGGGAAAGTTACTGGGAGAAGAAAAGATAGTCGTTTAAGACAATAATGGTTGCGTAATATCCGAGAATGAACAGAGATTACGAGTGCCGCGAACTCTTTGCCTCGTTCAGGACAAGAAGAAATAAGCAAAGTTGACTATTTACCTTGGCCAGTTGGAGAGACACTCTTAAAAGAAGAATTCATACTTATAATATGACTTACCGTCTGTCCAGATCTACTTCAGCAAATCATGTTTAAGATTCTTCGCCTCGAAGCTTGAATAAACAACTTTGCTTTATTCGAATGCACGCACTACTGGTTAAATTTCGAATTCTCATCAGTTGTTACCAGGATATATAGGAGTTAACTAATACTATGTGGTATGTGTACATATAATTAATTCTATAGCGTAAATAGGTAAATAAATATTGATAGTTTATTGTGTAGCGTTTCGTAGCTTTAAAAATAAGGTCACTTTAAGAGTAAGTTTAAAACTGAACAGAATTTTCTGCATTTTTTATTTATTATTAAAATATCTAACTTACTTTAAAATTAAAAAAATTATTTACGGTTTAGTTTTGGTAAAAATCGCTTTCAAAAATTGTACAATCATTGTTAGTGGAAAAGTAGTTATTTCATACATTTTCAATTTCATTTAAAAACGCGTCGACGAATTTATCTTAAAAAATAAGTCAATGTGAAATGATGTTGTATTACCATTTTGAGAAAAAGATTATTTACCGTTTAGTTTTGGGAAAAATCTTTCTCAAAAATTATACAATTAACATTACAGGTAAAGTAGGTATTACACCACACTTCATTTTATTTAAATAACGCGTCGAGCAATTTGTCTAAAAAATTAAGTCAATGTAAATTGATATTAAATTAAAAAAAATTGGAAAAATAATAATGTTTAATAAAGAAAACATCACGATAAAAAATAATAATAAAAAAGACATAGGCAGACTGCCAACAGAAGTGAAAACTTGCTGCACTGTGATCCTAGAGTTAAAAAATTAAAATAATATTCAAACCAAAATACAATTTAAACAATGCACAGTATACACATACGGAACTTTCCACGTAGTTAAATTAAATTTACTTGTGTAGATATATACAGCACTAATGTTGCACATTCTTACAGCTACAGATATATTGCTACTACAGTATGTCGGTGATGCGAACTCGAAACATTTTATATACACACACACACGTGTGTGTATATGTGTGTGTATGTGTGTGTGTGTGTGTAAGTTTATAGCATGTTGGTGACGCGAACCCATGAGATTTTCCCCCACCAAAAACGCACCGAAACAGATTTCCACTTCAAAAATGTTACAGTAATTTTTTGGGTGACAGTAAGTGACACGCAAGAAATATTTTAATTAGGTATCAATATACACGTCATCTAATTGATGTGCCGATTTCATAAGTTATTAATGGATAGAGATAGGGTAAATCCCAGAATCTGGTAATAATAGATTGGTTCTTGTTGGCACTCCCAAAATGTATATCAAGTGTTTCCCGATTTCTCTTCTAAGTAACTATCTATTTAATCGAATCTTATTGTTAATTACGTCGCATTTTGTGGAAGTTCCAAGCCGTGAAGATACCGCGTTCGCGTCGCTTCGCCGCAGCGTATGTAAGACGAGATCGTCGCTTAAATATTGGTTAATAAACCATCGACTGCGGTCACCGACGCCGGAGGCCGTGGTTGAGGGGCTGCTTGCTGCTAATACTTGTAATTGTATCGATTATTTACATTATGGACCCTTGCGGTTTGGTGAGAATCCTTTTAAACTGGCCGGGTCCACTTTGGTCACTGACTTATCCATCTATATTTAGGTCTGTACTTCGGAAATATGTGGAGAGAATTTGGAGTTATAATAAATAAAAATTGATAGTGTAACTGCTTTTACACAAGAGTGCTTTAAGATTTCGGGTTTTCTAATTTGTTTTAAGTACACGTCACTGATCGGTTTTTATTTTTCTTGCAATGTGAGGATTTCAAATATAAAAGAAGAGAACTGGAAAGAGGATATCCATAGATATTAAATAAATTGAAAATAATTTTATTAGCAGTAGAGCAAATTTGAAGTTACATTGAAATTTTCATTTAAAATTAGGGGTCTTCTGAAAGAAACCTCCTAATTTGCTTGTAGTATTCGTTAGGTTGGCCCTTGATTGGATTATATTTCATGCAGATATTGGAAGCAAAGAAAGAGCAGAATTAAAAAGGACAATTAAATGCACTGAAATATTGTTATTATTTAGGAAATTCTGAATAGAATTTAAATTATTTCGTTAACTAGGATAATTTGCAGCTTAAGGTGACTATTAACTTTGCTTTTATTATTTGTTTTCCTGTTTTTTTTTTTAAAGAATTTGCTGAAACACCTTAACGTTCATAAAGGAAATTCTGAATTGAATTAAAATAATCTCAACAAATTTATAATATCTAGGTACTTCACCGAGAAAATGGTTTACAGGTTCTAAAATAGTGCTATGGTGTTATTGTGGGGTGCCTCGATGTACACCAAATCGTTTAGGATTAAAATGTAGCAAATTGTTCGTGTTTTGTGTTCAAAATGAGTAATTTTATATTTTTTGGAAATTTTAGGAAAGGATACGCTATAGTTTATTATACCAATGATAAAGGAAGTAAAGAAAGGATAACAGAAGTAGACATCTATATTTTTTATATATATCTCTATAAGAAACAAAAAAATAATTTTACGCGTAAGAAAATATTTAGCTTCTCCTGGACTCCGGATAATTCCAGTTGACTTCACCTCGGTGCAAAATAATATCTTTCATAATAAACAAATAAATGGCAATACGATCAGATTGCGCACGTTACGTGTCTTCAATCCGGTTACCTAGATAAAGCTGAAAATTTGCGGAGAAATTCATTATTTCTACCAGATTACGCATCAAAATATTACCAACGTAATAATTGGAACTGATAGGATCGCGATCACGATTGCAATATCGAGTATTTATCTGGATTCTTAAACCATATCAACTATATCATATTATAGGACAGTGGGGTTTCAGCCTGAACCTTAAGCTTATAAGGTAAACGTAAAATAATGCATCTGCTACTCTGGTAATTTAGCCCATTTTTCATTTGTCATTCAAACTTTGGTTTATTACCCATTATATAAATTATGAATTTCATTCGCTTATATCATACCGCTTATCCGAAAAATACGAGGAGAATAATTTAATAAAAACAGTAACAGTTAGTGTTAGTTCAAGTAAAGAAGGTGACCATTATCGACATGATTGAAAACTTTATTGAAATCGAAGTAAGCTGTCAATTTTGCAGCTTTAATCTTTTCTTCTTTTTAAGTAAGTTTAATTTTTATATTAGCAACACGATTTTGGCAGCGACTTTGTGTAGATTATTATCTATACATGTAATAAAATTGTAACATAGTGAATTCTGTACATAGGAAATATTTTAAAAAAAAGATTAATTTAGAGTAACGAATGATAATAGAAGCTTGAAAATTTGTTTATATAATTTTTGTCTGTCTATACATGTAATAAAATTGTAACAGAGTGAATTCTGTACATTGGAAATATTTAAAAAAAATGATTAATTTAGTGTAAGGAATGATAATAGAAGCTTGAAAATCTGTTTATGGAATTTTTGTCTGTCTATACATGTAATAAAATTGTAACAGAGTGAATTTTGTGCATAGGAAATATTAAAAAAAAAAGATTAATTTAGCGTAATGAATGATAATAGAAGCTTGTAAACCTGTTTATGGAATTTTTGTCTGTCTATACATGTAATACAATTGTAACAGAATGAATTCTGTACATTGAAAAAATGATTAATTTAGTGTAAGGAATGATAATAGAAGCTTGAAAACTTGTTTATGAAATTTTTGTGTGTCTATATATGTAATAATACTGTAACAGAGTGAACTCTATAAATAGGAAATATTTAAAAAAAAAGATTAATTTAGCTTAACGAATGATAATAGAAGCTTGAAAACCTGTTTATGGAATTTTTGTCTGTCTATACGTATAACAAAATTGTAGCAGAGTGAATTCTGTATTTAGAAAATATTAAAAAAAAAAGATTAATTTAGCGTAAGGAATGATAGCAGAAGCTTGAAAACCTGTTTATGGAATTTTTGGCTGTCCGTATGTTAATTTCTTGGTCAATTACGCGAAATCTACTGGGTGGATTTTGATTAAATTTGGTATGGTAATAGTTTATACTCAGAGCAACATATGAAAGAATAAAAATAAATCCATGTTCCGAAATTCACGCGAACGAAGTCGCAGGCAGAGCTCATATTAAATATATAGATTAACTCCGATAGAGTTAGCGCCATCTATTAATTTTTACAATTAATTTTTCTTTTGGATTGATACTTTTTTAGGGTCCTTAATATAAAATAAGATCACTCACATATCTGTCTGTTTGTCACAACCGTTTTATTCAGAAACCGCTTGACGTTTAAGCTTGAAATTTGGCATAGTAATAAATCATACTAACTCGCACATATCACAGTAAGCCAACTTTTATGGATATTTTAGGGAGAGGGTGAGGGTGGGGTGGGTGTGGTGGCAAATCTAACTACCCTAAAGTTTATTTGGTATCGTTTGAAAGGGGTAGTAATTAGGGCCTCATAATTTTTTTCAAATGTTTTTATAGTATGTTTTAAGTTCCACACTTATCTACGAAATTATTCAACCTAAAATTATGAAAATAATAAAAGCTTCTCAGAAGCGTACAGAAAGCTCGAAGGATAACTCTAGTTGCAATAAGTTTTTAAACACGTACCCTGTTTTTACGCCTGAGAAAGATATAGTAGGCAACACACTCACGTTGTGTAAAACAATATTTATGAGTAGTGTAATAGAAATACTCTGCACCCTTAATTTTTTCCTGTGTCTACATGTGCCTACATGTGTAGGGAACAGTCGAAGTGCAAATTTTATTCGTGCTTGACAGGTTTTTTACATTTTTAATTTATCGACATTCTATTGAGGTAATAGGTAGTTTGTATTTTTAAGTCTGTGATTCCAAAATTGAAATTATTTAAAACTTCATTGAAATCGGTTTTATAGTTCTGGCATAATGTGCGTACCGAAAAATTGGGCAAGTGAGAGTCTGACTTGCGCATCGTGTGTTCCGTACTCCGTACGAAATATCTATATTTAACATAAGTCACTGATGTGGATATCATAGCGCTATAAATGTTTAAAAACATCTAGTATAATTAAGTACGTGGATATGTATATGTATATATGTATATATATATATATATATATATATATATATATATATATATATATATATATATCTATATATATTTAATCATAAATATCTCAAAACTATGACACCTAGAATCATAGTTGTAGTTTTTTTATGACTTTTGAATAGGCTTCTATAATCCATTTTTATGGGTCATCCCTAAAACTAAAAAATAGAAACCTTTATAGGATCACTTAGTTGTCTGTCTGCTAAAGTTGTTTTGTTGTTTTTCTCAGAAACGGCTCGAGACATCAAGTTGAAATTAATATCATATACTGAGACCTTAATTTGCCAGTTTCCTGGTTCGTGTAATCAAAATATGGCCCCTTTGAAGAGTATTTTTTTATTCTGTACCATGGTCTTACTCACTGATCATCAAAAGTTAATGGGTACTTCCGGTCGACTTACAATCTTAAACATCAGCATATTGACAGGTCTTATAGCACAAATAAAAGAAATAATCCTAAAATCAATGATTTTTAATTATTTGTGAAATTATACATTTTTAAAAATATGCGTCTGTGAACGACATAGTAGACATAGTTTTTTTGTTTATACCGTGGCTTTACTGATTGTCAAAGCCTATAGATAGCATCCAGTTGACCTGCAATCTTGAAAGTCGGCATAATGGTGGAGGTTTTATAGTACAGATAAAGGGAAAAATCCAAAAATTAATGTATTCTTATTCTTTGTGGAATTATACAGTCTCTTGAAATTTACGCCTGTAAAAGACATAGTTAGCAATATTTCTTGATTTATACCGTGACCTTACTGATTGCCAAAGCCTATAGAGTGCATCCAGTTGACCTGCAATCTTGAAAGTCGGCATAATGGTGGAGGTTTTATAGTTCAGATAAAGGGAAAAATCCAAAAATTAATGTATTCTTATTCTTTGTGGAATTATACAGTCTCTTGAAATTTACGTCGGTGAAAGATGTAGTAGGCAATATGTTTACGTTCTGAAAAACTAAAATTTTGTAAAATAGTTTTTCCATAATTTTATGTTCAGTGATTTTGAAAATAAAGTGGGGGAATATAAAAAAATAGGTGGGTAACAATAATAAAAAAATAGATGTTGGTACACATCCTTTTTTTTGTATATTTCTCAGTTTGAACGTTGTATATTTCTCAGGTATCAACCGATATTACACATTTAGGAAATTTAAAAAAAAATTAGATTATTTAAATAGCCATCTCTAAAAGTTTCGTGTCAATATTTTAGTGTTGGTTATTGAGACATACGCGGGTTTATATACTGTATTACTATCTAAGTTTATAATATATTAAACTAAAATAAATAATTTCAGTGTACGTCGAGTGGTTTTTGAGAAAAACGGCTATGACAGACGGACCGTGAGTGACCTTATAAGGGTTTTGTTTTTCCTTTTGAGTTACGGAACTATAAAAAAAATACCAAAAACGGTCGATTTTTTATTGTCCATTTATAGAATTTAGTTTTTCGTTAATGTCTTTTACTTTTTCTTAATTTTTTTTTACTAAATTATTCTTACTAATAGAATACTGACAGCGAACTTTAACAAATTGATAAGTTAGTTCCGCTAAAGAGTTTCTATTTTCATCGTAATCTGATCTTACAAGTCTTCCGGTCCAAATCTGTTGTTTCATCTGCTCGTGTAAGTTAGCTGATGAAGATTCTCGCAATCAGAGCGCGATCGGCGCGTCTACCGAGCGCGTTTGATATGTTAATTCGTGTAATTTTAACCTTTTCCCTGCTTTTACTACTCGACAAGAGCGTTGCGCGAGCTGAGAGTCGACTAAGCAGTCTTAATCCTTTGTTATTTATGTGAAAAAAAAACAATAATAAACAAACCAACGTCCTAATTAATCATTCGTAGAGATACGCTTGACAATCTCTGAATTTTATTTTGCAAATAATTTGAAAGGTATCTACGTGATTGCGGTCGTGGTTTGTGAAAATTATAGCATCGAATGCATCTCCTGGCTGTACTTTAATCCTTGCTTCGTTAGCTTAAGATACCATAATTTCCTTTGAATACTTTTGTCTACGGTACGACTGATAGCAACAACAATTGTTTTACCTATTTTCCAATGGTTGCGGTACTACAGTTATGTGGTAGATCTGATTTTCCATTTACTTCATATCTTGCATTTAAAATATAAATAATATGCAAGCCTACCCACACTGAAAGCTTTTAGAATATAAAAAATGGAACCAACTAGAAAGTTTGTCATAATATTTATAGTTTCTTGAAATATTGTATATAAAAAATGGATTCAACTAGCGAGTTTGTTACTTTATAGTTTCTTGAAATATTCTACATATAAAATGGAAGAAACTGGCGAGTTTCTTATTTTATTCACAGTTTCTTCAAATATACTCTATATATTATTTCATCCGAAGGAACCAATGAGAGAAGTAGTCAGCCTACTTTTCCTGTGTCCTATCTTTCACTATCTTTTTGATGGCAATCGTCGCTTCTTCTGTCTTTGAGGATATATTTCTCACAGTTTAGGCTAGGTTGGGGCTGTCTGGCGGATAACCCACCATTTCTACACCCTTCGTTATCAAATTATCAATTGTTCTTCTGCTCAATGTGCAGAAAAATTGTCGCGATGGGGGAGGATTATATTACGAGTGCGTTGCTCTCGAATTTTCCCAAGAAAACAGGAAAAACAATCGTGATATACCGGTCTAAGGCAACTTGTCCTTTATTTTTCGCAACAATCGTTATATAATAACTCGTTCATCCGAAAGACTGGACTACCATCTTTCTTTAAGCGTTTTGTTCTTTCTTCGTCTTTCTAGATAACCCTTAAAAAGGAAACAGTTGTCGCGTAAAATTTCATCTTATTTTGGGTTTGTAGTAGTAAATCCAGGTTTTGTTGCCCGTGACGATTTTAAATATAGGATTTTAATGACCTCAGTTGAACATTTTGCAACACTAACTCGACGTTATTGATCGGGAAGTTTTATGCTTGTACCCTATGACTTCAGTCGAGTCATAGGGTACAAGCACAAAACTTCCCGGACTCTATTGTAATTAACGTGACGCTTCTTGATGTCTAAATGTTCATGTAGAATTTTCTGTACTTCTTGATGTCTAAATGTTCATGTAGAATTACTTTCTTGATGTCTAAATGTTACTAATTACTTTCTTGATGTCTAATTAATTACTTTCTTGATGTCTAATTAATTTCTTGATGTCTAAATGTTCATGTAGAATTACTTTCTGTACTTCTTGATGTCTAAATGTTCATGTAGAAATACTTTCTTGATGTCTAAATGTTCATGTAGAATTTTCTGTACTTGCCTCATACTAATGCCTAAATTTGCCTGAATCTGCTGATATTTTGATTATTTATTTTTGTCAGTCTAATTATAAACCCCTGTGGGGTTAATATTTTAATCATTAATATTATCTTCAGCTGTCGTTGTTGAAGGATGTCCCTCATGCAAGTCATCACTGAGATTGGTATGACCACTTGTTAAACCAGTTGTAAACTGTAGCGCGGGATGGAGTTTCATAAAAAAATTCTAATAGAAGTAGATCATAACTTTGTAATTTATTGAGATAAAATTGAGATTAAAAAAATCATGGAGTATAAATTCATCTTGACGTGATATACACAATTTTCATTTGCCGTCAATTCGTAAAAACAACTGGGAAATTCAAGTAAAGTATTATCTCAATGGATTATGCAAGAGTTCGATGTTTGAAATCGTTCCGATTGGCCAGTTCTTCAATCTTTAAATGCTATCCTCGTAGTGGAAAAAATAATTTTTTTTTAAAAAAGAAAAAGTTTATGCGATAATGGAATTCCGACTCTAAAATATTCCAGGTAATCATTTAAGTATTCAGTCATTATGTTCATTTAGAAAATGCTTCTTATTTAAGTGTCCAGTTATTATATTTATATAGAAAATAAATACATTCCATTATTTTTTAAATCTATGTGAAACAAAACTAATATAAAGCGGTGTTGTTTCTACAAGGTAAAGGACTCGTTGTGAATTATTGGATAAAAGTAGTTGTTGTTCGTATTATGGAATCTCATTATTTAACTAGTCGGTCATTATTATTTTCATTATAGATATTGCTTTTCATCCCTTACAGTTTTTTATGAAATATTAGTTTTCAGTCATATCGAAGAGCTTCTTTCAATTTTTTTTTATTGATTTTTGATGTAAGTATCGATTACTTCAACTTTATTTTATACTGTGAACACTAAGGGAAATATTTGCTTCCTAAGAGCAGAAATGTTTCTTTTTAGTAATGAATATTTATATTCATGTTTATCGAGTGTATAGTGTTTTTTTTGCTAGCACTTTGCTTCCAGTGTGAAATTATATAAGAATATTAAATTCTACATTTTAAATATCGTATTTTCCCACTTAAAAAAAAGTTCTTAACATTACTTAGTTATTTTGCATTATGGATTCACAATTTATTTCATAGTGACATAAATATTGATAAAAAGCAAATAATCTAAATAAGAATTTTTTATAGATTTTTACAGAATTTCATTAGCTATTTTATTTCTAAGTTATCTGGCTAAAGTATTTTCTAATTTTCCTCCGAGTTTCAGTTCTTTGACGATTGTGAACCTCCTATTGATTCACCTTTCATGTAAAGTTGTAGGTATGGGACCAGTCAGAGTAATCTTTTAAACTTTGTCAGACTTATTCATTAGATTTGTATTTGTAAGATAATTATAGTGGTGTGAAGGTGTTCTTAATAATTATAAAGTTCACAATTAAATGAAACTACGTGATGTAGTACTATTCCTACTTTCTTAACTTTCTACTTCGTATTAAATTTAGATTTTACCAACCGTATTTATAATTATGCTCCAGTCTTTTTATTATTTTACCCCATTAATTATTTGCATGCTAAATAAAGTTATTCTTGTATTATATGCCAAAGAAGTTTAACTTTTAACGCACGCGCATTAATACACATACAATATTTTGTGAAAAATTGTGCTTGTGTGTTGTTTGAAGTTAAATGAATCCAGATTAAACTAAAAAAAAATGAATAAAAATTAAATGTTATAAATTGGTCATAAAAACCATGTCTTTTTAATATTTCACGCAATTCTTGCTATTTTGGATTCTTAATTGGAACTTTACATTAAATTAAAACGAATTTATTGAACTAATTGAATAATAAACAATAATAAAATATAGACAATTACATCGTACCAAAGTAAGCACACAATACAAAAATACTCCCACAAATCTGAACCGTCAAACAAAGTAACCATAGCAACGACAACAATGCAATAGGTATCATTCTACTGCATGGCTACTCTTTTGGGGGTAAATCTGCCATTAACATTCGAGTTTACGAAAAAAAAGGTTTTTTGGTCATATATTTGAAACTGCTTTACTGTTATTCACTCAAAATAACAAGGTGCGTATTAAAAGAAATAAACTGAAATTTACCTGGTTCAAGTCAAATGAGTAATTCCCAAATTTTTGCACATCAAAGTCTCAATTTTTTTAAGGGCCACGTATTTTTTTCCCCAAATCCTTAAATATATGAAAAAAAGGTCAAAGGCAAATTTAAAGCCACTATATATCGCATAAGCCTTTAAAACTTACATATATTTGTACGCACTTGAGCACATATAAATAGATATGAAATGTCTATGGTGATCCTTAAATTTCTGTTGATGGAAGTAAGTTTTAATTACATTTTTATGGAGATTAAATTTTCACCATACTCCCTAGATTTAGACTCGTAAGATTTCCATTTGTTTCCCAACCTCGAAAAGTGGCTCGGGAAAAAAGATTTTCTATTGATTGTGAGGTTATAACTGGTTTATACCAATTTTCCTGAACTTGACCTTCCGTTCTATAAAAATAGTGTGATGGTACTTGAGCATCATTGGACTAAGTGTATTACAAATATTTAACAGAAGTTGTTTTCTTGTTTATTTACAGATTTTTAAATAATATTCTTCTGTGTATTTATCACACAGAAATATTAAGATATAAATTAAGTTTAAAATAATGTTACCTAATCCAAATGTAGCCGTGGTTAGAATGGCTGACAGTAGGAGAAACACAGAAAAATTGAAGAAAGTAATGCTTTCGTAACATAAACCCAAAATTAATGAACTTGTATATTTTTGGGTTTAAGTGGGAAAACCGTTAATAGAAACTGGAAAAAATAGTAATGGTAACAATAAATCCTCCAATGAGCGAAACGTTTTTTATTTTCTCGTAGATATCGAAAAAAAAAATTGCTTCCAAAACTTTTCTCATTAAACTTTTTAATGTCAGCATTTCAATTCTAGCTACGGTCATTTGATTTGTTAGAGTAATTAATGGCGATTATTTATGTCGTCCTTTCGATCTTAATACTTGAACGTGGAACTTGCGTCATAGCTAATAGCTTTCACGTTCAACTCTATCCGTTCGCACTAGGCACATCGCCTACGAATGAATCAATTTGCCCTCGGCGTCGGTACAAATAATCACATTTTAATATTTAAAAACGTCCCAGCATCCGAGCCGGATACCATATTCTGTTTTCGCGCGCAAAGTGCCCACCTCCGCTTTTGCTCGGCGCCATTTTGGATGTACCTACGCTACGGCGGCGCGCGAGCTGCGAAATTAAAGAGGCGACGGTGCCTAAAGGTTTAGTAAATGGAATTTATTTTCGGGATTTGTTTGGGGAGGGCGCGGGTGTATATTGGAGGGGGCGGCGGCGGCGAGATGGGGGCAGCGCGCCTGATTGTTACGGGATGTTCCGTCGGAAGGGTTGTACTTTCTTTACATTTGGATTTGATTCAAATATTTATGAGACTCTATTTGCTCTATTTTTTCCTGAAAACTTCACACATTGTCAAACTGTGCGAAATCGATTTATGACTCAAAAATCTATAAGTTGTCGGTACACGTAGTTCGTGTGGAAATTAAACAAAATTTTAGCTACATTTTTAGTACATTTTCTTTATAAGGTTTTGTTCCATACATTCCATAATTGGGCAGTCTATATAATAATTACTATTCGAAATAATTTTAAGGCATAATAAGAGTTAATTATCTTTGAAACGTGGTAAATTAGCGCGAAGTATAACACAGAGTTTTACCATAAATACAACTACGCATGTTAAAGTAATAATTATAACAAGCAGGTCCAGGAGTTTAAGCATCTCAGTTCAATAATCTAAAAAGGGAGTTATCAATAGAGTTGGATAATTCACGTAAGATTTTGCATCATTTGAATGGTGTCTATCGCGGAAAACGAATTTCAATCAAAACCTAAACGCAATTTTTATACTCATTCTCTCTGTTAATCACTTTTAATCCTAAACGTGAATAATTATAAAATCGGAAGTCAAGAAATTTGAGTTCCATCAAATGCATTATCTCAGACAGATCGTTGATGTCGCGTGTTTTTATACTCATTCTCTTTGTAATTGTCTACTAATTTGAAACGTGAATAATTATAAAATTGTAAGTTAAAAATATTGAGGTCTGTCAAATGTATTATCTCAGACAGATCGTTGATGTCGCGTGTTTTTATACTCATTCTCCCTGTAATTCCCTACTAATTTGAAATGTGAATAATTATAAAATCGGAAGTCAAAAACTTTGAGGTCCATCAAATGCATTATCTCAGACAGATCGTTGATGTCGCGTGTTTTTATACTCATTCTCTTTGTAATTGTCTACTAATTTGAAACGTGAATAATTATAAAATTGGAAGTTAAAAATATTGAGGTCTGTCAAATGTATTATCTCAGACAGATCGTTGATGTCGCGTGTTTTTATACTCATTCTCCCTGTAATTCCCTACTAATTTGAAATATAAATAATTATAAAATCGGAAGTCAAAAACTTTGAGGTCCATCAAATGCATCACCTCAGACAGATCGTTGATGTCGCGTGTTTTTATACTCATTGTCTCTGTAATTGTCTACTAATTCGAAACGTGAATAATTATAAAATAGGAAATCAAAAACTTGAAGTCCATCAAATGCATTATCTCCGACACATCGTTGATGTCGCATAATACGGCGGGCTTCTAAAAGAGACCATTTTACTCCGTTGCGATCATCAAACCTCTATTGCAGTAGAAATTCAGTTTTGACATTCCCGATGGCTCAGCCGCGTGTTTTGGATGGAGCTGGACCGTATACCTCACAAATTATGATGGTTCGAGTGGCTAATGTGTTGAAAATTTCAACAATTAACTCTGAAAAATAGCTAGAGTACTCGATTCGAAAGTACCTGCTCGGAAGTACTTGCTTTAGGAATACCTTGCTCGACATCAGAGATTTTTAAACTGTTGTCAGTCAAAAATGGAAAACCATCATGGATCTACCTTTATAGCGTTGTACAGGCATCTACAGAGACAAATTCAATTCGAGGATTCCCCCATTTTTCCGCTGTAAGAAGAATTAGAATGGGAGATTTAAGAAGAATGTATCGTGATATTGCTTTTTTAATACAACCATGCTGTAGGTAAGCAGGTTTTTATATTTGGAATATAATATATCATCCATCTATATTAAAAATGGACTTTCTAACCATGATATCATATGTCGCAAATAATGGAGTATTCCTAAAGTTATATTGAAATTTGGAATCGTAATATCGAACTTTAGAATATAGTTGTGTGGCAATTAGGTTTGTTTGTTTGGTTTGTTTATTTTCAAGACGTGGGAAAAATAGCTAATTAGATATTTATCGTAATCAATCTGTCTATATCGTCCATCTACAAGTATATTGCATATCGTAAATTATGGAAAAATGTCAAAGTGTCATTACACTATGTCAAAGTGTATTATGTCAAAGTGTATTGCTATATATTGTAAAGTGCCATTGTACTTTACAATATATCTGCGAGTGGTAGGTATAAAAGTTTCTATGTTTTGACAGTTTGTTTTTTATACTGATAATGCGGAGTGGGTATTAACATAATGGATTAATATTAAATCAAAGACAGAACGAAAACAGAATAAAAAATAAATAACATTATTATTATGTATGACATAAAATACTTCATATTTATTTGTAATTTCCTTAATAATAAGGAAAAATTGATAATTCTTTCATTCAATATACGACAATAACGAGGACATTACATAGCATAATTTTTTCATACATATTTTTGAATGTTATTTCATCAGTTCTTCTGCTTAACCAAGAAAGAAAACAAATAGAAGAAAATTGATTATATAATGTGGATTTAATCGTTCGACATTAAATTAATTCTCATATGCTTTTTGGAATTTCTTAACCGTACCCCAAAAATCAAATTAATAAAATACGGTAGTTTAGTCACAATAGTTTTAAGTGGTTTGTAATTTCAAACACGATGTATGTAATTTCAAACACGCTATTTGCTACTGGTGTCGACAAAAACGACAACCGCACGCCGTTGCTGTTTTTTTTTAAATTTAATTCAATTCGCGTTTTCGTTTTCTTTATGTTAAACTGCTTTTTAATTTCTGTGAAAAAAAATTTTTCTTGGCGTAATTGTTTATTTCACTATTTTAAAATATTTATAACGAATATTACTGACTGGGTTTTCATTTAATGTCGAACGGTCAAATCCATATTTTATAAATGAATGACATATTATCGAATTCAATTGTAAATCACGTTCTTTTAGGGAATTTTAATTTTTTATATCTATCAGCAAATGTTTTAAATTTGATGTAATATTATTTGATATTAAATGTTACCATAAAAAATTATAATACTTCCAATTAACCAATAAATCTAACCCTAGAACCGTGCAATAGCATCTAAGCCACGTAGACAGTAGACATCTAAAATTTGTTAAGTAGCAAGTAAAAGTAATATTTTCTGCAAATTCAATTAGAGAATTCTGTGCCATAATTATATTTTAAAATGTAATATGCACTGAAATCATATCTTAAAGCTGATTTCATATCAGCTAAAAATATATTCCAAAAAGGTAAATATTTAATGTTCTTTATGCAAACTTTAGCTACGGCGATAGCCGTGTCGCCTTGTCGCCTGGCATTGGCCAGGGGTTCTTTGAAATAGCTGACATCGGATACTACTGTATCAGCGTGAAATTTAAACTAGTTATACTACTGATTTTATTCTATGGCTTGTTTATTTATAGCTGATTTTTTTTTAAATATTTTAAAATAACAAAAAAACACGAAACAGATCTGACAGAAGAGGTCTTCATTGAGGGTATTGATAACGGTTGCTATGGAGTTTACATCAGTATGGGTATATATTTGTGAATCATCAGTGTAAAGATGATAATTGCTATGTATATTCCCAACAACTCCCCTCCTTGAGGCACACCAGCTGATAACTCCGTTCATTCAGAGAACGTATCTGAAGAATCCACAGATTGCCGACGTCCATATAGATATGAGGTTCATTACTCTAATGAATGTTGAGATATATTCAAAGATTTCAGGCAAGTTAGCAAAAATCAAAGTCAACGGAGTTGAATACACTGCTGAAGTCAAGAAGTAAAAGTATTGAGAGTTTATTAGAGAGAGTGTTATTCATGGCTAATCGTATATCATCTGTAATTTTCATTAACGCTGTTGAGGTACTATGGCCAGTCTTGAAACCAGATTGAAGTGAGTTTAGATGTTTGCAAACGTTAAGATATCGAACAAGTTAGGTATGGACCATGCGTTCAAAGACTTTAGAAGTGGTAGTATGAAAATGAGTTGAAAGTGTTTAAGAGGTACAGGCGACAATGTTTTTAATTTATTAGAAATTTTTTTTAAAATTTATAAGAATTTTTTAAAATTTTTAATTTCAGTTTTATATTCGCAGTTTAATTTTTAATTTTTAATTTCAGTTTTGTATTTATTTGTTTAATTAACAAACGGAGCACGTACGTCGACTCGGAAACACTTCAAACATCATCGTATTTTTTGTATTGCATGTTTTTTCTCTTGGCCAGAAAAAATAGTCTTTTTAGTACCAATTTTGTGATAATCATTTATTTAATAAAATGCCATTTAATTTATTAATACATAACAATCGCTCACCAGCGAATATTTTTCAGTCAATTAACGCAGTAAATTCATAATTATTATATCATTATTTTCATTAATTATAAATTGTAATAACAATGACGGTACAAAATAGATTATTTTTCAAAATTAATAAACAAAATGAGAAAGAACTTTTACGGTAAGTAATAGTTTCGAGATTATTTTTTTTATATGTGAAGCAAATCTAGGAATATGTAAAATACAAAATGATATATCTAGCAATGAGAACAGAAGAGGATATATGAATGAAACTATCTAGAAATTAAGTGAAATTAAGAAAGTAGCAAAGGATTGACAAGTCAAGTCTTCTATCATTACTGCTTGCTATGCCTTAGTGTGGATAGATGAATGGAATTTTTTTTTGACGAATGCTTTATCTAATCTCAGTATCGCTGCTTTTGAGTGAAAATAATGGAAATATATTTTTCAATTTCCAATCTCAATTATTGTTTATCGGTTTCAATGATACAAATTGTGCCATAAAATGTTACTTCCGCTTGATTAAGTATTTGTGACTTTTTGAAGTGAAACTTCTTTTAATTTGATAGATGAAACGCTAGCAGCCAATTCGTTTCACGTACATAGGACGCTATACTAACGGCCTCTACACGCAAATTAATACGACATTGTATTGACAACAATATTTTTAAACAACAAACAATATTGAGCATGATAAAATATAGATAAATAGGTTAGTGCGTAGACACTTTAAAGGATGATTTTATGAAATATTATGCACAAATAAAGTACGTGCAATTAACAGAAAAGTATGTACAGTTAATTTTAAAAAAACTACTTTAACTATTACTAAACTATTCCTAATTAGACGATTGTTATTACAAATTTATCAATGTAGTTGCAAAGGTGATATTGAAACAATGGTCACGGGAAAACCTGAGTGTAATCACTCTATTTGTAATTGATACCGTTACACCTAATATTTTTAATTAGATTTAATGAATAATAAACCTATTGAGTACAATAGTTACTCGCAACAAGAGGATAACTTATACACTTGTGTAAAACATTTAAGGCTGTTTAGCGTTTCTATTAAAATATTGCTATTTACAATATTTTAGCCTTCCAAATAGAGACAGAGCGTTTCATGTTTTTGAGGCGGATCTGGTAACAAAATGGATCTAAAAAAAGTAACTCAACTGTGGTGCACAAGATAGTTGTTTTTCAGTGAAAACAAATTTAAGACCAGATTCCTAATTTATCCAAAGAGATCTTTTTAACAATACTCCAAATGCCTCAACATAATTTTTTATTTAGTTCGCCTTTAGATGTTTGCGATGCACCCTTGATATATATATTTAAGTTATTTAAATAGCTTTATTTGTTTTGAACCAAGGAACTTAGTTGTGAATTGGAAGTTTCTTTCTTATTTATGGTAGCTTAGAAGACAAACAAACATATCGGCGGGCGAACGGACAGATGATGTTGCTACAAGTGTTCTTTTCAGTCCGCACGATACCCTGAAAATGAAACAGTCGTAGAAGTTTTGTTTCCACAGTAAGTGTCACAGAGCACACGCTGTTTGTTAATCATCATTATTTAGCTCAGGGATTCCCAACCTTTTTTGCGTTGAGCCACCCCAGATTATAAATATATGTATTCATGCCCCCCTTCCAATAAAAAAAACTCATCACTTTCGCCACATTTGGTGTACACTCTTAATAAGAAATATATATAATTATATGATAAAATTGTATTATTACTATGTTTGTGTTCACATGCGACCGAAGTAATTATTGATTGGATTGAAGACTTACTTAAATACTTAAATGAATTTTTCTTTAAAATATAACACTGAGCCCCCCTTATGAACTCTTTACGCCCCCCTAGGGAGGCGCACCCCACTGGTTGGGAACTCCTGATTTAGCCTGTAAGTTTTTGATACATGCCTAAAAAACAGTTTTAATGATTTTGTTCAAACAAAAGATAATAATACAGCATGCGTTATTGACAGTACTATATTTAAAGTTATAGTTTGATTCCATCCTATGTTTAAAACTTTTGAAGCTAAATCTCTTAATTTTGTAGTTTCTCTGTTACGTTAAGATAGAGTTCCACCTGTCATTAAATTATTATTAATTTTATTGAGCGTATGATAATACAATTAGTCACCGGTGGACCTTCTCAACTCCATTATTTAAGTTTTTGCAAGATGACGAAAGTTAAATATATAAAATTGTTGATTAAAGTTCCACAATGTGTTTGCTGTTAGTATTTGTAATTACACTTTTTTGAAATTTATTAATTTCTGTCGACATACCAGCAAAGAGGTTTCATGTTAACCACGGGTAAATATTAAGTTTATGCTTTATAGGTAATTATTTATTTATACCTAAAGTACCTTTCTGTATATATATATATATATATATATATATATATATTAACAGCAAGTATTTTTTTGTGATGGCATATATTATAATTATTTTCGTTTGTGTCGTCTATAGTATATATTGTATTTATTATGTGTTGTGTATATTGTATTTATTTATTTGTTGACTACGAGAGTAGTTACCGCATACGTTGATAAAAATTAATATTCGAAAAAGGAATACTTATTAAATATTTATAAAAAGCCTTAAATTTAACTTGCTAGTAGGAAAAAGGTAAAGGATGAAGCACGAAGGAAGCAAGATTCAAATGGAGGGTTAATAGTGTTGTAGTTGTAGTTGTTGTTGTTGTAGTTGTTGATTAAAGTTCCACAATGTGTTTGCTGTTAATATTTGTAATTACACTATTTTGCAATTTATTAATTTCTGTCGACATACCAGCAAAGAGGTTTCACGTTAACCACGCGTAAATATTAAGTTTATGCTTTTTTTTATAGGTAATTATTTATTTTCACCTAAAGTACCTTTTTGGCGCGTGGTTAAACATTTCTTTGTCCCCTTTTGCTTTTTAGCTTTACTTTATAAAAATAGCTCCATTATCCTCTGCTACACCCTGTATAAGCCTCATATATATTTGAGTGGGTAAATGGCTAAAAGGCCCGTAGTTAGTATTTTTGACGCCGTCTCCTTTGAAGATGAAATTTTGTATTTGTTTATGTTAATTTTTAAATTGCATCTCCATTCGTCGTCTCCGCCGCTTTGGAATCCCGGGGGGCTGCGGGGACACTAGCGGAGGTGTTTATTGGTTTAGGTTACGCTGGTTCGAGCCCTTTGACCGGGGTTCGGTTCGTATATATGAGTATGTGGGCATGCGGGGCGCGTTCGGTCTATACGCTGTTTGCTCTCGGCCATGTACATAATATGCTCGTTTTTATCAATATGTAAGTATTTAAATTTGCTTGTTGGTTTGCCAATCAATCGGTTATAAATTACTAAATCAATTAATATATTTTCGGTTTATACGCTATTTAGATTTTATGGCGACTTACCGATGTAGAACCAGCCGTTCTATTCTATTTCGTTTAAACTTTTCTGGAGTAATGTGCGTTATTATTTTCATTTTCCAAGGATAAGAGCAAAAACGGAAAGCTCATCATTTCGTAATGTGCGTCTGTCTGCCGGTTTGTATATCACTGCGTTTTTTATTTCTTTTAGTATTCGGCTGATTGCGGTGAACTTTTACAGGAAAGTGTAGTTGAATCACATGAACAGAGAGAAATGGGAAAAAAAACATTTTCTTTGAAGTATATGTCTATGTATCGATCTTGAAGATTGCAATTTTTTTCTTATAGGTCCAACGAATGGTGTATAATTGGAAATGTCTTTTCAAATATATTCATAAATGTTTAGTAATCTTTATATATCTTCTTTGTCAGATCTGGAGCTTTAAAATGTTTTATAGTATGCTCTCTAACTTTATAAGTCCGAATAATTAAGGAAAACAAACTTTAGTATTTAAATGTAGAATTACTTCGGCGAGCTTACATTATTAAATTAAAATAACGTAGGCTTTTGATTTACTTATGTAAACATACCTGTGAAAGATATTCATACATTATATAGTCAAACATAACATTAATAGGTAATTTGATCAAACATAACATTAATAGGATAAATAGTTTAATTTGATTAATTTGTACGTATATTGATATTAGAATTTGCAAATAATTGAATTCGAGGCGAAGTTACTCAACTAAGTAATTCTCATGTCAAAATGAACACGTTTTACCTAATTCACTCCTTCGGTTGGAAAATCTTTTTTTTTCCTCCATAATGACCACTTGTTATCAGTTATTAATAAGTATATAAATAAAATGGTAAATAAAATTTTGATAAAATTAATAAAGGTTAGAAAATTGGCTACATAGACATGTCATGGAAAAAATACTTATCCTTAAAAAGTAACTGTTTACAATTTTTTACTTACAAAAGTACATGTATTTATATGGTACCCTAGAACGTAGTTTAGGCTCTATTGTATTTAACAGGCTTGATGTGTTTTGTAAAGTTAACCTTTTTGTTGTATGTTCCCCCATGACCTCAAACCAATTACAATCAGTTTACTTTCATTATTTCTTTGTGTTATTCTAGTTCTACTTCAATACTTCACATCATTTCGCTCAGCTGCTTTCATTTTTTTTTTATACATAAAGATTCTTCATATCACCAGAAACTTTCGACATAAACACTTTCTCTGTAAACTTAATTGTGCATCTTTATGTTATAATCATTTTGGTCCTTCTCTGCGACAACTGTTACTTTATATTTCTCAGCATTTTTATGTAGACCTTTTTCTAAGTACACTTGAGATATTCGTGTTACTAGACAGTTTAAAATTATGTGTATATTGTCCGGTGGTAATAACGTAGTATGAGGTTTTCCACAGAACCCTATATAAGTATGACCAATTTTGCGTTTCACAGAAAAACGTAAAGTTGAACTAATTCATAATTAATTTTCATTATTGCCTTTGATACTAGTTATACAATTCCATAGTTAAACTATGGACTTTTTCATTTTCTCCTTTTCTACGCTTATTTGTTCAGCAACGTCCAGACTTTCTACAATTTTGGACCTTTTGTACGAATTTCTTTAGAAATGTTTCAGCCGATACTCACAATGATTGTGGAAAAAGGATTTTTTTAACGTGCACCCTAAAACACGTAAAATGAAAAATATAAAATATTTAGTCCATTAGGGTAGAAGTGCGTTCTATTAATGGATAATCGTTTAATGTGAACAGGGTATAAAATTATCAACTCGATAATAATGACGACTTACCAGAAGTTATCATTACTATTCAAAGTAAACATTGACTTCATGTTTTGAGTGTTACATTCGTCGGCGTTACTAATAATTAGCATATTAATTAAATGTATTAATATAAACAAACAATTCTATAATAGTTTAGTGTATGCAGAATGTTTTAGTTTTCAGTTATGATTGAAATGAAATAAGATTATTTAACAATTTTCTGATAACTATTTTAGTTTATTACATATGTATTTTATCTACTAATTGTATTACGTACTTCTCAACGTATGGGGCTCTTCATTGGGATTGCATTTTATATTATTTTGTTTTATTTATGCACTTGCTAAATAGCAACGAACAATTACAGAAAACGTGTAATGTGTCGAAAGAAATCGTACAATAAAAAATAAGGATTGATACTGGATTCGAACTGTTAAAACATAACACAGGAATTATAGCAAATCAACACAACGATAGCCATTTTTCTACTACGTGTTCGCAGCTTACATACCCTTTGGCACCTAGTTTGTCAATCATTTATAGTAGATTTTACGTATTTCTTCTCATCGGATGGAAATATTAATAAAATTGTCGAAGATTTGAGAACTGGTGCTTGTGGCTAATAAAGGAGTATTTTTGTTTACATCTGTTTTTGTTAAAATCAATGTGTCTTAATTGAAATGACTAAATACGATATACACACATACCGCGTGACTTTTTAAAATATGTACAGTATATACATATATGTGTACTGATGTATATATATATATATATATATACATATATATATATATATATATATATATTTATATATATATATATATATATTAACAGCAAGTATTTTTTTTTGATGGCATATATTATAATTATTTTCGTTTGTGTCGTGTATAGTATATATTGTATTTATTATGTGTCGTGTATATTGTATTTATTTATTTGTTGACTACGAGAGTACCGCATATGTTGATAAAAATTAATATTCGAAAAAGGAATACTTATTAAATATTTATAAAAAGCCTTAAATTTAACTTGCTAGTAGGAAAAAGGTAAAGGATGAAACACGAAGGAAGCAAGATTCAAATGGAGGGTTAATAGTGCGACGCTAAATTAGGGGAGGTATGATTTTTTATGCTAATTTTGAAAGTCTATGTGTACGGTACTACTCTGACGCTAGGACCTAAGGTATTCCAAAGCTTGACAGTGTAAATGACATAATTATAACCTTTATTGAGATTTTTAGAATTTTGATATTAACAGTAAGCTTCATTCGAGATTGTATTATCATCTAATATTTAGGGTAATGTTAAAGTATATAATCCCACCGCCTTGCAAAAATTGAAGCTTCTAATTCAATGCAATAAAAAAGGCGGCCTTTCAAATATTATATAGGTACTTTGTTACTGGCTCAGTTATCAAAATTATTAACAGTAAATTCAGTTGACCTAGAGTCCTCCAAACTTTCATGAAGGAATATCTCATAGTAAAAGTAAAAGAATTAAAAAGTCATTAATTTATAACGGAATTATTACGTTATATTACGTTTTTATATTACGTATATGATAATTTTATATTACGTATATAATAATTTTATATTACGTTTTTATATTACGTAATGCATAAATAACATGGTTTAAAAAACTTCTCTTTGTTTATTACTTTTAATATTTTGTACATAAATATTTTGCAAGAGTGAAGAAAAAGGGGGGGATAATGAGTATGTGGGAGAATTCGATAGTATTATTGTATTATCATATAAATTTTATCTATACTCCTACTATGTTAAACCGCTTTCTATAGTTATATCGTAATTATCTCATTTCAGTTGCATTCAATGTGCTTTCATCCACTTTAACATTTTTGAACCACAAATCTACACATATAATAAAACGGTAATGTCTGTGCGGGCATCATATCAAAACCACTGGACGAATTTTAATAAAACTTCGTGAGTGTATACCTTGGAGGTTTTGTCAACATCTGCAGTATAAACCATCAAGATTATTAATCAACTCTACTGTTATTTAATTCATTGACAGTGACATATCTTTCTTTTATAAGTAACTATTATAAATGTATAACTTTATAATTTTTCACTAGATGACAGTATTTATTTTATTTGTGAATTTTTTTTTTATTTAGTAACGCTTTCGTAGTTAGATATTTTTGGCTATAGTATCATTAGCCAAAGAGAGAATGTTTCAAAATCTAAATATGTGTAACATAGTCAACTTTTCTCGCACAAAGAGCAGACAGATTTGTTTGTGGATCTTAATTGTTGCCAAAAAATAAAGTTGTGTAGAGCTGCCCTCATTTTTTGCCAATCATAATTTCCTACTTCAATATTTTTATAAGAGCGCTATTGATTCTGTTAATCGTTTCACATACCATACATAATGTACGACCAGCTGAGAGAGACACTGTTATAAGAAAAAACGAGAAGGATAGACGAAGTGGTGTGTCTATCTCGCTTTTTCCTATAACGGCGTATCTCTGTTGCTCGTGCAATACAGTCCATATTAGACCATCATTCGTATTTTTTCTCTACATAATTGTGTCCTAAATAACTACATTAATTCGTTCATTCTAAGATCAAAATGTCAAAAGATTTTTAACAAATTTTCTTTCCAAAACCTTTTGGTTTTGCTTATATGAAAATCTCTCTGCATTTTTAATTTACATGAATTGTTTCTCAACTTTGAAAATTGGTACATATTAATAGTGGAAAATTATAATAACTTTAGGGAAAATTCTAGTTATCATCCCTTCACTTCGTTCAGTTACAATAAATATAATACAATTATTTGCTGATTTCCAGATCTTTCACACCATTAAATTTATAATCAGGGTAATTTGATAAATATTATCAACAACATTTATGTCACTATCATTCTATCCAGGCATTTCTGGCATTGCGTCGCAAGAATGAGACGGCAATAGCAGTCAATTTGCGTCATTTCACGATCCAGTAAGCTCTTATTAGCTCTGGCGAGTGCCGGAGTGCCACAAAAAATTTACTTTGCAGTGTTGGAAAAACTTTGGTTTCAATTCGTATTTTCGTTAATGAAATTGACATTTTCTTGTATGAAAAAAAATTATTAATATTATTCATTTGAGTTGAGCAATGAGAGGAGGTAGATGGGTGTGTAGGGTCTTAATATCATAGTTAACTGTATATATAATTGTAATCGTTCATGTTAAAAAATGTGAACAGCCCTGAATGAGTTTGGGAAAAGAACAATTGAAAATTTTCAAGTTAGAGTTGGCTAGTGGTTTTTATTTTTAGCGGTTTACAATGGATTTTAGTGAAATTTTGGTCTGATCACACAATATTTATCTTTCTTCAGGTATTATAGTGTTGTACATCTAGTATGTTCTGCTTATATTTTAAATCTGTTTTATTTGTCAATAGTTACACTTTGACAATTTATAATGTAATGAAAGCTATTTGATAGATAATTGATTAAACAAAAATGCTTCACTCGATGGCAAGATAGTAATTTAGGGATGTACCAACATTTTAACTTTATTAGTAACATATTTTTTTCAATAGATATTTTGTGTTTACTTTTATATAAATTATATTCTGCTATTTGATGTGTATTAAATTTGTAATGGTAATAAACTTTTTATGATTATTAGTGAAAAATGTGTTTAAAATAATTTGTAATTATTGCCAACATGTCACCATTTTTTTATTTCCGATACTGAATTTGGTAAATTAATTTTTGCGTACGTGCGTGTAAGAGTGTGCACCTTTTTATTTGTGAGCGCGTATGTGCGTGTATTGTTAAGGTTATCAAGTTCATTTGCTCGTTATGTTGTTACTTATAGCATATTTTGTCATAGTTAAAACGATTGTTTAATAAAAAATTCAATCAAATTGAATTTTGCAAGTGATCGTAGAAAGTTGCGTTTAATTAATTTGATGTGATCGTATAACAGTTAACACATTTTTATGACGCTTTTTTATATTAACAAAATCTGATCTTATAGGAATAATTATAATAAATTTTACACTAACAAAACTTGATCTTATAGGAATATATATAATCAATTTTATACTAATGAAATCTGATCTTATAGGAATAACTATAATAAATTTTACTCTAATAAAACTTGATCGTATAGAAATAAATACAATAAATTTTACCTGACCTTATAGGAAATTAAACTTGGGAACTGTGTATATTTAAACACAAATTAGAACAATAATTTATAAATATGAAATAGAATTCGCTTTTGAAAGTTTGATACAAAACGTATTTCCCAAGTGATTTAACACTTTGGCTATCATTTAGTTTACAGTGTCCGGATGAATATAAGCTAAATAATAGATTTTTAGAAAATAGTTCATATTTAAGTAAAGACGGTTTACTTGTGTCGAGTGCATTTTTGAGTTAGACTTTTAAAACACTAAAGCCACATTCAACTAATGTATGAAAATGTTGGAGAATGAATGAAAATCTACAAAAATATTCCATGGTATACATGATTAATTATTACAGATATTTGTTGAAAACATTTTTAAAGTATACTTTAACAATTATTAAACTAAACATTTTTACACATATTACCGGGTCGAGTTGTACAGTTAAATACTTGACTAAAGCGAACTACATATTTGTCGGAAAATGATTGCTTATTATGACGGTGTGTGTTTTATTTTCTACTTCAGATATCAGGGTGCTTCGAGATTCAAATAAAACGCGTTGAAAATGCGTAATTACACTTTATTTTAAACTTTTTAATTAGAATTGAAAACAAACTCAAGACACGGCACATAAAACAAACGCGTCTGCTCTAGATGAGTGCTGAAGGTGTAATGAGACTTTGTTACATCATCTCGCAGCAATCGTTATCCAAATTGCCAACAGATAGCGCCGCTTACTCGTGCGTTCCGTGCGCATAAAACCTACAGTTCTAATATTTAAATATGTTGTCGTTATAAATAATTTTGAATGATACCATAATATTTAAAGATTATATGTAATTGGTGATTTGATTAGGATTTTTTTACTTCATCCACGCAGTGGGAGCACCATCTAGCGGGGATCAAAGAAAAGTTTTTGTAACTACTTAATCTATTAAAAGTGCTATTAGTGTGCAAAATGATCGAATTGATTTTATACAACAAACAAATTTATTACGTAAAAAACAAAAAATTTAAATAAATAACAAAACAAACAATTAAAACACTTTCATGTTTACTATATTAATAGGGATGCGCAATTGGCGAATTGTTTTTAGATTTGGAATTACTAGGTTAGTTCTTAAATACTTCTTGCTGTTATCTTACAAAATATAGGATTAGGACAACGATTTATACGATATCTTTAACAATTATATTCATAAAATTTAACTCAGAAAAATAAATTTTACAATTTTGAGTTTCTCATTTTAATACCTTCCATTGGATATTCCACGTCATGAGCTTGAAAACAAATTAAAATTAGGTCGCTTATTTGTTTTCCCACAATTCAAATACAAAAAATTCTTATATTTTATGTTTGTGTTTGGTACCATCACAACAAATTTAATATTAGCTTTTTGTGTTGAAACGTTTTTAAAAAAAATGTTTACATGCAGATAGATAAACAATTAGTTAATTGTGTAGAAAAATAAAAAAAATCATACCCTTCTAAATAAGGACCTTTTCTCCGAAATGTTCTTGACGTTGAATTAAAACAGGCAAGTATAACGGTAAAATCTCAAACAGAACGTAGACGAACAATTTAAATTTAGTAGAACCAATTGTTGGTGGTTGCTGTAGAAGTGAAAAAAATTGCGAGTAAATCGCGTTTGCACCTCACTAACTACATAGATGCTCCAGTGGTCGCGCTCCAGGGCGGGATTGGGATTGTGTTTTATGATGAATAGATTAAATGGAAGTTGGAGGTAGAGCAGGAGTAGTATATGTCGTATAATATAATGGTTCTTTTGATTTCAATATTATTTGACTGAAATTTGAAGTATTAGTGTAAGCATTTTAGAAATTATTCTGATTCTCGTGCATTATCAATTTTTGATACATATCTTTAAAATTAATTTGAATGGTTACTTGATGTATTAACATTATTTGAAAATATTTTTTCGAAATATTAAAAATAAAATTTGCTTAAATAATATAAAAAAACCCTTGAAATTATCTCTTTGCTTCATAAATTTTTTTTAAATTCTATACAAAACATCAAAAGATTTGTTGCTCAAATCTTACCGCTCATTTAGAAGGTATTTTACATGTATATTTTGTAGAAAAAAAAAACAAAAATTTGACTGTAACCTAGAATCTTGAAGTAATTACATCATAATAATAAATATAATATACTCTCGACCCAATTCGTCCCTGCAAATTGGAGCCAAACTCGGCAAATATATAACATTTAACTAGCTCACTAGATAGGTGCGTGGACCTGCAGCATATTTTCGCAGTTTTTTCATCATCAGAGAGGCATGGGAGGCGACGAGCCCCAGGGGACTTGCGCCACGCCCCGCCGCTTCCGCTGGTGGCGTAATTAGGCGCTGCGTGTCGATTGGATGAAATGCTTAATGCATGTGGGGTTGGTAGATGTGTGGTGGGATGTTGCATTGATATTTAGGGGAATACCAAAGAATTATTTTCTTAAATTTGAGCCGATATCTGTGAAAATTTGATAGCGTGTTAAAATATTTAAAAAAAAATTCAAAACGTTGAAATATTAGCTAACAATACAGAGTAAAAATCCATTTATTTGTAGTGCATTTTATTGTTTATACGTCTTAAATGCAATTAAATAAAAAAAAACTGAATTAAAAAATGGAAAATGTGGAATAGAACATTAAACTTAATGATCCATATTTAAAAAAAACACACGGAAAACATTTTTTTTATGGTCCATAAGATCATTTACAGTTTAAACCTGCTGCCAAAATCTGTTAATTACATCCAAATGGTAATTTCAATATTACTATAACCTCCGGTTAGCTAAACTTAGATTAACTTTATTTGTACTTTGCAATATTGAAGATTTTTATTGGCTAAATGTTTTGTAATAACGTAAATTAATGAACAGACCTAAAAGTTATTAATAATCTGTGGGTATTTAATTAGAAAAAGCATCTTTTTATCGAATATATCGATTTATAATTTTATTATAAACTTTATATTGTCGGGATTATAAAAGAAATTATCCAATTTTATTGACGGTGAGATGAAGATTTTAATACCTGAAACACTGGATAAACTCTTCGTTATTCCAAAAATTAAAATAATTAATCACATAAACAACGCAAGTGATTGTTAAGAGTATTCAACAAGAATACCATTTCTTAATCAGAATAGCCACTTGGGTTTTTTTTTATTTTGACTAACTAACAATATAAATCCATTAACTTGTAACGTAACTCTTTTAACATTATAACTTATTAATAAACAAATTCCAAAATGTATTATCTAATTAGCGACTGGAATTATATATATATATATATATATATATATGTGTGTATATATATATATATATATATATATATGGAATGACAATTTCGCCAGTCTGTTATATTGCCACGGTTAATCTATGAAGAAGAGTTTAAACTACCAATTGCTGCTAGTAAAAATAATCTTGAGTTCAAACTTTCGACGAAAATAAACTGTCACTGAATTTACGAAATTATTTTAGCTTTAGTAGATTATACCCTTAATAGAAAAGTGATATAGTATATTTTCGATTAAATTTATTCCACAATCAACGATGCGTCATCTGGTGACATAAAATGCCATAATCATCATTATTGTTAAAAAATATTCACAAAGGAACTTGCTTCGCACGTTAACGCACGTCTCTCTTGTTAAATTTAAACATAAGACAGTGCGCAAGCCACGATCTGGGAAAACCCGCCGTGCACTTTTTACACGAACCATTTGAAATTATTTTTAACTCTTTTGTATTTCTAAATAAAATGAAATTCAGTGCTAATATTTTTCTGCTCTAACGAAGTAGATATAACAGAGTATCCGTGCATATGGTTTTATTGGATTTTAATATATAAACCTCCAAAAAACTCATTCACCCACAAAATTCCATAACTCACTGACTTAACATTAAAACTTATCGATATCTTCCAACATATCTAAAACCCTGAAATTTTGAACATAGACATTATTATATACACAAGTACATATAACAGGACTAATTGAATTTTGAATCTGGCAATTTATTTGTATTAAAGCAAAGAATAGTAACTATTATTGCGTAAAGAAGCGACACTCACCTCCCTCGCCAGTTTAACATCACCCGCACATAACAGGTACGATCAAGAGTACGCGATCCCAGGTTGCCGCTTGCGTGCGCGTGTTATTTGTTTGATTTTGCGATGTTTGATTGAGTTTAACTTGTGTAATTCAGTCTTAATTGATCAATATTTATAATAATTCAATATAACGGTCCGTTATTGCGCTGTCTACGATTTTTTAGAAAGCAATAAAATAAGGATAGGGACAGAAGATTGTTTTGTCTTCCTTTTTTTCTTTGTTGTAAATAATTCTGTTTTGTATCACCAATTTATTTTCGTTAGTACCTATAATTTTATGTACACATGAACATATCACCAAGCAGTTTTAAAATACAAATAGTTCTTAAAAGTCAATATTTTTTTTGAACACGATGTTGTAGTGTGTGTCATAGCCTTTTAAAATGGTTTATTAAAAGTCAAAACTACAACGAAGAACTTATTCCAGTATATCACATTTGTAACTAAACAAAATTTATTTTTATTTAAGATTTTATCTCGTTTTTGGATCCACACCGAGTACCTTTTTGCAAATTCTATCTTAATATAATTATAATCAAATCATTTTAACTCAATTAAATGTATAGTATAAAATATTTATTTACATAATTTCATTTTTACAATTCGGTAATAATAAAGACCAGTATAAAGTTACTGTAGCAGCGTGCTATAGAGACAGTCATTCGATCGACGCTATTGGGTAGAAAGAGAAACAGCTATGTTGCTGACGTATAGCGTCAACTCGTCTATCGACGTGATTGACCGCAACGATCGAGACCTATTTGTAGTAATAGTGAATTTTCTTTATCTGCACGCTGATGACAGCCCTACATTAATTTACGCACACACACATACGGATACGGATTGGCGAGTATGTATGTAATAGTGTAGGCGATTAAATCTGTTCGCTAGTGTGGAGTGTCGGGGGTGTGATTAAGGTATCTAATGAAGACTCAAAACTTATTTTTATTAATAGGATGTTTTGAAATATCTAGCAAGTGTGAAAAACTTGAACTTGAAAAAGTCAGACCTCAGTATTAAATTAAAAACATGTTTTACTTTGTCCGTATAACATTTTTAATGACGTGTTTGATACAAAAATGAACTTTGCAATCTTTTAGATTTCAAATATTTTTAGCGTTGGCTCAATAAGCAGACGAGAATTTGGTACATTTTTTCCTATGTGTGTTTTTGGTGTTATAATCACAAAAGTATCTGACAAGATTATTTATAATTACTTTACTTTAACAACATAAAAAATATAATAAATCAGGTGGTCGGTATGAAATTACGTTCTACAAGCTATTTCCATATGCGCAAATGTAAATCGTACGAACAAACTGACAACTCATTGCTGTTTGGGATCATTTTTAAACCTTACATTAATTATTAATCAAAGATTACTTAAAAAGTCCCAGTCCTAAAATAAATTCTTATGGAATATGTCTAGGACAAGAATACGTCGATTATTGTTAAAGAAAAGGAACCATCATATTATAATATCTTGTATGATATTATGTATTATTCTTATAGAATATGTCATAAGAAAAATGAAATCTTTATAGAATATATCAATTATCATCATAATATGAAGAAACCTTTATATAATCCTACTACCTACATAATGGACTCTTCTTATGTTGCCAATGGTTGACGTATTCTACACAGATTTCTTGTAAAATTCCCGGAAGAAAGCTATTTTTATGAAGGTATTGCGACTCGGCGTTGAGTGATCAGAGACCGCCTCAGAGGTGTTACGTGTGATGTGAGGTTTGCAATAAAATACATGTTTATAATGCTTCTATGTCACAGAACCAATCCATTATAACGTGACTATTTTAAATGTTGAATTACGGGCTATGTTCGCTGTTAACTTGAATCAGATACTTTTTTAAATTATTTATTTTACTTTTTAATAAATATTTTATTAATTATTTTACTCTTTAATAAATATTCTCAGTATGATTAAAAACGTCTAATTTGTATAGCAAACTTAAAAAGAGCGCAAATCAGCAGCGCAACATAAATATTGCAAAGTATAACAATAGGGTTAAGAACGAAGTAAATATAAAAATTAATAAGAGTATAAGGACCGTGCTTTTCTGAGGTTGGAATGCATTGAATTCCATAATTTTGATGACGTAAAATAATGAATGTCCATAAAATGACGAACAATGTTTAAGAATTAGGAACATGTATACGTTTTCTGAGCGGAAACCCTGGCCATAGATAAGTCCATAAATCAGTCACCGCAGTGATGTGTTGAGTTCATCACAAGGCGTACGGTCTGTAACGACGTGGTGCACCGCGGAGACCCGAGTTTGATTCCCGGTCGTTCGTCGAGCCGGATTGGACGGGTCTTAGGGTTGGTTGTAAGAGATTGCTCTCGTAGCAATAAGTCCTCCATATGTATCAGTTAGATACATTAAACTAGATAAATAAATAAATTAGGCACCAAGGTAAGCAGGTATATGTAGGTTGCTATAATTATAATTATTATAGAATTGGGAAAGGCTATGAAAAGTGGGACGATAAAAAACGAATAATCTAAGTTAGGAAATATGGTCACATCCACGTATGTAAGGCCAATTATGAAAGCCTTTAAAATTTAAGGGGCGCTTAAATTTTGAAGGCTTTCATAATTGGCGACGTAATTGGTCGGTCATATAGAAAATAAAAAGGTTGCAATGTGGACTCGTGTGTTCTTTTTTAAAATTAATGAATCGTCAAAAACGTTTCAGTCAGCATTTTATCGAAAAATTTGTGCTAGATATCATTAATGATTTTAGTCTATCATAGGGTTTAAAAAATAGATTTTTGCTTATATCCAATGTATTGATTTTTAAATATTATGGTTATTGATTTTGCAACATTGTTCAAAAAAGAAAGCTCTATTTTCTTATTTTCCAGCATAAAATAAATAACGTATGTTTAAATTAAAAGATCTTGTAATTTTTTAAAAACCTGTCAAGCACGAGTAGAATTTGCACTGCATGGGCTCCGTATACATGTAGGCATTTATAAACATTTAAAGGTACATAGTAAGGTACAGTCGCTAAATTTCGTCCTCAAACCTAACTTCGTCCCCTATCGTATTTTTTCAAGTAACCAACGCCATCTAGTTTTTATATGCTAAATCGAAAGTTAGTTACGTCAGTCGGCCATTTTAGAAAAGTGAAGGTGAGTCGTCGCTCCTACAACAAGATATTCAAAAAAGAAAAAATAGTCCAAGGTGAGTTTTTCTTTGAGATATTATACGAACTGATTAAAAATTTATCTGCTTGGCTTATTGATACATTTTTTTTGTAAAATAGATTTGTGTTTGGGTATGATTTAAAACGATAGAAAGAAGTTAAGTTATTACATGTGTTTTTTGTTGAATGGATGTTCATCACAACAATAGTAAATTCGTAATATCATCCCCCTACGTAGACCCAATTTTTGTCCCCGACGGTATTAGGTACTTCTCTTTTAAGATTATTTTTATTTTCGTAAAATATTCTTTAATGTTTTTCTTTATTTTACAGATGGCAAAAAGAAAGCAGTGGGATCCCAATGCAATGAAAAAAGCTGTAGAAGTAGTACGTGCGAAAGAAATGGGATATAAAAAAGCAGTAAAGTTATTTGATGTCCCAAGATCTTCATTGAAAGATTATGTGAAGAAATTTGAAGTCTGTGGAAGATGTGGTTTCGGGAAAAATGGGAAGTAAACCAGTTTTGCCGGTAGGATTAGAAGCAGAGCTAGTAAACCATAGCTTGCAAATGAAAAATATTTACTATGGCATTAATGCTTCTGATTTAAAACGGATGGCTTTTCAATTGGCTATCAGAAATAGTATTCTACACCCATCTTCACAAATCAAGAAAAAGGCAGGCAAAAAATGGATGAAATTATTTATGGCTCGTCATTCTTCATTGTGTTTCCGTAAATTTGAGTCTTTATCAAGGCCTCGTATACAGGGTTTTACTGAAGAAAACATTAAAACTTTTTTCGCCTTATTGAAACCAGAACTGGAAAAGATAAATTTCAACACTAATAAAATATTTAACGTAGACGAGATAGGAATAACCAATGTGCAGCATAAAGTCAGAAAAATCTTGCCAATGAAAGGCAAAAAAGAAGTTACAAATTGTCATATGCTGAAAAAGGAGCATTGGTAGCTATTGTGACTTCCAATCTCTGGTCTGGTCAATTCATACCTCCGCTAATGGTGTTTCCGAGAAAAAAAACATGAAAGATGAACTGCTCGATAGAGATAGTGTTCCTCCAGGCACCATAGGTGGATGCCATCCATCTGGTTGGCTCCAGCCTGAGTTATTCACAAAGTGGCTGAAACATTTCGTATCCATAGTAAAACTATCCAAATAAGACCCTATTTTGTTGGTGCTTGATGGTAATTATAGCCACACAAGAAATGTGGACGTGATTGAGATCGCACGTGACAATGGGGTATCTATAATCTGCCTTCCACCTCATTCGATTGATCATGTGCAACCTTTAGATGTTTCCTTTAAAACATACTACGCCCAAGAAATTAAGAACTGGTTAACAAATCATCCAGGGCGAGTCGTTATTCATTGGTAAAGCTTATGCTAAAGCTTGTAAAATCAATACAGCTGTGAATGGGTCTAGAAAAACAGGAATATTTCCATTTAATGAAAATATTTTTGATGACTCATCACATTTTCCATCCACCCATGCAAATAGCACATCTTTAATGCAACCCTCGGGCTTCACACAGTCAAGATCAACAACACCAACTCCTCTACCATTATCAGGTAACTCTTAATCCCCTTTTGTAGTTCCTGATGATGTTCAGCTTATTCCAAATATTGAGCTACTTTCAACCTCAACAAGACGGGGCAAAGCTATGATAGTCTTCTATCAAGAGATAGTGGAGGCAGAAAAGAAACGGAAGGAGAAAGCTGAAATAATTTCCGAAAAAAAAACAGAAATGTAGAAAAAATTAAAACAGAAGGAAAGAACAGAAACAAATCCAACAAACGAAGAAAAACAGAGTCTTCTGGCGAGGAAATGCCTGAAGAAGAACCAGTATTGTCATATCAGTTTCTACTGATGAAGAAGATAGTGCTAATGATGATGCCGAATCTGGCATATTTAAAAATATAACTAGAAACTAACAATTTTCGGATTTTTTTCTATACTTGTGCTATAAGACATTACTTCTCTTCAAATTTCATGATCTTAGGTCAGCGAAGAGTATCCTACAGGTTTTAATTTAATTGCAAATATCAAAATTATAAGATATATTTTTTATGTGATATAACCATAAATTAAAATTTTTCGGATTTTTTCCTTTATTTATGTTGTAAGAACTTCCTTCTTGACGAATTTTATGATTCCAGATGAACGCAAAGTACCTGGAACAGGTTTTTATTTATTTGCTAACGTCAAAATATGCAGCATAAATGGCCGTATTTTCAGGGTTTTTTTATTGTATTGCCTTGGAAACTTGATTTCTCTACGGCTCCATGGAATCGTAGACCTAATATTTGATATTAGTTTCAACTTGATACCACCACGCATTCATGAGAAAAAACGGTCTTGACAGACAGATGGACAGGCAGACATCAGATGGACAGGCGTCCTATAAGGGTTCTTATTTTCTTTTTGAGGTACGGGAAAATAGAAATGACAAAATTAGTCAAGTGCGTATCGGAATACATACAAGATAACGTTTCGCATTTTTTTATATGTCCTGAACTTGTTGATTTGAGTGAATCGAAATAAAGTTATTTTAAAGATGTTTATCATTATTTTAAGATATCCGTATTTTTTTACATAATTTCCACAGACATGACAGGAAAAAAGGATTGAAGTGATACTTTGAGGCTTATTGTTGCGTAAACTTCATTTAAAGACAGATCTGGATAAAAATAGATATAAAGATAAGGTGGGGCCCAAAAATGGAAAATGGCAAGTTAACCATAATTCTAAAAGACCTAGCGATGGTACATAAGCGATGGTATGTATGAAAAAGTTATAAAAGTAAGTAGAGGACATAAAAAAATTGTTTAATATTTTCCAATATATTAATTGTGACACCCATATGAAGCAGCTGCTTACAATATTTCATGCCCGTGGTTTTAAAACTGTAACAACTGTAGGGATGACGCACATGGCAAAATTGTGAAAGTTCCCTATTTCACTAGAGAACCCCAAAAATGTTAACAAATGTGTCTATAATGGATAAAAATTACTAATATCATACAAAGATTTCCACAGACGTGGAATAATGGATACGGAATTAATAATAGATATATTTGTTTATAATGGATACAAAATAAAGAATACAGCCTAATTTTTGAAGACCCAACTTTAGATGAAGTTATCTTTTGACGTGAAAACTAATTTAATATCGATGTCGGGTATGGGGAGACAAACGCACTCAAATAAGCAACAGTTTCTTTAGAAGTAATTTCAAATTACAATAACTTTGCTAAAATAGTGATAGCGTCCGTAATCTTAGTCCCGTTTCAAAGGGGAAGGATGACAGTTTGAGTTAGTGACATTCATTGCGGCCCGGTGTCGCGAACTGTGTACGGCTATATACACGATTTTCGACTGATACATGTGACATTTACAAGAGGTGTTCAAATAATATTAATGCCATGCACCCTACTTCTTATACCACTACACTGTATTCGGTAAATGAATTAAAGGACACAAAATTAAAAAAATATTTAATTTCAATATATTGTATCACGGTTTAACGAAATTTTGTGATTCACGTTTTCTTCCTTTGGCTTACTTGGTTCAACATGTTTAATGGGATTCGTGATTTCGCGTCACGCCAAGCGTGATTCGCTTCGGGTATATTCACCGGTAGGTTGATTATGGTCGAACGGTTCGATTTCGGGTATACTAAGTGTTAGGCCGAGTGAAGACGAACGAAAGGAATATAGAGCGCCCGAGTTAGTAAGTATGTTTTTATTTCATCAGTTTAGCATTGTATTACGTACGGAACACGACGGAAGTCTGAGCTCGAATCTTGATGTTTGTGTTTTGTTTCTTTGATTTTTTAAGTTATTTTTTTACAAAAATATTATTTATTAACAGAAATCAAATAAAACTCCGTCTCTCCCGTAGTCAGGGTATACTCATATTGATATCAGTATTATAATGTGGTATATTCAATGTTATAATGAAGACGTATAACTTCTATTTAGGCGAACGTATTTATTTATATATTATGTGGTCAATTTTGTACGTAATTGAAAAAAAATTAAATTAATTAAGTGTATTTGTATGCATTAATCTATAATATTTATTACGATATTGTTGTGTGTCAAAGTGGTTAAACTATGATTAGTTAAATGTGCACTGCAATGTTTTGGTTTGTTCATGTGTCTTCGTGAATGTAGAGAAAGTATACGACCCCTATTAAAGTTAATTATATATATGTATTGAAAATTTCCAACATACACTATACAGTACAGAACTAAGGATACTGCAGTACAGCAGATTCATGCAAGTACTATTTTTTGTTCGTAAACGTAGGAAATTGCGCGTTCGCTTTTATGATTTTTCTTATAACATAACTGTTCCTTTATAATCTGAGATGTAAGGTTAATTTAATTATATTAGATGCCAAGTTTTTTATTTCTATAGTGTGGTGCAAACCAAATTTTGCTTTTGTTTAAAATCGGCATAGACATTTTTTATTAATATGTTTTAAGTTTCATCGTCATGGAAATTAAATACAAAAAAATGAAATGAAATACATAAAAAAATTAACTAATTCATAAAAATAAGCACGTGACAACAAAATATCTCTTAAAGCTTTTGAAAACTATCTTAATTTATCATAAACCCTGATAAATTTATCTGTGTATTGCTTTGTGTGAAAGATTCCTTTATGATAGAATTAATTATTATATGATGTATACAAGTATATAGTTGTTGAACTTTACATTAAAATACAAGGAGTTTGAATAAACCTGTTTAGATAATTGAACTAAAGCATAGCTTTAGTTTATATAATTAAACTAAACCTAATTATTTGTAAAATTCGCACATTTGTGTAACATTTTGAGCGTTTAAAGATTTGGTTTTAACACCAATATTCCACATTCGTCTACATAGTTTATGTGTAATATTGGTTTTTCTATTGGCGGGAATACATTAAAGAATACGTAATTTTTTTCCCAACACACATAATTAAATTAAATAAAAAATTGAGGTAAGCAACACGCAAGAACGATTAAGGCCGACGATCTGTCGATGACGAAATGGGACTGATATGCGGGAAAAAACAGTCATTAAACAATATAGCGATTCTCATGGGATCAAATAAGTCGGCTCGGAATGGTATTAGTGTACTATTACGGAGTGTCCCGAATAACTAAAATACATTATTCATATACTAAGTACTTGAATAACGGTCTAGCGTACGCAGAGTACTCAAATTCAGATTCATGTAAGTAATAACCTTTGTTCGTAAACGTAGGAGATCGCACGTTCACTATTATAATTTCTCTAATATAACATAAACGTTCCTTTATTATCTGAGATGTCAGATTAATTTAGTCAAATATTTTTTAATCATTTTTATTTTGTTTATTGTCGAGATTACGCCACGTGGAAAGTTAGTGACTTCACCTAACTACCGACCCGGCCCGGCTTCGCACGGTTAGACAATGGAAAAGAAAATTCTCAAATATATCCGTAATCCGTATTTACCCTTATAGTTCAGTTAATTTACACAAAACCTACATCAATTATGTACCTTTGGGGTAGCAATAAGTATCTATATCCGGACAATTTCACTGGGATTATGAAGTAGTAAGCGTATCTATCGGACTGTTGCGTAGAGCTTGTAGGTTAGATCAAAACACGACGACGTGGAGTTTTTTCCGACTCTTTTTGTTCATGAAACAATGAAATTAATCACTAAATGTTGGCTATAAATTGTTGTGAAGTGTATTATAATATGAATTATAAAATAATTATTCCAAGAAAATTAACAATCAAAAGACGTTACTTTGTACAAAATATTCATCAGGATTGGGTGAATAGTTTTTTTGCGACGTGTATCCAAACTAACACACAAACAGACATATATTCTAAAAGTGTACCACATTTTTTAACCATCACAACATACTTTAAAAACACTTCTCTATGAGTATGGGTTTGAGGACAACATAATTTTATTTTTCCTAGTAGTAAACGTTGAAGAAAAATATATTTTAAATTAAATGTTTCATTTTTGTTTACCAAGAGACACGGATCCAAAAACTTTTAAAATATATTTGGATCTGATCATAATTTACGTATTTATACCAATAGACTATTTGCTCATGATCATTGTTTATGTATTTATATCAATAGGCTAGTTACATGCAACTTATACTTAATACTAGGAACAGTAATGGTACATGGTATTTCTTATAATTAAATGTTAGTTTCACATTAACAAAGAATATTTCTATTTATTCTGGCCTCAAAGATGAGATTGGAATTTCCTTGATTGGCGGTTACATGGTCATAAATATTACTTCTTCTGCACCGCCTCCCTTGATCAACAAAGGTAAAAAAAAATCGACCTAAGCAATTTGACCTGGCGTAAGCAAAGGAGCCGATACGAGATGGGATAAATTTGATCAATCAGCATAACCATGGCGACCGCGCCTTATTGATAAACGCCGCGAGATTACGCACAGACCGCAGATGCAATTTGAGCGTAGATGCAGTGTGTGTGTATGCATGCGCGTAGAAAGAGTGCAGTTTGAAGAGGACGTGGTAGATGGAGATGGTTCGATTCTGTAGAGCGAAACAAAATTTGTAATAAAACTGATTCACCTGACGGGGATTTCGAAACTGATTACCGCTGTCGGCTGTTGTATACCGGACTCATAACTGTGTCGATTTTTGTGAGGAGTATTCGTCAATATTCTATAATAGGTTAAATGGAAAAGAGATTATATTTTTACTATAAAAATCAACGTAGTCCGTATCATAACATGCAAAAAAGAGTTACATAGTCAGTTAAAGAAACAGACATATTAACGTGAAATGACCGAATTAAGTGAAATTATTTTTACTTACTAACTATGACTCTTAACTTAATTTTTTTGTATTTTTCCGAAATTTTCCAACAGAAGTGAAAGATAAACGCAAACGAGATAAATAAATAAGAAAAAGAACTGACTAGTTTCAATTTAAATGGTACTTTCAAATGATATCCTATTTTCTGTATTTAAAAAAAAAAATTAAAAGAAAATAACATTAAAACATTTTGTTATTAATTTTGCTGTATAATAAGTGAGGTCTAGATTTCCATCTGAAATATTCAGCCCGACAATTTTATAGGTATAAAACTGAAAGGCTGTGACAGAGGGACATGGCGAAAATTGTATCTTAAAAGAACCTTGTCATATACGACTAGATCTCGTACTACGAGGGATTCGTACACATTAGGCACTTATAAATATTGAATTGAACATTGAATCTCTATTAAACTATTTAAAAAAAAAGTATTTTTTACAAACTAAATATATTGAAAATATTTTTTTACAAACAATATAACTAATATTGCCTATTGTACGTTTCACCTTAAAAACGTGGTACGTATTTAAGAAATCTTAATATCTAGGGATAATTGCTGTTGTATTCCATTAAATTTCCAGTCAGATTTTACCAGCCCTATTTTTTCATTATTATTGGTCAAGTAATTTTGAAAATAAAAGTGGAGGAACAAATTTTACATTTTTTGCATATTTTTTGATGTGTTTTTAAATTTCCAATAAAAATTTATTTAAAAATTATTCCTGTATTCCTCGTAACAAGCTAATAATAATACCTCGCATGATTTATGGATTATAAAAAGATTGAGTGTTTTATTTTCTTTACGTATTAATATATATATATATATATATATATATATATATATATATATATATATATATATATATATATATATGGATGTGTGTGTAAATGTGTATGTATATATTAATACGTGAAGAGGAGATGTGTACATTTTTTAAGCATATTGTGCACACGGAGAAGTGTGACATTTAATATAGTTGAAGTTTATATGGAGAAGGAGCGCAGGAAGCTAAAATTTATATATATATATAATATGTATCACAAATACATCAAATTATATATAACAAATACCTTAAAAGATTCATACTTTACATTCAACAATAAAATATTCATTGTGTACGTACGTATACTATCAACGTCAAACACATAATAGTCTGTGGTCAAACAGTCGCACAGAGCTCTACTCTGTCGCCAAACATTTTAAAATTTTAAATTGAGTCAACGAGTTTCACTTAAACGAATAATGGATAACTGTGCGGCCACTAGTATAGGTATATTAATATGCGTTATAAAATCGTGCTACATACGCCAAGCGCATATATATATGATCGGGGGTTTGGTTATGTAATTACATGGTAAGGGTTGGCTAACAAAGCTTTTAGGAATTACAAATGAGTAAAGAAACTAACAGACTATCACTATGTTATTCTAGCGTTAATTACTATAGAATAACTTGTAAAAATAATAAAAAATAGCGACGTAAAAATGAAAATAGTCATTGACAAGTAGGGGAGCGCGGTATAATTAGAGCCATCGGGTAATGACACGATCTGAGTATAGACGTTCCTCTTACTATTATTCAGTCACACGGCATTCGGGCGTGTTCGCGAACCATCGGTCGTCATCATCTCACGCCTTCGACTCCGCAGTTCACTGCGTTTGGTTGTGAGAGGCAGTTGTTTTTTTTGCGCCGCGTTCTTAAAAATCTACGACCTGTCGGCATCCAGGTGAGCAATAAAACATACAGTTTTTATTACTAAATCTTATTGAACATAGCAAAATTTATCTACTTTTTTAATAGTACCATTTAGTAGAATATTTTTACAATTAAATGAAACTACGTGATGTAGTATTATTTCTACTTTCTTTAAGTTCTTACCACTTTATCTTCAGGTGGGCAATTAGCAAAGATCTTTGCTAATAACCCACCTGGAGATGTTGTAATACAATGAAACCTAGGTAGTGGTAAAGAACTTAAAGGAAGTAGAAATAATATTACATCACATAGTTTCATTTAATTGTGAATAATGAATTTCTGCAAAATTAACACCAAATATATTCAATATTAGAATATTTTTAGTTCATTTTAGTAGAATTTCAAACTAATTTCAACTATATATAACTTGTCCCTTTTGGAGCAGACAGAAAGGACGGAGCACCAGTTCTCCATATACTTGTATATGGCTTGTAACTTTTGCATTGTTTTTAGATGCCGCGAAGAAGAGAATGTACGCATCTTGGACCACAGAGGCCTTGGAAAATGCCATTCGAATACTACGAAGAGGAGGCAGGCCTGTGTATCAAAAGACCTGTGTATCGAAAGGGACAGTCATACTTTATAGTACATTAAAGAAGAGATATAATTCAGAAAAAGCTAATGATAACTCTTACAAACGTCCTTCAAAGTTGGGAAGAAACCCGATGTTTACGCCTGAACAAAACATACTTGCAGATTATTTTCGTGAATCAAATATGTTTTGTGGTCTTACGAACTTGCATGTGTTGTTTAAAATGTGTTAGGTACGTCATGGCTGTAAAATTTGATGTTGAACATAGGTTTAGGGAAGTTAATAAAACTGAAATGGGGTAGACTGGTTAAACGGTTTTTACAGCGGCAAACTAATCTAATTATACGAAAGCCAGAAGCCACTAGAATACTAGGCACTAGGAACGAGAATACTAGGTTTTATAAAAGTTGAAGTACAGTGTTTCTTTAAAAAACTGGAGATGGTAATGGTAAAATACAAGTAGTCCTTATTTTCCTTAGCTGGCTCAAAGCTCCCTCGACTCCCTTACCGTCATGCGCATGTGCCAACAGTCACCGCATGACTATTGGCACACTGTCGATATGAAAAATTATATTTAGTAGAGTTTTCTAAATTTTACTTTTAACATTAATTTGTTTCAGTAAGAAAATAGTAATTTATCGATGTGCAAAAAACGTAATAAGTATGATCATTTTTTAAACATAATCTAGGATGTCGGTAACCATTGGCACACTGTGTCGATATGAAAAATTATATTTGGAAGAGTTTTCTAAATTTTACTTTTATCATTAATCTGTTTCAGTAAGAAAATAGTAATTTATCGATGTGCAAAAAACTTAAAGAGTATGATCAATTTTTTAAACATCATCTAGGACGTCAATAACCATTCGCACACTGTGTCGATATGAAAAATGATATTTAGAAAAGTTTACTTTTATCATTAATCTGTTTCAGTAACAACATAGTAATTTATCGATATGCAAAAAACGTAGAGTATGATACATTTTTTAAACAAAATCTAGGACGTCGATAACAATTGGCACACTGTGTCGATATGAAAAATTATATTTAGAGGGATTTTCTAAATTTTACTTTTATCGTTAATCTGTTTCAGTAACAAAATAGTAATTTATCGATGTGCAAAAAATGTAATGAGTATGATCAATTTTTAAACATCATCTAGGACGTCGATAACCTTTGTGTATTTTTCTGTCTAAACCAAAACAATGCTCAATTGGAGCAACAGATATTCAAAAATGGAAAAAAAGTGAAATTATATCAAAGACAAATTAAAGCGTTAAATATAATTATTTTTTAACACTAAAAATTATTTTGAAATTGGTAGTTCAAAATTTAAAGTAATATTGTTTAAAAATTAAATTAATATAAAAAGTTATTTTTATTTAAAAAATGTTAAACTATTGTATCTTGTGTATCAAAGTTTAATAAATAAATGTTTTAAATATAAAATATTCTCAAATTTAAGCGTTAGTTAATTGATTTTAATAAAATAAATTAACTAACATAATTATTACAAATATATATATATATATATATATATATATATATATTAAATTCATCGACAAAATTATCGATAAATGACTTAACACTAGCGTAAACGTAAAATCAATATAAAGCGTAAACGTAAATCAATGTTTTAACCTATATATTAATTTTAGTTGTGATTAGGAATATTATTCTGTAAATTGTCATATATGAAATAGTAATTTTCAACGTATGTATGTGGCCATATATACTAAATATCAGAGTACGAGCAAGATGGCAACATACGTATCTATTGTGCCGTGAAGAGCATGGAAAACGTTTTATAATGTTTGTTTGTTTTGTAACAAGCGCTTGGCAATATAGCGTTGGGCTATATATGCAATTTAGTTTCGAAAATTATTTAAAGATGGACTGAATTTACGTGCAGTGCTCGCATTTGATCGAAATAGTTCATATTTGTGATTGGCTCGAGTTATCGGCGGTTTATTTGAATTGCGATATTTAATTGATGATTCGATATCGATCGTCGATATAATCGCTTGGCGGTGAAAAGGATAAAAAGATTAGTTAGTGCAAAATAAATGGGTTAATAAAATGTATTACTATGCCAATTTATAGATTTCTATGTCGTTTTGGTTTATGAGAAAATCGGATGGTATTATTATAAGAGTACTGTTTTTAATTTTGAATCCTGAATGCCAAAAATCATTGTACGCTTTTGCAAAAAGTTAAGAATAAGAAAAAAGGGTGGAGCAAGAGGAATCGCATAAAACGGAAGTTGAGAAAAGTCGCTGAATATGAAGAAAGGAAATTTTTGCAGAAAATTATTTATGAATATTAAACTATCTGAAAAGTCATTGTGAATATTAATAGACTTTTGTTCCAATATTTAATCAATAGATATAGAAAAGATTTACCAAAATCTATCAAGAATTGTGACCTATAGTATACCGTCATACCTACATACTGGTACGTACATGCATACAGATCAACGGATGGTGACGCATGTGATTTTTTAAAGGCATTAGATGATATAAAAATAAATAAAATGTTGTTATTTTTTTAGGGGAAGCTCCTCTTTTTCTAAAAAGCTATATTAAAAGTTTATTACATATAAAATTACTTCAGTGATAATTGTCTCTATTATCAAAACTCGAGGCTGGCGCCGCAGTCTATAATACATACTATAATAATAGACAAATACTATGAGGTACGCTATTTATTGCATATAGGCGGTTTCTTTTATTTCATTTCCATTACATTGTGCTGGGTCCCGAATGAAAATGTAACAATAAGAGAACATGATTAGAAGACTTTAAGTCATAAAAACTTCGCACTAAACATTTACTCTTTTTCGTTAAATAATGTTCGAGATTTGCGAAATTTTCACACAAGCTTGGAGAAGTCCGTTTTATATCAATTCTGGATTCAAAGTCTTAGGGGTTCATGACCTTGGTTTATGTCCTGAATCCTTCCTCGCTCTCCTTATTCCTAACCGTTACACAATATTTTACGAGAACTTCTTTTTTATGCATGCAGTAAAATTCTGGAAAAATTTAACCTAACATTCGAAATACATCGCCGATTTATATTTTCAAAAGTCTCGATTTCTTATCACTTCCCTATTTTTTTATCTTCTATCCTATTCTTTTTTCTTATCCATGTTGATACTTAAATTATTTGCTAATTTAGTGATTTTTAGGTTAATATTTACTATGTATTTATATACTTTTTATATAATTATTCTATTATAACATAGAGTTAATTTTATAATGTAGTACTAACGGTCTATTGCAGCTTTCTACGATACTAGTCTAAACTTCTGGCGTTTTCGTTTACTGAAAGAAATGTTTCGTGTAGCAATATGTTGGCCGAATATATTTTTACATTGAAAACTAAAAATATAATATATGCAACAAATACAAAAGCGCAGTGTTTTTTTCTTTGTTTTTCTAGAGTGCAGAGTTTGCAATTACTAAAAAATTTATTTTCAGGGCTTTCATCGAGGTTGTTTCTTTTGGTATCAATAGAGGTTTTTGCAATGCAACTTCACGTGTTTGTGTCTAAATTTTTAGAGATACCTTATCATTATTTATTTCATATCTCATTGTTCTAATCTCCAATGTTAGTTTACTTATACATATTCATCTAAAATGTAGTGAGAAGTTAAACACAAAAATTGAACTACAGTTTATTTAAGTAAGGCAGTGAAGATACGCGTTAACTGCAAAGCGTATCGGCGGATTGTCGGGCGCCGACTTGCGTAATGCCAGTAAGTGGTTTGATTGTAAATTGTATAACGCTCGCTGGGAATCAAACCACCTACCTGCTTCCCCTGGCACCTCCACTTATCCGCTGAGTTAGCCATGAAGCTGCAAAAATGGATTACAATATTCGTTAGTCAGTTGGAAAATTGGTGAAATGTGTAATCTGTCTAAGACATGTGTAATATTGACTAAGACGCGAATCTTGTTCATTATGCGCAATTTGGTAATGTTAAAAAAGCCTTTTGTGGATAGTAATAACACGAAAACGAAAAATATTTATCCTTGGCTCGAAAAACTTTCGTTACCATAAATTTCTAAGGGATGTAGTATAGTTCGTTTAAATTGTGAAACAGATGTCGGAAAATTTTGCAATTTTCCACTCGGACATATTGATAAAACGAGTGTGGCCTGAAGTGAAGTGTGTTTGATTATTTGTTTCTTTTTGAGTCAGTTTATTTGTTCACACATTATGCAAGAACCGCTAAAGGGGCTTAGATAAAGTTTTCACTAGTGGATTTCGTTGGGTTTGGGATAACATATATTTCAACGCGGTCGACCAACTAGAAGGAAGAAATGGTTATTTAACATATTAATATAAAGTGTACTTATTTAAAACAATACTTTTTTGATTATTTCAATAGATGGATGTGTATTAGTTTTAAAATTGACTTAGTAATGTTTCTAAACGAAATAGCAGACACGGCCAGTAGCAAATAAGAACGAAATAGGTAGGCATTAACAACGTATTCGTGCATATGTAATAAATGAGTAATAACATTTCGTTGAGGGTATTTTTTTCGTATTTGACCGTAGCCAAAGTTACTTTAAGATATATTTTGTTCATCTCTGCTAAAACACTTGTGTAAAAGAGTGCCAAGTTTCAGTAACTGGCTGGCCGGAAAAAATCTAGAGATATCTAACATGTCATCAATTTCACTTCGCTACAGATGAGTTGGGAAGTTAGAATTTTCTAGTAAAACCCACGCTTTTCTTTTTACAGGTTTATTTATCTTTCTAATTCGTATTTTGTGAAACTTCATTGTTATGTATTTGAAGTTTGTCAAAAATTCAGAGATATCTAACGTGTCATAAGTTTCACTTCACTAATATATATAAGTTTGGAAGTTAGAATTTTCAAGTAAAACTCATATTTTTTTAATACAAGTCGATTTGTCTTTCCGATTCGTATTTTGTGAAACTTCATTGTTATGTATTTGAAGTTTGTCAAACATTTTAATTAATCGCTATAGTAAAAGAAAACCTTCAGAATAACCTTCGATTCGACATTTTAATAATTTTTCTTGTGAAGTGCAGATGGGGAGTGATTATTTACGAGTATTATACAGCTATTAGTGTCAAGACGCCCCTGCAAAATAAGGGTTCTTGCATAGATCCGACGAAGAGTTTGTACAAATTGATAACGAAAAGATTTACGCACAAAGCAGATGAATCACTTTTGAAGGTGATCTGTGGTCGACACCTGCCGACTTCTGTCAGGATGAGGTCGGTGGCCGACTTTCCATAACATGAAGAGGTCCGTGCCGCCGACTAAAAGTCTGCCGTCTCCGTCAATGCGTGTTCAGTCGTATGTTCCATCATATTATCCGTTAATGTGTTATAAACCTTAATGTACGCATTAGCGAAAGTCGGTCAGAGTCGCTTTAATTGTTTATACGACCGATTTTTGTGGGAAGTCTGCGTTAAAGTATTCAATATTATTTGTTCTACTTTCTCCGATTATTGTCGGTCGTATAATAAAGTAAGTTATGTTTAGATTTGTAGAAATTAGCATTGTTTTAAAACCGTGTTTGGACCTCGATACCGTATGGTCTCTGCTGAACTATATTAAACAAAAATTTCAGCGCGTGCAACTCACTGTCACTCGTGACAGAAGTGAAACTTTTTTGGCGATGTAAATCACAATTTGTAAGTATATAATAAAGTGTAGAACGACAGAGAGAGAGAGAGAGAGAGAGAGAGAGAGAGTATGCTAAGTGTAAGTCCATAGATGGTGCTCAGTTCTACACACATTTAGAAGCTGTTAATACTATACACTTATAAAAATTAGAAAAATGTTATTGCAAATTAACATAAACATGTAATAAAATCTTCATACTTTACATAGACAATTTTCAATTCAATAATAACCTCGATGCCACTACTAGAACATGGCTAAATGCGGCTAAAAGAAGTCATATTGTACCACACCTGTTGTAAATTATATTTATGAAAACTATATTTATTTCTTGTGGAGTTATAAATAAATTTAATATATATGTCGTTACTCTTGAAATGGATGAAGTACACACAAAATTAGTTATAAATCAATCATAAATAGATATATAATTGAAAAAAAATTGAAAGTTTACTTTTTACATAATTAACGTACAAAACAGTTATTAGTAGTAGTGAGCGCCATCTTTATTTGTTTTCGCCTAAGCGTACTCTACTTCTATCGGGTTCTTCTATCTCTCTCAGTTGTTAGCTAAGTACCTATTTTCTGTCCTTCTTGCGATAGATTCGTTACATTCATACGTTACAACTAAACGTTGCATGAAAACTTTGCATTAAATTCTTTACATTTTGCTCTCATCGCATCCTAAGAAGTTTCACTTAAAGAATTTCCAAGTTTCTTCATCCTTTATCCAGAAAGAGTCGCATTAAATTACATTCAGACTTTGACTTCAATTGGAATATTTTTGAAACGATTTATTTGCTATCATTTTTTAATATTATAGTAATTATCACAGTTATTTATTTTGAATGATTCTGATTCTGTAAATGAAGGCGTTTCATTAGGTCTTTGAAATACAATTATTTCAGTAAATTTTCAACAACAATTTTAAGAGACGTAATGATTCTGGAACCCTATCTTGGTTGGTTTTATAAAGACAATACCTTTTCTTAATCAAATAAATGGTATTTAAAGAAGATAAGTAATAAGAGTGATTGCTTTATTTACGTTATACGATAACTTTTAATAATTTTGTGGAATTCACAGGTTTAATAAACTACGTAAGCCAATAATCGAGTTTTAACTTTCATCCCATTAATGTAATTAGCAAAATTATAATTGTGAAAAAAAATTTAATTTCGAAATAAAATCTTAATAGAAGTGCAACTGTAGTTGTAATAACTAATATAAAATGTTTAAGACAACGCATCAGGATCACTTGATAGTTTATTGTCATTTTTTACATAAATGCACGACTGTAATTATGGTTTTTTTATATTAAGCTTGGATGATATTTAATTGAAAACGGATAAGTTAAATACGATTAATAACGTAGTATTGATAGATAAATAAAATTAATTAAATTGAAATCAAATTGGTCTTTTTTTCTCGATAACTATTAATAAGCTCATAGTTTTATTTTCCTTGTGATATATTAATGATTATCTGCTTACGTAAATAAAATTGGATTTTGTATATATTTGGTGTTAATTTTGTAGAAATTCATTATTCACAATTAAATGAAACTACGTGATGTAGTATTATTTCTACTTTCTTTAAGCTCTTTACCACGACTAGGTTTCGTTGTATTACAACATTTTCAGGTGGGTTGTTAGCAAAGATCTTTGACAAGAGATGTACATACAAGAGATGTACATACGTGTAACTTTTTACAAGAGATGTACATACGTGTAACGTTAAAGAAGTGATAGGTAATATGATAACAATCTTTTATATCAACTTATAAGAAATGATAGGTTCTTTATATATTCAGAAAAAAGATCTTTACAACCCCCAAAAAAGAACATTATACACTTCCTGATATCTTCAACACCTGTCTTACCCCTGAAAACATCAAACGATAACACGTCGCAAAAACCTATAATCGAATCCACTCAACTATTCTCGTCTTTAGCTCTCTTCAAATTAAAAAGAATAAAAAAGAAAGCAAACACTAAAACACGTAAAACTTAACGCAATTAGAACCGCACTCGAGCGATATCATTAGCGCAGTGGCTCAGTGGTCATTAGTCCGCAGTGGCGGGTCGCCGGTTCGAGTCTGGCACTCCATTAGCCGCACGGCGGCAACAAAGGAGGTAAATGATCAATTTTTTGATTAAAAGAATCCATCATAATCCATCTATCTTACACCTTCCCGCGCAGGCCGCTATCGTCTTCGTATTAATCATTTTGTAGTTGGTTCGAGTGATCTTCATCTTTGATTAATATTATTTTATCTAACTAACTTCAGTCTATATATACTTTGACTGAAACGAGACTTTGAACACTCGATATTTTTCTTGCCGTATAAAATGAAAACAATTTAATGTGTGTAAAACTTTGACGTTAGATCTTCAAAAAGGCTATTGTCCCCATGCTATTAACTGATGTTTCCAAAATAGAGCTTCGCTTGGCTGATTTCAATAAGCCAGTAGCAGCAAACCCGTAAATTATTTATTACTATTCGGTGTCACATGACTGTGTACCGTGTTTCTGTTGACTTGTATTAGAAATGGTGTTTATTTATTTACATGCTTTAATACACATGCTTGATACAAATGGCAGACTTATTGGTAAAAATGCAATCCCTAACAGCCAATCGGAATACTGATTCAGTCTTGCCGTATGAACGTCCGGGAATCGAACCGGGTTCGCCCGGAGCGCCGCGCCTTCAAAGGCCGTATGTATTCAATACACCACGGAGATCACATTTTTTTCTGTCGTACATGAATTGCATGAGAGAAAAAATGTACTCATTTATATCCATCTGATATCTGACATAAGTAAATATCAGTTCTTTTAACATACACAATTTACAAAAAAAATAAAAAGAATTTGAATTAGTTTATTATTATTATGATTATAATTATATCGAAAAAAAACCCAATCTCATGAATTAGCCTTAATATATTTTTGTCGTGAAAACGTTTTGAAAATTTATGCGAGGGTGGAGAGGCCAGCATGCCTAAATGTTTTTTCGAAGTCATTTCAAACTCAATAACTCTGAATTCTTGGTCTCGTCTTCCAGGAGAGTTAATAAACTAAAGAAAGTAATTGCAGACTCTTCATTTAGTTTTATTGGTCTTCATTTTTTTTTTAAATATCTTGAATTAGAAGATTATTAAACCGAATCTTAGACAAAATGCGATCTTAAGATATCATCAAACATAACTTTGTTTAATAATTTACAAAGAAGGTAAATTATAGAATAAGAAAGAAACTTAGAAGAGGGACTTCTCTAAATTTTATTATTTTAAAGGAAAAAATGGAAATATTAAGTTAGAAATGTAGTAAAAACAAGAAAATTTTATTGATATAAAACATGCCTCCGTCCCTCTCGGAAACATTCTTATTTTCTCTGCTAACTTCTAACAGGGAGTGTTCTTCTTTCCTCCATACTACTTCCCGATCTAATCGTCTCCATTCAATACTTATCAACCTCTCTTCTTTTCTCCATTATGTTACGGCGGTTTACGCTGGTATGTTTAAAAATGACATTATAGCAACAATTGAAATGAGCTAACCTCACTTTATTCTCTGCTATAAATGTTTCATTATTCGTTACGGTTCCTTTTCTCAACATCTGAATTTATACTATTTTACTTACTGTCGATTATACATAGTGTGTAGAAAAAGGTGGTTTATTTCTGAAAAGCCAAATAAGATGGCCCAAAAAAAACTATTAACAATTAAGATAATTCAGGGGTCGTTAAGCAAGTGATACAAAGACAAAGAAGAAACTATTTACTAATACGTTAACGTTAATAATATTATCATATTTTATATAGTGCTTAAGAAACTTTATGGTGTACAGATTCTAATTATAAAACTAAATCTGTAACACACTTAATTGTACATTCGCGGATTTGTATTTTATTACCGACTAACGCTCCAGCCTTAAGTTTTGATTATAGAAGTAATTGTAACTCGGGTAATTTAACAATAACTTTCCAATATAGCTTTTTGGAAAGAGGATATTATTTTTTAAAAAATGATATTGTTTTCTAATTTTTCAAAACATTTATTATGATCTAAATTTACTGTTGGTCTCGTATGTACTCATGAGGAGACGTTATAGGTCATAATTCTTGACCGATTTTTGTAATTTTCTGTCTGTAGATTGGTTTACTATCATAATGAATGACTATTGAATTTCACAATGGTTTGTCAATTAGTTTAATTATTATAGACAACTTACTGAAAGACTTTCTTTTTCTCATCTCTGGCGAATGTTTTCTTTTTCTTGCTGTTTTTATTTTTTTTCAGATTTTTAATCAAAGGCGCGGCTGACGTTTATATTTCCCATTTTGCCCGATAGTTATAATTAACTGTAAGTTAACATAACTTATTGTTTTACTTGGATAGATAAATACAAAAAAAAGAAAATCGAAGTTACAATTATATTAACAAAAGAGAAAAAAACGCGGCGCGTGAATTTTTGGTGTTAAAAAAAATAAAAAAAGGAAAAATTTATAATTTTTTTATATATTTACTGTCAAGTGTATTCTTGATTCAACCGAAAAAAATATAACTGGTGATAATCGTTACTTATTAGTGACGTTTTGGGCCGATGCAAATTTCGGCCAGAACATTTTATTTAACTTGCCTATTTTTAATATAGTTGAAAAGTGTATTAGAAAAAAAATCAGCCGCCTACATTTTTGATTTGCGAATCAAATATTCTTTCCTAAATCTAAATCTGTAGAAATCTAGACAGTATAATTGAGCTACACTCTCCTTGGAGTTTTGAGAAGAGTACTGTTTTTCAGTTCTAATACTGTCTTTTGTCAATAATACTGTCTTTCGGTCCTAATACTGTGTTTTGTCAATAATACTGTCTTTCAGTCTTAATACTGTCTTTTATCAATAATACTGTCTTTCAGTCCTAATACTGTCTTTTGTCAATAATACTTTCTTTTGTCAATAATACTGCACGTAGTTTATTATTGTCGAAAATTTCGAAATCTCGGACCTTTCCTACATTTTTTGTGCAACGGACACACTCATTACGGTTGTTAATTTTTTTAAGCCATTACGTTATTTAACAAGGAAGGAATATATTAATACTTTCTTGGTTTTTAAAATGTTCTCTATATATAAAGTTCTAAATAGCCAAAAATAATTCACTTTGACAATTGAATTGAAAAAAAATAACAAAATTTGCGTGAAATAGTTTAAGATTTAAGAGCCTATTATTAACAGACAGGCAGATAAACTGATAATCGACAGTGAACTTTTACCACAAAGTATCTGTATTGCTTTTGAGCTTACAAAAAAATCTAAAAGGATTAAGATTTGTCGGTAGCGATAACCGCGGCGGCACCCCACGGACTGACCCGCGACCCGCGGCGCGTCAAAGCGGCGGCGCCTTTCATCTCCGCGGCCGCGCTGTTTGTTCACACACACCGCTAGCGCCTTCCGAATCCGCCTAATTACTTCCAACCACACACACAGCGTCTGCACTAGAAGCCGACGTGCGGGTCAAAATATTGTTTAATACCGTTTGCTCACTCTTCGATTTCCATGATTTGGAAAGCGAAGTGTGAGCAAACGGTATTTCAAAAATTCGAATTAAGGACATTGGCAAATGTTTGCATAACAATGCTCATCACATAATCACGGACACTCTAGACGCATACCAATTCTATATGATCCTGAAAGAAATAGCGGGGAATCCCCGATGTTTCCGCATAGTTGAACTTGGAAAGACCGCTCTTTTTTCTCTTCTGAGAAGGTAAAGAAACATTGTTTTATTGTTTTTGGTCATTGAATTATACCCAAAACCAATATTCTATCTATCTATGCTTTTATACTATTAGGAATAGAAATTCTAATTGATCTTTCAGTTTTGCATATCAATAACATGTCGACAGATAGGAATCACTATCTCCGCACGCAATCTACCAATGGGAGGGCAAATCACTTATTGGCTATCCGACGTTCTATATAAATGGCAGATGTTGCTTCCCAATAACTATTCGACAGTTATCTCTGGTAAGTTAGGTTATCAACAGTAAGTTACTTTTCCATCTGTCATTTACGAGGGATATCGACGGTCTGTTTTACGTAAAATTATTCATTTTTTTAATGCAAAAATTGTTGGAAATCAGTAGTTAGCATTACCATCCTCTAGCGTTTCTCTCCGTTTAGTCTTTCAAATTATGAGCAACCCACCCTAAAAGGTTGCTCTATTTTTGGCAGTATATATTGAATTCAATTGACCTCAACTACGCCGACTTCAAGCTGAATTCAAGGAAGTTTAAATAGTGCTTTTGAAATTATGTTAAAACTATAATAATTTCCAATTTCCAAGGTTGAAACGTAAATTATTGTTTATTAGAATTGATTGGATTTAAATGAGATTAAAGACACCCCACGAAAAAATGGAAATTGGTGTAAGGTCACCCAAGCGTCCGTCCGGTCATCTGGTTTTCACAACTCTTTTTCTCGGAAATAGTTTGACATAGTAAATAAATAGTGATACAGAAAGCTAACCAAATATATTTCAATAGTCAACACTCAAAATTATTTAAATCGCAATTTTAAAGGAAACATACTATGTACTGTAAAAATGTTATTTTAATTTTACCGATATAGAAGAGTTTCAAATCAAAATGGTTTTTTTAGACCTTTGTACAAAATATTTCTAGATATTGCTAAAAATTTCCATTAAAAATAGAATTATTAGAAGCGGAGAGTTTTTAAAAATGTTGTGATCGTTATCATACTGGGATGATGATTCCCATAATGAAAGTAATAGGACCGGACGTATACATAAACACCGAAAAAATTATAAGCGTGAGTTTAATGAGCATAATATTTAAACTAGATTTCGAATTAATAAAAGTTCTGTTGAATTTTTACAATATAATAATAATTAATTAGATCTATAATAAGTTATAATCGCAATTATTCATTTATTACTTCCTATAATTATACCTAAATGTTATATTAGTACTAGCTTTTGTCCGATTTAACAATTGAATAAAGAAAAGTAAAGATTGATTGCGTCCCATAATTACGCAAAACTTTAATTGCCTTTCCTTAACTTATATTAATCTTGATTTTTAGATATAAAAAATACATCCGCTACTTACAAATTTGCGAAACATTTAAATTATCTTTAATCTTATGTAATAAAAATGTACCTGTTTAGTTACAATTTATTTATTTGGATCGTATATATTATTATTTTCGAATTTGTTATATGTATTAATGGAACGCGTCGCTTGTACAAGAGGGCACGGGTAGAATGCTATCTACGACTGTCGGTGAACAGTTAAAACAAGAAAATACTTGTGGGAAGCAAATAAAAGATAGAAAGAAAGTTATCAACTATTTCAGATATCTATCTATGTCGACGTATAGATAGAATATAGGTTTTGGGCGTTAATGTATTAATTTAATAGCTGGGCCTTGTGGTTTAACCAATGATGATCTATTTTTATTATGCTTCCAGTTATTTTTAAACCAGATATTTCAAAATTCTGTTTGTTCTGGACACTAACCGGCTCACCTCCGTTCATCAGACGATATCGATTGTCAAGGTTGGGATTATGTCGGCAGAAATGTTCGGGACGATCAGTCAGTAAATACGCCGTCTCTCTTTATCCTACACCCTATAAACACAAAAACATGTTCTTCGATTTTTGTTTCGTTTTTATCGTTAGGATATTATAGCCCATAAGCTTTACCAAAGTAGATGATTTTTGATATACAAAAAATTGAAAAGAAAAGAAATTGGTTCTAAACATTGGTACGAACAAACAAACAAAGCGAGAAACAAACTTTTCCACTTTGAATATTAGTGTAGATTAGATATTAAGGCAAAGAATGCTCTAATTTATAAATTAATACTTGAATATTTAATATAATCGTGTTAGTATTTCGTATAAAAGGAGGAAAAATTATTTTATTCGAAAGATACTGTGATATATATATATATATATATATATATATATATATATATATATATATATATATATAATAAAATCAGGCGTGTATGTTGCCATTGAGGCAGGTTAAATATAATAAATATACATACATGATTACTCTATAATAAAGCTTTAATCAATTAAATCAGAGCCTTTTGATCACATTCCTCGCTGTATGAGCTTAGATTACTTTGTCTTCCTTGCACGGGAGAATATTACAAACAAATTTATACAAACAAATACATAGCGTTGTTTTTATTTCTTTCTTTTTCTTTTTTATATTATTCTACTGTTTAACAGTAATAATTTTTACGTCTAAGAAAATTTGTTAAATTTTTATCATTAAACGTCAAGGTAATAATGAAGATCGTGCATGTAAATCAATTATAATTAATTTTGTGAAAACTAGTTGAATTTTGTTATTTTACAAACCCATTTTGTCGAATTTCGTACGCAGGCAATATTAGTTAGATATAAAATAGTATTTAAAACACTTAATTTTTATTAATATGAAATTCGATGTGTTTAAATACACTATAACAGACATACAAGTAAAGTGGCAGCTGGATAATCCAGTTTATTGATATTTAAATACATATCTTGGTTTTTTAACAATCTATTAGAGAAAGACATGATAATAGATAAAAATATTTATACTTGAATTTTCTATTATTTAATATTATCATATCATTACGTTTATAATATATAGTTGGTTTAATGGAACTCTTTAAATAACTCAAATTGAATTGTTATACCCCTGCTTTGTTAGCTATAATGCTGATAGCACCCTGACGCAGTCAGTCCCTAGAATTTCCTTTATTGCTGACAGCACTTACATGAGAAACACGCCGCTGCTACGCCAGTATTTCTTAGTCTATTTAAGTTGCGTATATGAATCCGGCTCAGTTCAGTTCAATCCAAGTTCAAGTTCAGTTCTAATTCAGTATCAGGTACTCGGTCCCCGTTTCAGTCTTACTATTTCCAAGTGAAATTGAAGTTATTTAAAGTGAAATACTTATTGCTAAATGACTTTGGCCGGTTAATGTCAATACTGGTATTATTATATATATATATATATATATATATATATATATATATATATATATATATATATATATATATAATTGTGAAATATTATTAATTGTGTTCAAAATTCTATAATTGTTTCTACTAATAAATTATTAACATACATTTCAGTTTTTTAAAGTGATATTTAAAGTGTTTTAACAGGACGTCAGAAGATATTCGCAATTTTTATTTTCGAAAGTGTTCGTCACAGAAATATTATAATAAACTATAATAAGAGTGATCATATAAAGTTCCGTAATCATTCCGTACACATAAAGTCACCAATCCATTGTGCCTAAAATAATTAACTATTGGAGGGTGGAATCTTTACTCTATCAAAATTTTTCGCCAGTGATTTTCGGGCTCGGAAGCAATATCTTCAGTTCGGAAATTTCTAATCAAGACACCTCTTATAATATCTGGAGCCAGCCAATGTAGTAATTTAGGTTTATATTTATATTTTGTTTCTTAATATGATTAATGATTTGCCCTCAGTTGTCAGCACTGCTCGTTGCTTACTGATTGTCGTTGATTTGAAACTATTCTCGGGGGTAGAAAAGCAATATGATTGTGAACTTTTTCAAAGTGAGTGAAACACAGTATTTTAATGGAGTTTGAGCAATAAGCTATAATTTAATGTGAGCAAATGCGTATTCCCTTCTACGTGTATTGATGCTTGATGTAGAATGATGAGTTAAATGGAACGGCGCTCGAAAGGATATCATCTGTGCGGGATCTCGTATAATTATGGATAACCATCTAACGTTTCGCGATCATCAATGATCGAATGTGACTCACTTCAACTCCGGCTTTTGATTATGCATTCCTTTAAATTGTTAAATAATTATGTTGATAACCCCTCAGTTTCGGGTTTGATAACGCTTTATGTGACTGTTTCATGAGAGTATGGAGTCATAGTTCATTTTATACAATTTGAGGGCGTACGGAAAATCTGTGGCGTTCACCAGTTTTTCATGCACTTATTTTGATCAATAAGGTATTGCGGGAGGCGCCAAATCTTGATGTTTTTCCTGTTCCATTGACCGCTTTAGGAAGGCGATTATGGAGTTGTTTTGTAGTTCATGTTTGTTAATTAATTAGTTTAATTTGAATTAATGTATTTTTTTTCTGTTTTATTTATTATTATTTATGTTATTATGTGTAATTCACAATTAAATGAAACTACGTGATGTAATATTATTTCTACTTTCTTTAGGTTCTTTACCACGACCTAGGTTTCGTTGTATTGCAATATCTTCCGGTGGGCTATTAGCAAAGATTATTATTTTATATATATATATATATATATATATATATATATATATATATATATATATATATATATATATATATTCAGGTGGGCTATTAGCAAAGATTATTAACAAAGATTATTGGAAGCAAAGAGATTTATGTGTAATGTAAATTGGTGGACTTTTATTACTTGAAAATGTTCAGCGCTTTGGGATAACCTGTGTGGAGCTTTTTTAATTAGCAAGTAAATAAATTAGAATTTATTATCATGATAGGAAAAAAAACGAACTCTTTACAAACATTTTTTTTTACCTTTGTAAGGTTTCATTTTTTCACTCACTTCTTCATCCGTCTGTTTACTTGTCACAGCCATTTTTACATACAGAACTGTATTCGAATTAAATTTGTTTTTTAAATTTTAAATGAACGTGATTATTGAGGATTATTTCTAAGATTTCAGATTATTCTTAAATGTTTGAAAAAATTGCAGTGAGGAGACACATTATACAACCATTATAAACTATTTTGAAAAATAATATAAGGAATCATAATTTCATACCTGAAGCTTTATCTAATTGATCTCCATTTTGTATATACGTGCATGTTATATGATATTAATATTACTATTTTTATCTAGTTTATAAACGGAAATCGGAAGTCCAAACCTTATTGCGAATAAGTCGATAATGGTAGAAACTGTGAAGCCATGGTAGACGCATGGACAGAGCAATGGACGTGCATAAAATCATAAAGGGTATGTTACGAGTTCTAAACTTAAAATAGTTGATTTGTTTCGAGCTTTAAACTTAGCATAGTTGGTTTGTTACAAGTTCTAAACTTAGCATAGGTGGTTTGTTACAAGTTCTAAACAACATAGTTGGTTTGTTTCGAGTTCTAAACTTAGCATAGTTGGATTGTTACAAGTTCTGAACTTAGCATAGTTGGTTCGTTACGAGTTTTAAACTTAGCATAGTTGCCATGGAAGGCATAGTTTGATTACTAGTTTTAGAAAAATTGTAAAATTTATAAATATTATCAACATATTTATGGTTGGGTTTGGTATTTAGCGAGGTAACATTTTTGTAGTTTATTATTGGATCTGTACATAATCAGAAACAAACTAATGCTAATTAATACTTCTCACTTAGTGAAAGCAAGACATTCGTATATGTACACACTAAGCATTTGCCTCCACATTAGCGCACGTGGAATTAAGTTTTTATTAAGTCTATTATTTAAGGTCAAAAGAAATTGAAAAAAAACTACACAAAAACCGATATAACTTTTTCTGAACTTATCCTTCATATGACGGTGGTAGCTCATAATTTCTAAGGTTTAGTATTAAATTCGAAGTTACCAAATATTATCATCTCCTAAATGTTAATATTTAATATCAAATCTCATACAGTTTATGGTTCTGGGATCGGCTGATATAATATTTTCCGAATTTATCCTTCATATTTCTGTGGGTAGCTGACAAAATTTCTATGTATTAGTATCAAATCCGAAGTTATTAAATATTAGCATTTTCTAAGTATTAGTATTTAATATCAAATTTCTTACAGTTCGCGTTTCTAAGATCGGCCGATATGATTTTTTCCGAATTTATCCTTCATGTTTCTGTGGTTAACTGATAAAATTTCAGTTTCTGAATATTAGAATTTCCTAATTATTAGTAGTTAATATTAAATCTTTTATATTTCACGTTTCTGAGATCGGCCGATATAAATTTTTCCGAATTTATCTTTCTTATATTTCTGTTGATAGCTGACAAAATTTTTGTATTTTAGTATCAAATCCGAAGTTACTAAATATTAGCATTTACTAAGTATTAGTATTTAATAACGAATCTTTTTCACTTCAAGTTCCTGGGATCGGAAGTTGAGGCTAGTGTATTGTTCGTTTTCCGCAGTGGCATTAGCGCCCATTCCAGTTTCCGTAATCATTTCCCTACGTCCTTTCGTTATTGATATTTGTGGGCTAAAATGAGGCCCTATTTAGAATATACTCACAATTGTTTACTGTGTGTTGATATAGGAGGAAATCAAGTAATTATTCTTTTTTATTCAAAAACATTCGCTATGTATGAAGCCGGCACTAAGTCAGGATTAATTATACACGAATCGTCGCTCTTGTTGATTTTTATGACTTCATTTGACTATAATGGATATATGTGTCATCACGTATGTCCATTATAGTCAAGTGAAGTCATAATCAGTGCCATGGTGCTAAGTCTGTATTAAATATATTATGGATTGCCGCTATTATTGACACATATTACTTAATTTGACTATAATGGACATATGTGTCATAGATATTTCATTGTGGCAGGTGAGTATGTAATAAACTTTAGTTTCATAAATTAAAACTGATAAAACGTTAAGTAAGATTTAAACTATTTCTTGGTTGTGTAAATCGCATTACGCGAGGACAGTGTCCGTAAGTCACTATTATTGATTTATATGACTTCATTTGACTATAATGGGCATATGTGTCATAGATATCTCCTTGTGGTAGATGAGCATGTAATAAACTTTAGTTTCCTAAATTAAAACTGATAGAACGTTAAGTAAGATTTAAACTATTTCTTTCTTGTGTAAATCGCATTACGTAAGGACAGTGTCCGTTAGTTGTTATTATTGATTTATATGATTTCATTTGACTATAATGGACATATGTGTCATCACGTATGTCCATTATAGTCAAGTGAAGTCATAATCAGTGCCATGGTGCTAAGTCTGTATTAAATATATTATGGATTGCCGCTATTATTGACACATATTACTTAATTTGACTATAATGGACATATGTGTCATAGACATTTCATTGTGGCAGGTGAGTATGTAATAAACTTTAGTTTCATAAATTAAAACTGATAAAACGTTAAGTAAGATTTAAACTATTTCTTGGTTGTGTAAATCGCATTACGCGAGGACAGTGTCCGTAAGTCACTATTATTGATTTATATGACTTCATTTGACTATAATGGACATATGTGTCATAGATATCTCCTTGTGGTAGATGAGCATGTAATAAACTTTAGTTTCCTAAATTAAAACTGATAGAACGTTAAGTAAGATTTAAACTATTTCTTTCTTGTGTAAATCGCATTACGTGAGGACAGTGTCCGTTAGTTGTTATTATTGATTTATATGATTTCATTTGACTATAATGTACACATGTGTCATAGATATCTCATTTCTGCTAGGTGATTATGTAATACAGTGTAGTTTTTTAATTTAAAACGGATGGAACGTTAAGTTAGATTTAAAAAAATTCTTGTCTCTATAAACCCTTTTTCACGAGGACAGTATCCGTAATATATGTTAATTACCACAGACGTATATTTGCAGTAATAATAACGTATCTAAAAGTGAGAAATATATTGAAACAATACATAAGACCAGAAGCAAATAACTGTTACTTAACACTTATCGTTTAATTTAAACACTACATTAATTATTTTTTATGTCCATAAAGTAACTTCGTATTTACGTCGTATATATATTGAAAAAAGAATATATATAATACACCATATACATAGACGTGTATTTGCAGTAAATAGTAGCAACTTATCTAAAAGCTGAGAAATAAAATGAAACCGTCATAAAATGGAAAGCAAACAACAGTTAACTTTACCGGTTAATTCGAACAGTGTATTGATTATTTTTATGTCCATAAAGTCACTTCAAATTTACATAGCAAGTATATTGAAAAAAAAAGAATTAATATTATACACTATACCATATACAGACGTATATTTACAGTGAGTAATAGCAATGTATCTAAAAACTGAGAAATAAAATGGAACCGTTCATAAAACTGAAAGCAAACAACATTTTATTTTACCGGTTGAAAGATAATCTAATTACCATTGGATGATTTAAACATTATATTATTAATTTAAGTTTTTATGATCATAACGTAACTTCAAATTAACGTGTATATTGAAAAAATATTATGAACAAAAAAAATCTGTGAAGTATGGTAGAACTCGCATATAAAAATTCCATACATATTATAATACACTTTAAAGTTTAGACATGTAAAGATAAAAATAATAGATACTGTATGTGATAAGATTATTATATTGTATCTTTACATGTCTAAACTTTATCTTAACAACTAATACTAGTAGTTTCACAGGTTTAAATTTAGGGTACATTTATGAAAAAAAATTATGAGGTCTAGAGTCATTGCCTATCATTTTCCTATAAACTCTCCAAATAAATTCTGGATATTATACTATGTTCGTGATATTAAGCTTAGTAGTTTCGGAAAAAGTTAGGGATGGGCATGGTAAGATATTTTTCTAATATTTTTCAGCATACTTCTAGAGATAATAAGATACTGAGTGGAGATAATGAGTGAAGATAGTAAAAATGAGTGTTTTACAGATTTTTATAATTTGAATTTTCAATCGATGCCCCGCACGATACATGAAATTGAAATATATAGTCGATTAATTAATTTGTTTTCTAGCCTAAAATTTCAATATAAATTATTGGGATGTACGAGAATTAACTTATTTAATAAGATTGAAAAATTTAAAATTTCTATCCCGAACGCTTTTTAAGAAAAAGTACTAGATAGACCAATGGACACGTAAATAATTATATAAGGTTTCCGTTGTTTTCCTTTCGAGGTAAGAAATTCTAAAAATAAGTTCAGATAAATAATTTTTTTTTTAAATTTGATTGAAAATATTAACTTTTTTAATGATAAACGAAATATTCGAATTACTTAAAAAACATTAATGAATTTTATTTGGAATATTGAGAGCAGTGTAAAATTAAATTTTGTAGACATCAATTCGTACTAACATTGAATAAAAAAAGGATAGAAGATTGTTTTGTCTCCCTTTTTGTTTGTTGTAAATAATTTTGTTTTGTACAGTTATTTCGTTAGTACTTATAATTTTATGTCTACAAGTATGTCACTGAGCAGTTTTAAAGTACAAACTGTTCCTAAAAGTCATTGTTTTGTTTGAACGAGATGTGGTTGGAAAACGTATCCTTGTATTGTCTGCCATAAGCTTTTTTATATGGTTTATTAAGAGTCAAAACACAACGAAGACCTTATTCCAGTGTATCACATATATAAATGAACAAAATTTATTTTTATTAAAATTTTATTTCGTTCTTTGGATCCACACTGAGTACCTTATTGCAGATTATATCTCAATATTATTATCAAATCACTTTCACTCAATTAAATTAATAGTATAAAATATTTATTTACGTAATTTCATTTTTACAATTCGGTAATAATAAAGACGTGGGCACCAGTATAAAGTTACTGCGCCAGCGTGGTATCGAGACAGTCATTCGATCGACGCTATTGGTTTGAAAGAGAAACATCTATGTTGCTGACGTATAGCGTCAACTCGCTCGATCAGCGCGATTACCTGCACGCTGCTGACAGCCCTACATTAATTTACGCACACACACACACATATATACGGATACGGATACGGATAGGCGAGTACGCATGTATAGTGTAGGCAATTAAATCTGCTGGCTAGTGTGGAGTGTTGGGGGTGTGACTCAAATATTAAACGTTTTGTTGATTTAATGCACGCCTGCGCCATTTATTGGTATGTTGTTTGATAAATAATCTGTAGGAGTAATTCCTTATGAAATCGTTAAAGTTTTTGTTGCTGTACCACTTTTGATCTTGCTCAAACCTTATAAGAATCTTTTTCAGGGTCCCAAAACAAGGAAATTCAGTCATTTAATTTTCGCATGCGTCAGCACTCCCTTACCCAAATGAAAACATTTAGAAAACCTCATATCTACACTTTAATATTTTTAGCTATCAACATTTTTGTCTTAATGATATGTACACGTTTGAGATAAAATTTGAAAGCTGTAAGACAGTAATTTTTGTGTACCATTGAAATTCATACATGAATTTTTCAAAATTTGACAATTTGAAAAATAACACGATGCTGAAAATATGTTTGTTTTACTGTTTTTTCGTCATTTTTGAACTGGCGCTATTGTCTCGACTGTCCCTTGTAATAACATTTCAATCAGAGATCAAGTACACATATCGAGTGACAGTCGAAATACTGCAATCTGTTAAAAATGGCAACAAATTAGTAAAACACATGTATTTTCAGTACCGTGTTATTTTTCAGGGGTATTAATTGTGTGAATTTAAATTTTATACACAAAAACTATTATTTTTCCGTTTTAAAATATCATCTCGAACATGTAGATATTTTTAATGGAAAAATGTTAACAGCTAAAAATATTAAAGCATGAAAATGTTAGACTTAAATGACGTTGTATTTTCTTTTTTGGGACCCTAAGGAAGATTTTCACAAAGTTTAAGAAAATGTAAAAGGAACCGGCTTTATCAAATAGATTTTAATCTTAATATGAATCACTATATCTTAATATGAATCATAAACTATGATGCTTATACCGAGTTGAATGTAAATTTCATCACGTAGGCATGAATAATAATTGGGGCAAATATAAAGTAGCATTCATGTTTATGTGTAAGAGTAGTTGTTATAATGATGGCTTTAACCGTCGATATCTAGATAACAATTGTTTTAGCGCTGGCGTAGTTAACAAATATACTTATGAAAGAAAAACTGATTTCAATGATCAGTGAACCTGTATTCAATGATCAGTGAATTTTTTTAGTTTTATTTTAAACTTTGACCGAAACTAAATTGTTTTTAGTGTTACATGGTTTCAAAGTAAAGGAGAGCGAAAGGTTGTTTCTAAATATATTAGGGCACAATAATTTTCAAAAATTTTCTCAAAATACAGTAGCGATATAGAAAAGTAAAGACATAGTTTTCAAATTAGATTTTCTTCCCCATACATCGCTTTGGTGTAAAAATGTTTTATCGATTTACCAAAACCTTATTCTTGTACCAAATTTTTAAAACCTGTGACCGATGGTCCGAAATGAAATGATACGATGACATATTGACAGACTAGTAGACGGAAAAAGGACTGAGTTCGAATAGAAATAATATTATCAAAATAAAACCAACTGCGCAAAAGGCTGAGAAAAGAGACACGTGTTTAACAACACTGATATCCGGGAGATACAATTTCGATAATTCAAGATTTCCTTATCGGATTCCGTTTTCCTTGTTTTTAGATAATAATTGTTTGTATTTTGTACTTCTTTTTATTTAAGCGGTTTTTTTTAAATACATAAACAAGTTTATTTGGTAATTAATAATCAGAATATTATTAAGCTATATGCGTAAGTATCCCATGATCATTGTACACATATAAGCATGTCACTCTGCTACTGTAACCGATCGCACTCGTAACATTTAAAATGTCCAGTAAAACTTGTGTAATTAAGACGTGTCTAGTTACAAAATATAAAGCCGTTCAGATTATAAGAGGGAATAAAAACCTAAACATACATAAATATAACACACACTCGAAAAATATACATACATACCCCAAAAAACCTTGCCCTCGTTTTCGCTTAAAGCTGTCGGGTGAAAAAATTCATTCTTTGTCTTTTAAACTTTTTAATTTCAAATCTCACACGATGCATTAAAGGATACTGTCATAAGTCTATTGTTTTCGATTTAAATATAAAACGAATAAAAACCTAAACAAACGTACATACACACACGCACACACACACGCACATATGTGCACTCAAAAAATATTGCCCTCATTTTCGCTTGGAACTGTCGGGTAAAAAGTTTCATTCTTTTAAACTTTTTCATTTCATATCTCGTACGATGTATTAAATGAGACTGGCAAGTCTTTATAGTGTTAGTTTAAAAAATAACACTAATAAAAACCTAAACATACGTATATATATATATATATATATATATATATATATATATATATATATATATATATATATATGTATATAGACACACTCATACATCAGGTAGAGAGTTTATTTTTTATCTTTTAAATTTTTAATTTCATATCTCCCACGACGCATCAAAGGAGACTGGCAAAAGTCTTTATCGTGTTGGGTTCATATATAACACGAATAAAAACCTAAGCATACATACACTTGAAAACATTGTCCTCATTTTTGCTTAGCGCCGTAGGATGAAAAGTCTCATTCTTTTAAACTTTTCATTTCATATCTCATACGATGCATTAAAGGAGACTAGCAAAAGTCCTTATAGTGTTGGGTCCAAGTATAATACGAATAAATTTCAAATTTTTAAACAGAGAAAGTAAAAAATAAGTTCCTTAAAAGTTTTACCTAAATCCTTAATCAGATAAATGAGAAATTTTATATTGTCTTAGGAAAGGTCAGGTTACTTTTCATAATAGTTTGTAAATGTTATTTCTACGAAACTCTTTGAACTAGTGAGATGAAACAAAGGACAGATTGTGTCTCGTTATAAGTTCATTTTAACGACAATGTAAATATCCCTGTGTTTTTTTTATTTTAAGTAGACTAATCCACATAATAAAGGACGTATTTTGAAAAAATAAAAAACTCGGACACAATTTGAAAAATGCTCTTTCTATAAAGGAACTGTTGTCAATTGGCTGTCAAACATAAATGTTATAACCTCTTTTAATGGAACATTTATGAGCATTTTCATTTTTTTATTTTTTGGGTTTGTTTTTTTTTACATCAATTTATTTTTGTATTTGCAAATTCTGTATTTAATATTACTGACAATAGTAATTAAGTCCAAAAACGTCTAATTTATACTTTCTTGATAAAGTGCACTTTTGCATGGGATTTTTTTCAAATCACTTTTTTTAATAAAACAATCACAATCGAGTCCGACTTTTGGTGTATACTTCGTTTTTTATGTATATTATTTCATTTAAAATATAAACAAATAGGAAAGTCACATTTTCGCTAAACTGAACTTGTTTCTATGTTCCATCCATAGGGGTACCTTATTAGTCCACGAGACTCACAAGCTTACAGGTCATCGAAAAAATCACGTAAAACTAGGAATCAGTGAAAAAGATATTCTTTTTGACAGCATATTATCCATTATTACCACAAATTGTTTTCCATTTATGATCACGAATTGTATTTATTGTTTACTATTTTCTTATTGTAAATCACCGTATTGTTTAGTTTCTTTATATTCTAAAAAATACTAGCTTTATTAAAAATCCTATTATATTTCTGTAACGGCAGGCTCGTTTCCGTCAGTTTTTTAAGCAAAAAATGTTGAAAACTCCTTTAACGTTTCGAAACAAATATTTTTGAGTTATTGGCTACTGTAATATGTGAAGTGAGTTAATATACTTCATCGCTGTGCCAAATGGCAAGTTTCTATGTCAAACCCTTGCTGAGATACCCGACTATGACAGACAAGTGTACAAGCGACTATGACAGACAAAATTATTTTATAAGGGTTTCGTTTTTTTTTCTTTTTAAGTATGAAACACTAATAGGTTATTGATTTTTTTAGAAAATCGTTTATTGAAATGTAACTTTCGAATAATTACTAAAAAAATTAATATGTTTATATTTTTATAGGTAACCCAACGATAGGAAAAAGGTTTACCAAAATCTATCAAGAATTGTGACCCAAATCGATGAAGAATTGTGGCATGTTGTGAACACGCCATTGTATGTACAAGTACATACGTAAATACGTACAGACCAATGGACGGAGAGGCATTTTGAAGTCGTAAGCGATTTGAATGAAGTTTCGTTAGCAGACACTATGCCTCAATATTTCAGTTTATTTTGCAAAAGAAGTTGTAAGTTTTAAATTAGTTGTAAGTTTTAAGTGTTAAAATTTACGAAATAAAATTGATAATGCCCAAAAACTGTTTGATTTCAAATAAAATATGTTAATTACAAAAATTCCTTAGGCACTAGTATAGATTTAAACGTTTAAGGGTATAATATATTATTACTATTAAAATACTTACAAATATTAATTCTATTTTCATCATGCAAAAATATTTAATACCTATATTTTTAAGAAACAAAAAATTTAGCGTATGTCATAAAAACGGTGAGATTTAAAAATGCCATTACTAAATTGTACCTACAAGTAATTTAGTAAACGTAGTTTCATAATCCTTATAACTAACTCTTTCAATTGATAAGAAATTTAAAAAAATTAAATACTTTATTCACTCCTGTTAAGTTTGTCTATGAATATGTTTTATTATTAACTATTAAAATATATGTTGGTTAACCTACTGTATTACTATGTCAAATTTAAATTTCCCGTGATTGACAGACATACAGGAGTTAGCGGTTTCCATTTTTATCTTTTTGATTTACGGAACCCAAAAAGCTGTGAAGAGGTTTGAAACACATACTTTATAACAAACTTCAAGTGCCTTCATAATATACATCGGTGTGTGTAAAATGACAACGCGTATAAATAGGACGAAATTTGTTTCTGTTTGTTCACTAAATCTACTTGAGATTAAATATTATTCAATATGCGCTAAATAATTTAAACCTCTTGTTTATGTATAACTATGCATACTCCATTATTTATTCCACAATCGAAAAAGAGCAAAATAATAACTGTTAACTTTATCTCTTATACATATTTACTTAATTCTACTTTGGTGTCATTGATATACGTATAAAATATTCTTATTCCCAATTTCATAGAGTTATATTCAATAATTAAATAATGTTTTTAAATCTCCTTATAAGTATTAAAATAATAAACTTTAAAAGACAAAGAATTAATGAAAATCTGTAACACTGAGCATATTTACAACAAAAATAAATAGAGAGATGAAGGATAAGTGACCAAAAAATCATTTAATGAATGCCTATATTTGTGTTTGCATATGCATCACATAAAATCTGCTAACCCGAATTAGATAAGGTTTAAAAAGTATAAAAGTAAAATTTGAAGCGACATTAGTTTTTATTTTATTGCAATAATTCCATTAAATCAAAAGATATGCAAATTTAATATTAAAAAAAAAAAATTTCCCCAAAAAATCGTTAGTTCAAAAACAAAGAAGTGCCTAGCTACTCGATGTGTAGTAATTACATAAATGTATAGTATGCTGATGTATATTAAAAGATAGCGCTATATTTATTTTAAATCGCGCAATGAAGTTTTCCATCCGAATATACATTAGCGAAAACAACATGGCAAGAGTTGAAGTGTGGAAATATACTTATAATAAATTGCATCGGCATGTTTTTCAGTGGTCTGCTCGTGTGATGGAGTGAAGTTCGTGTATAATCGAACTTAATAAACCACGACTGTAGTTTTTTTGCTGCCGGACTTACAGAAGCCTGAAAACATACAGCACAATCAAAAAAAATTTATTGAAACGTGGGTGCTTGTTTCAGATCTCATTATCCACAATATTTAACCCTGAACTGCACTAGCGCCAGTGAAAGTGAGGAACGAAAATATCCGTTAAAGCGATGCTCGTAACGCGCCATAGGAAGTGTATTCTAGGGTTATGCTTTTTTAATGAACCTCAATTAGATACAAAAGACCAACTGTTTGCGTTACATGTACAGCGTGTTCTGAATACAAAGTGAATTTTTCGTTTAAAAAAATGTGAAATACGCATGTTTTAAATAAAACTTCTATTTTTGAATTATGTTTAATATGCAATTAATTTATATTAAATGCATACCATCATATTAAATACAAATAATACGAATAGTCTTTTAGAATCTTTTTGCTTTTGTTATGCCCTTAATTTTGGCAACTTTCACATTTTTTCTAAATAATTTATAATTAAATTTATTGTTCACATAAATATAACTGCATGTATTAATTTTCGGAAAAGTATGATGTAGCTTTAATATACCACTAGATAAGTTTAGTCGCTAAAGGTCAAAACTTACTGCAGCCTAATTTGTACTATCCTTCATGACTCTAATATCACTAGAGCAACGCTGTGCAGTACGGAGAACCCACTTGTTTCATAGAAAAAAAATTAGTAGCGTCTTAAAATCAAAACGCACTACAGTTGCGCGGGTCTGCGTTGCGTCACTGTGCTGCTAGTGAGTTTTGACCTTAAGATGCTAGCATAAAGCGCTACCCCTTCTCATATAATATTACTATCGTCACACACTTGTGTGATATCCTATTGCTTGATAAAAGTTTAGTTTAAAATTTATAAACTACATCAGGTGATAAAAGGATTTGAAGTGATAACGAATTATTATTTAGAATATCTCATTCACATTTGATTATGGTAAGTTACGTTATTTACGTACTTATCATAATTGTACAATCAAAATTTTTGGGTTTCCATAAACAAACTAGGAACACTTATAGTTTCCGGTTTACTTGCAGACTATTAATGCCACAAAGCTGAAAATTGGCACCGATAAATATTTTCATTACCCTGCGGTGGGATGGGTTTTGTTTACTGGCATATCTCATTGTGTAAAGTTATTCAACGGTACCCTTGAATAACTTTGAATAATTACAAAGATAACTTTGCGTTCTAAAATATGTACATATTATGTCTGCAAAAAAACTAAGCAACATATTTATGTATGTACATGCTGAGAAATAACATTAATATTTTTAAATATTTTAATAGAGATGCCGTGTAGAAGCCAAGATTATTTATAATTAAATAATCAATTGTTGGAATAAAAAAATAAATTTTTGTATATTTCTGAGAATATCTTAATTTTTCACATATCTTTCAAATTGTGTAAACATGTCTCTTATTATCTTGCCACAGAACAGCATGTACATCCTATGACCCCAGACCATCACCGATTACCCACAGCGAATAACGCGCGTCGATTCACACATACAGGCCGATGCGAATATGCGTGACGCCGCCCCATTATACAGCGGGGAGCGTGCATAAAGCGCTTTCGACCCGCTCAAGCTCACAATGCGGCCCCGGCAACTCCGAGATGACATTTGCTCTTCATTGTGTCCGTTTAATCAATATGAGTACCTACTTGTGGCGTTAGAGCACTGACAGCAGTTGGGAGTAGGGGTTTTGTGGGATATTTTGGGAATTATACGAGTTTTAGCACGTTTTTTTTCAAAGTTTTTAATGGAATAATTCTAATCTAACATACAGAATAAATGAAAGAATCCATAAATTTGTGTACATCTAGAAAGTGAGGAACGATGTTATCGAATATTCACTGAAAAATAAAGATAAAAAACAGTGTGTGTGTACTTACGTAGGCGCATTAGAAGTTATACTTCTTTCGCATAATACAAGAATAACTTTTTTCAGCACGCAAATAATTAATGGAAATAAAATTATGTAAGATTATATATTCAATCAAACAATTAAATTATACGTATTAAAATTTGAAATTTATTTGACAGATGAGCGGTCCGCCATTTTATTTTTTTGCTGACTTTCCATTCTAAACCAATGATTAATTTCCTGTAGATTTTTTGTTTTATAGTGAGCAACTTCATGGTGTGAAATTTTTGTTGCATTCGTATAATTTCACTGCCATCATTTTTTCATGACACGCCTAAATAATTATAATTTCAATAAATTTTTATAAATCGAGGTGCTGTTATAGAACTATGTAAATAAGATAACAAACTCACCATTTGATAAGTACGAAAAACACACAAAAACAATTTTAATTTCGAGACCCGATTATCAACAGTAAGTGGAGAGAAACAGATATTACCGAGGAAGGATATGTCATTATCGTTTATGTTCGTAAAAAAAAAATAGAAAAATTTTCATTAACTCGAATATATATTAATTACTAACTAATCCCAAATTCTATAATTTATAGCTACGATAACTGATTAATTTTATAAAGCGTAATTACAATTAGTTTAACCCTGTGTTAGGTGCTGTTAACTAAATAATTAATTGCATATTAAACACAGGGTTAATATATATACTCGAGGTATAAAAACTGTAAGAAATATATATATTTTTTAAATTTTCTCTTAAGAACTTATGTATTTCCATATTAGGATTCTTGTCATCTTATATTACATTTTATAAATTAACTCCTAAAATTATTGATAGAAAGTTATTATTTATATCTATACAGATCATTATTAGACTAATCACATACAACCACAATTTTGAGACATGAACTACAAAAGCTGCAAATTTACGCCTTCGATATGTGGCAATGCACTGCGTGTAATTGGTTTCTTGGACTGTCCACTAAAATCGGCAACCGCGATGGGTGTCCTCTACAGTTACCTTCTGGTTCTTCATATGTTTCGGCCATATTACCAAAAAAATATGAATCTAAAGAGGCTTTCTGCTAGGGAGTATCGAGCCACAAGATTAGTGTAAAATCTCAAGAACTGGCGCCAAGTAATTTATATTAAGATGACATCTATCGTTGTGAGTCATGGTCCTCATATCATAGCAATCCTGTATCAATTTGTCAGTGTATTATAAATTTTACAAGTTTCAATGCAGTTTTTTGGACTCGATAGAAAACTAGAAACCTTATATAGACGACGCTGAAATATAAACGCATTCTTTTTTTATGGCTTTGGAGAAAACATTTTTTTTGTTTTGGTTAGTTTTATTCAATGTTAATATTTGTACTAAAGTCAATTTTATTTCATTTTAGTCTGAAAAAGAGGAAAAAAGATTCGTTATTCCCGAGTTCAGGCTTTAGCATTTTACAGTTGTATCAATGACTCACTTAGACTAATAACGAAGTAAAGATGTATTTCATACGTCCTTTTCACTTGTTCTAATTTTTTTTTGATAATTAGTAAGAAACTGGTAATGTCTGATTTCTAGGTATAGACTACCTATGCACAATTCAAATGTAAAGTTTCAGTTTTTAAACTTAGTGTAAAAGCTAGAAACAGACATCCAACAATAATGAATAATGCGAGAATATACGCGAGAACACGTCATTATCGATGTTCAATGACGAATAATCATATATCGATAATGAAATTTCCGAATATCGTTGATATGAGTAAAAAATAAAACTTCGATATCAATAATTTACAAGGTTATTCGAATGCCTAATCAATAATTTATGAACCATATTACATATTCTGCCGACCTATGGAATTAAGACCAAAAATTCATTAATAAATTTAGTCTAACCCAGAGAGCCATCGAGCGAATCATGATTTGAGGTACAGTTCGAAACAAAGAAGTTCGAGGTCAAATAAATTTTACTGAAATAATTGAAGGAAATACACAATTAAAGTGGCGTTAGTCGGGGTATTTCTCCAGAAGCCATGATGAAAATTGAATAAAACAACTTTTGAGTTAGCTCCCAAAAACCAGAATCCGCCCACTTCGCTAGTGGGATGATATCAAAAGTATAAGGGGAGTTGAATGCAGCTCGATCAAGATAGGCTTGTATGGAAAATTAAGAAAGAGGTATTGAATATATTTGGCGTTAATTTTGTAGAAATTCATTATTCACAATTAAATGAAACTACGTGATGTAGTATTATTTATACTTTCTTTCATTTCTTTACCACGACCTAGGTTTCGTTGTATTACAACATCTTCAGGTGGGATATTAGCAATATCTTTGCTAATATCCTACCTGAAGATGTAGCAATATCTTTGCTAATATCCTACCTGAAGATGTTGTAATACAACGAAACCTAGGTCGTGGTAAAGAAATTAAATAAAGTAGAAATAATACTACATCACGTAGTTTCATTTAATTGTGTAAGAAAGAGGTCTAAATCGAAGAGTGTACGATCACAGGCTGCAGGAGAAGAAAATTACATATAATTTCTGAACGTATCATAAAATGTCAAAGCCAAAGCAAAGATGTCTATTTTACCATGTTTCCTGTTTTTATCTTTAGTCTGCCAAATTAGTTTTTCAGTTTAATTTTTTGTTTTTTTTTTAATCGACAAAATCATTAATATTAATTAACACCATGATTTTGAGTACGATAATAATAGGTTATCGATGTTCTGCTAAGTTAGCAATGCTTACATACAGGATTTTTCAAAATGTTTCATTGCTAATACTATTTGAATTGGTGTTGGAGTTAAATTTTAAAGTGAAAAGAATCAAATTGTTAATATTAAAAAAATAAATATTATTTCATTTAATAATCATTCTGATATGACTTTACGTAATTTTCTCAAAGCCACGTCACAATGATTTAGAGAAAATGAAGTAAATTAGCGAAATTTTTTTTTTCACAGAATTACTAAAATTTCTTGTCACCTTTGGCGAAGACTAAATGAATGCAAAAATGTCGATGAGCAATAGGAATTGATAAATGGACGTAAAAAAAATCAAAATTATTTGTTTTCGTTCCACCATTTTAAACACGTTTTATTATTTATAAATCACGGTAAATATATAATATAACACCAATTCTGTAAATCTCAAAAATAACTTTTATTACGTGTTTAAAGAAAATTTTGCAAATACATTTGAAGTATAGTTCTTGTAGAATATAAGCAGGAAAATTAGTTTTTCTTTAATTTTGGTATTTGCTTTGTCTAATGGCATATTTGAATTGCTCTTCGGGTAGTCAGAGATATGTAAAAGGAATACCGTACTTGTTGTTACTTTATAAAAACTATTTTTAAGTAAAACTTCTTTTGTATATATATATATATATATATATATATATATATATATATATATATATATATACATATATATATATATATATTATATAGTGTATTCGGTGCATGACGCTAACCTAATGCCATCTTTCGGTCAATTTATGTGGGTATTTCTATAATATTATGTGTTATATACATTAAAATTAATATTATAATTTACACTACATATCACAAATGGCACTATTTATTATGTTATAAATTAAAAAAAATAACTAATAAAAACAGCAGGGCGGAAGTAGCTAGAAGATTCATCAAGATACCGAGAGGCCGAGAAAAGTAACTGAGATGAAAAAGACAAATTTTTGAAGAAAATCGTTATGAAAATCGACAGAATTCCGGTTTGATTATTATCAATCGATGGAAAAAGGTATCACTAAATTTGGTGAAGAATTTTGATTTGTAGCATGTCATCATATGTACCTACGAGTATATACGTACAGGCTAACGGACGGACACGCATCCCATTTTTCAAGATAAAATTTTAACATAATAAACATTCAAAAATTACAAATAAAAATGGTTATCATTTTGTATAAAAAGACCTTCTCTTTCCAAAAGTTGATTACTTATAGAATTACCCGAGTAATTATTTTTAGAGTCAAATCACGAGGCTAAAGCATACATCCGCAAGAGTGTGCAATATCCTCAAATATATTCACACTCCTATATATATAAATCATTTTTATATTTAATTATAATAATATATAATAATTTATATAAATCATTATAAATATATATAAATCATATATATATATATATATATATATATATTTATATATATATATATATATATATATATATATATATATATATATATATATATATATATATATATATATAATAATATTTTATATTTAATTATAATCCTTATTTTATATCTTCATTTAGCAGGTTACTTGCATAAATTACCAAATTTCATTTCCAAATTTTATAATTTCGCAAAAACACTAAGAAAAAAATGACGTTCTGTCTACTCGTAATCGATCTCAATTGTGAGAAAGCAGAGCCGTATGCATAAGAAACTAGTTAAAAAATGGAAATACACAACGTTAAATTCAAGCAGTCTAAGCAGAGTACTCGCTAACGAGGCTGTCTCTTACCTCTGTTCTGTGCGGAACTAACCACTTCACAGCGTATGTCGCTCGTTTTGTGCTATGGAGGACTGAGCTACAAAATGTAACCATTCAGTTTTGGTCAAAAATATGAAAACATTATTTATTTATTGTGAGAATATATGTATTTTATCCTTATGATCGCGTGTTAAAAAACTATATATTTGGAACTAGTTGACATAGCTACGAAAAATATATGAAATGCAGAGAATATATGTAAATAATATATATATATATATATATATATATATATATATATATATAGTATAGGTTTAAATTTTTTATCCGAACGCAACGTTAACTAGTTTATTTACATGAAACTTGCAGTTGTCTACGACCTGGGCTACCTGATGATTATATTATGACCAAAATGGTCACTATTTTATGATTTTCCTTTTCTTATGGACACAGAGAAAATATAAATATTTCTTATTATTTAAAATTTTACTGTACACTGACATTGTAGATAAACATCTGTCACACACTCAAAGTACCGTTTGGGTCGTGGGGAAACGAACCCCCTCTGATGGAGAAGTTAATGCCCATCATGAATTTCATGATGGGCACTGAAAGTGATACTTTTTATCACTTCTCTATACAAAGCACAAATAATTCGAAGTTGAAATAATTATTGCGTCACTTTTTCTCTTTTCCATAAATGTGCAAATAGAGCCATTGACGGACCGAAACAGACGATTAGCTTTTCCGTTCCCCGCTATTGCAACTTCTCTCTAAGTTATCCTGGTGTTACCCATATAGATAGAGTCATGTGGGGTAACCGTACGCAGCGGGTAAGTGTCCGAAGTGAACAGCGTGCGAGTACCACGGTTGACAACTTGTCGAGACCTGCCGCATTTAGTTCGCTGTTGACCGCCAAGCGAGAGTACTGCGTCACAGGTTTGCCGTACAGGGCTGTGGATAATTATTCGACGATATAATTTTTGCATAGATATATTATTAATTTTCGTGAAATTCATTTGCGTGGTGAAGATATTACGATTAGTCTAATTGTATATACAAAGTGACTGTGAACAGGAGAAATTCATCAATCGTTTCTTAGTATTTGCGTGTTTTCTCTAAAGTAAGTCGTATTTATTTTTTTTATAATTTTTGTTTGCTTTGACGGGATGGGAAAAGTGTACGCGGGTAAGTATCCGCAGTATTAAAATGCGTATACTTACCCCACTGAAGTAAATTCAATGTTTCAAGTATTATTTTTACGTTCTAGATTGAAAATGCCTCGCAAAAATATAAGAAAATGTCCTGATCAGAAAATCTGTACTCAAGAGCAAATTAATACAGCCAAGAAGTTGAATGAAGAGGGAAAATCGAAACGCAAAGCAGCCGAAAGTGTTGGGATAGATGAAAGTACGTTAAGAAAACGTTTGAAACTTAATTCCACTGTAACGTCAATGGGAAGATATTAACCAAGTTTTACGCGTATGTATTTATTAACTACTTATTACGACCGTACGGTAATAAATAATTGTTACAGATGTACGAAAATATTGAAATTGTTACTTTATTTTGTTTTTAGGAAGAAATTTATAATCATTGCAAAGTTTGTGATGAGAGGTTCTACGGCCTCACTTTGAATGCTCTAAGGAAATTAGCTTATGAATTTGCAGAAGTAAACAAAATAAGCAACAGATTTGATAAAACAACAAAAATGGCTGGTAAAGACTGGGTCTATGAGTTTATTAAACAACATCCGGATTTGGCTTTAAAGCAAACTACACCTACGAGCTTAGCAAGAGCCATTGGTTTTAATCAAGTGCAAGTAAATAGATTTTATACAAACGTGAAAGAGTGTCAAAAAAATATAACTTTCCTTCAGGCCGTATATATAATATGGACGAGATTGGCATTAGCACAGTGCCCAAAAAGACACCTAAAGTAATTTCTTTTAAAGGAAAAAAAAATGTTAATAAAATTGTTTCCGGAGAACGTGGATAAACTATAACCGTGGTTTGCTGTGTCAGTGCAAATGGAAATTATGTACCGCCTGCATTTATTTTCCCTCGAAAAAGCATGAAGGGCGAACTCATGGATGGAGCTCCAATTGGAAGTATTGGTATGACATCTGATTCTGGGTTCATCAACACGGATTTATATTTACAGTGGCTGATTCATTTCAGGGACTATACTTCACCAACTGTCGATAATCCTGTGCTACTGGTTATTGACAATCATTGAAGCCACATTAGTCTGCAAGCTACCTTGTATTGCAGACAGAATAACATCATTGTACTTACATTGCCACCTCACAGCAGTCACAAGTTACAGCCCTTGGATAGGGCCATTTACAGTCCTCTGAAAAATCAGTATGCAATAGAAGCTGATATCTATTAATCAATACCAAGTATCTTCGATTTTCGACAGAGCCTTTAGAAAAGTTGCTACTGTTGGTAACGCAGCTTCCGCATTCAGGGTCACTGTAATATATCCATACGATGACACCCTGTTTACAGAAGCAGACTTCGCACCATCCTCAGTTACGGATATGTTTTGTCCATCTGAAGCTGTCACTCAAAATCCATATACTTCAAATTCTGTAGCTACAGTAGAAATTCAAGATAGGCAACGTCATCGAGCTTTAGCTATTGCATCTATTGCAGAAGAATCAAGTGCTTCTACGTCTGCCGATTTGGCAGAAACGCAAGAGATTTTGACTATTGCTGAAACGCATCGTCAACCAAGTGCATCACTGGCTGAACAACACGTCATTGCAACTATTGCTGAAGTGCATAATCAACAAAGTTCAACACTACCTAGACAATGGAACATGGAAGCAGCAGCTGAAATAAACAAAGTCAATGAACAATTACACGCACTTTCAGATCCAATGGACAAAATAGAAGAATTTTAGGAGCAACAAATTATTTTGCCCTCTATTCTTCGTAACATTTCGAATGATAACCAGTCTCATATTTCCTTAATCGATATAAGCCCATTACCAAAGGCGATATACATTCAGACTCGACGCAAAAATCCTAACGAGTCGGAAATAATCACCAATAGTTGTTTTAAAACTAAGTTGGAGGAGAAACAAAAACAAATTGATCAAAAATCTAAGAAGATTAGAATACCAAAGATGGACATAAAAACCAAAAGCAATCCAAAGAAGAAATATAATATTAAGATAAGGCTACAGATAAATCTTCGAAACAAGAATACTATTGTCCGTTATGTCGAGAAAAGTACGGAGATACGGCTGAAGTGTGGATTGAGTATATTTTGTAATCTTGGTGGTAACAATTTGTAAATCTTGGTGGCACGAAGCCTGTACCAGTCACGAGAGTGGCATATTTACTTGTGATCTATGTGCAATGGGTTAAGTTTCTGTCGTGCGTACACTTTGTCGTTGTTGCGTACACTTAACCGAAGGCATGCGGACACTTTCCCACTGATGAGGGTAAATGTCCGCATTTCCCTTGTTGATTAAAAGTTTCAATTAAAATAATAATTATTATTAGAATTAAAAATTTATGTTTTGTTTTTGTTTGTAAAGATTTATTACATTAGATTAAACGTTGATTTTTTTTCAATTAACTAAAACTTTTATTCTGGAAGCAATTTACTAGAAATTGCATACAGTTACCCCATATGACTCTATCGATGACGCCGCCAGTAAGCCCGCGTGCGTTGGTGAGACAGTCGTATCTGTATTGTTTTTGTTTATATTATTCAATGCATATTTAATGATAACGTAATCAAGCAATCATGATAATGTCATATCGAAAAAATATATACAAGGATAATTATCGACTTCCTTTTTGATTGAAATTAGTTGAAAATGTACGTTATCAGTTTTTATTTCAACCCCTGCATCATTTACCTGATACACACATACAAACGAACGCTCGCACGTATCGGAAGTGACAACTTCCGCAGGAAATACCAATTAGTGCCACGCACACATTAACACATAACTTGTACATAACAAATGGCACAAACATTACAGTAATTATTGTATTATTCAACACCACTAAAGTGCCTGATTGTCGGGAATAGATTACTGTGAATTTATGTGCTGTACCGTTTTGGACATGTAACATAGTTAAACTTTGTAATTAATGATATTCGTAATTGAGTTGTTTAGTTATTTTTTAACCAAAAAAGTTACTAAAAAAAGACTTCAAAATTATCAGACACACCAGTTTAATATTCTCCTCAGATGAAAAACGATTGGGTTTATAGGAAAAGAAAATCAATTGGTACATTTGAAAATGGGATTGTTTTTCTACTGCAGAAATATCGATGCGCGATTTTCAGTATATTTTGCATATGTGCCTCAGTTTAAATATGTCATGTTTAAAATGTCATGTCAGCTAAAGGCCATGTTACTTAACTGACTTCGGTGAATATTTGATACACTTTGGGTTCGTATCTGGTAATTTCAGAGATGATTCAAATAAATTTTGATATAATAAGATGACGAAAATTAAAAAAAAAACTAATCTCGACCCTATTCAATTGAATCAATTTATGTTATTAAACGGTATGTCTCTGCTCAGAGCTAGATTACAGCTGTTTTTTTTAAAAACCGTTTGACCTAGAAACCTGACATTTTACACAGTTTCTCTTATATCTGAATAAAGGTGATTTAAACTGAGCAAATTATTGATTCCTTTTTTTGATTTTATGTTTTGTCTGTGTAAGTCAAAAGTACAAGTAAGTGTAAAATTGTGTGTAAGTCGAGTGTAAATCGATTAAGTAGTAAGTGTGAAGTTGTGTGTGCAAGTCGAGTGTAAATCGAGTAAAGAGTAAGTATAAAGTTGCATAAAGTCGAGTGTAAATCGAAAACTCAAGTTATAAGGATGCCAAAACTAATTTTTTTTCAGAATTTTAGTAAAGTCTTAGATATATTGCTGAGAATGCCCAGAAATAACATGTACCCTCAAGTCCGAAACATGTACCCTCAAGTCCGAAACATGTACTCTCAAGTCCGAAACATGTACTCTCAAGTCCGAAACTATTAAAGTAAAAATTATGATCTAAATATGATTATTGGAAGTTTACACAAAGTTTATCGGGAAACTATGGCAATGAATTTAAATTATTTTAATTTTTTGAAAATATTTTTACACCTATTAAATATATATTAGACAATATATTCGCATTGTGAAAAATAAAACTAATATTTTTAAATAATTCCATAGAAATGCTAAAATTAATAAATAAGTTCTACGAGATCACCTTTTTTCCTTTCAATAAAGTACCTCTTTTCTTCAACTCGACGTTGAGTTGTACAATATTCCAGGTAGAATACACCACAATAATTTTCCAGCACAGTTTTTACACTTGAATATTCATGCATTTCCATGTATGTATGAAACCCTAGTAATGTGAGTTCTATTCGTGTTTAACAGGTTTTTTTAAATTTTCGAATGAACTTTTTTTGTTACAGTTTACCACACATTCAATGTTTCCCACCCCTGTTGTATGACTGCATACATTTTTAGTGTAAATTAAAATCGTTTAATAAAACAATAAATATTTTATAGCAGTAGGGTATCGGAGGGTGAAGTAACAATTTAAATAAAGTTGCATTAATATGGACAGAAACATAGAGAGAGTGATAAAGAGAATGTGTAATAGAGACAAAGGAACGAAATTCGCGGTACGTGTATTCGATTATTATCTGATGGACTTTTTGTTAGAATAATATTGATTATTTTGTTATATTAGAATAATATTGGTTGTTTGATATTGATTATTTTGTTATATTCGAATAATATTGTTTGTTTAATATTGATTATTTTGTTACATTAGAATAATATTGGTTGTTTAATATTGATTATTTTGTTATATTAGAATAATATTGGTTGTTTAATATTGATTATTTTGTTATATTAGAATAATGTTGATTGTTTATTATTGATTATTTTGTTAAACTGGCACTTGGCTTTGCGAATGGGCTATTTGTGTAGGTACTGAGGATTTTGCCGAAATATTTGATTCATAATAAAAATATTGGGAAATGGTCATTCACGTATGTGTTACTATCAAATTAAAGTTGATTAAAAAAAGTTCTCTAAACTTTCGCGCAGGAGAAGCTTGCTCAGCTTGTTTGAAAACAAGAATGTTACTGCAGATTATTGTAATTATTTCTTATACATCAAGAAGCAAAAAACCGGTCAACTCTGAGTCTAACTCGTGCCTGAAGGGTTCCGTAGTACCAAAAATATTAAATTATAAATTTGTATTGCTCAAAGACACTGTGAAAAACGAAGTTATTGCTGCGGCCGGTACCAAAAATATCGCATTTCTCAAAAACTACACAACCTATCTTATACGAACCAAATTTCTTTAAATCAATTTATTTTAAGTTCTACTACCATAATTCGTTTACACACGTTAGTTGAAAAGTTAAAGCAGGGAAGACACACCTTTTAAGACTTTTGAAGATCATATCTCACTAACTATTGACTTAAGTAAAAATGTTGTTTTGAAATCTCTGCACCATTTTTTAAGACCTATCTAATAATACATGCTTATGTGCACTGGATTTTTTTTCCATCCCTCAGTTACATGTATGGAGTGCCACCCCTAATATTAATTTTTGCATAATTCTACTATTTCATTGTATAGCGATTCATAGAAGACACCTACCACCCAAATTTCATCTATGTTGTGCCAATAGTCTCTCGATTAAAATGGCTGTGACATATGGATAGATAGATGGACAGATAGACAAACGGACATACGGACAATACGAATACTAAAATTGTCAAAACCCCATTAGCTTCGTGGCCATCGTTTCGGGTTGAGTCGTCGTCTATACGTTTGCTACGTCGACGTACGAGTGATGGTGGTTTATTTACCTATTTTGACAAATATTTCTTTCTTTGCTTCATTTGATGTATATTTAAAGATCTCCACGCGATAGGTAGGAATATTTGTTTATTTGTGTGAGATAAAGCAAAATGCACATAATGACATATATGGCAAATAATCTATAGCCAAGGCCAAATGAAGTACCAGCATTATACACGGTGTCCGGGAATAGATGTCGGACAAAGAAAGACGCTACTCGTTGGCTATAAAGGAATAAATTGTCGTTGAAATAAAACGTAGAATACGACCTTTTACGAATTGAGTGCAAACAAATATTACACATAACCCCTTTTAATACACTCAATACTAACTCGGAGTGCGGTGTTTACCCGCAGTGGCGATGTCTTCGCAGATGTTCGCGGTTATTCCTCTGAGCGGCGCTTAACAATGTACGCAAGTATCGCGTGTACGAAAAAGAAGACAAATAATTATGAATATTATTTTCAATTTTCTAAAAAAGCCATCTTTTAAATTTTATTTTAAATACAATCAATTATTGTTCAGTCAAGGTATAACGACTTTCTTCGTTCGACCCTTATTCCCGGACACCGTGTATTATCAATTGTTATTAGTATTGACGAATGTAGAGTCAGTCTAAACGTTTTCGAACTTATTCGAGAGAATATATGAATATACGACCAGTACTATCAAATGTTAATAATATTGGCGAAAATATAGTCATTCTATACATCTACAGTCTTACACGCGAAAATACAGGAACATATGTCCATCATTATATTTTCGATTGTTACGAGTATTGGCGAATATATGTATAGTCAATCTAAACTTCTCTGGACTTAGACGTGAGAATTAATGAATATACGTCGAGTATTACATTAACGATCATTACAAGTATCGGCGAAAATATAGGCCATCTATACATCTACTGGTTTATACGATAGAATACATGAATGTGTGTTCAGCGTTATATTATCGATTGTTACTAGTATTCGCGAATATATAGTCAATCTATACATCTACAGACTTATACTCGGGAATACATGAATGAATACATATGTATATATTCATATATGTAAATACTTATATTTTAATAAATGTTAATTTTAATAGGAATTTAAATGAAACTGTGATTAATGTTAGGCGATAGGCGCGCGTCAAAAAGGTGCACGATCGCGGAGCAGGGGCGCTAAACCGCGTCGCTGAATTGTAATTTCATTTAAATTCTAATATATTTTTTACACGAAGCCATTTGCCGTAATATGGACGTTAGTGGTGTATAGTCATTGAGTATGTTAAGGCAAAACGGCGCTTGAAACAGACGTGGTTCCGGTGCATTATCGCGGTGAGTTTTTTGTTGTCATATGTGACCTTTTGTTGATGTGCGCGCGTGGAAGTGTTTTGTATTGTAAGCTGTTATGTGTATAGTGTGTTTTAAAAGACTACGTTTCTATTTATTATTAGGATTGTAAATATAAAAAGAGAAACAGAGAAATGCTTATAAAATGTTGAGTAGAATAATATTTTTTTATTCAAAGTGACACTATTCTCAACCCTGGTTGTCTACTAAATACTGAAAACGCAACGTCCCGTATCGCAATCCTTGCTTCTTGCCCAGACAAGAATGGTCGTACGTTCCACGATCGCGAGATCGGTAGACAGAAGACCCACCAAAACTGGCAACGCATCCGTTGAATAGTTTCTGTAAACTTTGGTTAGAGCTATGAGCAGCGTAGCATGAAAAGTTGCACTGGCGTTCTCCCTGATATATCGAAATTGCGGCATAAAACTTCACATTAGTTAAGGATTATGTCTAAGTATATGACTTGGTCCCACGCACAAATTCTAGAGCTGCCCCTATTACACAATCGGCTCGCTCGTCAGCTTGCCCTAGAAGACATAAGTTCGGAAAATAGAAAAGTGGGTGGAGTGGTAGGTTTATTCTTATTACGTTTATCTTTAACGTTACGTTTATTCTTATTGCCCCAGTCAAGTATTATGATAGAGTTCATTGCCCTGTTTTCTGTCTTTCTACGGCCCATTCCTCCTACTATTAGTAGCGCATCGTCCACATAAGTGATGGTTCCGCATTCCTGAAGGGATAACGCAAGAATTCCATCAAACATCACATTCCACTCAATGGTCCAAGTAACTTGGTCCAAGTACGAGTTCTGCGGGCAGCCTCTAGTCAGCGTTTTCCCGACTTGTATGTCTATGTCCTAAAAATAGACAACTTGATTGAAAAACTAATTCCTCTTTATCCGAGGTCCTTTGACATTTTATTAGCCTTTAGGCATTATCAAACGCGGCGGAGATGTTCAAGAAATATCGAGCGTATGCTTATTTGGATACGGATTTATCCAGAATAAAGAATTCTTTCTTTATCATCTTTCTTCATCGCATCTAATATAGACACTTCGGAACGAAAATCAAATTGAGTAGTAGATCCTCGCAAATGAGGTTGCTGCGATAATAGGCGTGCCGCTATTACTCGTTCTGGTAACTTCCCAAAAGTGGAAAGTAGTGTAATATGTCTACAGAACTTTTATAGAATTTACCTGTTCTTTTCGGGATAAGTTTCAGTCTCCCCACTATCTATACTTTTGAAAAGTCCGCAAGTATCTCAGGCGCCAGGGATTCTATACCGCTTTCACAAACCTTTTAGATATTTTGTCCATAAATGGAGTTTTATTTGGATTGACGTTTTCCCGAGGACATCTGACTCTGGATGCCTTGCTTTAGATCGAAGGAAATTATTGGGGATATGTTTGAAGCATTCCGCATGCACTACTTTCGAGTCTGAGTTTCTGTGTCAAGTAACAAGTCGCCATTAGAGAAAAGTTATGTCAGAGTATATTCCATGGTCTGTTGATTATTTCGATAAATTGTCATCGATTTTTCTCACGGCGCTGTAAACATACGATTTCAAGGAATTACGTATCTTTTTGTATGCGGTTCCTAAATGTGGCCTATTACTGTTAAAAAATTGCGGATTTGGGAGCGCCTGGTCCTCTTAATCTTTGTATTATAGTTACACCGCGCATATATTAAGGTTACCCGGTAAGCTTCCCCTACATCCCATGCCATCTCGTAGTTCTTAGCGCGTTGGTAGTTTTCTTCTAAAGTGACCATCGATTTTTCGTAGCAGTCATATAAAGCCGTGAAAATGGGGAATAAAACCTGGTACGAGTTCTGCTTTGGTGTTACTTTATCCTAGTTTTATATTGTTTTTAAACTAGATACTGTAAGCAGTGATAATGTATAGTTAGACAAATTTTCTTATATTTTTCGCTAGGATAAAATAGTTGAATTCCTCTGTTATTAAACTGTAACTTAAGAGACACCTTTAAATAAAAGCAGTGTCGTTCGTTCTGGTTAAATACGTAGTTTGATATTGTCATATTTACTCTTGAATGAAAACTATATTGTTTAGAAATAGCAAATAATAAAAAAAATTCTTAACCTCTTTCTTTCACTTTTTGGTCATAAAACTACAGGTGTTAAGTGAATTTAATATATGCAAAACATTTATAAATTCTTCAATAATTTTCGCTCGAAAAACTTTAAAGAGTTGAATATTTCTCCTTCTCCTTAATCATCTTTTAAGTTTCTTTACGTTTCTGTTTTTCCTTAAACGCTTTTTCTTTAATCGTTTTTTAATTATTTAAAAATAATTGAAAAGACGATCTCATCATATCTGTACGCTTAAAGACAGGTCAGCATTTTTCATTCACGTGAGCTTATCCGTACGTCAAGTCAATTAGTGAATTTTTAGATAAATGACATCCACCTGTAGAGAGTTTAGAATTCAGTAATTAATTTAAAAATATGACAATTGTGGAGAATATAATAAATATGTTATCTTTGGAAAAATAATTTTATCTATATAATTCTTGCATTTTTTTGTGAGTTCTGAATCGTTAGACAAAGAACCACATTTGTATTGTTCGTATTAAACAGATGCAGGAAAATCGTAAACTGGTTGCTATTACGAAAAAATACATAAAAAAAGAAATCTTCTATTATTGCATTTTAACTATTTGCGTAACGAGCCTATTACAATAAAGGTTTCTCACAATCGTAAACTCCCTATAACTATTTAAGTTTCACACACATTCGCACAGGTGTCAGTTCACAGCCACAGTACTCGACTGCACAACACATACACGCATGGCGGGGGTCTTTTTAGTGATAATTATTGAATTAAACGCGGTGGCGGTAAATTTCAACCTTTTTTAACGCATTCACCTATGTCGACTGACGGTCGGTCGGGCGTCCGCTGTACTAGGTAATGGCGCCCGGCGCAATGCGAGACGTGTTGAAAATATCTTTTAATCATTATAATTATGTTGAAGGGAAACTTGTTTTGCATTGATAGATGGAACAATAAGGGACAATTCCATAATTTTTCATCGGTTTGTAGCGCTATTCTAACGACACTTATCGACTAATTTATACTAGTAAGGTACAAATATTTTTAAAGAACGAACATTATTGGACATTTTATAATTTTGGAGAATAAAAAAAATTAATACAGAAATAAAATATCTACATGTAACCGTTTTGATTAATTGTCCGTCAATTAATGAAAAGTTTACTGTAATAACGGCCACATAAAAATTTAATTATAATTATTATATTTGCAACATTTCAATTCAACTTTGACTCAACTTTTACATTTCGAGACGATTTCGTTATATTTTGCCAATTGTAGTTCCCACATGGTAATCTAAAGGTGACTACACACTCACGCACACGCAGACGCAGACGCACACGCAGACGCACATGCAAACGCATCTTATTTTTTTTTAGAGTCTGTTACAACTTTACAATTATGAATGTCGAACATTTTTGACTTTTGTTTTTAATTGGTTGTAGCTACACAATCTTCGCTGAGAAACTAAATATGCACTGAGGTCACCATGATGAGTAAAAAGCCTGGTTGTAGTACCAATAATAAGAGACTATGTTTGATGTTTTTATTTTTTTTTGATGTGTTGCATCAACTTATGTTTAGTGATTTTTGTAGCCGTGTAAGTTGTCGCGAATAGTAATATAACATATTTATTGGCCGTTATAATTCAGTATCGATGCAATCAGTTCCATACTTCTTTTCTCCCTTTTCCTTTTCCTCTTTATTCTTCATCAATCACAAGGCCATATTCACATATCAACGCCTTAAATTAAATTGCGTTAAAAAATATGAAAGAACAAATAAGACCCTAGCCTTGCTGCAATTTTTAGCCGAATATTAATAAATTAGAAATACATTCTTGTAGCACATCAATGATACATTAGCTACATATTTTAAATTGTTCTTACAAAAAGTATTTTAAAATGTAAATTCCACATAAAAATCAAACTGCGTATGCGCCATCTTTATTTATACTTGCCACTATCGGCTATACATTGACAATACATCTTCAGCGTAAAAACCTGGTGACTAATATTTAAAAAAAATATAAGATCTCTTTGAAGGTCTTCTTTACTGTTGGTTTTATACTTAGTAAATAACTCTGCTTCGAGCTCTAAATAAGTGATAATCAGATTTTATTTATTTTTTTTTTTTATTTTTTTTTCTTTGCGATTATTACGACGACAATTTTATTGATATTAGTAATTTATTAAACTTAGTCATGTTAACTATTTAATTTGTTAGCTAGTCAACGTGTTTGCTGAAGAAAATATATTGCATTCCCCATAAATTTCTACAAAAGCAGCTTGAAACTAATAACTTCCTTGATATTACATCTGTAGTTTACTATTACTAAACGGTAGTTTTATATTAACTTTCTGGTTGCAATTTAGATTTATGTATTGAATTTTTTTATTTTCTTGCACTAAGTCATTGGTGTTGGTAATTGTTTCCGATATGCGAAGTCGATTTAAATTAATTTCCTTTAAGCACGCTAACCATCATTAACCGTTGGTTAACCACTTCGGCCTAATTGTATATTATAATAACTTATTCTAGAACTTTCAACAACTTTTCTAGAAAAGCCCCGAACACGTGGTTGAAAACTTATTAGTCAATACAGTTTAAAATAAATATACATTTATTACGTCGTATTATTATGTAACAATAGCTTCTGCCCGCGGCTTTGTCCGCATGGACGTCGGAAAACGACATTGTTTCTTATAATTATCCCACTAGGATGTACCCTGGAGATAAAATGTACGTATTCTTTATACTGATCCAGGTCATGTCTACATGTCGTCAGCCTAATTATCAAAACTTTACGGGATAAAAAGCACCCTATTTTAATCTCTGGGACGTCTGTCCTCACGCGTCTGCCCACGTTTGGACCATGCATTGGCGATGACGCATGATGTTGCTTTGCCCGCTCCTCCACACCCATTCCACGCGCCACCCGCGCCCCCGACTCATGGCAGTGTGTTTTAATAACGCTTAGCTCAAGTCATTCGTATCGTGATAACTTTTAAACTATTTGTCTATATTATTTAGTGTAAAAGACAAATTTTATCGATTTTAAATACAAAAAATGATAAATAGATTTATTTGGATAAGAATGAATTTCGTACTATTAAACGTGCATTGTAAAAAAAGGATTCAGATTAATAGTATTTATGCCTGACTATTTTGGTTATAATGGCTTCCACATAAAATGTTACTATTTAAGAGAAACAATCCCACTATACATTATCTTCTTGTAATTTTAACGATTAAGGCAGCACATACTAAGATAACTCTTAGAGGACAGGTCTTTTTTCGAATTATTTGATTCTTATCTAATATTAGCATTGTATAATGGCCAAATCACACAATATCTTTATAAGCTATATTACTGTAAGTTTCATCAAAATCCGTTCAGCAGATTTTGCTTGAAAGAACAGCAAAGATCCATCCATACATCACAAAGTTTCACGTTTATAATAGCAGTAAGATTTATTTATTCATGTCATAAAAATAAAATAATATTACAGTGTTTACACGGGACATATTTCTCAGAGTGTGAATAAAACTCAAACTAATTTTTAAAATTACAAAAACGTTATTTTGGTTTTCTTGGAGTTTTTAGAATTTGTCTGTATTTTGCAGTCATCCTGGGCTAAACTGGCCATAACTCAGACCACGACCGTGACAGATAGATTTTTAAACAATAAGCTCGCTGTACGTTTGTACATACATACATATATTCATACTTTACTTCCTCTCAAATAAATAGTTGATTATTTCTTAATATTGTACACAAAATTAACAATCATGTGAAATTTAGAGATGATTCTAATGAAAATTTATAGTAAAATATTAACAACAGACAAACAAATAAATGGTTTACTTCATAATTACTAATAATTGAACGTTGCTCTCTATTGTATTATTCGGGCGCTTTCATATGGGAAGCGATACCTGTGTCGGCCGTTGTGGTGACCACGTGACATATGGTGGCCGTTTAGTCTCGCTTCAGCTTAACAATTGAAGTATTGATGTGTCGATGAATTGAAATAATGCATCTACAGTTTTTTGTGAATTTGTCCTGTTTATATGAATTTAATGGCGAATCGATATTAGCGGCTTTCCAACGTCTGTTGTTTTAGTCAACTGACATTGCCTAGGTACTTAATTATTCATTTGAATAGTTGTGAAATGTTATTTGACTTTTATTTTTCAATATCTTCAAAAATAAAAATAAACATTCAAATATATATCTGATCACGTATAAAGTTGAATTCCTTAGTTATCTATGTTTTTTGAAACGGATTATTTGACAATTTTTTAAAGTGTTTAAAATTATTACAAATATATCTAATAAACCTACAGTTTTGACATTTTTCCCGAGTAACGTGTTTTGAGCTGCAAAATCCACTTTTATTGTAGTCATTCGATGGGTCAAACAAACGTCAGAATGCTCAAAACAAATAATTAAATAGAATTTTTTTTCTCTTTCACACACTTCAACATTCTACTGTGATAGATAAATATTATTTACGGAATTCAATTCGTGGGTTTGCGCTATATTTCTCACACAATTACCTGAAGTTGGTCATTTGTTAGCAAATTATGTGGTGCTTTTTGATGTCACGTATTCTGACTTGCGAACAATTTGAGTCTCTGCGTTTAGCCGAGAATTTATAAACACTATATTATTCTAGATTTTAGTCATTAAATGAAAATATTTATAGCAAATTTATTACAGTTTAACATAGTTTCACTGTTCTTAATCCAAACAGACTGACAAACATTAATAAAACATTTTTTATGCATGTTGCAAATACCTCTTTGTTAATGCATATTAAACGAAATTCATTTGAAAGTTATGTTTCAAATACTGGTAACAAGATTTTTTTCAGATTTTTTTCAAATCTATGGTTGAAAAATTAGAAGACGGGATAGGGGTACACGTCAACAAATTAATTTTGAAACTCAAAATTTTGACCAGAGAATTGAAAAATTGAACCCCAGTTTAAGATATGTCCCGTGATATGCCACTTGCTGAAATGTCGAAATAAAAATTTGAATTTCTACTTAAGATGTATAAACATACATTAAAAATAACACCGGTCAAGTGCGAGTTTGACTCGCGTGTCGAGAGTAAAGTGCATTGTTTGAGGTAAAATTTATTTTTTTGTAATTATATGGATTTCTTAGTGTCTAAATGTTTAATTATAACTAATATAATTAAGAAGAATGACGTTTATATTATATTATAACGATGATTCTAGATTTCAAAAAGTATGATATCTAGAATTATTGTTATAGCTTTTGTAGAACCTTTGCGTACGTTTCATAACTTTAGCTTTAGTAGTTTGTATAATAAGGGAGAATTATATTTTTTTTTCGTATTATTCGGTATACCTTTGAAGGTTTGCTGCCCAAAATTTCAATTTTTTTTGCAACCCATGTAAATAGTGCTATGAAATGATACCATACACACTAAGGGGAATTCAAAAAGGAATTCGCGTGCTTAATTGTCTTCCCCCGCCCCTAAAATTTCCATATGAATATTTTTGAGAGTTACCTATTGATATATACGCTTATTGTTATACCATTAAATTTCAAGTTTCTACGTCAAGACTTTTCTGAAAACGATGGCTCTGAAAGACAAACACGTAAGTGATCATATAAGGGTTTCGTTTTATCCTTTTGCCGTACGGAGCCTTGAAAATAACTACTTTATTATATTTTAATTGAAAACTCCGTTTGAAGCGCCTGTTGGCAAAGATCTTAAACTATAAAAATTAAGTGTTTAATACAGAGGGACGCAAAGACGGGAAAAAATGAGGAAATTTAAAAAAAAACCTTGTTTTGCTACAGAACTTTGAAATATAACGATTGTCAGTGATTCATTTCACTGTTTGTCCAACCGTTTTTGCGCCTGTATCTAACCTTTCACGCCGTTGTTCATCGATCAATGAAGTTTAGTAAGGAAATGAATTTTGGGAACACGGATGTGGAGAGAAAAGTAAAGGCAGACTTAAAGATAATGGTCCCATTTTGTATGTTTTGAGATACGGAACTACACTAAGTAAAAGATTAGCTTCTTTATAAAAATGATAACTCTAACGGGTATGAAGATTTTCTCATAATTATACGCAGTAACACAGTAACTACTAAGAACGCAGTAACGCAGTAACCACTAAGAACGCAGTAACGCAGGAACCACTAAGAATTAGAAGTTACGAGCTCTTTAGCTCAAATCTATTACATTTCTTTATTCATCAATTTAAAGCCCAACTGATTCTGACAACGTGTGATGTCCAAATATTTAAAAAACAATATTAGTAACTTGGGTGACCAATTACTAACAGTCACATTAGTTGAATATATTTGGCGTTAATTTTGTAGAAATTCATTACCGACAATTAAATGAAACTACGTGATGTGGTATTATTTCTAATTTCATCTTTGCTAATAGCCCACTTGAAGATGTTGTAATACAACGAAACCTAGGTCGTGGTAAAGAACTTAAAGAAAGTAGAAATAATACTACATGGAGTACTTTCATTTAATTGTAAGTTACAGTAGTAACAGTAACTTAGGTGACCAAAATTGGGTGGACAGCATTAAGAACATTATTTTGGTCTTTTTCCATGATCACTTGGCTACTGTTTGAGTATTTTAATTACTGATTACCACAGTATAGATTTCTTCTAGTAACGTTTTTTAAATACACTTAAATTCAACTTTTTAAAATGTGTTTATATTTAATGACCCATTAATTAAGCAGTCAACTACTCAATTAGTGTTTTAATTGAGTAGTTAAAAGCTTCTAAATTGTTTATTAAAATGTCAAGTGTAATTACTAACTAGTATTTAAAAAATAATAGAAATTGATTTAAAAATAATTTATATATTAGCTTCTAATTTTCATCGTAGGGACAGATATTTCCCTCTGGTCTTCTGTCTCTCTTTTACTTTCTTAGAATACAATGAACGTTATCTTTAATGTCAAAATTTTGCATGGCCATCCTTGTCTAATCGTTAAGTTTAAACTTTTATAATTAAGCCAATTATTAAGATAATTTAATCTTTCACTCCTAATTAATTTGTAATTATTATATACGAAATAATTCTTAGCCTTTTATGCTTTTCGTCACAAATTTTAAGGCCTATATTAACTAGGCCTTAAAATTTTAACGTTTAAGTGTAATGAAGCATAATTTAATTTTTACGCCGATTATTTACATATTAATTTTGTTATACAGATTAGTGGTTCATATTACAGCTTGCAAGTCAAAGCATTGCACAAATAATAAATTAATTAATAAAAAGTTTATGAACCTATTAAATAAACGGTAAAACGAATACCAAAGGTCTTCTAGATTGTCAACTTGGATCATAACTGTGTTTGCCCTTAATACATTATCATTCTGCCGACTGTGCAAATATATAAAATGGTACAATTGTTAGATTAAATAGAATATAAATCTTATTACTATAACAAATAACAATATTCTGTTCTGCGCGAAACTTTACTTAACAAATTTCTTTAAATGATAAAATAAAAAAATCTAAGTTGATTTGTTTTCATGGCCATTTATTTTTGTTTTTGTTTTTATGTTGTGCATCATTGTACAGATAAACGAAACGGTTTACGCGGTGATAGGTAACATTCTTTTTCACCCTTTTTACCTACAAAGCTACAAAAACGACAATTTAATGTAAATACCACAAACTGTTTAATAAAACAATAATTTAATGTAATTACCAAAAAATATTTAATGCATTTAGACAAAAACAATAATTTAATGTAATTATCAGAAAACTTTTAATAAAATTACCAGATAAAATTTAATAAAAAGTTTCTTAGTTATTAAAAAGAGTCACCAAAGTCAGTACGTTCCTTTATAAAACAAACATATGACAGCGTTGTTATGTTTTTATATGATACTTGACTTATATTATACTTTTTTTATTTGATTTGAATCGGGTTTTTTCGCGGTAATTATCTATTTAATGAGTAAACCTAGCTATTATAAACTAAGTATTCACTATGTGCCGACGTTTCAGACTGGTTGCACAGCCTGTGGTCACGGGAAGACTGAAGATGTATAGGAGTCACCGCTGCGACGCGGGAGTGTTTTTCAAAACTACCCCCACTTGGTTGATTGTAGAAATCTAAGGCGCGTTCACACTAGACCTACACACTACACTGACGGTGTAGAATCTAATATGGGAAACTTTTGGAACATTGTTTGGACGGAAACTTCTTTTTGTACCAGGGTCAGTACTATCTTCAGATCGATGGTGTCGCTATGGGTAGTCCGGTGGCCCCAGCACTTGCCAACATCTGGATGGAATATTTTGAACAGCTATGTGTATAATATATGTTGCAGTTCTGACTGTAACAGATATATTTATTATTTCATCAGAAACTGCTACTTTGCATCAAAATATGATTTTCAACGCTTCCTATTGACTTCAGACTAATTTCTTTATCTGCGTTTTTATTAAAAGTAAATAAATAGTTTTTAGAATTAAGTATTTAATTCATTCAGTTGATAATTACAATGTATAATATTAATTTAAGTCTTTGTGCTACTTGGACGCAGGAATACGTTCAGTTATGTTGTCTTCGAGTTTCCTCTTGTTATATTGAGATATCTCTATATCGAGTCTAAATCCATTCATGTCACATTTGCATTGCGACGAACAAACAGCGATCTACACACTTGTCTTAATGGAATTCAAGTCCCGCAAGCAGATACAGCAAAATATCTTGGAGTTCATCTGGATAGTAAGCTTAATTGGAAACATCACGTTAAAGTAAAAGCTGAGCAAATCAGGTTGAAACAACGACAAATGTTGTGGCTGGTTGGACATAATTCCAAGCTAAACGTCTGTTATAAGCGACTAATTTACCTTTCTATCGTCAAACCGATTTGGGTGTATGGTATCCAGCTTTGGGGATGTACGAAACATTTAAATCGTAATGTAATCCAACGAAGCAAGTTCTTGTGTATAATTACCAGTGCAAATCGCTATGTTACCGATCAAGAAATTCACAACGACTTAGACATAAAATGGATTGATGAAGTTATCCAAGAATATGCTATTAAACATGAAAAATGACAACTCAAACATACGAACGTAAAAGCTATTCGACTTTTGGATATTACCCATGAACTGAGAAAGTTAAAACGTTACCTCATGAATTAACTTCATAAATAAATTTAATTTACCTGGGAGCTGAACATTGGTATAGTAAATCCGCACACGACTTACTTGAAAATGAAATCGAGTACATTTCATCAATGATAATTAATTAATTGTATATTAAGATTGTATCATGCAGATCCAATAAAAGCCGTTTAAAAAAAATATTCAGATATTTTTAATTTGCTTCAATTTGAAGTTGATATTTCTAAACAATGTATAAACAATCGAACGCTTATTTGTATTGGGCGATTTGGTGCTTGTTATTCGACACTATAGAGTACCATTTGAATTAGTATATTTTATGCCCATTGATATTTCTTTTAGAGGAAGATGTTCATTGTACAATCTTTGAGAATTATTATGTTCCGAAGGAGATTCTGTAAGGAGATGGTACAGTAAAAAAAAGGTGCTGCTGTGAAAAAATGCCACTAAATATTTTCGATTTTATTTAAAAAGATCTCATCAGTGGGATTCCGCTTAACAAGGGCCGTGAAAAAAGTATATTTTCATCGCAAAGCTCGATGAATAACGGAGTACTTGAGCTTGTTTCTTTTGTTAGCGTGATACAACTACTTCTTTATCTAAAACGTCACCACAATCGGTCTTAAAGCGAAAGAGTTATGATGGTGTCATATGCGGACAGACAGATTGGAATTGTGAAATTATAAGGGTCGCTTTTGAGGACTATGAAATCTTCAAACATTCCCTTCTTGTAATAAATTATTAAATTTTGTATTAGTCAGCTTAAATTAATTCGCATAAACATACACAACATTGTAAACATAATTTACGCCAATTGCGACCTTCCCAAGTATATTTGCGAAATTAATATAAAATTATTTCCATTTCCGTGTAGCACAGTAACAACTACGCTGTGAATGCAACCATTTTGTACCATGACACAGTTCGTTACGTCTCTTAACGGCTATGCCAAAGCCGCGTAACCTTCGCCCCGTAATACCTTAACCACGGCACCACTAAAAACATAAATTTTCATATCACACACCGCACAAAAGAATTAACCATTTTTCCTCAATTACCTTCAAAACAGACCATTACCCAGCGGCAGACCAACAATGGATATCGGGGGATATTACCCAACCCATTATATTTGAAATGTTAACGTAGTAATGGTATTAAAATGAAATGAAACCGCATAATTGGGCTCGGATGACTTTTAGCCAATTTCAGATGTCACCTTCCGTGACACGCGTCACAGTACGAGAGTGGCGGATGACAGAAGATGTAGATTTCATTGTTCCCGTGGTGATTGAGATAATTGGCGTGGGTATGTTGAGTTTTAATGCCTTTGGGCGGTTCTTAGAAGTGGTCACGGTGTTGGTCTTCTTGCTAGACGTAATTAATCCAGGCACAATTAAGATTAATGTAAAGGATTAAAATTACTAACTTAAAAGTGTTACAAAATGTATAAGTTTGGTAACTAGTAAACCCGCCGTCTTAGTTTACAAACTTATTTTATATGTTTTTTTATTACATGTAATTAATAAAATAAATATTTAATTATACAAGCACAATAGCTATATATCACTTTTCACCAGCGTGTATACAGACATAACATTCCTTACTCGTAGAATACTTTGACTAAAAAATTAGATGAGTTCGGCCTTAAAATAGTTTGAGCCTTTAAATTCGTTTTCACGTAAAGAAGTAATAATTAGACAATGAGCAAAATAGATAATAATCGGAGAATGAGAGGTTTGAAGAGTACGGTAGTGAGGAAGCAGACAATTAGTCACTTTATTAGCCAATCATTGGTACGATGCGAACTAAGTAGCTCCACGCTTGCACGCGTCCGTTCTCTTCTGAAGTTGATTAATGTCTGATGAAATTGACTAGTGTCAGATCATATTTTTATGTTTGTTGTTTCCATTTTTAAATTATTAATTTTTTGAACCGCGTACTATGGGTAATTTTAGTTCTCTGTTTTACTTTTTAGGGCTTTCACGGTATTTCCTCTAAGGTTCTGCTGCTTTTACGAGCGCAATTATCTATGAGGAACATGTTACAAAATATTGGAGTAATGTGACCATAGCATGAAGAAATGATGAAAAACCGAAATCAAAATCCCTTAAATTATTTCGAATGATGAAATTAAGTGGGGAATCAAAATCGAATTAAGTTAAACGGATCAGCTTGCGTGGACCTTTGTAATAATCCCTTTCAGTAACTTTATATACTGTTACACTATGGAAAAAGAGTTCATATAGTAAATAGATATTAAATATTATTCCGGAAAACTAAGAAATTAACATTATTCCAGCCAGTCATTTTCTGTTAATTGCATGTTTAATCTTTCATACAATATGTTTCCAATGTTATCTAGGTGTATTTATCTATCTTATTCACATTATGTGGAGGAATTTTATTAGCGTCACAATACTTGGGTGTCGAAGTTACACCCAATTGCCTCAAAAAAGGTGACAACAGTATCGCCAGTCCCAAATAAATGAAGTATGTCTTCGGACAGAAATGATCTCAGTTATTGCGTTCTTAACTAGATTTCGCTATATTTAATAATTCATACAATACGTTACTAATGTTACCTTAGCGTATTTATCTGCCTTCTTTAAGTTATATGGAGGAATTTTACAAGCGTCACAATACTTGGGCACCGAAGTTACGTACAATTGCCCCAAAAGAAGGTGACAACAGTAATTAATTATGTTAGCAGCGGAATACGATATCGCCAGTCCCAAATAAATGAAGTATGTCTTCGGACAGAATTGATCTCAGTTATTGTGTTCTTAACTACAGTTCGCTATATTTAATCATACATACAAAATGTTTTAATATTACCTAGGCGTGTTTATCTGCCTTCTTTACATTTTATGGAGGAATTTTATTAGCGTCACAATATTTGGACGCCCAAGTTACGTCCAATTGCCTCAAAAAAGGTAACAACAGTAATTGATTACGTTAGTAGCAGAATACGATATCGCCAGTCACAAATAAATGAAGTATGTCTTCGGACAGAAATGATCTCAGTTATTGAGTTCTTAACTAGATTTCGCTATATTTAACCGCAGATCTCCTCTATTGTTAGTTTTAATGCTAAAAACAATAGTGGGACACAAAGAAATTGTTCACAAAAGAAAATTTGTTCAATAAATGTTTACTGTTTTATAACAGTTACCTATTTGAATTAAACGTAAGAATAAAAATATTTTGGTACCAAGTAAGATAATTGAATAATAAATCAAACTGAATTAATTATAGAATCAGTAAAGAGTTTTTAGTTGCGGGACATTTAAAGTTATGTATCAGAATCTGCAGATGAGAAGTGTTAGCTGAATATAGTATTGTAGTATGAAAGCACGAAACTAACTCTGCCAGATAGTGTAAATCAAATCTAGGACGCATTTCAATGAGGTTTTTAATTTTTCTAAATATTAGTGTAAGAATCTGCCTTGAATGAGAATTATCAGAGACCAAAATTTTCCTTCTTTGAATCATCGGAACCAATGCTTGGTCGTAGGAAATTATACCATCAATCGTCTTTGCGTAGATATTACGTGCTTTCTTTGCCCTAAACGGAATTCGTGAAGTAAGAGAACTCTTCCAAAAGAGGTTCTCTTTATGAAATTTCCATATTTTTCTTCTTTTTTACTCGCCGAAACAAGTTGTTAACTGAACAGAAAACTAAACTGTGGTTTCATATACTCGTACCAGAGACATTCGAGAACTTTCCATAATATTCCGGGAGTCGCTGGAAGGAAGTGTTGGATTTATTAGTCGCAAACCTAATATTAATTTTATATGCTAAAAATATCGATTGAATAAAATTCGTAATGAAAATTGTTATCTATCTCCTATATATCTTAATATTAAAGGAAAAACATTTTATTTAAACTGAGGATTTGTCAAATAAAAAAATAAATGCAAATAAATATATAGATTAAATTCAGAAAACTCTTGGTACGGTGAATGTGTAATAACAGTTAGATTCGCATTTGGCTGGTTGTAATTCTTAAATAGTAATTTTTGTTGGCATGAACTGTTGTGTAATCAAAAAAATATTTTTTTAAAATGTATTTTCTATCTATTTTTAAATGTTCAAAAGATATCTCATTTTGACCAACAGACGAGCGAAATTAACAGGGTACTGAAGGCCCGAAAAAGACTTCGAATCGTTTAAAAAAATATTTTTTAAAAGGACTTACCCTGTCATTATTTAAATCTGTGGCCATAATATCCTAAGTATATCATTTTCAAATTCTTGCTTCTAAAATACTTTTGTAAATAATCTGTATAGGTATATAAAGTAAAATTTTATTCAGGTTCCAAAAATTTTGTTTATTACAGTGAAAATTTAAAATTGTAGATAATTAGCAGATTAACAAAGATAGGCTGAATGGTTTGATATTGCTATCACAGCTAATATTGCTTAGAATTTGAGACAAAACTAAAGACAAAATTTCCATAAAATAAGAAAAATATGTCTTTTTTAAATGGTGATCACTTGTTTGGATGCTAGTTGTTGTGAACAAGAAATACAAATGTTGAACATAATTAATGATGTTTTGTAAATGGAATTATGAACTGAACAAACAAAATACATTTCAAATTAAGACAACAATAACAGTTTCAACGCACTGGACGTTCTGACCAATGACAAAATGCACAAAATAATCGGAGATTATGAACAAATGAAGGAAATAGACAATATTGAAAATAATACTATCACAATAATTAATTAGTAAATTAATTATATCAGTCATTAATTTAGTTGTTCCTAATCTAGAATATGAGGTGAACTGCAGAAAAGGTAATCGCTTCCAGCCAAGCACGACGAACAAATTAGAATAACTTCTTTCGTAATGGATTGCGAAATATTATGGTGAGGCCAAAATTCAAGTTTTTTACAATAATGAAGACAGACAGGCAAGTGGACAAACAACCAGAATTTGATGAATCAGGATGCAAAAAAGGAATAGGATGACAAATAAGACATGAAGGAAACAGCTTATTAACGAAGAGTTAGCGAAGACTATTAACGAAGACAAGCGAATTGAGGAGTTTGACGATTTTAGAAAAACAACTTTTGAAATCATGTATAGAGAGTACAAATTATTCACAGTACATAGTGTTCCTTAATACATTTTATTTTACAAAATATGGCACAGTAAGAAAATCTATCTAAATTTTATGAAATTAGGTATGAAGAACTTTAAATAGGTACAAAACACAAGTAACGCATTAACGGGTTAACGAATAGCCCCGTTATATTGTCGATTTTCGTTTGGTCTTTGTCACTGTAACCGCATGAGTAGAAATAAAGTTTTATACCAAACAATCCAGTAGCTTCTTAGGAATCCGAAGATATTTTTTCCCTTAGATTTCGCAGCCGCAAAAATAAATATTATTTCTTTTTATTCCCGTTTTTTTAAATTATTTAATCAGATATATTATCAAGATTATTCATGGTCATTTATGTTTATCTATCTACAAGTTGTTACGATCAACTTACCTGATCAACCTACGATCAACCGACGATTATATCTTGGGTAATAAATTGGCCTGTACATTAGTAGCAAATTATGAACTTTTAGAGTTTCGTACTTCAAAAGGAAACAAACCTGTCTATTACTAGTGGAACTCGCATTACAAGGGTTTTATACACATTTAGGTATTCACAAACATTTAATAGCACACATTATTCCTACTAAATTTATAAAATTGTAATTTTTTAGAACGAAAATATATTGTCTACACCATCTTTCAGAGGCGCATATTAAAAAAAATGATGTAATATAACTACAAGTTAATGATCTTCGAACTTTTATCTTTATTTGTGTTGTCAGACCTTGTTTTTTTCCAAATTTCACGATTCTAGGTCAACGGGACGTAAAGTTTTTGATTTATTTGCGAGAGTCAAAATATGCAGCATAAATAGCCGTATTTTTTCATTGCGTTGACGCAGAAGTTTGATTTTTTACCACAGACCTAAGTATTTGATATTAATTTCAACCTGATACCTATATGCGTTCCTGAAAAAAAGTGTCTTCACAGACAGACAGACGGATAACGAAATGATCCTATAAGGGTTTCACCTTTATTTTTTTTAATATGAACCGTAAAAAGGAAACTCTTATAAGAACACTCGCTTTTGTGTTCATTATCAGTCTTGTCACAACTGTTTTTTTAGAAACCTTTGAGGTAGAAACTTAAAGTTTATAGCACAATTATAAAGTACATTAGCCTGTATATATTTCAATCCTTTAGATAAAATCTAAGAATCTTAGAAATGGTAAATAAAGTACACAAAAACATATATTTTTTTTTATTTCATGGTTATTACTTGTATTTGGATAAGCAAGTTCTAAACATTTGAAATTTGTTTTTTAAATATTATCGAAAATATCAAGCAATATTAAGAAATATTATCGAATATATCCATAAAATACAAGTTTCCTCATCTATGTTTCAGAATTGCTAAAGTCAAAGTTATAAAATAGAAAGCGTAGAAAATTAATATTTACTGGCATTAAAGTTACCTAAAATTCACTGGAATTAAATTTACCTAAAATTTTCTGGAATTCAATTTACCTAAAATTTACTGGAATTAAATTTACCTAAAATTTACTGGAATTAAATTTACCTAAAATTTACTGGAAAACTGTAGTGATGATTCTAGTTTTCATAGTTTTTGAGATATTCGCAACAGTATACTAGGCAATATGGTCACGTATAATACCAATATTTGTAAACAGTTCAACATGAATACCATATACTCTTAAATGCTGATATACCATATGTTTAAATTCGTACTTATTTTTAGGGTTCCGTACCTCAAAAGAAAAAGGAACCCTTATACGATTTCGTCACCGGACGTTGTCCGCCTGTCATTTTTTTTCAGGAATACGTTGAGGTGTCAAGTTGAAATAATAAGGGCTATGGCCCTATGGAGCTGTAAAAAATCAAGGTAATAAAAAAATACTGCCATTTACGTCTTATATTTTGACACTCACAAATAAATAAAAACTTATAGGGTACTTCTCGTTGACCTAGAATCATAAAATTTAGCAAGAAGCAAGGTCTCATAGCACAAGTAAAGAAAAAAAATAGTTCATTTGTAGTTCTATCAAATAAAAAAAATATTTTTTTTTAAAATATTCCCCTTTGAAAGATATCGTAGGCCATATATTTTAATTCTAAAAAAATTAAATTTTGTACATAATTTAATAATGTAATAGTTTAATAGTACCATTAAATATTTATGTGTCTAAATGTGTACGGAACCCTCGTAGACGAGTTCCACTCGTACTTGACAGACGTGCAAAACAAAATCCAAAATAAATATATTCCTTAAATTAGTCAAAATAACTTCACAAATCTGAATGGTTTTTTCACTTTAACTTTCTAATTCAATACAAGCGAAGCCGTGTCTAACATTTAGCTTTATAAAAAAATAGAAACACAACTCCACCAAAACATTCCGCGCCACCCTGCACCCTCAACCTTCCTAATTACGATTTGACAAAATGTTGTTACTTCCACCGGCCATTCGTAAACTTAGAGATTGGAACAATTATAAGGGCTGATAAGCGTTATTTATGAGTGGGACGACTGCCGTACGCACCTGTTGCTTGTGTGTGAGTGGACCTGGATGTGGTCCGTTGCTTGTTTTCTGTGCCTGAGAAGGTACAAACAAATGTATCGTTTTGTAGTTTGAGTGGTAAAGCAGACGCAAGTCGAACTCGCGATTAGTTCTTTGTAGCATAATTTCAAACTATGTAACGAATATTTTTATAATTTATTTTATTTTTATCTTTATAAGCTTCACTAATTATTTAAGATTTTTTTAAAATTCACCTTGCTGTTATTTGATAAAGTCTTATTCATTTAACCAGGAATAGATAGAATTATCATCAGTCAGTCACCGGTGTAATTGGATGTCATTTTGGTTATAACGAAAGTCAATATTGTTAGTGTTGGATTAAACATTTTTTAACTTTATTAACCTATATATTAAACACAAAGATACTCTAAATTATTAAAATATATCCCTATATAAGGAATAAATACTCTAAATTATTAAAATATACCCATATACCAGGAAGCCGTTGCTCATGGTTGCTGATAGAAACGTATCATTTCAAATATTGGATACATTTGGCGTTAATTTTGTAGAAATTCATTATTCACAATTAAATGAAACTACGTGATGTAGTATTGTTTCTACTTTATTTAAGTTGTTTACCAGGACCTAGGTTTCGTTGTATTACAACATCTTCAGGTGGTCAATTAACAAAGATAGGTGGTGGTAAAGAGTCGTGGTAAAGAATTTAAATAAAGTAGAAATAATACTACATCACGTAGTTTCATTTAATTGTGAGAAACGTATGAGGTGAAATGTAACACAAAGCATAATAATACCTTCAAATATGAATTTCCGCGAAAATTCATCAGGTATTTCGATATATTTTTAACTCGTTTTTATTAGTTTCTTTTTAATGTGAAAGTTTATTAAACAAATTATTGAAGAATGTTGACTGAATATAGGTGAAAATTGTGAAGGAATTTGAAAAGATAATAGGAAAAGAACGAGAAAGGAATGATTTCGACTGGTGTAATTTATTTTACGTGCCAAGATCAGATTAACACAATGAAGATTAATGTATAGATGTTATGGATGAGTATGGTGTCAGGAAACCCCTCTAATAGAAAAGATAGCGAAACTTTCACGGTAGTTAGTGGTAGTGATACTTGTTAGGTTGCCGTATCTTTAAAGCACATATGGAACCAGACAACTCACGTGTCTTCCTATTTGTCACAGCTCTTTTTATGAGAACTTAATATTTGTAAAAAATTTAATTAGAAATACTGTGAACGAACCATTTTCCGTATTTAAAGTGAAACTGAAAAAGATAGCAAATATTTTTCTATAATTTTAGGTAGTATATATATTTAGAAATATATTGAAAAATACACAAAATAAAAGCACTCCCCGCCCCTTTATTTCCCAAACTACTCAACCTATAATTAAGAAAAATCTTATAATTTTTTAAACATACATCATGTTCTGTGAAAACTCAATATTTGTAAATAGTTTAATTAGAAATACTGTGTTCCCTCAAGTGTGCATAGTATGTATAAGTGCTTAAGTGTATTCAGAAGAGTTCTAGTGCAGTACCTGACACTTCGCTATACGAAACATAAATAATTCTAAATTCATATATTTATTTTCCCAGGCTTTTTGTTACTAATAGTGTGATCGAGAGCGAAACAGACGATTATTTTTTCTGCTCCCCGCTAACTTCACCCCAGCTCCCAATACTCATTAAATAAATGTTCATTTATTTCAATTTTGTTTGCTTTTTCTCTAAAACAAAACGGTAGGAGATAGACATTTTTACAGCTTTTTGAAACGGTTTTTAAAAAGTGACCAAGTGCGAGTCTGTCTCGCACACTGAGACTTCCGTAAGCCGTTGAAATAAAACAATTTTTGTATATTTATTGATAAATATATGTTTTATAATAAAATCAAGTAGAATAGTTATCGTGAAAATCTGAAAAAATATCACATTTGGAATTAACTTTATGGTTTATGGGCCTACAACACTTTTTTTCGTGAATATTGGATCTTTACTAAGTATAATTATATCAAAATTAAACTTTCTGTGTTGCATGGTTCTTCGGAGAGCAGGCTGTGTATGGATGTGGGTACGTGAGTAGATACCGACTTTATTCCCCAAGTACATTACATTTAGGGTTGCTAGCTACTACGTATTTTACGTATTAACTGGAGACTAGTGGATTTTACTTATTTTATTTTTAAACTACAATACATCTGCATCAATACATCTGCCGAAATTATTGCTACACGAGTTATCGCATCCACTCAACCAAAACACCATAAGTTTAGAACTTAGTGTTGTGGAAATCTGCAACAAAATTTAAAAAAAAATTCATTACAATGTGACAATTAAAAATCTATGTAGGTGATCAATATAAAGAAAAATTAGTAAATAATTTAGGTATGGACTGAGTAAGGGACAAGGGGCAGAATGGGAGGTATTGAGAGGGAATCACACCAGAAATGTCACTTTCAGATGACTTATGAAAACATCAATCAACGATATGTTTTGAATGTTAGGATAAAGTTTTTACAGTGTTTGTTAGCTTCTATTGATACATATGCGGACTTATTGCTAGAAAAACAATCTCTTATATCCAATCAGAACACCATTCTAGCTCCGCTCGACAAGTGGCCGAGAATCGAACCCGGGTCTCCGTGGTGCGCCTCGCAGTCAAAGGCCGTATACCCTGTGATCAACCCAACACACTACGGTGGTATATTTAGGGAATAAACAGAATGAGGAGGGAATGATTCTAAACATAATGCAAGGCCAGGAGCTCCTAGAATTAAGAATTAAGAAAAAGAAATGAGACGATGCGAGGTTTCTTTTCTGTATTTTCACGAAGTATATCAAACAAAGTTTAAGCAGAAGTAGTAAGAGTGAAATTTTCCTTTTTTCATTGTGACCTTCTTGACAGATTAGTCGTGGCCATCGTATGGTACACTCAATGATTGTTGTAACCCTTCTCACGATATCACGTCATCTTTTATGATGTACTTGTGCAAGGGACCGCTAGCAGCAGATTTATCTGATTGTCCCATGGCATTTGCAACCTTCTACGTGTTCTGGTACCCTCTATTACACTCTACACTAAAAGGCGCTCTTAGGTGCTCTCGTTCCTTCCTAAGACGTGGTCAAAGAATTAGGGTATCCACGATTGTAATGTGGTTCGATGGATGCTATATTATGCCGAGTCCTTGAAGTACGGACACATTAGTTCGAAATTTAGTCTAGGTCTAGGTGCTGGCCTTGTAGTCTTCTCCAGTAGCTCATCTTCTTCTTCTCCATTTTTTGAAGTGTTCAGGTGTTTGGTTGATAGTGAAATATTGCGGAGAATATTTTTAACTTAACATTAGTTTTTAAATCCTACACCTGAACTTCTAATAAATATTCACTTAAAAATATAACTGTATTTGTGTGATGAAATACTGTTAATAATTGTTCTTAACCAATGTTAAATTACTTTCAAAACTTTAGTTAATTAAATACATCCACTAAATGTGAAATTTTAGTATGGTTATATTTATCCATGGTCAGTGTTTGATATATAAACAGATTTCCACAACACTAAGTTCTTTGAATAAAAAAACGTAAAATAACTAAGACATAGTTATATTTATTCATTCGTTACATAATTGATTATGAGAAAACATTTTCGTGGGTTATTAAGTAATAAATAGTTTTTTTGCAGAACGGAATATATTTTAATATTGTAAAGGATTTTTCTGTAATAATTGTTCAGAAATTAATCAGGATGACAATAACGATGACAGAAATTGCATTTTGTCCACTAATCTGTTCTTTTTTGTACACAGCGTTTTTGCTTAGAAATACAATTCCAGCTATTGCAGTTGAAAATCGTTATAACAATATTTTAATGGTCCTATGATTTAAGTTTTTACGAGATATGATTTTTGTCTCTAATATTCCTTCGAAAGTACAACTGAAAATGACGACAAAAACTCAATATCGTATGTTTATTATACAGATTGTTTCTTTTACTAGAAAACAGACAAGTCGTATTTATACGTATATTCTAGCAGCTTTTGGACAATTATTTATTTTAGTAAATCCTTTATTAATCTAACCTTGATTTAATCTAAACATGTGTATGAATCTTGTGCGTATATCCATGCATTACCGTCACTCCGTTTATATTTATTTTGTTTAACCGTTCTGTGTTCATCATTTTAAATTTCCTAATAGTTTTAGCAATTAGATAATATTTTTCAAAATCGATTAATCCAATCATAGTATAGCAATCTTTGATTTGATCCAACTATGTTTATGGATAGTTTTATGCATATTCTTTTCAGGACGCTTGATGCCAAGTCCTTGAAAACTAACTAACTATGCTTATTTTGTATCAACCTTCGCTTCTGTTAAACACTTTGGTCTTGTATCCTACGAAGATGATCTTTTTTCGGTTAACGGATTGAAGAAACGTGGGAGAAAAGGAGTAAACAATGTATTCTTATTACTGGTAGACCATAAACATGTGTTTTTTGTTTCACTTATCTACTTCATCCTTTGCTTTGGTCTAAACCATGTTTCGGTTTATTTATGGCATATCCTTTTCAGTACACAGTAGGTTTACTCTGTATCAGACGTTCAATTTCGTTCACCAATTTTTTTTATCCCCCAATTATTCTTCGTTAAATCGATGTTTTTTACCTAACGAAAAGTTCATTGAGGAAGAAATTTCTTTGTTAAATAGTTTAAAGTAATTACTTACTTATTACTACTTACCACGATCAACGCAATTTCAAACTGTATATATGTTAACCGACAGAAACATTTCGTTAGCGCGATATAATTTATCTTTTCTTTCCTTCGCATAAATAGATACGAAGTAGTAGAATTGCAGAACCACGGTCTTTTGAAAATGACTTTTGAAAGAACTTATGCTTCTGTTAAATATAAAATAATATATTTTTTGTAAAAAAAAAACAACATCAAAAAAAGGAGGTACTAAAAATTGGATAATAATATTAACTCCAGATAGGTATCTACTTATTTACAACAAATAACTAAGTTACTTATTTTAACATAAACAAATGAATGAAATTACTTAATTTAAATTTAAAATCTTAACTTCTAATGTACTCTCAATAAAGATTTATAAAGGACTTTACTTAGTTATTTATTGTGAATAAGTATGCATGTATCCTTGAGTTAATTATTTTTCACTTTTTAGTACCTACTTTTTTTGAAGTCGATTTATTTTTGGTAAAAATATTTTATTCGAGAATATTTAGTGGTTAATAAGTATTAATTATTACGCTATACTTGTCATTCAATTATTTTATTTCTTTGAATATTGTGTAACTATTAAATGTCGCAAACAGAAGCTAATATACAACTAATTTTCTCTTTGTGTAAAGTTGGTTATCAATAACAGACAAAATGATTTTGATTTAAGATATTTACTACTAACTACTATTAGTAGCAAATATCTTAAATCACGGTTAATTTATTATTATCCGTTAAGGAGCTCTATTGTTCATCTCTACAACTCACAATCAGATCCTATCCTGGTCGATAGCGTAGTTATTTTCCAAATTAAAACTACTGATAACAAATATTAAGGATATTTGTTATCAGTATCACCATTGATTTATTGCTTACTGTTAAGGAGTTCCACTGTTCATCTTCAGAACTCTCTAAAAATTTTTTGTAACTTGTTTATCTCCAGAAATCAGACCCTAACCTCGTCGATTGTGTAGTTATTTTGCAAAATAACAATACCAGTAGTAAATATCTCGAATCATATTTGATATACTATCATAACAATTGATTAACTATAATCAGTTAAGGAGTTCCATTGTTAATTTCTGGAGTTTATCATCAGATCATCAACATATTTATATGGGACCACTTTGCTAGTATACAAGTCCAAATAAAAAGAAATACACAAATCGACCCACAAATCTTAAAGAAATCGGTGTATACACAAAAAAAAAGAACACACGTCCAGCACATAGCCTCCTTCTTTGAAGTTCGCTAAAGGTTTGTAAGGTTTTTATCTCATTCATTTTGATTTCATGGAATTTTTCAAACAGAATATCTTGTATTTTAGAACTAGTGATGTTCGAAAAATACCGATGTTGTATCTTACTAGACTCTGATAATGTAAATTTGTAACAGAATTATTTTTGTAATTTGAATGTGGCTTTATTTGAAAAACTTATAATTTTTTCTGGAATTTAAGAAACCAATGAAATAATTAATGTCTTATATAATATCCTAGAGGCTATTAATGGATTTTTTTTATAAAATTCACTTTTCTTTAAACTGAAGCTTAATATAATACACCGAATTCTAAGGGTAAGTTAAATAAACACAAACTTATTGAATCTTCAAATTGGTCTCTATTTTGTTTCGATTGTACTTCATTCCTTTATTTCTTTATTGATTGTTAGATTAAACGTAGAGAATAACATATAGTATTTATATAAGTACTTTGAATATTGCATAATGATATACTATTTTGCGCGCTTACAGTTCAAAATTTTAGAAAATAGTTTATATACATTTAAAATATTTTTACCATGCAACGAGAAATTCTTCAAGAAAGAAGTTAATATGTTACGAGTTATTTCATTCGGCATACTTGGTTTTACAAATTTCGCGAGTTAAATAAGCAAAAAGTTATCGACTGTTAAACTTTATCTCTATTTTACTTAGATTGTACTTCAAATATTACCTGAGTAGATAATAATATATAGTATTTATATAAATACTTTGAATATTGCATAATGATATAATATTTTGCGCGCTTACAGTTCAAAATTTTAGAAAATAGTTTAAATATATTTAAGATATGTTTACCATGCGACGAGAAATTCGAGATATTTTATCTCGATTTATTTCCTGGGAAGTTCACATTTCAACAACCTATTCGTAACAAGTGATGATGCTTATAATACATATCTTCATACCTTGCCATTTGCCTTACCCTAGAATTTTTTTGTCATTAACTTCAATAAATTATAAATTCATCATGTTGTTCAATTTTAAAGATGGAAATATGGACTTTTGTCTCAGTACACAATAAATGACCTCGATGAGTCAGAAACCGAAATGTTAAATTCCATTGATTCTCAAATGAGTTTAACTTTTAATATAGTCAATTAAAGATGAAACCTTAGGACAAAAGGGACAAAAACTACATAGAAAATTTGATATTCAAAATATGGGCTGAAAAATCTCAAAAGATAATCGTGTTTGCAGTTAAATGAAACTACGTGATCTAGTATTATTTCTACTTTATTTAAATTCTTTACCATGACCTAGGTTTCGTTATATGTCAACACCTTCAGGTGGACAATTAGTAAAGATCTTTGCTTTTACGCGGCAGTATTATATCTATTTAAATAAAGTAGATATAATACTGCCGCGTGTGGTGACCGGGGGGTAAGAGTAGTCCAGACACGAAAATTATTATTAATATTGTTTTAAGCTGAAAAAAAAATGTATTTATTAAAAATATTTCAGTTCATCTTTAGAACGTCAAATGAAGGTGTTAAATTATCAATTTTCTCCTAACACCCAATGTTTTTCGACTTTTTTGACTGTACAAATTCAGATTATTCCAATTTATGATCATTTGTTTAAGACTTCATTCGTGTAAAATAAATAAAAAACAACTATACATTAAAGGTACTCTTAGTGGAAGTTAAATAAACTTCACAACAATAAACTAAATTATGCGGTGTTTTTATGTTATCCATTTAAATACTGACTGTATATAATATTGCTTAATTTTGAACTTGAATAAATAAAGTTATTGAACAATAACATTATTGAACTATAAACACAAATTAAGTCATTGAACATAAATCAATAAAGTTATTGAACAATAATCAACTAGTTATTGAAACAAATAAAGTTATTGAGCATAAATCAGTAAAGTTATTGAACAATAATCGACTAACTTTTTACAATAAAAATAGTTTAAAAACATAAATATAATTCGAATAGTTATATCCATACCACTCCCCATAACCGAAAAGTACCCAATTTGTTTTCGTCGACAAAACCCCCAACAAGTAAAGCATGATAGGAAACCATCCATTGCAAAACATATGAGAACGCTTAACAAAAGCTTATAAAAACAAAAAAGAAACACGTCCGCACACAAACACACACGCACTCATAGATACATCCATAAAAGCAAGCAGACAGACAGACTAACCGGCGATTACTATCTCGTGAACAAGTTTTGTTGTTATAACTGGCGTCTTTAACCTTTAGCGTACTCACGGCCGGTTGCACCGACATTAATTAATATTTTAATAACCGTTTTGTTATGTTTGTTAATTAAACTGTGCTCTGATCGATCAAATGATTACGTTCGGCGGGCAGTGAACGATTTTTGATGGATCAGTTTTTGTTGGCCATTTTTTGTTACATTCAAAATATATACAATGAACTTCGTTGTCGGAGTTTGGATATAAGAGAAGAATACATATCTAATTATCTAATTAAAGCTGTATTAGTGATGATTAAAAAATCTCATATTTTTGAGAGAAAGAAATTCGTCACAAAAAACGTAAATTATAACACTGACATAAAGTAAAAAAAAACATTTGTGCTTTCACATATATATTAAAATATTTATTTATTTAATATATTTAAATGTGAAAATTGACCCGTGTTTTTGTTCAAATATTTCAAACACTTACAAAACAAATTTCTCTAAGTACGAAGTCTCCTTTATTTATGAAGTTGTTTAAAAATTAACCTTTGTTATCATATTTTGTATTTATTTATAATTTATCTCAGTCTCGAATATACGTAGTTATGTAATGGTATTTTTAAAGAATTCAATGTTTCAGATGACAAGGTTGGTTGCATGGTGACAGTGATACCGTGTATCAACGCATTCTCATTAGGTAAAATATATATAGACATTTGTATAAAATGTTATGAACTTCTTAATCAATTTCATTAACTCAAATATATTTATTAGGTATTTTCTATAATTTTTGCTTCTTTGGATCTATCTTACAGAACTAAACAAATAAAAGGAGGTCTAATTTAGCTTTTGAGTACCTTACAGAAAAGAAAATTAAATACTCTCAACAATTTGGAATTTGGCATAATTTAACGATTGGGATACTATCCTTGCTGGATGGAAATTCGTTCGATACTTATTCAGAACAACTGACAGATTCATATTATAAAGAGTGAGTAAGCGAGCAATAGATAGCTAAGGCTCTGTATAGAATTGACAAATTTTTAATAGGAAAAACGTATTAGCTGGAAAAGAAAGAATGCAATAAAAATCTGTATAAGTTACGGACATTATTTAACACTAGTTTAATTTTTAATTAATTTAATGTCACACTTAAACATAATTTGTAAAATTTTAGTACGTTTCCTGTTGAGTAATTTTGAAGTGTCACGGGGGTATTTTTTTAGATGTAACTTATTATGACTATTTATATGACTTAATTTAGTTTTATAATGGTAAAATTAATGAAATACATTTCCGATGCTAAGCACAGTGTTCCATATCATACAGAGTTCAAGGCTGGACCAGGTTCCGTTATAAAATATGTCGGTATGAAAAAAATGTTTTTTTTTCACCTAAGCTTTATGGTAATATATCGACTTTAAGTACCTCATATTTTGGTGTTTTTTACTTCGTATTTTGGTATTTTTTGCGTACCTAATATAATTTTCGTTCATATAACATTTCAGTCAATTATCTCGACTTATTAAATGGTTTTTACTAGGCAGTATAAAAAGAAATATATTTTGGCTATAAATTAATTTCATTACTTTGCACTGTCATTCTAGAATAATTAAATGACATGCATAAAGTGAATCCAAGCAGCCGTTTTGCGTTTATTTAAAAACACATGTGCTGCAGATTATGTTGGTATTGAAGATGGGGGTACTGTGGCAGGATTTCAGCGTATACTTTACTAAATTTATATTGATAAAAAATAGATCAGCATTTCTGATATTTCTGCTATCAAATATTTGTAGTGACTGTTGTTATTGCATTGCACATATCATATTGTATCGGATCTAGATTTTATATTTTAACTTTTACTGGATGCAAATTGCCTTAAAACTTTCAGACCTTTAAAACTTTAGGAAACATTAAAAACAATAGAATATTGAAATGAAATTATTGAAACAGACAATGAAATGATCAAAACATACTGTACATCGCGTCACTTTAGAAGTGGAATCGTAAACGTGGTTTAAAAGTGAAAAATAGTAAACGAAAGCTTAATTCCATTTTTCATTTTTGAAAACTTTTTGCATTCGTCTATATAATAATCGAATTGATGTATAAATAATTCCCAGAGGAAGCTCTTACCAAATTTTATGTGCCTAGATCCACAATGGTAAAAATTGTGAGGCAGTAATAGACGGACGGATATAACGATGTCAACAAGATTTTATTACTTTACACACACTAAAAAAAGGTAAACATATTATCGCATACGCAATGAATACCTGCAGGTATCACAGCCCCAAAAAGTAAGAGTGTGTTTCGCGGAATCCAATACCAATATTATCACAACTTCGGAACTATTCAGGATATGATAAAATAAATATGGTTTCAAACTCACTGTCCATAACATATATAAAATTTATACCAATATCTTTAATAGTTTTCGAGTTAATCCCTTTATACAAACAGACAGATATATAGAAAGAAAATATTTTTTTAACATTAGATTAGAGTTAGTAATGGAATATGCAAAGATAAACGTCTTAAAAGCTAACAATTTGGAAATAAGAGACAAAAACTTTAATTTTTTTTCTGTGTTGATTGACCATAGAATTGGTTGCTTGTACGGTAAAATATTCTCTCTGAAATGCTGTTCTGTGCCGAAGATCGGAAGTTTGTTCTTGTTTTTAAAATATTATGTAATATTTCAGTTGATAGTTGCCGAAATATAGATCAAAGTACAAGGGTTTTTATGGAAAATATTAAAAAAATAATGAAATCGTTGTTTAGTAGGCAACGTCAGCCACAATTCGCTATCATTTAAATCGCGATCGCAACACTTTGAATCGCGATCGCAATACTTTGAATCGCGATCGAAATACTTTGAATCGCGATCGCAATACTTTGAATCGCGATTGCAATCGTTTGAGTCTCGATTAATCCTCAAAAATTCAATTTGTTCTTTCGTAATTTCTTTCAGCTAATTGATGGCTAACTTAAGCTAGTCTCCGTGTCACCAGCGCAACGTTCGGCGCATCAAGCCATGAAGTGACCGCCACCAGGCGACGAGCTCGCTTAATAATTGTTTAATTAGTCGCTATTAATATGCGCGCCGTTTACCACTGAGAGCCGATGCACAGCCGCCCGTGTAAGTAAGTCGGTTATCGTTCGGGGGATCTGAGTTCGAACCCGCGACCCTGCCTTCTCACGGGCAACGTGACCGCACCGAGTCGAATCGGCGCGGCCGTGAATTGCAAGAGTGCAATGTTTAGTTATTTGCAGTCATTGCGTCGCAGTGGTCAGGAACCTTGGTAATTTTGTTTTAGTTTTACACTAGGTATTTATGTCCCACCCAAACGATTTGTATCCCAACGGGCAACCAGTGGTAATAGACTCCATAAGATTGTGACTCATAAACTGTAAATTTTAGATTTGAGTGGTTATAAAAACACGGCCTTTTAAAAATGAAGAGAATTTGTAAATTTTAGAATCGATATTTGAAAGTGTATATAACATTTACGATTATTTTTAATAGAGAGGAGTGGTAATGAAGTACCAAACAGTAGTGGTAACGTAATCAGGCATCAAAAGGCATATCTTCAATATAAAAAACTACGTTAATTTTGTAAAACTTAAACAAAACTGGTTTTACGTTATTTTTATTTATTTTTCGCTTTTTTCCAGTAATAATCTCGCCGTTTTAAAGCATAAGAAACTTAATTTTTAAACCGAGATTCGAAACTTTATACAACGTTTAGCACCATTTTTACCAGACAATAGTGGTAACGAAGTATTAAGGAGTAGTGGTAAAATAATCGTTTATTAAACGCCGCATCGGTCATGTAAAAATGTTATATTATTGTTGTAAATTTTAGACAAAACGGCTTTTACGGTTTTTATACATTTTATATATTTTTTGCCTTTTTTCAATAAAATCTTTACCCGTCTTACAGATTAATGTTAATTGCTTGAGCAGGTCGATATTAATAAAAGAAAGGAATATATAACTAGCTTACCGTCCCGTATAGAATATTCTAGAATATTTCTCGTAGGATATATAAAGAGTGCGGCATTCAAACTTCTGTTCAGTTTGCTTTTGAGTAATCGACGAGTAAAGAATAAATTAAAAATGAAAGTATTTCGAAGTGAACTTACAGGATTCTTTTTCATGAATCTCGTTTAGGGTGAAAAACCAGCGAAGTATCACGCAATATATACACAACGATGGGTGAAAGTATGCCCTATTACGACATAACCAAGCACTGGTTCCAAAGATTCAAAGAAGGGAATTTTGATCTGTCAGATAAACCTCATCCAAAGCGACACATTTGATTTAGAAAAATTTAAAATCCTTATTGAAACCGATCTCAGACTATTGTTTGGCAAAGCTATTTTCATGTTCATATACTGCAATGGAAAAACAACTTCTTGCTTTGTGAAAGAAGTGAAAATATTCCATTTGGCTACCACATGAGCTAACTCCCTTTCAAATTGGAGAGTTAATATGTACTTGGACCTATTGAGTTTCAATCGTACCAACGAGAGGCTAAAGTATCTGGTTACAGGGGATGAAATGTACCTGTTTTTTTTTATTTTTATCGTAAACGTCAGTGGCTAGGAGTTGAAGACAAAAGGTGTATCTAGACTAAAATATAACATTGGATAAAATATACTTTTGAATGCATGATGGGGTTTAAATAGAGTTGTTCATTGGGTTATTCATTGGGAACTCTTTCAAGTTAATGTTACAATTACAGCTAAGATTTGTCGTGAAAAATTGAGCAAAGTTATTAGTAGGAAATTGAGCAAAGTTATAGAAGGAAGTTAGGGTGACCGCTTAACTTCCTTCAAATCAAGCAAAGTTAATTTTTTACATGAAAATGCTCGATCCGACGTAGCAATAGTAACGCATGAAAAACTACTCTCACTTGGTTGGAGTATGCTACTTCACCTAACCTATTCTCAGATCTTTCGCCATTTAATTACCATCTATTTCGCTCTATGTCTAATAATTTACGTGATAGAAAAGGTAAAGACAAAATTCGTATCAAAAACAAACTTTACCAGTTTTTCAGTCAAAGGCCCAAAGATTTCTACAAGGATGGAACTTCAGCTCTGCCTGCATGTTGGTGACAAGTGTTAGATACGCAGATTGATTAACGATTGATTTTGTTGCTTACATATAACAAGTTGACAAGTTTATGTACAAAGATGGCGTGTTTAGCAGTTGCCAACTTAATACACACACACACACACGCACATATATATATATATATATATATATATATATATATATATATATATATATATATATATATATATAATTTACGATTACTTATCCGCGATTTACTTATTTATATATTTTAATTATAATAAATATCTATTAAAATTAACTATATAATAATATAATTGTAACAAACATCTATTCTTAAAAAAATATTTTGAAATATTATATGGGTTAGTTAGTGTAATGCTTAAAACCATTATAGTTTAATTGGTAGTCGAACTAAAAATATAATCAGACAATTTGTAATATTTGACCATTTATAATGTTATATTTAGCAATGGTTTCATCTTTATGTTGACTACCATATCTTAATACTTTATTTTAAAGTGAATGAAATGGTTTAAATCGAATACGTACTTCGTTCACTTCACTTATATCATTATTGCTTGTTACTAGCAAGATCTAAAGATATATTATGCACACGTATATGTGTCTAGATATTATAAGCTACACGAGGATGAAAGTTTTGTGTCAACTGCATAAGCCGTATTTGTGTTTAATCCTAAAAATTAACAAAGTTTCCTGTTAAAGTTTATAAGTAAAGGTTCGAGCTCAAATGGTTAAAAATACGCATCCGGTGTTATCTTCTAAATCTGTCATATTTTTAAAATAACATACAAAATAATTACACTTATTATTTCAACGAATAACCTAATAGATCGTTCAAAAACATGAACATCATTTTTATCCCTCAATGGTTTCACAGATAATGCTCTGTTACGTAAAGTGGATTATATTGTCGGCTAAACAATATTCGATTAATCTTTACCACTCTTGAATCCCGTAATGAAAGGAGGAGCCCTTAACATTTGTTCGTCTGTCTGTACCAGTCTGATACTTTTCAGAGATTTATTGCGTGAAATTTTTAAAATAGATGATTCAGATAAGCCTCTTGATTAAAATGAAGTAAAATATAACCAACAAATTTGTATATCCTCCTACATATATAAAGTAGATATAAAAAAAAATATTTGACGCATTATATCAATTGATATAATATTGAACAGGGCTTTTAAACTGAAGATGAAATATCGTTTAAAGTTTTCATTTTTTAAGTTTTGTTTTGATAATATTAAGTTTCACAGTAATTTGCAGTGTCTCGCCCACTAATTTCTTTTTTATTAAAACTTTAAATTTTCCAATTGAAAGTTTTTAATTAAAACTTTCCATTGGAATTATTTCGATTAACAAAATAGGATAAAAAGTTTAAAATAGATCACTAACAACTGTACAAAATAGAAACAACGATCGAAAATAAATTCAACGAGCGCTGGATATAATTAGTAATGACGAGTGGCCATGAACTTGTTAAATTAATTAATCCATAGACTTGAATATTCTTAAATTGTGAATCGGTGTTAAATAATATGTATTGAAGTGAATCACGAATACAAAAGAATGAGTGAAGCACGAATACAAAAGAATGAGTGAATTACGAATACAAAAAAATGAGAATAGTAGATATGAGGAAAGAGAACAATATTATGAAGTTGGCCAAGAGACAATTTTATTATTCTATGTCAAAAAAGTTGCATTTACGAGTAAGGGTACCGTACACACTTAGCTATGTATTAAAATATAAACATTATTTTTGACTAAATAAAAATATTGTTTAGCATATCTTCCATAGGCGTAAAAATATTGTAAATTTCCCAAAAAATATGGTATTTAGAAGTATTGCTATATTTATCCGGTAAGTTTTAAGGAAACTTTTAGTTCCTTTGCTTTTTTACAATTTTGATTTAAGTGATTTCGGAAATTACGGAAGGGGACCAGGCGGACGTTTTTATGAATATTTTTGCGATATCTCTGGAATTCATTTACATAAAGTACAGAGAAAAATTATTTCAAATGCTTGTAACTCGCGTATTCAATGATTTCCATTAAATACGAAAGAGTATTTCATTCACTCTCTTCAAAGTTTTCATACAAATATTTATGAGTATTTTGATAGTCTACACTCTCCTTATCGGTCCAATATGCTTTGTCGTTATTCCCGCATTTCACGTATCTACGTCGAATAATTTTAAGAAAACCATCTGTAACAGACAGACCGACGGACGAAAACGTAAATTACCTTACAAGGCTTCCAATTTTTCACTATACGGTTAAAGTAATTACCTATTTCTCAGCAAGTGTCAGAGTTAATTACCTTCTTATTTCTAATTATTAAGGCTTCTGATTTTTGTCTTTCTGTTAGTTTCCATTTTATTACACGTTTTAGTAAGTTACCTATTTCTTAGCAGTTGTATAATAGTTGCTAAGAAATAAGTAATTTCATTAGTATTCATATTTCAGAGGCAATTTAATCAGTTCATCGCTTACTTCTTTCTAATATATAAGGCTTTCGATGTTTTCCCTTTTGTTAGTTTCCATTTAATTACACGTTTAAATAAGTTACCTATTTCTTAGCAGTTGTATGACAGTTGCTAAGAAATAGGTAACTTCATTAGTAGGTCTTCAGACGGAAACGTAATAAACTATCGCTATAGAAAACAAGTAAAAGGTAAGTAATTTCTTAAAAGTGTGAGTTTCCATCTAACTATTTAACTCAATGACTACCTCGTATGTGCTAGTATGGCAGTAAACATGTCATAAAGGTTCCCCAGCGCCACAAACGAGACTACCGTAGCGTATCGTTGGCGGATTAACGAGAACTCATATCACTGCGCGCCTTTTATGATGTTAATGAATGAACCGAGTTAATATTGTAATTTGTGTTTAACTGTACTTAAGTTACGTCATAGTCTGCCGCACTTGCGAGTTGAAGACTTGCATCAAAATTATGTCTGCACTTTGAATATAACTAGTTTTTACTTTATGTAATCATTTTCATATGTTAATTCAATGTATTAATGTATTTGCGTAAGACTATTTGGTTATTTTGTTTTTATACTTTTTTATTGGAGTTTACCCCTTAAGAATCGATTTTCATATAGCGCCCGGTACAAAATTTTATGAGGAGTAAAATCAGAAGTTCAGAGCGTTAAAAAAAGTGTAAACGTTAGGTGGTCTCTCCGCAGTCACTCTAATGAGTGAGATATCAATATGTTTATTTAGCATTTTCTTATGGCGTATTGTGATTACGCCCGAGTTTGACACACTTAGGCTCGTATTGATATACAAAACATAAAACAAGATTAAATCGCGATTACGTAAAGCTAAATTAATATGAATTGCCATACTATGTCTCTGATGGTTCAATAGACGCATATTAAATAATCGAGACTGAAAGATCAAAGATTAGCCGATCGGAGATTTACGTTTTGATTCAATGCTGTCGCCTGCGCAGTATGTACTGTGCAGTCGTTAGCTAATTTCAGGCACATCTTGACATATCAAATTATTTATTAACAGTTATAAGTACAGATCATTTACTAAAGTTGGAAGCGTCGTTTCTGTTTGGCTGGAATTATAACGTTTAACAACAAATTAGTAAAATGAATACAAGAAAAATATTTATAGTTGCAGATATTGGTCCCTTATAAAGATGTAATTGAAAATAAAGGCACCGATGGAGTAAGCGCGAAGATGAAAAAAAACCGCTTGGGACGTTATTGCCGAGAAATATAATGCTAGTGATATTATTAATGAAAGGGTGAGTACAGTCAAATATACAAGTCTATAAAAAAAATAAAATACAGAATTAATTTGTTTGCACGAATGTAATTTATTTTTTATATTTATATAAAGTGTTACCTGTTTTATACATTCCAAAGCAATCATACTTAAGGAGTAAACTCAAGTCGCGCGTCGGAGGAATTTTATTATTTTTCTCCTAGGCATATTAGTTAGGCTAGTTTCTCTTTTTATAATTGAAGAAAGAAAAAAATATTTATTTATTTTATATTTGTTACACACTAGCTGTATTGCTACTTTCCAAGCGAAGACAACTAAAGCGTGATCCGGTTGACCATTTTCAAAACGAAGACAATAAAAGGAAAATCTATGAAATAATAGTTTTCTTTCAGTAGTCAGATTCATTAGAACGAAATTTTCCTTACCATTTCATATTTCATCTGTGGCAGCATCCATAATGCCAATGTATGACTGGGTAGAATTTCATTTCGCGATTTAAAATACACGTGGTGCCATCTATTGACGTACATGACTTAAAATGTAGGCAGCACCATCTTTTGATATACACGGTACATCATAAATTTGTGTAATTACCATGTGTTGGGTAGCTAGACACTTTGTTATTCTTGCGTTAATGCAATGTTAATGTTTTTATTCAGAAAAAGAAGCAATACGCATATCTTCTGATTGAGTGAATTGATTGCTATGAAATAAATGCTAAATGTTACTTCAACTTCACCTTCACATTTACATAATGCTATCCGAATTGGGTTGGATACACCCTCTCTGAAATAGGCAAGTAGTTTTTAAAGAGAACTAACACACAAAAAATACACAAATAGAAAGAAACAAAAGAAAAAAATCCAAAAATGATCTTTTCCAAATATTTTTTTACAATTCTTTTCAATGAATAAACACGCAAAGTTTCAGGTTTTTATGTGTAAAATTTAGGTTTTGTCTATGAATTCATTAGAGTTCATAACAAAGATAGCTTAATGAATTAATTTTTTTTTATGATAATTATATTTTTTTATTTTGTGGATGCAAAATATATTGTTTTCGCAGGGTTTCGGTGTGGACAACCCAACATTTAGAAATAAAAGCTTAAATTTGATTTCAAATCGATTCCAAAAACCCTCTGTTTTTATCTGAGTTTTATTAAGAGTGAGAGCAAATGATATTTTCCCCGGAAAATGTAAACACTTAAAAGTAAACAGCCAGAATCAGGGAGAATATTTGTATAGACCAAACCCGCCAACTTTCCGACGGCTGTTGTGTCACGGCCAACGGGGTTGCAGTTGGCGGTTCATAAGATTGTCAGTGGACTGAATATACGACGGGGGACAGGAGAAGAGCATGCAGGATCAACGTCAAATTTAAATGACAGGAGCAGGATTATTCTAGTATACATCAAAGGATACTATTTTTTGAGACATACGTAAAATTATTAAGCTATTTTTGAGACACTGGGATTTTTATCTTAAAACTACCCTTAAATTAAGAATAATTATTTCACCTTGTATCTTTTCATTTAAGCTGCCTCAAAACGTCTTTGCAAACTTTAACTTACTATGCCTCATGGTCCAAGGATGTCTTTCTGAAATATAGGCGTTTTTCTTTGTCTTTTATAATTTTAACCCTTTTGCAGATACTGCATAAAATAAAATCGGATAAAATGTAGCCTATATTAGAACGCAGTTTATCAGGTATCCACCAAAGAAAGCATTATTAAAATCGATTTTATAGCTTTGAAGATTATCTCGAACTAACAAATTCACAAATATTCATTTTTTATCATATAATGTAGTTTATAAGTTAGAATATAATAGGTCATATAATGTAGTTTACCAAACAAAATGGAAAATAATGATTACGTATGATCTTATTGATATATACTCAAAATCAGGAAAATATTTTTACAAGGATAAAAAACGCCCATAGATGAATTGTGCAACGCTCTAAATGGCACGATTGCTCTCCGAAATGTCAAAATCACCTACACTTTCGGTCGAATGATGCGGCGCGATGGATTTCCAAATAATTTAATATTCTACCATTATACTACTTCCTACCATTATATATATATATATATATATATATATATATATATATATAAAACAAAGTCGGATTAGTTACAACATTTATAATCCGAGAAATCCGTGTGGGATTTGTCTCCGCCCCGAATAGCAGAATAAATATTAAAACATGGGAAAAATCACCAAAGAAAATGATTATGAATCACAAAAAAAAATTATTATTTTATGAAGAAAATTCATTTTCCCATATATTTTGTAGGAAACGGCTTTTTTGATGATATATCGAGAACGGATTTATCGATTTCGATGAATATTTTTTTTTCATCTGGGCTTCGTGAAGTTTTCTCGCATTGGAAAAGTTATAAAATCACAAATAATTTAATTAAGTATAAAACGCTATATGTCATAAATGACAGAAAAAAGAAAAAAGTATGTCATAAATGACAGATATGGACCAAATTCAGTTTTCGACCGTTATTGCATATTAATTCTCCTTAAACAATTTTTTCTGAAATTCATCAGCGAAAATTGATTTCAAAGTGAAGTTTCATTGTGAAAGGTTGTGACTTCGAAGATGTTCACTTTGTGAGGTTATGACATTTGTGATTGTGGGCGCATAGATAATTGCTTCATTTTGTAACAAATCACTAGGCCAATCATTCAGTGTTTGTGACCTGAATCTAGAAAATGAATGTTTCTTTCATGGTCAATTGTATGTAGCATGTTCACGTGTTGGCAAAACATCCCCTTTGTTCTTTCTCGCACCTGACAACAAAACGAAAAATGTCATATATCACAAGGTGCTTCAATGAAGGGAACGAACCCGAGTGCAACCCATCCAGAAAATAGTTTCACAGAAAGTAGTACATCAATACTACGCTAATTATTTCGATTTACTTCAAAAAAGCAAATATCTTGCTGCTACGTGAATTATATTTATTTCAATATAATTAAACTTAATTAATTTATTGAACTTAATTAATTTTGATTTTTCATTTTATTTTAATAAAAAACTGAATTTAATTCAGCTTATAAGTTACCACAACATTTATTGATTTTCAGGCGGTACGAATTTCGCCGGGTCAGTTAGTATACTAAATAGATGATCAAGCTATTGCCCAAGCGATATAGAGTAATTCTTGCAGTTATATAGTTGTTGTTCTTTGAGCTACGCAAGCGATATACTAGTAGAACAACTCTTGCAGTTATATATTTGCTATTCTTTGAGCTAGTGAAGCTACTGCGAGAGCGTAGTCGAGTTTAATACTCGACAAATGTTATTCTAAATAATTTTGATTAAAAACAGAGGTGATTTGGGTCACAAGAAATATAGTGCGATGGAGCAACGTGAGCGTACTCGATATTATCCTCGCATCCATATGGAGCCATGTCTATTAGATGCGCTCCGAATGGGTGTCCATCAGTGGTAAGTTTTTAACACTTTCTCATTCATTGTAAATAATAAAACGAAGATATTTTTGTGACTGTTTATGACAACAACATTATTTATTTGTACTTACCTAAGACGGTAAGGTTACTTCCTATTTTTTGTTCTCATCGATATTCTCTTGGGTATGTGAGGTGTCCATTCTTGGAAATTTAGGTAAATATATCGATTGTTAAATAGAAAATCGTTGGGCTGTGTTTTGCTGGGAAGGCTCCTATGATTCGTATTTAAGGACTTCCAGTTCTTGCACTCATAGTTATCTTTATTCAACATTGGAATCTAAAGTAGAGTGATGTCGGAATTCACAATAGAGTTCGATTTGTTTATAAAGGATGGTGCATATATATTTTAACACGTATCATCGTTAGTTATTCTAGTATCGTAGAATTTATAAATTATTGAATTTTTCATATTTGAATACTTTTAATTTTGCTGAATTGTACTGGTGTATAATTTTAGAGTTTAAGTAACTTTATACACGTGAACAAAGAAATAAAATAAATATCACGGTATAGTGGATGAATTAAACAAATCATTTTTGGTAAGGATATGTTTATAACAGAAAAAATTAAAAATCAATACGTTTACCAAAATAACAAGTTACCAAAAGTAATTAAGCGAAGTTTACCAAAATAATAATAATTATATTTCATAAAAAGTTTTTGAATATTTTCAAACGCGAGACAATGTTAAAATTCTTGGGGATTCATGATAATATAAATTAAGCCATTTTACGGCAAATTAAAAGTTTGTAGAATTAACATCTTTCTGTATAGCAAAATTGCGTACATTGAGCAGAACAAATATGAGATTACGGTTATAGCAACAAGTGAGCGACATGGTAATTATTTATTAATTGCGGTATAAAAACCTTTAAGAAAATAATTTTTATTGCGGTAGAAAATAAATTTTACATACTTATTGTTAACGAACCTCCCATTCCTCAAACTTCTTGTGTTCAGATATTTTTAAGGACCCCCCCGTTCCACAAGTCTCATTGCATTACTCTCTTAAATTACCCTGAAATTTTTTAATTTATCATGGTATTTAATTGCTAAATCGCCGTGTCGAAATAACATTTGATTGACAATTATGTATTAATTGCTATATTAATACCTTTACGTAAATAGTTTTCACTGTGGTAGAAAACAAAATTTTACTTATTTGTTGTTAAGGAAATTCCCGCTCCTTACATTTCTTGTATTCAGCTTTTGTTAAGGAAGCCCCCGTTCCTTAATTCCCATTGCATTACTCTCTTAAGTTAGAACGGAAATTTTTAAATTTATTATAGTATTTAATTGCTAAATCGCCGTATCGAAATAACATTAGAATGGGGTAGGTCAGTGACATGACAATCGTATGATAACAACTAAATAAAAACTTTTACGAAAATAGTTTTTAATGTGGTTGAAAATAAATTTTAATTATTTTTTGTTAAGGAAATTCTCGCCCCTCAAACTTCTTGTGTTCAGATATTGTTAAGGAAGCCCTCGTTATTAAATTCTCATTGCATTATTATCTTAAATTGCCCTAAGATTTTTAAAACTATCATGGTATATAACAGCTAAATCGTCGTGTCATATAGCATTAGGTTGGGATTTATTTATGATAGTGAAAATAGGTTCATTTTAAATATGAATACGTCAGTATACTAATATGACGAAGAATAAAGTTTCGTTTGTCTATTTGTTCTTTGGAGAATGACGCAAAAACGGCTTATTCGATTGACATAAAACTTACAAAAGTGTTTATTTAAAAGGACATAAGGTACATGAAATATTTTAGGGAAGTATAAGTAATGTGCAGTAACGATTTATGGTTTTTGGGCTAAAATTTGAAAGTTAAGGTACATTAACACCACGTACCTACAAATGTATTACAGACAATATTAAAATTTAAAAAAACACTATTAGGAAATTTATAGGAATATCGTAAAAGTTTTTTTATAAATTTTGATACTGCCCGCAATACATTTGTACATGATGTTATTACATCTAAACTGTCAAAGTGTAGCTCAAACATGGTATCCCAAATTTATTGTAGTATGTTTATTGTAAACAAACTGGCATATAATTATAGTTTGATTATTATAATCGTCTTTATGCCATAAAAAGGTACAACACAGTTCCCTATTGGACTAAAACACAGAACAAATACAAATACTGCACGCTACAAAGCGAGTTAAAAATTTGTAAATTTTCAGATCTGGGACTGCAAAATTTGCGGTTAGAAAACGATTTCTGATTAGTTAGATAACCAGGTAGTGTTAACTTGTAGCCATTAGATATTTTATCAACCACACAGATAGTATAAAACTATATATATCTTTAATGCTACGCGAGGCTACAGCTGCTTCAAATTGTTACAGGTGTATTTACATCAAAAGATTTTTAATTGTCATCATTTATCATTTATGACCACGTAATTTTCGACAAGAATGTCTGCGTAGAATTGATGACCTCCATTTGTAAGTAATCACTATTTAGTTAACTCCATTAACAAATGACAAGCAGCTATCCACTAAATACATTCTAAATATCGCTTCGCAATTCCGCTGTATTTGTTTGAAAGCAAAGTCACTACTTGACGATTTTCTCACTAATTGGAATCAGTCAAATAGGACGTAAAATTTTTAAGAAATAAATTGAACGTTATTAATAATGTCGCCAGAAGTTGGCTGACTGATAATTTGTCTTACGTGCCTCCAAAATAATATATTTTCGAAACGTTTAAAAAATAATGCTTCTAAAAGTAGAAATGTGAATTATATACTGAAAAGTGTACTCTTGCTGCACTCGATCTTAATTATGGTGGTGTTGTGTCACTTCTCAGGTAGATAACTACCGCGAATAGCGAGATGACTACCGCGAATAGCGAGAGTTCTTACAAATATGTGGGTACATATTATTGTTTCTTAATGTTTTTTTTGTTTATTTCATCCTATTCCACCACTGAATGAAATAAATAACACTTGGAGTACATATAGCTAAGGAACAGGTAAACATTTGGTCACAAAATGATAAGGTAGCTCCATGGAAACTTTTTATAGGAGAGGGTGAAAATTAAAAAAAAATGAATTCACTTACAAAGAATCTAAAGCTCTTGATGTTTTAACAAAAATCTAGAGATAAAATACACTAACGTAGTACATAACACATACTAGCCAGTTAATACTTGAGAAAACAAATGAAATAATTTTGGGATTGAGACACGGGAAGTGTCTTCCCCTACAAAAACCCTACAGAGTTCTATATTTTTTCAGTAATTTCTTGGCTAAAATACATTATTTGGATACAGCCTCGACCTCCTAATTTTAAAGATACTTTTCGAAGGACTCCTGCAAGCCCTTTAAATGACTGCATATTATAGATACATATGATTACAGAGTACATTACTGTTTTATATTAAAATGAAAACTAGGGTATTTGAATAATCCTGCTTTAGGATTCAATTTAGAATCATATAAATTTAAGTAATTGAGATATAGGGTTTTAAGGACCTAGCACATTTTTCGTTTGTGTTTCGAGCTCGCCATTTCTGTCGCGCCTGGCGCCCGCTCGTCGCATTAAACGGTGCGTTTTAATACAATAATAACGTTAACAATTAAACCGTCCGAATGTTTAACCGTCCGCTTGTAATTACAGCGTAACCGGAAGTGGGTCTGCGGTATCTGGACGGGCGATCGGCTGGCGGACATGAGCGTGGGGCTTTATGTTATTACATAGATTTTATACCACTCATTCGGCCATGTAGAAGTAAAAATGCGACCCGTTTTGTCTCATGTCGACTTATTTGTATTTAGAATAACTGTAGATTTTATCGAAGCATTTGTTTGGGTGCTCTCGCGTAGGTTTCCGGATATGGCAAAATCATTTTTTAGAAAAAGTTTATAATTTGTTCACAATTATAAAGGAATTGGGTTAGCGTACAGAAGTCAATGAAAGTAAGAAATTAGGATACTTTTAAAAGAAAAGTTAGTGGATAAGTACGAATCACATCGAGATATTCTAAAGGGAGTATCCAATTGACTACGGACTTTCTAGTGTATTTGATAGTGCTCAGTGGAATGAACGAAACGATATATTTCTAAACCCGGAAATCCTTTGAAATCCAAAGACTTTGAGTTATATCATCAAAACTTTAAACTCATTTTTTTATAAAACTTATTTTTCATGAAATAAATTGTATTGGAATTGCAGACTATATGTATCGATTCATAGATTATAGTTACTATTTTTATTATAATCGGAGTATTGCTTCCGGAGTTACTGTCACGCTGCGCGCGCGCAGTTAAGAAAGATGACAGCTGTTAATTTCGTTGCTATGGTTAGGATGTTCGATAGTTCAAATTCTAGATGATATTCTTTTCTCTTATACCTCGGATAAGCCAGCTACTCTTGATGTGAAATCATTCAACCATATTTGTGACGTAGTACGAAGTCAGTTAATTTAGTACTAAATTCTGGCTACATCGGTTTTGTAATCGTGGTCTCATTTTCTCATTTTTATGAAAGTTTCATCTTAATTCATTATTACTTAATAATTTTATAATGAAATAATTGACCGCTATCAAGGCATATAGATCATGTGGCGATGTAATATATAGTTTGCGTAATGCTTATACCGGGAAAAGTATGTTTCAATGTTTGTCACTCAATTAAACTCGAGTAACTGAATAAATTTGTATGACACTTTGTACAAATATAGATTATGATTTTATTTAAGGTATAGGCTATTTTATTTAAGGTATAGGCTATGATTTTATTTAAGGTATACTTTTAAGTGAGGAAATATCAAAATCCTACAGGAGGAATTTTATGTTAAATAGAAAGTTGTGGCGATTGGCTCATCGGATCAGGGACAAATAGCTATCGTTGCTGGTCTAAAAAGGTAATACAATATTTATTATTCAAAATATTAAGTTTTACCATAGCACAAGTTACATTTCAATATATTAATTCACTTGGTAAGTAGCATCTCTGGCGGCATATAAATTGTGTATGTAGATTTATTTGCGTGCGTACGTTTATTTGACTTCAAATCATGTGCGCAACTTACAGAATATTTTGTAAGTTATGAAATATACATAATACTCAATGAATGATTGTTGGCACTGGTGTTATCTGATATAGATGAAGCTTATTTAGTGTCTTCATTGTCGATTCTAAATATCTAAGCCAAATTTAATTCTACTAATATAAAGTGAGTAGCTAGGAAATATATTAATTTGCTAATGATGATCAGTATAAGTTGAATTTTTTTCACGACAAATAAAAAAAAATTAAATGAAAAAATGTGTGTTTATCTGGTCTGAATTTTGAAGTTGTGTTTTCATCTAGTAAAATAAATAAAAATCTCACGGCAGCTTTAATCTGTTTATTAATTTTTCGATAGTAATGAACATTTCTACACTAAGCTATGGATTTAAATTGATTTTTCGATTGTAATGAACATTTCTACACTAAGCCATGGATTTAAATTGATTTTTCGATTGTAATGAACATTTCTACACTAAGCTATGGATTTAAATTGATTTTTCGATTGTAATGAACATTTCTAAACCAAGCTATGGATTTAAATTGATTTTTCGATTATAATGAATATTTCTACACTAAGCTACGGATTTAAATTGATTTTTAGATTGTAATGAACATTTCTACACTAAGCCATGAATTTAAATTGATTTTTCGATTGTAATGAACATTTCTACACTAAGCTATGGATTTAAATTGATTTTTCGATTGTAATGAACATTTCTACACTAAGCTATGGATTTAAATTGATTTTACAAAATGAATCAATTGCTATTTAATTACTTAAAAAAACAGTCCAATATAAAAAAAAACGAAATTTAGGTAATCATTTATTTTCTTTTGACTAAGGGTACTTCAAAATGTTTCGTAAACGGAACTAAAAATATCTACAAAACAATGTACTGTGTTTTACTTAATTTTCTTTATAAATCGCAAATACTGCTTGTCGTTTAAGCTTTTTTTGTAAACTGGCAATTCTGCCCTCTCTTCGTATGGAAAAGTTATATTAAATATTTCTAGATCTTCAAACCTCCTTTTGGGGCGTATTTATGAGGGCCCTTCGAATAAGATACATAGTGATGATACTATATTTGTTAATATGTTTATATAAGTTCTTACTTAAAAGCTTTTATTAAAATAGAGTAATTACGGCCATCTATTGAAAAAATATAAAACTATAAATTTACGATGGTATTTTATGAAAGAAAAAGCATCATTGTCAAATTATTAAGTAGATATTTGTTAATAAATTAAGCAGTAGTGCAGTTAAGTGACATTTTTAATCATTTCAGATATCGACCAAGACTTTTTTAAATTTTCAACCAGATCCCTCCAGTGATTTCAGTGTCATGCGCGCACCAATATTTTATTATACTGACTTTATATTGAGTACAGTCAGAAGGAAACCTCGTAATAAAAGGAGTAAATCTGAAATTAATTTAAATCCCATATAAAATAATAATATAAATCATAGACAAATTCAATATGTAAGACGTACGAATATTTTATTGTGCACTAAAATCTCTACAATTGCTAATATCATATTTAAGTTATTTAAATTCAATATTTTTTTTTGGATACAAATGTGGTTTAGAAAAATGTTTTTTTTTGTTTTAGACGAAAGAATATACATAAAAAACGTCGTAATAAAAAATTAGACTTCGGACTTGTTTATTTCATTATAAAAAATTGATTTAAAATATGCACTTTCTATGGAGAAACATTTCTCAGTTTGTTGTCAAACATGAATTTTATAACCTCTGTTTACGCGATATTTTTTGGGCATTTTCAAATTTTGATTTTTTGGGTTTGTTTTTTTCTATCAATTCTTCTTTGTATGTGCAAATTTAGTTTTTAGTGTTACTAAGAATAGCACTTAAGTCTACAACTTATAACTTACGCTTCCTTGGAAAAATGCACTTTTGTATGGGAACTTTTTTCAAATCACATTTCTTAATAAAACAATAGCAACCGAGCTTTAAAATTTGCAGGTGCTTTATTTTTTATCTATATTCTTTCATATAAACGAAAAAAATAGGGATATTTGCATTTTCGTTAAATCAAACTTGTTCCTTTTTTAAATTACATAACTTAAATACAATAAATTTGCACTATATATAATTTTTCTTTTTCCGTATTTATGAATATTTTCTGAAAATACATAAATTTTAATTATACACAGACAGATGGATGGATGAATATGACGAAATTATGAGGGTTCCATACTTAAATAAAGAGAAGCAAAAGAAAGGTTGGGTGTGTCATCAACATGGTCGCGAGTGTTGAGCGTGACGACGTCTACATTGAAAGGAACAAAAATATATAAATGGTTAAAGAAAATTATATATTCGGAGTACACTTATTTACATATATATATATATATACATATATATATATATATATATATATATATATATATATATATATATATATATATATATATATATGTAAATGTACATTTACATGTATGTCGATTTTGACTCTGCCTTTGACACAATATAATTATTAATGCCGCCTTGGTCCTTGTTTTTATAAATGGTGCATTTAGTTCAGTTCTTAAATTACATAATGATATAAAGATATTGCAGGCATCACTTATAGCTTCTAAGAAACAGCCGATGATAGATAAGACAATTTTTGTAACGAAAACTTTTGGAACAATAGCTTGCAGAGTGAGACCCTGTCACGTCAAAAATCGAAGTCGAGAGGAATTTGAGGTCACATTTTAATAATTTGTTAAAGCTTACTATTACGCCAGGCGACACTTGATACTTGGTAGAATTGCATGTATATCGCTTAGAAAAATACTTATGGTTACCTGTAGTACAAAATTTCATTAGCATCCACTACTTTTAGTATTTGCGTAACGTAATTTACGTTCGCTCGTCAACATATAACGTCAACATATAAAGTTATCACGAGGTAAACTGTTCTGGCTGTGAGGCTGTTCCCACAAATAAAGCAGAAAAATTTTGGTTATTTTATGTACTACCTAATCGCTGGAGCCATACGTCCAATTTAAAAAAAAATTATTTCAAAAATTCAGTTCTTTGGTGAAGGCTGTGTGTCATTATCCTAATATTTACAAAGGCAGGTCAGTGATAAAAAATATAAGTTGAGGAACTCTATTTAAACGACACATGTTAGGAAAAGACCGGCTTACTTATTGACAGATCATCCAGATTATTTCAGCCAATATGTTATATCCATGATCGGTTTAGGGAGGGCGTATAGAGAGCAGCTTAATTAACTTAATTCTACGCTGGTAAAATCACAGCTAGTATAATGTATTATATTAATGTCGAAACGTAAATACTAATCTTAATCTCATTCTCCTTGCAATAGGAACTGCTAGCTAGAGCTCAACTGATTTGATGTGTGCGGAGCTACTCTTGCAGTGCATGAATTTTACGCAATTTTCTCAACCACTTTGACAGATTTGATATTTATTTTTATGATTCCGTAGCCAAATGAAAAACATGGAGTCTTTAGAATTTTGCCACGTTCATCTGCCCGTCATATAACGAAATTTTGAGATTGACAATTACATGACTATATTGATACAAATCTATGGCAAGGTGTAGTTGAATTATGTGTATATACAGAAATAAAGAAAAAATATATCTAAGTACCTTCCCATACATTGAATATATCAATGACTTTTTTTTAATGGATCCATCGTAAAACATCATTGTAGAGGTCTTTTAAAACGCAGCCTGAAATGTTTAGTAACATTATCTAATACATCGTTTCTTTCGAGAGATGTGTGTGTCCAAAATGTTTGTAACGGATCCCATCGGGTAAAGTATATTTGAAAGGGTCTTTTAAAATGCACCCGAATATGCTTAGTAACATATTCCTTTACAGCATCTCTTTCGGTAGATATGCACCTCTGAAAAGTTTACAACAGATCCTGTCGAGTAGGGTATAATTAAAGATTCTTTTAAAAGGCAGTCGAATATATTTAGTAACAATTTCTGAAACAGCAGATGAGACCAAGAACAGATGTGATATGAGTTTCATTGAGAGGTATGAGTCTCCAAAATGTTAGCGACAGATTCCATCAAGTAGAGCATAATTTAAGAGGTCTTTTAAAAGGCAGTCCAATATATTTAGTAACATTTTTTGATACAGCGTCTCCTTCGGAAGTTACGAAATTCCAAAATGTTAGCGACGGATTCCATCAAGTAGAGCATAATCTAAGAGGTCTTTTAAAAGACAGTCCAATACATTTAGTAACATTTTTTGATACAGCGTCTCCTTAGGAAGTTACAAATCTCCAAAATGTTAGCGACGGATTCCATCAAGTAGAGCATAATTTAAGAGGTATTTTAAAAGGCAGTCCAATATATTTAGTAACATTTTCTGATACAGCGTCCCTTCGGAACTTACAAATCTCCAAAATGTTTGCAACGAATTCCATTAAGTATAATTGAAGAGGTCTTTTAAAATGCAGTCGAATATATTTAGCAATATTTTCTAATACAGCGTCTCCTTCGGAAGTTACGAATTTCCAAAATGTTAGCGACGGATTCTATCAAGTAGAGCATAATCTAAGAGGTATTTTAAAAGGCAGTCCAATATATTTAGTAACATTTTCTGATACAGCGTCCCTTCGGAACTTACAAATCTCCAAAATGTTTGCAACGAATTCCATTAAGTATAATTGAAGAGGTCTTTTAAAATGCAGTCGAATATATTTAGCAATATTTTCTAATACAGCGTCTCCTTCGGAAGTTACGAATTTCCAAAATGTTAGCGACGGATTCTATCAAGTAGAGCATAATCTAAGAGGTCTTTTAAAAGACAGTCCAATACATTTAGTAACATTTTTTGATACAGCGTCTCCTTCGGAAGTTACAAATCTCCAAAATGTTAGCGATGGATTCCATCAAGTAGAGCATAATTTAAGAGGTCTTTTAAAAGGCAGTCCAATACATTCAGTAACATTTTCTGATACAGCGTCTCCTTCGAAAGTTACAAATCTCCAAAATGTTAGCGACAGATTCCATCAAGTAGAACATAATTTAAGAGATCGTTTAAAAGGCAGTTCAATACATTTAGTAACATTTTTTGATACAGTGTCTCCCTCGGAAGTTACAAATCTCTAAAATGTTAGCGACGGATTCCATCAAGTAGAGCATAATTTAAGAAGTCTTTTAAAAGGTAGTCCAATATATTTAGTAACATTTTTTGATACAGCGTCTCCTTTGGAAGTTACGAATCTCCAAAATTTTTGCAACGAATTCAATTAAGTATAATTGACATTGCAAAAATTTTGGAGATTCGTAACTTCCGAAGGAGACGCTGTATCAAAAAATGTTACTAAATATATTGGACTGCCTTTTAAAAGAACTCTTAGATTACGCTCTAATTATGCTCTAAATTGATTTAAAGTATCTTTTGCCAATTTTATAACCACTTAAAACAAAAATCTGGAAAAAAATCAGAATAATGTCGCTTAATAAGTATTGCAATGCAAAATTATTTCGAAAAACTTACATAATTATAGAGAAGTGAATAACAAATTTATTTGTCTTATGCCTGTGAAAGATATATCAAGCATTGTATTTGCGTGTGAAATATAATGTCAAAATCTATAAAAAATCTAATAGGAATACCGATCATCATCATTATCGGTCGGAACGAGCCTATTACTGGACATAGATCTCCCCTTCACATTCCCATAAAGATCGATCTAGTACCGCTTGAGTCCAACGCCTTCCGCGACCTTCACCAGGTAATCTGTCCACCTAGCGATTGGCCATCCCACTCTGCCTGGTGGCTATCCCATTCTGCGTGGTAGCCATACGTGGTAACATTTTCCTCAACTGTCATCTTTTCTATATAACCTACCCCATCACCATTTCAACCTGGTAATTTTGTGAGCTGCATTAGTAAACTTAGTTCTCTTGTAGATATCCTCATTACGCATCATATTTTGTAGGAAAACTCCGACCATACCATATCCGACCTTTCGATAGCTTGCTAAGTGACTTGGCTCTCTTTTTAAGAGGCCAATGGTAATGGGTCGCTTCTAACTTCTGTATGTCATCACAGGTAAAAATATAATTGTTCAAGACTTTCATCTTCAAACACTGGGATATTTTGTATGAAAAGATAATAGAAATGGTACCTACTCTTAGATGTTTAAACCTTTAAATATGCCTATATATTTCTGACCTTTGCCACCGTACAAGTTCTACTCCTATTAAATAGGTTTATTATTTGGTTAATTTTAAAAACTTTGTCACACGACGAAGTTAGGACTTACACGAAAATGATAAGTCAAACTATCTAAAATTTAGTTGTTGAAAAAAAAAGAAAAACAACCGGATCGGACTGTCGGGTTCAACCAGCTAGTCCAATATATGATATAGTGAGACTATTCTAATAGTCTACCCACGCTTGCCATTATAGCTATTACAGCGTCTGAGATAGCATATAGCAATTAACAATAGTAATTTTATGGCATTATAAACGGGTACAATTTAAACGAGCTATGGCTACTTTCAGATATGCTATTATTTTATATTATTATTTCCATTACACAATTACTTGTATGTTTCTGTCTGTATGTTCGTAAGTAGTGTTAGGAAATAGAATGGTGTTGCTCCGTTTTGGTTTAACTTTTGTATCGTAATGGTTTCTTATAAGAATCGCCTGAACAATGATGTTGGAAAATTCACAGTATTTCTATCAAACTATTTAAATATATATATATATATATATATATATATATATATATATATATAAATATATGTATATTTTTATAAATATATATATTTATATATATATATATATATATATATATATATATATATATATATATTTAAGTACCTGATTTTTTGAAGTTATACTTGCTTAGGCGCGTTATTCAAAAATATGAGAGCGATTTTACGATATGCGCATGCGCATACATGATGCAGCAAAAATCGACAGGATGAAGTTGGTTACGATGCGCTCGCATGATGCAACAAAAATCGATAGGTTGAAGTTGCTCAATGAACATATATTTACATGTATGCTATTATTCATGATAGTTATTAAAATACGTTTTAAGGGTATTTCTCTAAGAGAGGTTGAGTTTCAGTATGTATTTATATGCATTGTTGTTGTTGTGCTGTTGTCGCGTCTATGGATCTGTGTTCAATGTCTCCAAAAGTCACGGTGACAAGAGTGGCAATTTTCGGAGCTTGTATTTGCATTATGAATTATAAATGATTACTTTATCATTTATTATTACTTTATCATTTGCATTATAAATTAATAATGATTACTTTATCATAACACTTAAAATCAATAAATCACAATGAATTTTGAGCAAATTGATTTAGTCCATTATTAATTAAACTTTATTTAGATTGTTTTATTATACACATTTTAATTTTTAAAATTTAATTATTTTAATGCATTTAAATTTTACCAACCGCCTTATATATATATATATATATATATATATATATATATATATATATATATATATATATAATTTCACTTTCTGAGTATATGATATTAACTTGATATCTAAATCAGCTTTTGAGCAAAGGGGCTTTGATAAACACCAGATAAATGGACGAAAAACCAAGTGATCCTATACGTGTTCTGTTTTCTTATTTTGAGAAATGGAACTCTAGAAACTGAGTTTTTAGAAGACTACGAGAAGTTTGTAGGAAAACCAAAACGTTGTTTCTAGGTAATATAGTTTTTTAATTATTCACGATGGCATAAATGTTACTCTCTCTCCCCCTAATTAATTATATTAAGTATTACTAAATATTTATTGCACTAGGAAATCAGTGATAAAAAACATAAGTCATTACTGATGTCTTAGTGCAGAGTTTACGCCTGAGCTAGATTTGCACTTTACCGCATTTTTTCCCTGTTTTTAAACTTATCTTATTTTTACTTTTAAATTTTTGTTTTCATTGTATTATACAACTGTCTGGAATTGTCTCTGTACTTATTTAGTATATAAGCATATTTTACTAATTTCTTGTAACTATGATGAGCTGAATTTTTTTTAAAAGTTTTCGGTTAAGGTCACCGCTTAAATATTACTTTTTGTTCGATAAGTTAACCGCGAAATTTGGTATTAAAATTATTTGTGTACTGAAGCGTTTTTAATTTTGGTACATTGTTTGGATTGAGATTAAATAGATGATGTATGTTATATATATATATATATATATATATATATATATATATATATATATATATATATATATATAATTTATAAGTTAAATGGTTTGACAGCCCAGGATGGGCCCCTGCCTTCTGCAGAATCAAATTCAAAGCTCTCCTATTCTTGGCCAGAGACACCCAGTTCCTTACGCTTAGGATTTTAAATTCCTTTTTCCAGGCTGTTGAGCCACCTAAGTTTAGGGCTTCCTCTTTTTTGGGAGCCCAATGGACTGGCTGAGCAGACTTTTTTGTTGCCCAACTGTCGTCCATTCTGCTCAAGTACCCTGCCTATTTTATTCTCTGCAATGTATTTGACCACATCGGGTCCTTTAAATAATTTGTAAAGTTCAGAGTTAGTTCTACTTCTCTAGATGTTGTTACATTTTAGACCATCAAAATACTTCTTAGAATCTTTCTTTCAAAAACAGAAATAGAACATTATACAATAATGTTAAAACATGTAGGTATACAGTTTTATTTCCCGCTCCCCTGAACTAAGAATCCACCCGACGCTGCCTCGTACTCAAAACGCGCAATCTCCGCTGCGCGCTCGGCGTGACCGGCATTTTTGTTAAAATATTTTGTTAATTATTTCAATTAATAATATTTTCCAAGTTTTAATTTAACGGCGGCGCGGGCCGCTGATGGTAATGTGGCAATTAAAATTAATTCAGTCGAGCCGCGGCGCGTTTATCCAGTGCCGGAAAGAGCAATATAGTTTTGAGTTTTCGAACTGTGCGATACGTGACATAGGTGCACTCTTACAAATAGTATGGGTTTTGAGGAATGGTACATATAAACGTCGAATTTTTTTTTGGGACTTTTGGGAAAGTATTACTCTCTTCCATATCGTAGGAAGCAGCGTTAATAAAAAGTTTTCCTTCTCTTAGTTTTTTTTCTCCATTAATTTTCTAATTTACATACGACTTGCAAGTTTGTTGTTCGTTCGAGAATATCTTGCTGTCGGATTAACGCAGGTAACGACACCTATTATAATTGTAAAATAATCTTTTTTAAGCAAGTGCGGTTTCCATTATAGTTACCGTATACTTTTTTAGTTGGTCGATTGCGATGAAACGTAACTTATATGGTATCTCAGAATCAATAGAATCTGCCACTGAAAACTTCATCAAAATCTCTTTGACTGTTCTTGCGTGATGGCCGAACAAATGAACACACAGATAAAAATACAAACTGATAAATTTATATAAATGCCAAGAACAATATTATTGTGTTCTATTACTTTTGTTTTGTGTAGTTAATAAAGTACCCAACAACCATAATATAGTTTTAATATACGGCTGTATGTGTTTACAGCCGTATATTAAAACTATCAAAGTAATTAAGTTGCAAATATCGACAATAGATTTAAATTTGAAACAAATCGAGGGAAGTTAGCTTATATCAAATATACACAAAATAGAAATATTTTGTGCGAGAGACGTCCGACAGCGACGTTTGTCTTCATGCATCTGTCCGCATTCGATTTGGTTATTATAGATTTTACGCCTTTAGGAGGGTAACGGCGTAAAAGCAAAGGTGGGGCAAGTGTTACCATTGCAGCAAGTGTGGCACATCCATTTCGTTGAAGTATGCTTGGATGGAAAACAATAGCATATACATTATATTAAATTACACAAAGCGTCATCTATTGACATACCTAGATACATCATACTTTTGTGTAATTACTAACCGTCGAGTAGCACAAAGATTAAAAAAAATAAAAACAATATTTGTGCGCCCTATTTATTATTTGTGTAGACACGCTAATACTACACATTTATTACATGTATAGTTAATCATCACAGTTAATCATTAGTACATTGTTAATCAGGGTCACTTTGATTAAAAACCATAAATGAATTAAGTCTTAAAACGTTAAAGTTCTTAAAACGTTTAATACAAATTTAAGTATCATTACTTATGCTATATTAAAATATAATACATAATATAATATAAGATAAATAAAGTTACTATTTGACACTGACAATCGGTCTTTCTTCATTTGATCAAAATTAAGTTTTATATGGTGATGAAAAAGCATTTCAATGTTGCGTTCATATAAAATAATTACTTATAATAATAAAAATTTATAGTTTTTCGCTAAACGACTAAAAAAAGCCAATTTTATGAGTAAAAATTGAAAATCCAGACGGAATCAGACAATATGGATTAAAACACTTATTAGTAATGATTTTTTGCAATAGAAATATAATCGAGAATATTAGCAGGAAAGATTTAATTTTCCACGAATTCGGAGGGCATTTTTTTTCTTTTCAAGGAAACGCTCCTCTGTTTCCCTTTTCTAGGATATTCGATATTTGATACAATTATTTGTACGCTTTGTAGTCTTTTAAGTTTAAAATACTTGTCTATTCATTCTTTTTATTTATTCAAACTTTTGCAATGAATTTCTCTTCAATTTTCAAATCACGCATTGTTTCGTACCACATTTCGTTTTACAATTTAATTTTTCAAAATCTATTTTTCAGTACGCACATTCTTAGCATGGTTATTTTCTTTCTCTTTATTCATATTTTCTTTATTATGAAAATGCCACTAAACATAATTATTAGTGTTTTCTTCGATAGTTGTTTATACTTAATTATATCTATTAAATTTGTGTTTCGCGTAAAAAATTATCAAAGTTCACAACGTTTCTTTGAAGTTTGTAATATTATCCATCTTTATATCATGTTTATTTCTTTCTTATTAAATAATTAAAAAAAAAGTTACATATACTATTTTTGTTTAAGTAACATTAAATGAAAAATGTAAGTAATATTAAACGAAATTTAAGTTTCCTTCCTTTTTTTGCGAGGGGAAAGCGAGAGATAAAATGATTTACAGTGTAGGCAATAACACCTATGGACAACTTTTTTGCAAGTAGTAAAATTATACGTAAAAGTCGGGTATTATAAGAAAAAATGTAACACAGTAATTTTAAATTTGTTCCCTGTTGATCTAAAGTAATTAGAGGATTTGAAATGGAATATATTTTACGAACGTAAATAGTGTGTATTCCACATCTAGCAAAGTTTGTAATCCTACGAGGAAAGCGAGTATCAGAGTATTTAATAATAATTTTTCTATTTTCCCGAGTTCACGATGTTTACATCTCAATGCCAACAGGATCAGGAAAAATTTGTTTTTCTATATTTAAAAAAATTATTTTTTTTTATTTTAATTTTGCTTTCTGCTTCCAATTCCATGCATGAAGATAAGTTTGTCATTATTTTTTCTCCACTTACAGCTCTCATAAAGTACCAAACAGGTCATTTACGTAAATTAAAAATTAGAGCAAAATCAGTTAACACAAAGATGGATTTGAAAAAGGAGTTTGTGATAGATGACTTGTAGACTGTTAAGGCAAACCCAAAATTTCTTTATATTACCTCTGAACAGGTTGCAACTAGTACTTGACTGCAGGCCTGATCATTTTAAACTTTTTGACATTCGAGATCGACATATGACGATTCCAAGGATACACTTACAGCAACTGCGAGTAATTATAATCAAGCTTACGAAACCAATTCAAAACACCAAGTTTTAGAAACAAACTTTATTAAGATGTAAAATTTCAAAATAGTATAAGCTATTTAAAGGAATTCTTTGAAAACTATTTTGGACTGAAAAGTGAAGATTTTTAAAGCTCGTAAGAATAAATTTGGAATATTATTATTTCATTTAACTACATAGCCATATTAAGCTTTAGTTTGTAATAGTATCTGAGGTGGAGTTCTTCCAAATATTACTAAATGACACTGGAAAAAATACTAGATTGTTAAATGACATTGAAAGTTAATATCATAGGCAGTTAGGTTACGTTGAATAGTTAAGTACTACATATCATGTAACACAAAAAAGGTGCAATTACAAAATATCGTTCCTTTGTTGTTTTACAGTATCTTGGAGGGATGTGATGTACTTGTAGTCGTGTACATGAAATTTCATTGCGCATAAACTGAACATAAATACCGAACTGGTAATACTTAAGAATCTGAACTGGTAATATCTGAATAAATGGAACGAATGAACAGTGAAAGGCTGACAAATACTTTAAAATTAAAATATTACAAAGCGTTGAATATTACTTAACAGATAATTGACTATGCTAGAAAATGGAAACAGAACAGAGTTTTTTTTTAGGAAAGAAAATGACCCTCCCTGAAGAAACTGACCCCTCCTGCTAATGTTCTAGATATAAGTTTCTATATCAGAACTTTATTACTAATGAGTGTTTTAATCGATATTTTTTTATTCTGTATAGATTTTCATTTTTTAGACACACAAAAACTGGCTTTTTTAGTCTTTTAGCAAAAAACTACAATTTTTTTATTATTATAACTGATTATGTTATAAGTATACCACGTTGAAATGCTTTTTCATTACATACGTAACTATGTTACACATAAAACTCAATTGTTATCAGATGAAAAAAGGCCGAATGTCAAAGCCATTGCTAGTACACTTTATACATAGTAACTTTATTTATCTTGTATCATAATCGGGTACCCACTTGACTTATGTGCTTATTTTTGATTCCAAAAAAATGTCCTAGAAATAGTAGAATAGTAATATTTTAACAATGTAACTGAAATAAGGGTAATTTTGTATATTGGTACAAGCGATAGCACTTTAGGTTTTGTACTTAGACTCAAGTATAAGTCTTAATAGATCATCGAGTGTACCTATACTAAATTACAGGTATTATTTTTATTGAGATATGCACGATAATATTTATCTTAAATTAATTATATCGATATTTATCTTAATTTAATTTATCTTTTAATTGAATTATATCAGGTATAATTAAATATTTATTGTACAAGGGAATCCATATTAATGATGGCTTATTATAAATAAATTCACTTTAAATAAGGTATAGGACCCTCGATTGGAAGCTAGAATAGTACTTGCACAGTTTTTTTAAAGGAAAGTTTCCTCTTTTCAAAAAGCTATATTAAAAGTAGATTATTTGTAAGATTGCCCAAGTTATTTCTATCGACATACCATAGCCATTTCTATCATGAACATAGTTATTTCTATTGTCAAACTACTTATCGGAATTCAGTTTAATACATATTGAAACATATCGTATTATCCCATAGACAACTGTAGGTACCATAGCGTTGTAGTGGCAGTTTGTTATAATTGCGCACACAACTTCGTTAGATAGCCTAAAGGTTTATATAATTGGCTCAAACCGTCAGCATTAGTCATGAGCTTACCGAATCGTATCATCTCCGCCGGTTCGGCATTCTATGATTACTCCCCATTAATGTACGTCTCGCTAATTAACCGTTTCGCGTAACAGTTGGCGATAAAAACTGTTCGCTTTTGTATCCGTGGGTAACTATTTGGGCAGTTATTCGCAGTTTGAACCGCAACTGGCGAAACGAAACGAATTATTCTTCATTAGTAACATATCGCAGATTACTAAAATATATGTCGGTGGAAGCGTCGAAAGAATTAAGCGCGGGATGAGTCTGTTTAAGAGTAGTAATCAGAGTTACGTTTCTTGTACTCCATTGCGCGGAGACGAGGAAGTAATTTTATTGTTATTTTTTTAAGATACATGTTTGTTTGTTTCAAGTTAAATAAAAAAAACTACTGATTAATTTTCTTAACAGTTGTATATTACAGTAAGTGGGAAAGCGTCGATTTTTTAGGTGTTTACCATTCACAATTTAATGAAACTACGTGATGTAGATTAAATTGTGCATAATGATTTTCCATTGAATATATTTTTCTTAATTTTATAGAAATTCATTATTCACAATTAAGTGAAACTACGTGATGTAGTATTATTTCTACTTTCTCTAAGTTTTTTACCACGACCTAGGTTTCGTTGTATTACAACATCTTCTTACAACACATTATTATGTGCTTCATGGAATTATATATTTATTTGTATATTTGTGTGTTTTTACGTATATTTTGCTGTAACTCTTTGATACGATGTTTTCATCATTTTTTAAATTTGTATTACAGTTCTTTTGTCAAATAATATAAATGGGGCCTTTATTACGTCTATGCGTGCGTACGTACGTACAGCAATCAATTTAAGACCGATTGTATTGAAAAGTTATGATAAGACGTAAACGAATCATATTTACGCAACACATTATTTAAGTTAGTTTTTTATATTGATCTTCCCCATGCATCCATTTTGGGGATATATATATATATATATATATATATATATATATATATATATATATATATATACACACTTCTTATTTCTTATGAAATTTATCTAATGTGGAGTCATTGAAGTGATTTTTAAAGTGCAAACAAGTGTGTCAAAATCTCTGAAGTGTTTATTACGTCGTACTAGGCAGTAGATTGATACACTCTCATCATAATAGTAATTTGTTAATTAGTAATCAGTTGAACTGACGATACACTTAATTTTTTTTTTAAATGGAAAATGGCTGTAAAGTTCCTTTTTTCATATAAAATATTTTCTTGAATTTGTTGTAGGCTAATTAACACTAATAAATTCAGCCTCCATTTATAATTGTGCACCAATTTTAATATTTATTATAAATATCTTATACCATTATAAATATTATCCAATTATTTGATAATCGAATATGTTTTTTTTTTCAAAATTATTCAGCCAAAAAACTTCAGTAGTTGCGCTTAAACCGTATTATTTTTTCTGTTTTGTTTGTGTATATCTTCCCGCCTGACCTCTTTTCTCTTTCTGTATTTCTCTATTTCTCTCCCTCTCTCTCTCTGAGCGATGGATCGGAACTGTTTTGAAATAAGATCGTACCAAATACAATATTTTGAAATCGTCATTGTATTTGAAAACCATCATATAAATCTTTTCTAAAAATTTACTAATTTAAACACCTAATTTATACATAAAAGGTGCGGAAGATTTAAAAATTAAATTCAGTTAGATTGTCAGAGGTTTATCGAAATATTTAATTTTATCTTTTTCCTTAATGATTCGGGAAAAAGTGGCTGTTTTCCTTTTTTTCACAAACTTAGTGTTTCAAAGCTGGACGAGTGTGTGCACCATGATATGGAAAAATACACGGATATGGTAAACTTGTAAGTAAAAAGTAACGGAAAATGTTTTATGTAACGGTTTGTTTATGCTGTATTAGAATTATATCGTCATTTTGTTTCCTGGGAGAGTCAGGATTGCTGATTTTCTTTGATAATTAATCTTTGCATAAAGACTTTTTATGAATTTTCAAATTCGCTTTTTTCTGGCAAGGGGTGGATATGTGGCGCAAAACATTATTTTATACGTATGCGCGTACACATACACACACACACACACACACACTCACAGAAACACAGACATATGTGTAAATTTTTTTATCAGCAGCGAATATTGAGAATTTATTTAACTCTAAACTCGCCATAAACGTAATAAGATTGACTATTCATCAAATTTATTTGGGGCTCCAACTTGTAAAATATAGAAAAGTATGTCAAGATTCGTTTAATAGTTTTTTTTGCAAAACGTAAACTTCAAAACATCGATTTCTTCGCTTTTCCCTTTTTTTATACTTTATTTAACCTAGCTTAAACCATTTTTTTTAAACATCTTTAATACTTAGACTATTTTACCTTTACTTTTATACTGTGATATGTAACATAAATAATTTAATCCATTTCAGGGGCGCGACAGTGGCCATAAATATGCTACAACTCAATAAAAATTATTTCGATCGAATTGTTTCGCTACAGAAGATATATGAAAGCAATGCGTGAGTGATATGTGTAGGGACGCCATCTGTTCTTTTTTTCCTCTTTAAAAGTGCAAAGACACTGTCCTCTTTAAAAGTGCCCAGGAACCTCCGGAGATATTTTTTAAACGTTTCTGAGGTTTAAAAGAACGCAATTTTTTGTTACTCACACATTAATTTTACTCATTAACTAATGAAAGTTCTTTTCAGTTTCTAGGGTTTTAGGATTCCGTAGTGAAACTAGATACTCCTGCCGAACATCTCATTTTCTACGGTTTAAGAGTTGGGAAAAGTGAACCTCTGACAAAGTAGCTCAGTTTCTACAGTTTTCGAATTCCATAGTGAAAAAGGGAATCCTTGCCCAACTATTTCAGTTCTTACGGATTTAGAGTTCCATAGTGAAACTGAAAACGCTTGCTAAAGTTTCTCTGGTTTTAGATTACCGTACTACAACAAGGAATCCTTGCGAAAGTCTCGCAGTTCCTTTGGTTTTCGAATTCCGGAATGAAACTAGGAACTCTTGCCAAACTATATCAGTTTCTACGGTTTTCGAGTTCCGTTGTGAAACTAGAAATCCCTGCCAAAGTGCCTCAATTTCTACGGTTTTACTGTTCCTTAATAAAGCCCAAAATATCTCAATTTGTCCAGTTATAGTATTCCTCATCTTACGAAGAGATGTTTCGGTTGGCGATAGTAGTTAATAAGTAACGAAATATTTCAAAAAAATTAATTTGTTTCCTATCGTATTAAGCAAATTTTAGAGTTTCTATAATCGATTGTGTATGTTGTAATATGAATATACATGTGTTTTCATTTATACTCACACAAGGTATCTATATATGAAGTTCATTTGTGTTTTTATTTATATACCAGAGTTTTCGGCGAAGTTTTTTATTCAAATTGTCCTTTGATCGCTACACGAAATGCTTTCCGCTGTACTGCTGAAGTTTCAGATTTTAGATTTTAAAGTCTTTTCAACCGCATCTTTCACTTATTTTGTCAAATTTGAAAGTCTTCAAGTACTCTTTTACTTGTTTAGTCAAATTTGATAGTCTTTGCACGTGGTTTTTTCATTTATTTTGCCAAGATTTAAAATCTCTTCACGCACTTTCTCACTTATTTTATCAAATTTCATAGTCTTTTTGTGTGTTTTTTTTTACTTATTTGATAAAATTTCATGTGTCTTTTTTATAAATGTTTTCTCAAATTTTAAAGAATTTTCACGCAATTTTTGCTCGTTTTGTCAAATTTCTAATTTTTTTTACGCACTTTTTTATTTATTTTGTCAAGTTTCGAAGTCTTTTCAAGCACTTTTTTAATTTTTGCATAATACTTTGAAGTTTTTTCATGCATTTTTTTATTTATTTTGCCGTATTTCAAAATATTTTCACTCGCTTTTTGCTTAAAAAGTCAAATTTGAAATTCTTTTCACATAATTTTTTTACCTGCTTGTTTTCACGTTTTTTTTATTTCCCTGCCACATTTTATTGTTTTTTGTCTTTAATGTTTAAAAATTTAATTCTTATTTGAAATAAACAAGCACATTAACCCTAAAAAAATGACGTCAAATGTTTCATCCAAAAAAACAATTTTCTTTCCGCTGTACTGCTGAAGTTTCAGAATTTAGATTTTAAAGTCTTTTCAACCGCATCTTTCACTTATTTTGTCAAATTTGAAAGTCCTCAAGTACTCTTTTACTTGTTTAGTTAAATTTGATAGTCTATGCACGTGGTTTTTTCATTTATTTTGCAAAGTTTTAAAATCTCTTCACGCACTTTCTCACTTATTTTGTCAAATTTCATAGTCTTTTTATGTGTTTTTTTTACTTATTTGATAAAATTTCATGTGTCTTTTTTATAAATGTTTTCTCAAATTTTAAAGAATTTTCACGCAATTTTTGCTCGTTTTGTCAAATTTCTAATTTTCTTTATACACTTTTTTATTTATTTTGTCAAGTTTCGAAGTCTTTTCAAGCACTTTTTCAATTTTTGCATAAACACTTTGAAGTTTTTTTATGCATTTTTTTATTTATTTTGCCGTATTTCAAAATATTTTCACTCGCTTTTTTGCTTAAAAAGTCAAATTTGAAACTCTTTTAACATAATTTTTTTACCTGCTTGTTTTGTCAAATGTTGAATATTTTCACGTTTTTTTTATTTCCCTGCCACATTGTCTTGTTTTTTGTCTTTAATGTTTAAAAATTTAATTCTTATTTGAAATAAACAAGTACATTAACCCTGAAAAAATTACGTCAAATGTGTTCTACTTTTTTATAACAAGTATAAACAGTGAACAGTCTTCGTAATTATCCAAAACGACCATTGATGTAAGTTTTATTTCGAGTAACAAAAGGAACACAGTTAAAATTTTTAATGAAAATAAATGTACCGAACTAATCAAAATATATATATATATATATATACATATATATATATATATATATATATATATATATATACTTTTTTTTTAAATTTATTTTTCTTAGTTTGACACGTTTGTTTTCACAATTTGAATCCGTAACTTTGCACTCTGGTTTTTAAAATATTTAATCCATAAGAAATTAGTTGACGATTTTGCAAAGCCTCACCCAATCAGCTAGTGTATTTTTGAGTTTTTAGCATCCATACAAATAGATAGTTATATGAACGTTACGGTTTGCAATATGCAAGTGTAAATATAGGAAAAAATGAGAAAAAATTATAAAAAAAATATTTTTTACCTTTTTCATTTTTATTATACACACAAAATATAAATTTTATCCAATTTGCGCTGACTATGTACACCTTAATTGTAAGTTTTATCGGAATATATTCTATAAAAAATAAGTAGTAAAACCCAAGCAATCGCTTCTCACTAAATGTTATATGTATGCGTACATACAAAAATATTTGAGGACCTATTTGAGAACCACTTTTTTATTTAGAATCTGCTATAAATGCCATATCATGAATTAATAAAGCATTTTTGTAATATTTGTGGATTCGCTTGTAATATTTACAGCACTTAGAATTCGGTCAAGTGCGGTTCCGTACCGTAATACAAATTAATTTGTTATATTTGGAAATAATTAATTAATTGGAAATACTGCTGATAATATCATAACTTAATAAATAACTAATAACCTTGTTACATATTAATTATATTTTTTTCAGATTTGTTTTGCCATTGCTCTAAGATGTAGAAGGGTTCTCACATCTCTGTCCCTTGTATTGTTTACCAAACTTTATTGGAAATATTATAAGATTTTTTCCTAATCGAAGAAATATCATGTTTTAATACTTCCTGTTTTACCAGATTTCATTTCATTCACGTTGAGTAAATATCTGTCAAAATCCTGCTCTTTTAGTAAAATAATCTTTAAGAAAATAGTCAATTAAAAACAGGGCAGGCACCGTATTTTTCCATTAAATTTTTCGGTTTTCAATTTTCTTGTTAAAAGCTAAAATAACTAAATAATTAATATCTTTTCATGGAACCATTGTATTTAATCTTTACAGCAAGAGACTGTATAAAATTTGACACGCCTTTGGATTATCAATTTTCTCTTTTTATTGAATGTACTTAACTACGTTTGTAATTTATATTAATCATTAACGAAAACTTAAGGAATAAAGTCAGGATGTGAATTAAGGGATAAAATAAACAGATTAAATTAAAGTAAATAATAAAGCAGAAAAAATCAATTGACAACATGTTTAATAACTGTAAAACACCACAAGCTCCTATCGACATGTCATGCCATTTTAATATATTTTAACACTAATGTATATTACATACATCATCGGTACTTTAAATTACATTAATTTATATTTATATGTATAGCATTATATTAATTATAATTAATATCACTAACAATACAATGAAATCATATAGTACATACATTTTTTTCTATAAATTTCAACTTCACATTTTTTAAATAAGATCAGAACTAAAACGATCTCGGGATTATGATGGCGCTGTACAAACGGTAAAAATAATTTTAACAAAGCTGATAAGTCACTTACCAAAGGGACTTATCGTGAAAAGTAATAAACAATAAATATGGAATTTTCCACTGTTCAAAATTAAATTCTGCATTGTATTAGCAATAAAATGTTAATTTAGATTTGATTATATCATATTTACATGAACGAATTAAATAATTAAAGTAATTAGGTATGAAGATTGAGTAAAAGTAAAGGTACGTAGATTGAAAATTGTATGATTGGAAATGTCAAAGAAAATATAATTATAGACTTTTCATTCTGTTCAATATTTTATTTAAATTGAACTTTTTTAATAGTCTCTATAAATTGAAACGTCGATATTTAAGTACAATGAATGTAAATATAATTAATATCTATTTTGCAATATCATCGCTTCTCAAAAATTAAAGTTGATTTGAAAGTTGTTAGTCATCAAGTTTAATGGTTTTGCATTAACTGCTCAGTCCCAAATTGCATACTGGTTTAAAATCAATATAGCCTTTAATTCGCTTTTCATTCATTTGTGTCAATTACAATTATAAAACTTCTCAGCAAGTATTGAAAAGCTATTAGTTAATTTAATGTAAGTTGCATTATGCACTTTTGTTCAATCTTTGCATTAAATAGGTAAATTTTCATTACATTTAACGTACTACATAATCAATTAAAACCGTCCATACATTTACATTCACTTTAAGTGTTTGATTGTCACTTAAATTATAATTAGGATTCATTTAAGTACTTTCTGGTTATTTCCTCTTGGATTCACTGTCACTTTGTTGTTTTTAATATATTATAAATGAAAACTGGATTTTGTTTTTTAGTTTCATGTCACTGATCATTAACATTTACTTGATTAACGAATGTCATGTTTGCTTACATCTGTTACACGTGTATAGTTTCCTCGTCATCATCAGACGAAGAGTGGTCTAATGGTGTTGAGTGGCCCGTTTTACTAAGATGCGGCTGGAGTGGACTTCCAGGGTCAAGATCTGGACTTGGGGTTGGTCTCTGAGCGTGGGCGCCTGCGTAGTAGCTGAGAGCTCCGAGAGCCGGGGTGCCCAAGGAGGTGAGGTGTGCCGAGGGTCCCGGTATTCCCAGTGCCAGAGGTGGAACTGAAGGTATGCCCGGACCACCGGGGTATAATCTGGAACAAGAACTTTTTATTGCTTAATATATTCTTCAGTTTTACGTACCGTGAATGCTCGAAAAAAAAGTTGATGTACAGGGTTTTTTTTTCAAAATTCATGACACGAACGATGCCGTAAATACTTTTTCACACAAAATCGGCATCAGTCATTATTTTTTGGTTAATAATAAAAAAGTAATGATATTTAAAAACCAATTTTTTTAATTCGGTCATTTCGAAGGAATTATAATGTAATCATCCTATGATTTTTTCGGTATATAATATAATATTTCAATTATACTAGTCATTACAGAGAAAATATATAATTTCATTGTAAATTTACATTTTGGAATCTATTTTTTTTACTGTGACACATCTATTTTTGTGATTGTAGATATTTATTTTTTTACATATACTGAAAATGCTGTCAATTTATATTTGAATTAAATATTCTTGTACATTTTATTTGTATACATATATAATACAGAAATTAACATTTCATTAAACCAGTATAAAGTACAACTCGGACGACCGTCACTAATCGGTCCAACAATAATAGGAGGAAATAGAACATGCGCTATTTAATACTTTAAGGCAGATGTCCCACTCTAACGTTACGAGTTAAATGCGCTAACGAAAAAAATGATAAAACATATGGTTGAACATGAACTAACTGAGAAGGCAGGCATTTACTACAAGCATCTTGATTTGTGCGGTAAGTCGGTGGAAAGTCAGCCATAGATATTTTCCCACAAAACTTGGCAGTTGGGTCTATCGACTCACTACACATTAGTCATAAGTGTGCGTTGCGTGTGACTAACGGATAACAATTAATTAAATTGAGGAAAATGTAGCGAAATACAAGTAAATCTAACAGTATCTATCTTAAGAGGCTAAATCTAAAAATTGAACCGTATTAATGGAGAATCCATTGTATAATTCCATTGCAAGAATAAAAGTAGTATACAATTCCGCTGTACGCTTCAACGTACATCACACTGGAACTACGCATACTGTCTTAGAATAAAATAATGTTCTTAGTGAGAAATCAAATTCTATAGTAACTAACTCAAGTTAAGAAACTTAATACAGTGGACTGAATGATCTAGATGGACATTCAAATCGACGACAAAATAATGTCTAGTTCCAGTTAAGATGAACATCTGCATTGTGGATAGTAACGAATAAAAATGAATTGAATTAAGAAAAATGTAGTGGAGTAGAAGTAAACCAAAAAGTATCTTAAGAGACGATATCTAAAAATTTAACCGTGTTAATGAAGAATTGTTTGCAATTATGGAATTATTCATTGCAAGAATATAAGAAGTATACAATTCCGCTTTACGCTTCAACGTACATTACACTGGAACTACGCATACTGTCTTAGAATAAAATAATGTTCTTAGTGAGAAATCAAATTCTATAGTAACTAACTCAAGTTAAGAAACTTAATACAGTGGACTGAATGATCTAGATGGACATTCAAATCGACGACAAAATAATGTCTAGTTCCAGTTAAGATGAACATCTGCATTGTGGATAGTAACGAATAAAAATGAATTGAATTAAGAAAAATGTAGTGGAGTAGAAGTAAACCAAAAAGTATCTTAAGAGACGATATCTAAAAATTTAACCGTGTTAATGAAGAATTGTTTGCAATTATGGAATTATTCATTGCAAGAATATAAGAAGTATACAATTCCGCTTTACGCTTCAACGTACATCACACTGGAACTACGCATACTGTCTTAGAATAAAATAATGTTCTTAGTGAGAAATCAAATTCTATAGTAACTAACTCAAGTTAAGAAACTTAATACAGTGGACTGAATGATCTAGATGGACGATAATATCGACGACAAAATAATGTCTAGTTCCAGTTAAGATGAACATCTGCATTGTGGATAGTAACGAATAAAAATGAATTGAATTAAGAAAAATGTAGTGGAGTAGAAGTAAACCAAAAAGTATCTTAAGAGACGATATCTAAAAATTTAACCGTGTTAATGAAGAATTGTTTGCAATTATGGAATTATCTATTGCAAGAATATAAGAAGTATACAATTCCGCTTTACGCTTCAACGTACATCACACTGGAACTACGCATACTGTCTTAGAATAAAATAATGTTCTTAGTGAGAAATCAAATTCTATAGTAACTAACTCAAGTTAAGAAACTTAATACAGTGGACTGAATGATCTAGATGGACATTCAAATCGACGACAAAATAATGTCTAGTTCCAGTTAAGATGAACATCTGCATTGTGGATAGTAACGAATAAAAATGAATTGAATTAAGAAAAATGTAGTGGAGTAGAAGTAAACCAAAAAGTATCTTAAGAGACGATATCTAAAAATTTAACCGTGTTAATGAAGAATTGTTTGCAATTATGGAATTATTCATTGCAAGAATATAAGAAGTATACAATTCCGCTTTACGCTTCAACGTACATCACACTGGAACTACGCATACTGTCTTAGAATAAAATAATGTTCTTAGTGAGAAATCAAATTCTATAGTAACTAACTCAAGTTAAGAAACTTAATACAGTGGACTGAATGATCTAGATGGACGATAATATCGACGACAAAATAATGTCTAGTTCCAGTTAAGATGAACATCTGCATTGTGGATAGTAACGAATAAAAATGAATTGAATTAAGAAAAATGTAGTGGAGTAGAAGTAAACCAAAAAGTATCTTAAGAGACGATATCTAAAAATTTAACCGTGTTAATGAAGAATTGTTTGCAATTATGGAATTATCTATTGCAAGAATATAAGAAGTATACAATTCCGCTTTACGCTTCAACGTACATTACACTGGAACTACGCATACTGTCTTAGAATAAAATAATGTTCTTAGTGAGAAATCAGATACTATAGTAACTAACTCAAGTTAAGAAACTTAATACAGTGGACTGAATGGTCTTGATGGACGATATGATCGACGACAAAAGAAATGTCTAGTTCTAGTTAAGTTGTTCATCTGCATTGTGGATAGTAACGAATAAAAGTGAATTGAATTAAGAAAAATGTAGTGGAGTAGAAGTATACCAAAAAGTATCTTAAGAGGCTATATTTAAAAATTTAACAGTGTTAGTAGAGAATTCTGTTTATATTTCCATTTTAGTAACATAAGGACTATAAAATTCAACTGTGCGCTTCACCATATATTATACTGGTACTATGTAAACTTTCTTAGAACAAAATAAACTAACTCAGATTAAGAAACTTAATACAGTGGACTAAATGATTTAGATGGACGATAAACTGACGAAAAGGAAATACCTAGTTCGAGGTAACAAAGAAAATAATGTTGTAATGGCTGAAATCACATGATCTTAGTATTAGGAATGGTTACCAAAAGCGGGTAAGATATTTATAATCATTGGTTGCTCTTTATATATTCAGGGTGGTAGGGGGTAGGTTTCTAATAATTGTTGAGTTTGCGCAGGGGTTACAAAAAAGAAAAGAAAAAGAGCAGAGAGCCTGCTAAAAATGTGTAAAGTAACGTTCTGTAATTGTCCGTGTCAATTGAAATTATTGATGAAAGTTGACTAAGATAATTTTAATAAAAATCTACAATTTTTTTCAAAATTATTTACAATATTAGGAGAAAGGGGGAGTCATTCGGGTATCAATATTAGGAGAAAGGGGGAGTCATAAGGGTATAAATATTAGGAAAAGGGGAGTCATTAGGCTATCACTTTGAAGCTTATTATTTCGCAAACGAAGCTCAGCAATTAAAAATAATAGATGAAATTTTTTTTTACTTTTTTTGAAATACCTATGCATTGAAACTCAATGGGTTGCGCAAAAAATGTCCCATTTATTATATATGTATTGCGTGATACATGGTTTTTTAATATTAATCGAGATTCCTATGAGAGCCATCTACGTGAGAAAATTCAGACACATAGGAGTAACTGTGAAACTGGGAAACTATGACAAAGAGACGAATAGACGAACGCGACGAAATTATAAGGTTTCATTATTTTATTTCGAAATTGGAAAAATGGTAAAAATAGGCTACAAGTGGCATACCTATAAGGCAAAGGCTTTTGCAGAGTAGCAGCACTGGCAGCGGCGGCCGCAGCCTGTCTATAATACAGGTCAGCCGGAGAGCTTGCTGGCTGAGCTGGGTAAGCGCCACCCGCCCAGTAGCCGCCATACAACCGTTGGAATGCTGCATAGTTACCCGCTTCGGCCAGTAATTCTAGGCCTACAGCTGTCTGCCGCTTCCATTTTGTCCTGTGGAAGAAGTAGAAAGACATTTAATTTATGGTAACGTACCTAGATAAAAATGCTTAAATATAGCTTTCTTTCAATGGATATCTTTTATTCGCATATGTGACGAAATAATACGTATTCTAAAATTATAAAAATATGGGGCTAATGGACAATTATAGAATAGCATAAAATTTTTCGTATTTACTATTTTTAGTAAAAATAAAATGTCGCGCATATTGGAAAAGTATCCAGATAAGTCGACTAAAAATAATTTATTTATTGATCGTCGAGATATAAATATCCTCAAAGCAAATGATCAATATTAAAGAATTAATATAAAAACTAAACAAAGAGCTTAATAAACAAATCGATTACTTTGACAACAAGCTGCCTGTGTCTATCACCAACTCACGTGACTCAGCGTTCTAAATAAAAATGAAAGAGATTCTAATTCTGGCGATGATATTGACAGGCCAAACATAATTGACGTTAATTAATTAAAAGACTCTTAGTTCATTAATTAATTATTTGCGATGTTTATTTTTGTGTTGAAATTTGCCTGCATAATGTACTTTTTGTTTATATTTATCTACTTTTTAATTAACGTATTATTCGTCATGTAGTTATACATCATACATTTTTATTTCCTATTAGTTGAATGACCGAATTTGCTTTTGTGATAGTTTTTTGATGCAAGTTTCGCATGAACTCAAATCACTAAATGTATTGAATATTAATAGAAAGGCCGCCAATTATTTATCACTCCATAAATATATCAGAACAAGATATAATTTGTTTTACTTGGGACAAAAAATTTCTAGGGGCTAATTTTCGTTATATTGATTTATTAGTTTTACATTAGTTACAAAATGAATGAATGAAAAAGAAAACTATACATTTTTGCCCGTTCCTAATTTTTGTGTAGGTTTAATTTGATTTTCATTCACGCATATTTAATTGAAATGTAAAATAAATATTTTATTTAAATGTATGCTCCTGTTCTGTAAATTTGATAAAATAGGTCACTACTTAAGCAAATTTAATTTCAGCTAGTAAATGTACAGTAGTCGGAACCGAAATATTATTTAACACTCTGCAAACACGGAGTTAAAAAACAAAAAAACATATTTGTGTACAAAATTGTACACGAATAGTATAAATTTACGGCCCGTTTTTAGTTGTATAATCGAGCTTTTAAAGTAAGTTAGCTTTTAAATTAAACGGCCCTTTATTAGAATATCAACATTTTTAAGAAAAATTTAAAAAAACAGAACAAACAAATTAAGCTTGTTATACAGCTCTAAACTTGAAAAGAGGGAAGCTGCCGTTTCTTTGTGGACAAATGGCATCTCGGTTTAATCGATAAGTACCACTTACTGTACTTAATAAAAAAACTTGCCGATTTCGATTACTTTTTTATCTTTCGTATACTTAATGAAAAACTTGCCGATTCCGATTACTTTCGTATCTTTCGTATACTTAATGAAAAACTTGCCGATTTCGGTTACTTTGGTATCTTTCGTATACTTAATGAAAAACTTGCCGATTCCGATTACTTTTGTATCTTTCGTATACTTAATGAAAAACTTGCCGATTCCGATTACTTTTGTATCTTTCGTATACTTAATGAAACACTTGCCGATTCCGATTACTTTTGTATCTTTCGTATACTAAATGAAAAACTTGCCGATTTCGATTACTTTCGTATACCTAATGAAAAACTTGCCGATTTCGATTGATATATATCATATATTCGATTTATTACGAACATCTAATGCAAATAAAATATTACAGACATTTGTTAAGTTAGAACATCCTTACATTAGTCACTTAGATGTCTGCCCATGTGTCGTTCGTGCGGTTAACCAAACGGGGTCATAAATATCGAATTAAGCGCTCGAGGTGATTCTCACATCAATATATTTAAAGCAATAAATTTTGTGTAATGTCCTTTGCGAAATCGACGTTGAATAAAAAAGTTTAATAAAAAAGATTTCAAGTACCGTGTCGCTTTTGTCCGCATAAAGATGTGCCAATTATAGTGCTGTGTACAGAGTGTTTATGATTGTGTGTTGCGTTTCGGATGATTGCAAGTTATTTTAAATTTTAAGTTGCAAAATGCGAATAAATGAACATTTTCCACTTTGACAATTTAATTATTATAATAATATAAATTATTTGCTAACGGAACTTTCAGCTGAACATTATGTTTATCGAATTCATATCGATACTTTTCGGACGTAATGAATTATTTCATACATATAGTGCTATCATTTTCCAAAAAATTATATAATTTTGAAACTAAAATAGAAAGTTAGGGCTTAAGTTAGAAAAAGGGTTTTTAAAAACCATTATCTCAGAAAATTAAAAGAAAAATTTTACAATCTACAAACTTAACAGACGTATTTTTCAATGTTGTTTGTTTCTTAAAATACCTTATTGACTAAGATTTAAAAAGAAAAGATATAGAAAAGAAATTTAAAATAGCGTGATTTTTTTTCAGAACTTATGGGATTTTTTTAACATGAAAATGTATTTGTTCTAAAATACCCTACTTTTGTGAATTTATTACAAAGTATATGATTTAACGCACTTAATGAATGTAATGATTTCGCAGCTTCTATGTATGTGTACATGTAATAAGCCCATTATAGGTGAATTTAAAATGAATAAATAGATAGAGATGAGGGAATATAATTAGTAACTAAAATACCTTCTGGACAAGTTGTTTTGTCTAAAAAACCATTTTGTTTCCTACTGCTAGATTAGGATTAACATAATTTTTAAAATTATACTTTTGTCTTAACAAATTAAACACTGCAACTCTAGCACCAAATGCGCTACTCATATAAGTATTTGTGTACTGGTGTCTGTGATAGTCACAGAAATATATATTGAAATTTATACCATAGCCCAGATGACATTATTAAGTAATTTTCATAATAAAAAAAATATTTTTTGGAATAATACCCCTTTAAAATATTTATAGATTTCTTTTAAATAATCTTTATATTTAATTACGAGATCAGGTCCGAGTAAAATTTATATAAGAAAATAGTTATATTTATTATTTTATATGGAATTAGCAATGAATATTGTCTAATAAAATTGGTTGTAAATAAATCATTCACAATTAAGAAGTTTCCCTTCTAAAAGCATGTTTCTACCCGTAAATTTGTTTCTTAGGCTTTATTGTATTGTAAAATCTTCAAGCGTGAATATAGAAGAAATAGTTTTTTTTCTTCATCGTACTTGACTAACTGGAAACTGGCTCAATTAACAACATGCTTACCAAATAGATACATCGGACCTATTAATTATCAAACAAGAGGATAATATTTCAAAGACAATTAAAAGACTACAATTAATTATAAAAACGATTATATTTTATAGGCATATTTATAAATCTAATAAATACACATATGTAATCTAAAAATTAAACGTCTCGGTACCTCAGTATTAACAACCTGTATCATATTTCAAAAACCCATTTTTATTTAATTCAAACACACTCAACCCCATTGGGAGCAGCCATTGTAGCATCGATTTGTCGCGGCTGGCTCCCGCGTGACAAATTCGTCAGAACTAGCAATAAAAAAAACCCACTCGAAACTCTTTAATGAGTACAAATTTGATATATTAATTTTATTTTGTATTATTGCATTGTGCGCTACGCCACTGTCTGTTTTGTATGTGTTTGTGTTTTGTATCGGAGAGTTATGAAACGGTCGGGCGAAAGGGGTGCAGTCGCGGTATAATATTAATGTCATTATAAAATTTGTACAATTAAGCGTGCGCCACTGCGTTCAGTGGTTTAGACTGAAGTGTAATGGAGTGCTTGTTTTTGATCATTGAAATTATATTAACTGTTTTAAAAGAAGTTGTTTTTGCTCATTGAAGTTTTTTTGTGAATTATATTATTTTTAAATGTTTTATTAAGTTATGTATGTGATTGAAAATCACACGAATAGAACTCTTTAAAACAAAATATTGTGACGTACATTAGCATTATTACTCACGACTTTGGGCGCTATCATCCCTGATTTAATTTAATATCATTCAGTTTATTTCAATAAATTTAATCAATTAATTGAAATGAACAAAATAACAACAAAATAATATAAAGGACATGGATGCGTTTTATACATATTATCAAAGTTGAGCAACATCATCAGCGGTCACTATTTCAATGAGTAACTGAGTGAATATACAATTAGTAGTAGCATTGGTTTTTTTTTGAAAAACTATTTTTCCATTGAAAATATACTGTGCACACAACCATTTTTTAGGTTATTAACATTCCGCAAATTTTGTATGTTTGCATAACTTTTATCGTTAAGCAAAGTATTTCGCAAAAAAATCGAAAACAATTAATCTGCTGATAATTCTAGATCAAATATATATCTGAGCGAGATTTTGACAATGTAGAACTAAGTAAGGAAAATATAACAATTCGAACAATCATATATATATATATATATATATATATATATACACATAATTAAATGAAACTACGTGATGTAGTATTATTTCTACTTTCTTTAAGTTCTTTACCACGACCTAGGTTTCGTTGTATTACAACATCTTCAGGTGGACTATTAGCAAAGATTAACTCTTAGAAACATTCAACAGCATTTATATGTTTCAAACACAATAGCGGAAGCCGGGTTTCTGTGGGTTTTCCCACTGCTTATGTTAGTGAGTTTATTGTAGGGGAGTGGTGTAGGTTTTATTATACTTCCGAGAGTTATACGATATACCAGCTTTTTAGTGAGGGTAATAAATTAAATTGTTGTTATTATATGAGGTTGTGCAATGCAAATGTTCCAGTATATGTAATAAATAACATAAGCAGTGGGAAAACCTACACAAACCCGGCTTCCACTATTGTGTTTGAAACTTATAAATGCTGTTGGATTTTTCTAAGAATTAATCTATGCTAATAACCGACCTGAAGATGTTGTAATACAACGAAACCTAGGTCGTGGTAAAGAACTTAAAGAAAGTAGATATAATACTACATCGCGTAGTTAAATTTAATTGTGAATAATGAATTTCTACAAAATTAAAGCCAAATATATTCAATATATATATATATATATATATATATATATATATATATATACACACAAATATATATATATATATATTTATATATATGTATATATATACATATATGCAGCAAATAAACATTCGAAAAAAAAAATTAATGGAAAATGTTAACTAGATATAATTTCCGCCTTATATCCTCAGTCTCTTACTTTCATGCTTGCTTTCGCCTTATCATTTCTTTTATTTCTATATTTTATTACTTTATTTTTATTTATGTAAACTATTTATTTCAAATAGCGTAATATTTATGCTATTTCTTTTGATTGTAATATTAATATTTACATATTTATTACATAAATATATACATATCTTTACAGAATTATTGTCATAATTTTTAGATAATAATAGCATTCAATACGTTAAGTATTCATAACAAAGTCTATAATCTAAATTAATAAAACAGTGTACCGAAAATGCTAAAAAAATAGAGAAATATTCGAAAGACGTTTACACTAATCAAGGATACTATTTACAAATTTCACCACTATCATGACATCGATAACTTTTTTAAGAGAAAACGTCTAATGATAATGAAGTCTTTAAAAAAAATAAATAAAATAATTAAACTTTCAATGTGCAAATCGTTTTACTCCAGCTCTACGCAGCCGCAAACAGCATCTCTTACGTAGACCCGCCCAAGAAGTTGTCTGCTAATAGACTCGCTCCGCTAGCGATGACAAATTCAATTACGACATCGTTACTCATGTCTACTCCCCCCACCCTCCTCTGGCGAGATCTAACCCCTAATATTAGCAAAATTATATTATTACTAGGGAGGTAATTTGTTACGTCAGTTATTGTTTCGGGCTGCGCTTGACAACTATTGTTCAGAAGTGAGTCAATCGGGTCATACATAAATCTTTGTAAGTAGAGATATTTTTTACTTACAACTCAACACAGAGCTTCTCTCTGAGTTTAAAATACTCGATGGGCGAAATGAGTTTTCCTGCTTTTAAAATTGTGTAAGCATCCTTCTTCCAATATATTGGATATGCAGGATTTGGGATGTAACAAAACATCTGTCTAATATTAATGCAAGTGTTTATATGCAACTGAATTTCTTTGAATCGTGTTTCTGTAAGAAACGTTATTTTTTTTTCGTTGGACTCGCAAATTTAGACATTTTTTTAGAAACCGTTAAAAATTGTCAAATAATTGCGCAACATTTTCTACTCAGTTTGATGCATTGAATCACCATTGTAAATAGAAGACACGTTTTTTACACACACACACACACACATATATATATATATATATATATATATATATATATATATGTATATAGATATAATAAAGAACATAACGCAGTTCTTTAACATTTTCTACTCAGTTTGAGCATAGAATCACCATTGTAGACTCCTAAATCCCTGTTCTTCATGAGGGGGGGTATTTTTGTATATTTTTCCATATATCTCTGAACATATACTACTTAAATCTATCACTTCATGGGGTTAAATATTATTGTGATAGAGCTATGGAACGGTAAGTAAAGATAAAAAAATAGTTAATGTTTTTCTGCAAGGACACCGTGGAGACTAATTCTGGAAAAATTAATCAATTTATTTAGCCATTCATGAAAAAGAAAAGTTTGGTGACAGCCAGCAGCAGGCTAAGCTTATGTTTTAAGTTTTATGAAGTAATTAATAGGCGCTGGTGGTATGAGGAGACAAAGCTTCGTAATCTCAAAAATGATTGAAAATTTGAAATCCATTTGTTTAACAGTTCCTTGATTAACAGTTGTGTATCATTAAGTTTTCATAACAGAGAACGGGTGATAATCGGAAATATTTTTGTAGAATTATTCTGCACCTTTCAAGAAATACCTTGTCCTAACACTTTGACTTATAGCAAAGCCACGACAAGAACAATTCTAGCTACGTGTTTGTACAAACTAACGTTAGTTGTTATCATTTTACTGTATAGGTATTAAAAGAATTTATTTTCTTACGTATTTCGTATGCCAATGATCGTAATAGGATTGCCTTTACAGTATGAGTTTATATTGTTTCCTATAAAAGCATCCTACCCCATCACAATTAAAAGCTTATAAGATTAAACTTTTAAGTATTTATATCGAAACCAATCTGAGCTTTAGAGAAGAAAAATATTTTGTGCATTTAAATCTTTTTCACATAAAATACAATGTTATTAACAGAGACACATAAACACATACATTAGACACATAAAATGTTACTAAGTGATAAGAACTAAAAATGCCCAAAATCTTGTGGAAATAATACTAAACAGAAATGTTAAAAGTTCGTTTTTTCAATTCTTGTGTATTATTTTACATACTAATGGATCAGATGGAAAATCTAAAAGTAAAGGTTTACAATTTTCTTGATAAAATAATTTCTTGATATTTAAAATTTTAATTAATCCAACTTTGCCTGAATGTCGATAATTAAAGTAAACAAAGTCATACACAGATTTCGTGTATACAATTTTAATATATGTATAGAAATTTTTGAATGATTACTAGCATAAAACCATTTCTGTTTGGAAAATAAAGACGTACGTCAAGTCGAATTGACTTAAACTCAGACCGAATCCAGCAATAAGTAGTTTGAAAGTCGTGATTGGTCAAAGAATTGGCTTGAAAAAAGGTGGCTTGCGATAATTGGTTGATAGTTATTGTTGTGTAAATAAAGTTCGTTCAGTTTCTGAAATATTGCTAACATTATGTATAAGTGAATTGTCTTTAGGTATTGAGAAATAATATATATATATTTATATATATATATATATATATATATATATATATGTGCTTTTTTTAACTGCAATAGTATTTTTAAAACCCAAATCTCTGTCATCACATCATAATGACAACTTTCACAAATTTTTTTGAAGATGATTGTAGAATATATTTCCTAATATATTCTACAATCCCCAATGCCGCACAATGTTTTCTTTGGAATAAGGTTGTCTGGAACAATGTTCTTTTACGCGGCTTACAGTAGAGCGAACTGGCAGAATCATCACGTAAGGAAACAGCGTTATGACCTTTCACGCGACTTTTCTCCCTCTTTCTCTCTGTCTCTTTCTATTTCTATTATATACGTTTGTGTGTGTGTGTGTGTGTGTGCATGTGTTCGTGCGAGTATCGATATTCGAGCAGAAAGCATTGTGCGCCGTCAGCTGTATAACCTCAATTCTAAACACGTAAACATTATTTAAACTTATTTTTTTTATACTACTTGCTTTCTATTGTAAGCCAATAATCTGCAAGACCGTTTCCAATTTTATATGTATTTATTTGCATTATAAATTATAAATTACTGCTATATCATTTACTAAATATTAAAAATTTATAAATTACAAAAAATTTTCGGCCAATTCATTTATTGCTAGATTAATTTACTTTAGTCATATATACATGGACACTTATTCGCACAAGAACCTTATTGAGCAAATAAACATAATTAAACCCAGGAAAAATTAGTAAATATAAATAAATACAAATATATTTCGGCCCGGTTAATATATAAACCATATTCATATTTTTGAACACGCGTCCGCCGCTTAATTGAATGCAATATTGGGTCCCGCGAACAACAGCGTTTTGAATGACCATTGCGGATGCACCCGAGCGCGATTGAGGACCGCTTCGCTTTATTAGTTGAATGAATAAATAAACAAATTGATAAAATCCTCACTTATATCCTGTGCAGATTGCAAACATCAGATGAGCGTTAAATCCTCGGATCCTTAAACTTTAGGTACTCGTAACTAACAGTATGTTCCGAATCAGAATCTAGATTTATTTTTTGCCAATAGATATTTGTAAAGTATTATTATAAAGAAATGAGAATATATTGGAAAATGAAGAAAAATATGATATTTTTGAGATGGGAATTAACACGTTCGTTATGAATCCAATTCAACGACAAAAAATAAAGATAAAAGAGGGAAGTAGTCGTATGAAGAAATGTCCAATACCACTTGAGTATTGGACATAATTAGAATCAATTGGTTCCTCAATCCGGCTACTTTGCACCAGTGGAAATATGATATTTTTGAGATGGGAATTAACGCGTTCGTTGTGAACTCCAATTCAACAATAAAAAATAAAGGTAAGAGAGGGGAGTAGCCATATGAAGAAATGTCAGGTGGTATTGGACATAATTAGAATCAATTGGTTCCTCAATCCGGCTACTTTGCACCAGTGGAAATATGATATTTTTGAGATGGGAATTAACGCGTTCGTTGTGAACTCCAATTCAACAATAAAAAATAAAGGTAAGAGAGGGGAGTAGTCATATGAAGAAATGTCAGGTGGCATTGGACATAATTAGAATAAATTGGTTCCTCAATCCGGCTACTTTGCACCATGGAAACATGATATTTTTGAGATGGGAATTAACGCGTTCGTTGTGAACTCCAATTCAACAACAAAAAATAAAGGTAAGAGAGGGGAGTAGCCATATGAAGAAATGTCAGGTGGTATTGGACATAATTAGAATCAATTGGTTCCTCAATCCGGCTACTTTGCACCATGGAACCATGATATTTTTGAGATGGGAATTAACGCGTTCCTTGTGAACTCCAATTCAACAACAAAAAATAAAGGTAAGAGAGGGGAGTAGCCATATGAAGAAATGTCAGGTATATAATTAGATTATAATTGTATCAGTATCAGTATATAATTAGAATAAATTGGTTCCTCAATCCAGCTACTTTGCACCAGTGGAAGTAAAAAGTTGCTTAATTGAGCTAATTCGCAGTGACCGCGTTACGAGAAAATATAGCAAGCTCGGTTACCAAGATGAGTTCATTTAATATGGCAAAATTAACGAGATGTGAATTAAATTGCAAACCCATAAATAAACGATTCAGAAAGACAAAGGTGGCTCCAAAAATAGATCTTTTCGCCCATTTGGTGACATTTTGAATTTATTGTAGCCTAAATGTTACATTATAATGAGATATTGATTTCCAAAAAAATTAAGTTGGCCATAGGAAAGAGATTTAAGGTATGACACATCAAAATGTTTGAGAATTAGGTTTTTATGTAGGTATCATACAATTTCGAAATAACGGTTGAATTGGATAGTACGAGTTAGGGTCACGAAATGAAAGTACTTAAAAAACACCTTGTTTTTTTGGAGTTCATTTGGAGTTCATTTTTGGTAATTCACCTTAATTATTATTTTAAATTATATTCAGTGCATTAAAAAAGCTAGTCAACAGTTGTGGTATCTTCCATTTTTAGGCAAAAAAAACAGTTTTCGGACCTGCCATATTCAATTTTGAAAACTATTTAACATTTTCAGAAATTGACAGCGATAATTTTAAAATGAAACGTTAGGAATATCAGGAACATTTGTGTGTAAAAAATTTAAAATCTGGACTATTTTTCTGGTCATATAATTGAAATTATACCTTTTCTTAATTTGATTTGTTCTTTGGAATACCTCACTAAATCACAGAAAAATATTTAAATAAAAATACGGTCTAAGAAACTAAAAAATCACGCTTTTGTAGTAATATGAATTTAACAATTTAAGAATGATCTTTAAATATAAAGATTTTATCAAGAGCAAAAGAATAGCACTGATGACAAAAAATTAACTTTTATTTAAGTCGCCGAATTGGCTTCTGTAATTTTCGAGTTAAATCCGACTGCAAGTGTAAACTGACAAATATTTCTTTTAACATTTACATTTGTTTCAGTAATTGAATATGTAAATCAAAGAAGTATTTAAAAGCAGAAGATTAGAAAATTACAGATAGATATATAAATTTTATTTATCGGTATCGATACTCTTCGCGTTAATTATGATATCATCAGAATTGTTGGACATCACTTTATTTTAACACAAGTTACTATTTTATAAAGAATGTAATTGAATTAGTTATAAATAAGTAATTTAGAATAAAGGAGTTTCTTTTCCAAAACCATAAATTGACTAACTAACGAGTTATTATAGTTTGTATAAAATAAAAGTCGCAAAATGTAGTTTATTGCACATAACTATTTCGTCAAAATGTCACATTTTTCTTGAAAGAAACTGTAAAGCTATAAAGTTATTTCACTGAATTCGTACTTTAGTTGATCGATTATCCAAACCAGATTAATTTCATCGACAAATCTTCAACAATAAAACTGGCTTAAACATACAAACCATTCAAAAAAAAAAAAACGACTCATCTCAAACGCTGGGGTGCGCAAAAAGGACAACAACACAATAACAAATTCCCCGTCTTCCTCTAAATAAAACACGATTATTAAATAAAAAAGAATGGAGAGCCACTCAACAATACGATACGCATCGGCTAACATCTTGTATCCCCCCTTTTTAATTCGTAATAAATTAATTTTTATTTCGATCTCTTTCAGCAATTTTAAAATGCGAATCGACCCGTTTTTTTATGGAGTTCACTCAGGGGACGCGGTTTTATATTTCACCTTTGCGCAGAGGGGAATAGCGCATATTAAATTGGCAGTTAATTTAGTTTAGTTTTATCTTTGCCCTAAAGTTTATTTGTAATTAAATCGTAAGTTTCTGTTAATTTTGCTAAAGTTAAGTTGAAAAAAAGTTGTAATTATTTAAAGAAAAACCTCTCTCTTGTCATAGTGTTTCCAATAGCCGGTTTCTTGGTGTTTGTCCATATGGAAGCCAAAGGGAACCGTGTGCGGAGTGTTCAGCCTTGGCAAAGTCTAGTTGATATAACATAATAGAACTCTCCACTTAAAGAGCAGGTTAATAAAAAAGTTTGAGGGTTACACACCTTATGTGGTCCTGATATTTCTTTCCATAGATATTTATATAGGATCTTGTTTCGACGTCATTTATCTTCAAAGAATTAGTTTAATCTAATGATATTTCTTATAATTTCTCTTTTTATGTCACAAATCTCGTAGTCTTTCTTAAAAGTTCTCTTTCTGCGCTTGGATCTAACAACAACATTTACATTTCAATGCTTATAATAATAGAAGTATCTCCTATTCTAAATCACACTTCTTTAGTAGTAATGTGTTTAGTCTAGAGTCCCCATCTGGTGAATAATATTCAGTTGTCTATGAAGCCATGGAGTCATAAAAAAATAGATCATATATCCGTGATCAAGTATAACATATGTGAAAAACTTCAAGCTTTTACTTCGCTGTAAAGTTTAGTAGATCTTTTAAATTTCATTAGAAAAAGCTATAGATAGGAAATATTTTAGTATAAGTATCTTATTATTGAGATATATTACTGAACAGTTTAAGTATCGTCTGCTTACTTTATTATCTATTTGGTGGCCAAGATTATTTTGCGTATCTGGTCCGGTTTTAACTGTTAAAGTTTAGTATTTCTTTTCAATTATATTAAATAAAGCTATAAGAAGGAAATATTTTAGTATTAGTATCTTATTATTGGGATATATTACTGAACAGTTTAAGCAACCGGCTGCTTACTTTATTATCTGTTTGGTGGCCAAGTTTATTTTGCGTATCAGGTCCGGTTTTAATTATGAAACTTCAGTATTTCTTTTCAATTTCATTAGATAAAGCTATAAGAAGGAAATATTTTAGTATAAGTATCTTATTATTGAGATATATTACTGAACAGTTTAAGTATCGACTGCTTACTTTATTATCTATTTGGTGGCCAATATTATTTTGCGTATCAGGTCCGGTTTTAACTGTTAAAGTTTAGTATTTCTTTTCAACTACATTAAATAAAGCTATAAGAAGGAAATATTTTAGTATTAGTATCTTATTATTGGGATATATTACTGAACAGTTTAAGCAACCGGCTGCTTACTTTATTATCTGTTTGGTGGCCAAGATTATTTTGCGTATCTGGTCCGGTTTTAACTGTTAAAGTTTAGTATTTCTTTTCAATTGCATTAAATAAAGCTATAAGAAGGAAATATTTTAGTATTAGTATCTTATTATTGGGATATATTACTGAACAGTTTAAGCAACCCACTGCTTACTTTATTATTTGTTTGGTGGCCAAGATTATTTTGCGTATCAGGTCCGGCTTTAACTAATAATTCCGTTAGATAAAGCTATAAAAGGAAAATATTTTATTCTAAATGTAATTTGAGATATATTACGTAACAGTTTAAGCATCGACTACTGACTTTATTATTTCTAAGGTCAATTTTGTTAGATATATCTACAAAAGGAAAATATTTTAGTGTAAATGTAATTTGAGATATATTACGCAACAGTTTAAGCAATCGATTATTAACTTTATTATTTGTAAGGTCAATTTTGTTGGATAAATCTACAAAAGGAAAATATTTTAGTGTACCTAAATGTAATTTGAGATATATTACGTAATAGTTTAAGCAACCGACTACTAACTTTATTATTTATAAGATCAATTTCGTTAGATAAATCTATAAAAATAAAATATTTTAGTGTAAATATAATTTGAGACATATATAATTTGAGATTACATTGCGAGGTAAGTCTCAAAATTCCGATTTTAGTTATAAAAGTGTACGATTTTTAAACTAACTTAAATCTGTGAAGATACATAAATACAGTTGTTTCATATACTCGTTTGTCAGCTATTCATATGTATACCTGGATTTCTTCATCAATCAATATCCTGATAAGCTTTAAGTAAAATATATTTGTCCCCATATTATAAGCAAAATTGATTCTCCGGAGGAAGAATACATTCTATCAAGTTATTTAAAATTGTTCATCTATTGAAATTATATTTATCGCACATTCCTATGGCCTTTAGTTTAGTATGGATTTATGTGTTGAAGAAAATTCCCTCAATGAAAGAAAATTTAATAAACTGGAACACAGTGTTACATCTTCCATCAGATGGCGGATAAAATAGCATCATGGCCGCCAACAATTGAAAGATTGTTCTCATTTTTTGAAATATGAAACATTTGATTTTCAACGTGGTTTAATTTAATTTTGTCTTCTTATTTTTTGCATTGTATACAAATGTTTTTAATTTATTATACTTTAGCAGATCTTTTACAGTTTACACCTACAACAAATAAGTTTTCCTCATTCATCTGTTGTCGTTGAGTTAAATAATTATTATCATTTTTGTGTTATACCGCATCTTGAGTATGTTAAAAAATATCTATATCATGTGAAGAGTTGTTTTCTACTCACGGTGACAATATTTTTTTTTGGTTTCCAAAATCAGCAGTAATCGGAGAAAAAAAAACATGTAAAATGTATTACTTTAAACGCATATGTTTTCCAAAAATCGGTCTTACGTACAAAAAAAATGGAGCCGCGCTGGCTGGCTCAAGTCAATAACTGAGAAAAGGATAGATAGAGGAGATAAACATATCACTAAACATGTGCTGACGAAGACGGGTGACATTTAGTCAGCGTCGCGTCTCTCGACGGGTGTAGAGAGCCGATGAAAAGTCGGCAACCGACCTTGTCCGATAAAGGTCGGCAGCTGTCGGCCTACAAAAATCGTTCGTCTGCTATGGGCAAGATTTTAATGTCTTCGGGAAAGAGTAGTTTGTTATAATAATAACAGTAACCCAATATTTTATTTCACACTTTCGACTGTGATAAGTTATGTAAATTACAGATACATACTACAGCAAGTGAAATTTTGGTACACGCTGTAAGTAAGAGAAACACATAAAAATTGATTTCTTGTGAAACGAACTGGCTGAACAAGAACACTCCAGATATGTTTTTTTGTAATCAATGATTTTTTCATTAATCAAATATCGAATCGAACGAGACTTTTTATTTCTATGTTCAGAATTTTTATCACATAAATATAAAAATGGAAGGGGTGCGGATATTTTTTTTCGTTAATTTCTATGTGTTTTATTTTTTTAAATTGAAGCTCAGGGTTTTTTTTAATTTGATTTATTTCTATCTGTGATTTAGTAATACTAATATTTTTATTTCAATACAAATTTCTGAAATATGTAAATAAGTGTAAAAAAACGCTATGAATTATAAGCAATTATACGTAGCTTGCCTCATATTTGTACCTCTATATACACTAAATCACATATTCATGAATGTTTAAATATATTTAATTTGCGGTATTCTAGCGAAGTCCGCATTTTAATACATGATCTGGAGTCAGGACGAAAAAAACGAACGCTACCACTGCGTGAAATTTTAAATTAAACGCAAAACATTTATTCCCATCTCACGGCTATGAAATTACAAGCCACTTCATGTCACAAAACTTTCTATAAGGAATTAAATACTATTACGTCATTTGCAGCTGACTTGTAGCGCGAAGGAAAGCTAGCGTTATTCAGCTTGCGACCATCTTCAGAATGAAACAGTCCTGCGTACCTATTGATGATTGTTACGATCTCATTTTATACCACATACACACATGCAGAATTACAGTGTATATATAATAACGATCTTGTCATTAATTGGTCATTTGTAATTCAGAGTAAACAAACTAAAAACAGGAAAATGAACTTTTCATTTTATAAATACACCTATTACATTTTGACAGTGAATTTATTTCAGCAAATTAGTTATTGTTTTGCTGATTTTGTTTATTAGTTTATTATTATGAATGTGCATTTTTGTTGTGGCAGAATGTTAATTGTTTTATAGTTTTCCAGGTAAGGTTATATATCCTATATTTTGCCGAAGCTACTACAAGTTCCTAATAAGTGTATTATACACCATTTTCATGTGTATAATACACTTATATGTGTATTATACACATGAAAATGGTGTATAATACACTTATAATACACTTATATATAATACACTTATATGTGTATACAACACTTTATTCAAAATACAACTACGGCTAGCCGGGAGTTGTATTTTGAATAAAGTGTTGTACTCGTTTTGATGATAATTTCACGTTTTTTCTTTCTGTAAATGAAAGATTGTATACAAAACAATAAAGTATGCACGTTATTTTTTTATTATTTAATAAAAAGAATTCCGCTCGCGATGATCTTAATAAAAAACTGGATTTGTAAGTACCTCTTCTAAACAAAAAAACCGTCGAACCTCACATTTATAATATTTCTTTGTATAATCATTATTGGATATTTAAATTTTTGAATCTGTTATTTTTTTTATATAAATTCATGTTTGAATGAAAAAAAGATTTCAAATAATTTTACTATAAAATAATGGCGATCGAAAATTATTTTTTTTAAATATGTCGTTATGTATATTAATGTATACATATTCTTTCATTTAATAACCAACAAATGGAGAAATTTTCATTGGCATTAAAGTCTATATTTCCGATTTACGTAATTTGACAAATTTTGATAAAGAGCATTATAAAAGAGTGTTTGGAAAAATAGTTTTTTTAGTGAACATTTTTATAGTAATCCTCATTGTGTTTTTTTGTTCATAATTTAACAGCATTTGCATTAATATATGTGGTTATTTTCGAACTATGGTCATCGAAAATGACGAATTAATAAGAAAATGAAGCAAGTAGCATATTAGTGGCAAGATTTAGATTGATAGGAACTTTGATAGGAAGACTTGGTAACAATAAGCTATAAATACATCGCATAATATATGCATTTACATGTATTTATTTTCTTTACGTGAGCCTCCTTTATTAGCATGTCTTGCCTAAAGAGGGCTGCACGCCACTGCCCACAATCAGTGCTCGCTCCAAAACAGCAGCGGAATTGTTCAGATAACTAACACTCCGAAACCTAACTTATCATCTCACATGTGCAAACGATATACGATCATAAGATGTTCAAAATAGCCCCGTTCAAATAAACGAAAAACAATATTAAATCCATTTAAAACCGATGCACAAAACTAAAACCATCTCTTTCCAAGACGTACGAAACCTATTAGAAGGTCAATCATGCGTCTCTTTCCGGCACCCGCCAAGTTGGGCGTGGCCGGCGCAGACTCCACCCAAGACGTTCCTGATTCGATACCGAGCGATCGTGATTGGTTTTTTTCTTGTTTGACTTTTGTGTTTGTGTCGGGCGTTGTGTTGTTTTTTTGTCTACAGCGAGTCTGTGTTGGATCATCTTCTTTGGACCGCGCCAGCGATGGCAAGAACAGGAGCGCTTCGGGTTAAATTATTGGTTGGTTTTTGTTATTGTGTTTTTTTGTACTTTTTTTTAGTAGTGGTAATTATGATTATGATTATTATGTGTATCGAACTTAATTGGTTGTTAATAACGTTTTTTTCGTTATTGTTATGGCATGGTGGTTGTATTAAAATTAATTTTTATCTCCCTACTGATTCTTTTCGGATTTGCGATTTTTTATTACAATTTTATCACGTTGTTTTAAAAATACGAACTAGTGAAAAATAAGATGCTCATGCCAGAGTACCAAGACAAAGTTTAGAATCTAATTAGGATTTACCTACTTACATAATCAAAAATTGTCAACTCCAAATCAAATCCGATTGGTAAATGTTCCATATCTGCATTGCTTTTAGGTGAATCGATTAGAAAATATTTTTAATTTAACCAATTTTTTAATATTTTTCAAATGTGAAATTCACCTGACCTCGTTTAACTTATTGGATATATATATTGTTTGCTGCAACTATAAAAACCTGGCAAGCACGAGCATGACTCGCACTACGAGGTTTCTGTACGCATTTAGGCACTTACAAACATTTAATGGTACCTATCTACATTGTTATTCTATTAAACTAATTACAAATACAAATTTTTCACAACGTAAGTATATGGCCTACTATATCTTTCACAGGCGGAGAGAGAAACTTATTATAAAAATGTACAACTCCATATAGAATTACAAATAATTAATTTTTGAATTTTTCACTTTACTTTTATCAAAAGACCTCCCATTTTGCTATCTTTGAAGTCAGCATAATGGGAGGTTAAACACTTTTCTAGTATTACCAGACCTCCCATTATGCTGATTTTCAAGTGAGCATAATGGGGGGTCAAATAATTATTTGTAATTCAAAAATCAATTACAAATAATTATTGAATTTTTCACTTTACTTGTATTATAAGACCTCCCATTATGCCGATTTTCGAGAATATAGGTTGATTGGTCGGTATGCAAGACTATAACATAAATACAAAACAAAATACGCTCCAAAGGCTATATTTTTTTGTTACATGAAGTAAGAAGCGTGAATTTTTTACTTGATATCTATAGCCGTTCCTGAGAAAATTAGTTTTGAGAGACAGACGGATGGACGGACAATCAATTGATTCTATAAGGGTTCCGTTTTTTTATTTTGAGAGACAGAACCCCAAAAATTGAAAATATTTCATATTTTGGGTTTTAAATGAAAAGTTTTATTGAACCATTGAGGGTAAATTTTCAATATATAGTGAAATCATATATAGTGTATTTTCCGTGAAACACGCAGCACAAATGAAACTTCTAAATTAGTTTCATTTTTCGCATACACACACACACACATACATATGTATATAAATAATTTTTACTTTGGGATTAGATATTCCCTTTATTTGTACGATAAGACGTCACATTACACCAACTTTCAAGATTGTAAGTCGACCTGAAGTACCTTATAGTTTTTGATAAAAATTATATGTTGTAAAAGGCCATATCTTTTTATTGCAAAAAACTTGAATTTACATCAATGTATGGATATAGGTTTCAGTATACGTTATTAATTTTGAACTTAATTTTTCAAGCCATTTCTGGTAAATTGGGCTTTGACAGGCAAATGAGTGGATGGAAGTATGAACAACCATGTGATGCCATAAGGTATGTGCTTTATTTATTTTCAGGGACGGAAATCTAGAAATATCTTCTTCTTCTTGGAATGTCAAAAAAGCATTTTCTAATTTATCAGTCATTTTTTGAGTTATTTATCTATATAATTTTTGTAACAAATAAAACCTCGCAGCTGTTCCGTGGAAAAGTTTTTTCTCTTCTCCTCAGTATTTACTGTTGATTTTATTAAGACTTTTACGTTAATCATAAACCTGCTGCTATTTTATAATTTTCCATTAATTTTGTGGGTTATTTATTTATCTATATCACTTTTGTAATAAATAATACCTCGCAGTTGGTGTGCTCCATGGAGAAGGTGCGGTAAGTTCCACGGAAGGTTGTTGTGCTCAATGGAATTCTTTTTCCGATCCTCAGTATTTACTGACGATTTTGTTTAGCTAAATTATCTAGCAATTATCATCTCTAAGCTATTGATATGCCAATTTATGCACTTTATTCTATAATAAAATCATCTACACTTTGAATTGGCAACAATCTATTCTTAATTAGGTTATCGGTAAATGGACACTGAAATAGGTCTTTTGGTTAATCCAAGAGCTATCAAAACAAGCTATCAATGCTGGTAGTCAAAGGTTCCTCTCAAAAATAATCTTGACTAATTTACCTCAATTAGGGCTGAATATATCGAAATCCTACATATGTCAACTGTTAAAGACTGAGAGGACACGGATCTACTGATTTATCGAAATTTTAGCTAGCAGCAAAGAGTAAAGTATGTTAGCAGACCTGTTTTTTTTCAGGATACGCTGTTTAAAGTGTTTTCAAAATTTTTTTCCCACTAAAATGAAAACCCACTTTTGTTAAACACCTCTGTTACTACTAACTGATTGTGATTTTAATGTAGAATATTTTCACAAGTTAGAAAGCTATTAAGATTCATGCCATCCGGTACATCTTTTGCCTCAATGTAAATATGTTAATTTTTCAGAACATAGATCACGTCTTAAATGGTTCAAGATCTACGCTCGGCGCCAACGTCATATATACGCTTTTTACATTAAAATATCTTCAGAGTTCAAATTATCTAATTGGCAGATATAAAGATTTTTCTGCTGACATCTTTGGGTTACGTTCTGAAAACTTTTTTGCTCTACTGATTCCACAAAATATTTTCAACTCTTCTGAATAATCCCTTACACTCCAAGCAACAATATTTTGTAATTAATTAAATACTGACACCACGAAAATATCCTCGATAAAGGTCTCGAAAGAGCGATTGAAAAAGTCCTACTTGTCCTAAGTCCAAGAACTTTTCCATTGTGTTCCTGCCTTTTTTCTTCAATCTTGTCAATATTCGTGGTCTATTGTTTTGTCTTTTCAGACTTTTGGCCCACAAAATATCTGTCAGACTTCTTTTTCTAAGAAGCGCCCTACATCGCTGTGAAAAATTAATGTATTTTGGTTCACGTGAAAAAACGATATGACCCTTGAAAGTGTATATTTTTATTCTACAACAGTTTTACTCACTGATAATCAAATCCTTAGTGGAAGGTCTTATAGCACGAGTAAAGGGAAAAATCCAAAAACCAATTATTTATAATTCTATCTGGAATTGTACGTTTCTGTAATTACTTGCTGTTATTACACATGTGAAAGATATAGTTGGTAATATATTTATGTTGAAGAAAATTAATATTTGTAAATTATATAACTTGAAATACTATATGGCTTTAAATGTATATGTGTCTAAATGTATATGTGTCTAAATGTGTATGTGTCTAAATGTATATGTGTCTAAATGTATATGTGTTTAATGTATATGTGTCTAAATGTATATGTGTCTAAATGGATATGTGTCTAAATGTATATGTGTCTAAATGTGTGGAACCATAGTAGAGAGAGCTCTTCCCGTACTTGACATTTTTATTTCTATACTTGCGGAAGTCAATATTTATCTCCCCTAAGTTAGGAAGGCCAGGTGAAACTCACATTTGCAAAATATTATAAATAAGTGGTTACAACCTTTGGTTATAACCTTCTGTTACTACAATTTATTAAGGTTTCGTTTTTCTTTTATATATACACGTTCTGTTTTATATTGTAATATTTCTTAAAGTTTTCCAAACAATTATTCAAAATTTATTGTTATGGTTGGCTGCAAGAGATTGGTCCTATAACACCAAGTTCGATATGCACTGCATATTAAAGCCTTCAAATAAATAAATGAATCAACGTCCATAGTCAGATGACGGTTGCTTAAAAGTATTTGGAATATTGATTTTTGTCAGGAGTCTATAACAATAATAACAATAATATATTTTCATGAAACAGGATTAAGTATAGCATTTTCCCATTTTCATGATTTCAAGGCATTCAGAAGTTAGAACTTATTCACGATCTGTCCAATAACTTTTGCGTAATATATAGGTGACAATTTGAAAAATGGTGGTTTTGAGCATTATCCGAGGTTCTTTCGTTTAAACATTTCAACTGGCTACTTCTTTGCAAAATTATTTAATGTACAGACAGAGCTGTTCTCTAGTATTTACATAGATCTTTTTGCACATGTGTAAGACATAATTGATAAATTAAATAAAAAAAAATTGGACTTCTGAGAGCTAAGTAGAGGCGGCAAACACTTTTGGCTTAGAACAAAAAAAACCTAATGAATTCGCCTGGTATATTTATGCTAGCGATGGTTAACTTGAATCACTAAAGGCAAAGTGAACTAATTAACTGAATGTGAATCATTAAAAAGACTCGATTCCACATTAATGAATCTGCGACTAAAGAATGAGTAAGCTATGTTAATGGAGACAACACGATTTAGTTGATTCTTAATCAAATCGCTCTTGCGTTATGTTCTTCACGTTTATTGATTGAAAAATTGATTAGTTTTTCTTCGCATTTTACAAGTTTAGTTAAACACTATATATACCTATATATACAAGTTTAGATAAGCAATATATATATATATATATATATATATATATATATATATATATACCTATATATATAATATATCTATACATACCTATATATATGTGTGTGTGTATACACGCATATGCAATAGATACGTATTGATTGGATATTCCCATTTACCTAGTTTTAACATTAGTTTCTAATAAAACATTTGAGTTGGCTTGCGAATTTATGTTGCTCATCAACTCAATATAATTCACGACGATAAAGAAAAAGCGATGCACTAGGGAGATGCTTCACGCTGGATTAGGTTCTTTACACTCTCTCTGCACGATGCTTTATGAAATAGAAAGGGATAAAACGTTCCTGAATGAAAGAGTTATATATATCGACAAGCTTTCACGACAGTCATGTCAGTGTACTGTATCGATTCTTTTGATTTTGACCTGTTACCCACGCCTACGTCTTATATTAATTAGGCGTGGGTAATTAATTATTCATCGATAAAATGTCAGTGATTGACAAAATTACAGACATTTTATCGATAATTAAGTATTACCAACATTTTATCGATAATTAAGACCTATATACTTTATTCTCATAAAAAATGTGGCCATAGACGATATATTTTAATAATTCAAAAGGTCTGCTCGCAACGAAAAGGACACGGTGAACCAGTAAAATATTACAGTAATCGATTATTTTTTTAAAAGACCTTCATTTGTAAATACTACCCTACTTTAGTCGTTTAAAACTTTACAAAATTTACTTAATCGTTTTAAAAGTATTTAAAAAGTAGCTCGGATACATACCAAGAACTCGGAAAGGATTGCAAGAAAACTAATTAAAATAAGGAGGTCACAACTGAATCATTAAATAAAAAAAAAATGTCTGTTTTTACAATTAATTTCATACATTATTTACTGTTTATATTGTTAAAGGAAAATATATTGTTAATACATTTTTTTCATTATGTTTGGTTCGCGAAGCGTTTTCGTGTTTGTAACGTAACGGAATACTCATAAATATTTTATTTACATAGGTAAATATTGATAATCTTCATATCTAATTTATACACGGTGTCCGAGAATAAGTATCGGACAAAGAAAGACGTTATTCGTTGAGTGAAAGATAGTTGATTGTCGTTAAAATAAAATTTAAAAATAACTTTTTTCAGAAAATTAAAAAAAATATATTCATAATTGTTTGTCATCTTTTTCATACACACGATACTTGCCTACGTTATTCAGCGCCGCTAAGGGAAATAACCAGCAAAAACTAACGAAGACATCTCTAGCTACTCGGGTAAGCACCGCGCTCCAACCAAGTGTTAGGTGTGTTAAAAAGAGTTATGTGTAATATTTTTTTTTGCACTCAATTAGAAAAAGGGCGTGTTTCAGTTTCAACGACAGTTTATTTCTTTATAGTCAACGAATAGCGTCTTTCTTTGTACGACACTTATTCCCGGACACCGTGTGTAATACATTGCTTGAGGAGCATCTTTGTGGGCGTGAGACATGGCAACTGACAGACCATAGATCAATGGTAAGAAATTATATAATAATAATAATAAACTGAAACAAAACTAATTTTTTAGGATTCGACATAATTAGTAATGGCTTTTCAATCTAACTATTTTTGCCTTAAGTCATCATTAAGCCATTCAACGATCGGCTTATGTTTTTATACTTCATGAATTTTGATCATAAAGAAACGTTTAGGTTAGAGTTGTATGAAATTAATGTAAATTAGTAAAAATGTACATGGAAATAAGATATTTATGAGTCGTGGTTGTGTGAACTATTTTCTTCAATTTTTCTCTATATATATAGTTACAAATAGGTATATTCACATTATCTTATATATATATATATATATACACATAAAATAATATATGTATTTGAACACAATACGCATTTTTAGTGTTATATTTCAAAACTGAAAAATATGGAGTTAACTCTTATGGAGTTAACTCCACGTCTGATCATCTGTCACTGTCTTTTCTAGTCAAGATATGAATTTCAATATAGTTATACTTAGTGTGACGATCAGAATATAGGAATAAAAAACGTAAGAAAATCTTAATTTACTCCTCGAAAATTACCTGCTCGATTTTATTTTGGGATGTCAAGTGAGTCATTTTTTTTAGTTTCCATCGTATGGTATATCAATTTAAAAAAGGAAAATGGGAAATCTAAAAATATACTAACATTCATTTGTGTATTAAATTTTTTTTAATAAATTAGAAAACAATATACAAAATTGTGGTTTCTTTATCTTTTATCGCAATAGCGAGAGAAACATAAAAAAAATCTGTGAGTACTCGATGAGGCCTTTAATGATTAAAAGTTGGGATTACCAACTCGTACCTATATCCAATTATTTTTTCAATCAGGGAATAATTAATGTTTGAGTTTCTTTCAAAATTGCCCATTTTCGTAAATACACACGCCACATGAACACCATTTATTTCAATAAATATAAATATTGGTACGGTTGGCAGACAGACGCTGATTTTACTCGTAAATTGCGTCGGAAACAGATAAAATTTATTTATGTAATTTTATATGGACAGAAATATAATGATGGCGTGTTTAACATAACGTGCGTATAATTATTAAGACGTGTTTAAATATTCCTTCACTTAATAATTACATGACTTTAATATACCTTGAGATTCGAAACAACTGTCGCAGTGTTAAGATTTTATAAGAAATGAAAAATTGATTTCATATGGAAATCACAAGGTATCCATGTAAATAGATAACTACATATGAATACAAGTCGGACTGTTCTAACTTTGACCTCAATCACTTACTCAAATTACATGAAATTGAAAGGATATCTATGTTTCTTTTATAACGAAGGCAACTACTTAGAAAAATCTTTTATAAACATTGGCGAAATGAATTTGGCAAAAATGTGTAAATACGTTTTTTTTTACAAATTCAATAAGTCAGTGCGTAATATTAATTTTAATATAAATAAATTTTAAGGATGCATTACATTTCAAACTCGTTCTTAGTATATCTCATGCCTAGTTCACTAAGTTTTGCGTGAAAAGCAGCTTAATAGGATGTTTATCGAGAAACAATTCATGTTCGTTCTTAGTAGATGTCCTGTCCGTACTATTTGAACGCGCATACCTAGACCATTTAAATTTTGCATGAAAGGCAGCTTAATAGGATGTTTATCGAGAAACAATTCATGCTCGTTCTTAGTAGATGTCTCCGTGCTATATGAACGCGCATACCTAGTCCACTTAAGTTTTGCGTGAAAAGCAGCTTAATAGGATGTTTATCGAGAAACAATTCATGCTCGTTCTTAGTAGATGTCCTGTCCGTACTATATGAACGCGCATACCTAGACCACTTAAGTTTTGCGTGAAAAGCAGCTTAATAGGATGTTTATCGAGAAACAATTCACGACATATTATTTGGCCTATAAAGTACTATAGATATGGAAAGTTTAAAGGAAACCATTAGTTTTAACAAAAAATAAATTTTCATTGTATTTTTTATGAAATTTTCAGGTAAAAAAAGAAAAAAAATATCTGCAGATTTATAAAAAAACTAATTCGTTATTTTTTAGGTAGAATTTATCCAAATTCGTTTAATGGTTCAAGAATTTCATCTTTGATGGTGGCATAGATACATTTATACATACACAAAGAGGTGTTTATTTAATTTTGATTTTCTTTTATACCGATTTAATTCCCAACTTAATTTTTTGGTCGAATATCACACTGTCCTCTCTCATTATGTCTCTCGAAGAATAAAAAAGTGATTAACTGATCAGATTTGGTCGCAAAACATAATATGCCATGACCAAGTTTCTCGAATTAAGAAACGAACAGAAAAAAAACTAATGAAGGTATCCCCATATCTTAAGCAAGCCTAAAATAAAATTTAACAATGTCATTGCAACGATAATTGGGGAACTTATTCAGAGTTTAGTATGCAAATAACTAAAATTGGAAATAAAAATGTTACTAATTCCAGCACAATGTCATCAAAACTGTATCAAAATGTTACTAATTCCAGCACACTGTCATCCAAACTGTATCAAAATGAATTGTGTCTAAAAGTAAAGATGTCCTGAAGATATAGATAGTTTCATCAAGGAATTGATTGCATGTGATCTCTAACACTATGGTTGTTTGTTGACACCACATTAGTTCCACTTAAAAATTCTCAAACAAATGTCGGTTACATTACATAATACCACAATTCCTTGCTAGAAGTTTTTGATTCCTTTATTAGCCAGTACAAACGTGAACTATTTACTTCTGACAAAGAATGTTGAGTATGACCATTGATAGCACACTATCAAAGTGTGATGGATGTCAAAGTGTCCACGTGAGGTTGTGGGCAATTTCAAATAGATATCTCATCATCATTAACCGAAAGATGTTCGCTGCAGAACTTATGCTATCTCTTTAGATTTTCACAAAGATTGATGTCCCGATTTTGCGCGCCTTCTCACGATTTTTACCAAGTCATCTATCGATCTAGTGGTCATCCAAATCTGCAGCATCCCGTGCGTGGTCGCTATTTTAGACCCTTGCTTTCCCAACGGTTCTCTGTTCTGAGCGCTATATGACCAGCCTATTGCTATTTCAGCAGCCTGCCAATCATACGAGCTATGTTACTAACCTCAATTTTACTACGGGTTTCCTCATTATGAATCATATTTCCTAGAGAGAATTCCGATCGATTTCCATAGCTTGCTGAATCACTTGGCATCTGCTTATGAGGCTAGTAAAATACCACGTTGCAAAGAAATCTAATACCATTTTTGTTTCGCGGTTCTAATATATTTAAACTCACTATAAATGCGCAGTAATTCTTTCGTCCGTAATTAAAACATTATTGTATCTAAAATGCCTTTAAATTCTTGAATATTATCTCGTGAAATTATATACAAAATCTACCTCTTTCCGTGAACGGACCGCGTTAACGCAGTCCAATAATCATTACTCACCTTAAAATCTCGATTTCGCATTTTACGACCATTAACGTTAAGGTGTCATTATATTTAACATTCGTTTAACTGCTCGTTAAATCATTATGCTAATCGCGGGCGGGCGGCTGTTTAGCCGGTTCTCCGTACAGGAAATGGCATCTGTCGTGTCCTTGGGGCTTTAGCGGGAAACTATCCTTGATTATTGTCATTAGTGACACTGAGGTGAAGTAAAAATAAGATGGATTGCTAATCTGGTTAGGAATTTAACTAAATACAAGGTGTGTTTGCAAGTAAAAAGCCCACTTGGAGTGTTGTGTCTATGTTGTTAGACAAACTGTAAAAAATAAACGTTTTTTGACAAAAGCAATTATCGATTAAAATGTATGAAGTAGATTTCTATAAAAACTTCACTATATCGGGAGTTGTTAACAGTATTCTGGCAATGTCCGTGTCGATTTAATGAGATCATTGATTCGGGTGTTTGCTTGATTGTCTTTTTTGTAGTTATAAGGCAAACGTAGTAATTACATTACTTAAAGCTTTGAATTTCGTGTTTTTAATGTTAGTCATTACAAATAAATAATGTACTGGAAAGTGATCGTTTTTCATGCACTTTCTTAGCGTGAAGTGGATTAATATATCACTTTATCATCTGGAGTTCACATAAATCGATTAAAAATCTCGAGAGTAATTGCATACTTCTTCTTCTTCTTCCATAACTTGACTGCCAAGGATGGGCCCCTGTCTTCCGCAGAATCAACTCCCAAGCTTTCCTGTTCTTGGCCAGAGACATCCAGATCGTTACACTTAGGATAAAAGTCTTTTTGCAGGCAGTCGAGCCACTTAAGTTTAGGTCTTCCTCAAGTGCTCTGCCCAATAGGTACATACTAAGTCCCTCTTTTATCAGTGCGCTGGTCTTTGAAAGTAATCACTTTTCATCTCTGTCCCCAGTTAATTTTTTGCGTGCTTATAATATTTTTTATAATTTTTCAAGAACAGATATTGCTCTTGTGAAAGTAATAATTTTATAGATAAAAGAAAAAATAATTTTACGTCTTAAAAAAATTTAATAATGTCAAGGCAATTGGAGAAAATCGCTTATCTCGTGCTTTCATGACAAATTAACTATAGGTATATATACTCTAATAACATATTTGTATTTTTGAAAACTTGGTTTTTTTCTATCCCATATCCCATAATCTCATGCACGAAACACCAACTTCGCAAACTGTCATTTAATTTCAGGATGGTAACAGTATATGCTTTTGTCACCTGTGACCATGCCAATTACAGCATTTGATTGACCTCCGTAGAATAATTGTAAAATTTCATGCACCAATCAAAAGGAACGGTGTTTATGAGCTTTGGTCAAACTATGGGGAATCCGTCAGTCACAATGCTGCCTGATGCGTAAATGTTCAAGTAGAATTTTCTGTATTTGACTCACACTAATGTATCAAGTTGCCTGAATCTATTGATAGGTCTTGTCGATCTTTATCATAGAATATGAATGAGTGGTACAGCATTCATATTATCTTCAGTTGTCGCTGTTGATGCACATCTCTCATGCATATGCATCACTGATGTTGATATAACCAAGCTTGTACACATTAAACCAGTTGTAAACAGTAGTGTGGGATGAAATGCCAATGGAAGTCGATCATAACTTTGTTGTTGATTGAGACCATCAAGAAAGTCATAACTTTCAAATTGCTGTCAATTTATTAAAACAAATGGTAAATTCGAACAAAGTGCCATGATTGTTTATAAAGAGAACAATTTTCAAAATTTGATATAATTCTTTATTATTCGTATTACAAGTGGCCAGATTTATGTAATAAGTTCTAAAATTGAATTTCTAAAGAATCATTCAAACATTTTAAATAATATTCAAATGCAGCTACTTCCAAAATGACGTAATAAGATTATTGAAATTTGTTCCCATTGTTTGTGTTAAATATAAATGATTTTATGTATTTAGCAATATATCGTTATAAATGATTTTATGTATTTAGCAATTTATGTATTTAGCAATATATTTAGTAATATATAATAAGATTATTGAAATTTGTTCACATTGTTTGTGTTAAATATAAATAATTTTATGTATTTAGCAATATATCGTTAAATTCGAACGAAGTGCCATGATTGTTTATAAAGAGAACAATTTTCAAAATTTGATATAATTCTTTATTATTCGTATTACAAGTGGCCAGATTTATGTAATAAGTTCTAAAATTGAATTTCTAAAGAATCATTCAAACATTTTAAATAATATTCAAATGCAACTACTTCCAAAATGACATAATAAGATTATTGAAATTTGTTCCCATTGTTTGTGTTAAATATAAATGATTTCATGTATTTAGCAATATATCGTTACTGAAATGTGTAAGTTTTATTTAATAACATATATTTATTTATATGCTTTAATGTATCTAATTAATACGTATGGCGAACTTATTGGTACGAGAGCAATCTCTTACAGCCAACCATAACACCAGTCCGTTTGACGAACGGCTGGGAATCGAACCCGGGTCCCCGTGGTGCGCCGCATCGTCAAAGGCCCTATGCCTTGTGACTAACCCAACACATCACGGCGACGAATTTAGTCCTACCTTTTAATTTAATTAACAAACAATCCATCCAAAAAATCCCATCAGTTCCGTCCTTCACTCGCGAATACATTGCATCGAACGTCATTAAAATGCGCACTTCTACTTGTAAAGACTTCCAAAAACTTTTTCACTTAAACTGCTAACTCGAATTATAAAGGATAGAAGTGCAGAATTTAAAAAAAAATCCTTAAAATGACTTTAGTAATAATTTTAATTAAGACTAATAAATTAATTTAAACATCGCCACTTTTCTCGCACGCACTTATTTAACTTAAAAACAATTATCGTGGCTTATCTATAATTTATTATATATATATATATATATATATATATATATATATATATATATATATATATATATACACATATATATAACTTAATATAAATTATAGAAATAAATTCCATCGCAATTGTTTCTTTAGGCCTATGCAAAATTTATAATACCCCATACACACAATTCCTTTCCAAAAAGCAATTCTCCCATACAATTTCCCCATCCATAGTACCTTTTTAAAATTTACAATTCCTTCATGCACGTTATCTGTAATAGTTTTGTCAGCGTTCAAATCGACAGCATCTAGACCAGTGCATTTCTGAAAGAATGCCCTTGTAGGATTACTTTTGAAGAAGCACTAAGATGAACTAATTTGTATATTAGGTGGTAGATATGCCCTAAACGAAGCTTTTGAATAAAGTTGCGTTGAAATCTATATCATGGAAAATATCAAGATTTTAAATTTGCAGATCAGACATTATCTTGTTCTCATAATGATTACCAAGTTGTCTTCTACTTTTGTAATAAAAAGAAAGAAGTCACATAAAAAAATCACTCGGGGCATTAGTTTAAGTCGCTATAATAGCGCACTATTCCAAAAGGTTCTAACTAGCTTCAGTTTTATGCACTCTCATTTTTGATGAATTCTTCAGACTTTGAAAAAGATTTCTTCTTCCAGGCACTCGATCCACCTCAATAAATCCAAAATCTATTTTTACCAGAGAAAAAAATTATGTCTTAAAAAATTTAATAATGTTAGCGTAATTGGAAAAAAACTTGGGGCACCAATTTTTAATATGCTGTACAAGGATGCAATTAATTTGATAGGGTGATAAGAGTGTATACTTTTAGTCTCGATTTCATCTCTGTTCTTGCATGATAGAGTTAAGTTAAAAAAATTCTCTGAAAAGCCAAAATATGAATAAAAATTTTTTAAAATTTATTTTTGGAAATGTACTAAATGTTAATCTATTTTAAATTATTTTTCGATGAAAATTTCATAAATATAAAGACGGGTATTTGGGTAATCATCAGTCAAAGTGGGTCTTCTTCTTCTTCAATAGCTTGACAGCTCAGGATGGGCTGTTAAGCCAATGAAGAGTTGATTCTGCCTTCCGCAGAATCAACTCCCAAGTTCTCTTGTTCTTGACCAGAGACATCCAGTCCGTCACGATTAGAATTTTAAAGTCTTTTTCCAGGCACTCGAGCCACCTATGTTTAGGTCTTCCTCTTTTTTGGGAGCCCAATGGTCTGGCTGAGAAGATCTTTTTTGTTGCCCGACTGTCGTCCATTCTGCACAAGTACCCTGCCCATTTTATTTTCTAAATTAAGATGTATTTGACTATATCCGGATCTTTAAATAATTTGTAAATTTCAGAGTTAGTTCTTCTCCAGTCAAAGAGGGTAATAAACAATAAAGATAGGTAATCCTAAACCAAAATTTGAATCGGTGAAAGTAAGTACTATCCGTGAGCAAATTTTGTAGTAATAAAGTAGTAGAAAATAATTTTTTTAAATTTATTTATCATATATTATCCACCGGTTATGAAATTAATTTTTAAATAACTACGAAAGTAATATAAAAAAGACGCCACCATGTATTAATATTTTTTTCTTTATTTTAAGCTAAGGAATTTATACTTTCAACATAGATCGTCTTTAACCAGTAAATTTTATAATCAAGTATATAGTTAGATACAGGGATATTAAGTGATTTATTCTACATATATAAACTGATTTACATACATTTATAAAAAGGTATAGATCAAATAATTTTGATGCCAATTAAGATCAACCTTACGACTTTTCTTCACAACTAATGAAAATATTAAACCATCACAGTATATTAAATTAGTTTAAACGGCTATTGTTTTTTATACATACTTTTTCATATATTATTCCGGTTTTCCTACGATAGATAATGTAATCTTCCATTAACATACAATACGTTTTAAAAGCCTTTATGTAACTATAAATAAAATCAATAAAATATACAACGCTTCAAGTCTCACAATAATTATGTTTTCGCTGGCAAATAATAATACACGTAAAATTTAACCGGTCGGCCATAAAGTCGATACGAAAGAAGCGAATAAAGCGATAAACGCCATCCACTTTGCAGCACTAAGTAATGGATGCCTAATCAAAGTGTCACATCGTTTGCTAAACAAATCAATCGTCGATTAAATCAATTTCGATCGATATCGGCAAGAAGCGGATGTGAAGCCGAACGGGCCTGCTTGTTCTTCGTCGTGTACGTGTTTCGACAAACTGGCGTTATGCAATTTTTATTTTACACGCTTCGTTAGAGTTTGAAATTGGTGTAGGTGGGTCTGTACACGTATTTTAGGTTTTACTTTCGAGCTTAAAAAATCGATAATCGAAAGAACTTTGAAAAAATCACAGTAGAAAACTGGACTGCATTATTACTGCAATCTTTTAATTTCTTTTTTTTCAAAGAAAATGATTTTAAAACCACAAATTTTAAATATTTTTAAAACATAATTTTTAATAATTGATTTTTTCTTTTTTCTCCAAGAGTACAGAATCAAAAATACAGTACAGATAGCGTTAGTATCTTAAGAATCATTTTTTATTTTTTGTAAGGGATACAGCGTAAAATTCAACTAAATCTTGTCAAACTTAAGTATTCAAGAATCAAAAGGAAATAAACTTATTTTATAATAAATTAAACTATACATTTGAGCTTAAGCTGGGATGAAAAAAGCTTCGAGGAGGAAGTCGATAAAGGATTTTATCTTGGTTTGATAATGTTTGGAAACCTGCGTTAAATCTGCTTGTCACATCCTGCTATGCTTGAAGACAAAAGTCTTCAAACCAGTAAGTCTTACAAATAATAACTTACGGATCCCATATCTATAAGTTTAACACGTAACTTACGAATTCTAAATCTAGACCGTAACGAAAAAAACTGATCCACAAGCTCACAGTTACTCAGCGATCTATGCTCGGGGTGTCTCTGTAGGTTCGTAGCGGAAGTCTAGCAAAGAACTAAAGTCACTGACATAGTTCTAAGAAAAAGCTGATGGCAATGAGACGGTCATATTAGTCGTAGAACGGATAACAGATGGAGTAGACGAGTTTTAGGGTGTAAACCACGCTTAGGCAAACGTAGTGTGGGATATTCTCCAGTTAGATGCAGAGACGATCTGTACAAGGCTGATAATAATTAGACTGGGCGCATTAAGAGAGACGTATGTCCAGCAGTGTGCTGATACGTGCTGTATATGATTGATGGAACTACATAATCTACATAAATATGTATAATTTTTGCGTTATAATTATTAGTTTTGGAGGCATAAAGACTCAGTGTTATAAAATATTTGATGCCGAAAAAAACTTATTTAGTTCCACTACAAAAAATTCGTGAAAACTCATGCATGGAAGGGAAATTTCTTTTTCGATTATGAAACTAACCAATTTCTGTATGTAATATTCCGTGTCCCAGTTCGTTGAATCAGTATTATCTACAATCTTGTTTATATTTGTTTCACTATTTTATTTAGTTTCCTTTTTTTCAAATATTCTCAATTTTTTTTATGCAGCACTCTGACACTACGGGCTAACCCCACTCTTATCTTTTTAATTTCATCACACATTTTGTGACGTTATCAGAGATGCTTCCTATCTGACCGTACATAGCATAGTTTCATAAAATTCAATATATGTCATTATCTTTAAGGATTTATGCTATTTTAACTCTATAATTATTAAGCGGTGAAGTGTGAATGAAAACTGATGGATAAACTGATTTTACAAGGTCAGTACTTGGAATTATTCTTATTTTCGTGGCATGTTTGAAACAACATTCCTTTATTCTATATGAGAATATTATTTCTTAATTTTTAGAATAAACAATGTTGTTAACCTGTGTTTTTTCACACTTCGAGAATATGTGCTTGGCGAATCTATATTTTTATTACCATCAAATTAATACTCTCACCTGATGGTGACATTTTAAAAATAAAGATTATTTGAAATAAATAAGTAATAATTAACTCTATTTTTGGAATTTGATTTACTCATTTATTTTTGGATTTAAAAAAAATACAATGATAAAGTTTTTGTGCTTGCACTTTAAATTTTAATATTAATTTCAGTAACATTCTCTTTCTGTAATGCTATCTGCATTACAGAAGTAAATGATGAGTTATAACGCGCTAATGAAATGTTTATATTTACTAATATATCTACAGCTACGTGCAAGGATAACATGTAAAATCGAAGGACATTCTACAAATTATGATTTTCATTGTGTTTCATACAGTGTTTCCGTATCGTCACCCTTTTAAGAACTGATCATGACCATTGCTGATTGAATTTAGTGTTGAGACAGAAACGTTGATGTGATAATTATCTTAAAATTTTATCCTTCTTCCATCACTATTTTTAATATTTTAGTTTAGTTCCATTTTTCTGTTACGAACACATAAACAATCATAACATAATTAACGAAATGTTGGTTACAAAAACATTAACAGATTTCATCACAGGACGTTGTTTTCTAGCAATTGACTCGTTTCGTGTATAAAAACCTGTTTTTTCGTTTTTTAAGTATATTGAGATTTTATCACAAAATTATTATTTACTTATCATCGCACTGGTATTTAGCATAAAAACCACCGTTAATAAAATTAATTTTATAGAAAATATTTTAAAAAAAGTCCAAAACACCAGAAGATTATGGCATATTGATGGACAGAACGAAACTATAAATTTTCTTTCACAAACCGAAGAAACGATTATCTAATAAAAAATTAATAATCGAATTAAACACTAAATGATTTGAGAAACAAACGAACAACTTAATCGATACATTAATCGAAAAGTCTAATCGATATCGGCACGAGCCGGATGTGGTGTAAAGGCGAGCCTAGCGTGACGTCAGCATGCGTCGATAGCGACGAAATGTGTCGATGTCGACATTACGATTGGAGCCTAATTAATATGTAGCCTGGGGCGATCGGGCCGCATTAATAATTGCGACTTAAATTTATTAAATATGTGTCAAAAAATTTGATGAAAATGCAACGTCGGATATAAAAATATTTGAGGAAAATACGACGTCGATTGAGTTTGTTTAACCATATTGATAGTATAGATAGTAAAATAATGACTGATAAATACTGCTAAGTACCAGTAAAACTTGTATTACGAGTGACCCGTACACGCTTAGGCATATAATTGTATAAATAATTATAATATTTAAGGCTACTTGGTATTTCTGTTAAACTACTTACAAATATTAGTAGTATTTTTCATTACATTTTTATTAAAATATCTTCAATTTCTTAGTAACTAAAGTAGAATTAAAGTAGAACTTAGTAACTAAAGTAGAATTATCGCCATAATTTTTCGGGAAACTTAGTCACTCTATTTTTTACATAATTTTGATTTTAGGCAGTTTGGAAGACGGAGAGTGGAGGGTGTTATATATTTTTGGTGGACAATTTCAACAACATCTCTAGAAATTATCTTACGTAATTTTTTTGTAAGTTAAATAATTATGGAATTCTTTTAAGTCATTATTTTAATTGAAATTGTACAAAACATGATTAAACAAAAATTCGAGTGTTTAATTTGCGCCTTCTAAACTTTTTGTACAAATATGTTTGAGTATTAATTATTGCAATATATTATATCCGTTTTAATATGAGCGAAATTTTGAAGATAGGGAAGGGGTTTTTTTTGAGAAACGGTTTTTAAAAATGTGTCAACGGATAAAAAGAGACAAGCAGAAATAAAAAAAAACATGGAAAACGTCGAGAGACTGGACTAATTAGTTTATCTCATGAACACTAATTAACTAAACAAGTGCATAAGGTGATAGTGATATAAGGCAAAAAAATATTTTAACCTGAAAACAATTTATCTATAGTCACAATTATAATTAAACATATATAATAAAGAAATGTTACATTAGTATATTGCAATTTTTTATCGTGTATTCATATATGTACTGATGTTGATAAAGTTTCAAGAGAACAGGTACACGACAGGTAAATTTTCTTTTAAAATGAAATGACATGTTTAAAAAAACTTTTATAATACATAATTAGCAATGTTTAATTAGGCTTAAGTTTATAGCAATGTGTTTGGCTTCTAAATATGTGCGGTAAACTTATTGCTACAAGCCTAATATCTTTCAGTCAACCAAATATATAACTAGGAAAATTAGGCTTATGTAAGAATCTAAAAGAGTCTTATTAAAACAAACGAATAATTTCTGCAAAAAAAAACTAATACAATGAAAAATATCAGTAAAAGAAATATTTAATGAACAAACATGAATTTTTAAACTAAAAGCTTTAAAAGAAAATATCATTTTGTACAATTTTGTTTCAGGTTTAATTTAATCCATTTTTATGGTAAACCATCTTCATTTTTTATATATTTTTATATATTGTGGAAATTTTTTTTATATATTTTTTTGGAGATTTTTTTTATATTTTGTGGAACATTTATAATTTATGAAATTTCCCCGTGCATTTTATTTTTTTAACCGCGAGATTTTATTTTTTCTATCATATAATCAAAAGTTATTTTCTTGTAATATTTTGATGCAGAATAATTTCGATTCGCTGGTATGAACGTAAAAATCCTTAGAAAGATAAAAACAATTTATTGGTTGTTAAGACATCTTAATTAAAAATATGGGATCAGTAACTGTATATTAAAAATGAAAATGTTTCCTGAATCAAATATAGTTTTACTATTTCGAAATGAAAATTAGCCGTAACAGTGTAAGTGAAAATATAATATGTGATTATGTGGATATATTTATGTTTCGTGTTGTATAAATTACTCTGATATATTAAAATATTCTATAAAAAATTAAAAGTTGTTTTTCCGTTAACTTTCGTCTTGTCAATTTATTTTTAATTTTTTTTACGATTTTTATGTTCTGAAATAAATTTAAGTCATCAAATAATTAAAAAAAAAATTAGTTCCTAGGATACCTCACTCAAAGTGCGGGAGCAACATATGTATTTCAAATAGGAAAATGTAGTGAAAAAATAAATTATATACAATTTTGCTATTTAAAAATGAAAATAAATCGTTATTGTGCAAATGAATGGATATGTGGCTACGTCCTTATGTTTTACGTTAGCTAAAGAGGAATGAATATACATTAAAAACCATTTAAACGATTTGTAAATAATTCAAAATTATACAAAAAATCTAGTGGGATATACGTCTGTCTATCACAAGCTACATGTGATACAGTGAAAATGCATTAGTAGTTTTTTAAATCAATTTCTTTTGTCGTAAACAAAATAATTTATTTTTTAATACAAAATACAAAATGAATATAATAACAAAATACAAAATAAATAAATTTAAAATATTTTTTGCAACATTTCTTTTTAAATATAATATTTTTTTAATATGTCTTATCACATTGTTATTAATATTCACAATGTGAAAACAAACTATCAGAATAATTCATGTTATTTTATTAATAGCAAAATTTTCAATCGTCAGGTAAACAATCAGATGGAAGTTATTCGGTAGATAGCATAATTATGCATTTTTCAATGTTCAGATAGGAGTTAACTGTCGAATAAAATCCCTAACGGAGGAATATAGTTATATGATACTTCGAGGCCCGGACAAATGTTTATTAGCCAGTTAAAATTATGTTTTAGGTTATGTCTGGCAACTCATCGTAGTGTACTTTCTCTGGTGGTTTCTCTTTGATAACTTTGTTTTGTGTATACTTTGCTACTAGTGGGTCAATGATGGATGTTTTTGACACATTTGATGACTTGGCAACCAAAGAAGCATTTGATGACTTGGCAACCAAAATTACTTTCATGGATTGTTAATAAATTAAATTACAATACAGAAAGTGTTTTTTCTCTGCTTGAAACTGCGTCAGTTTTTTTGTTTTCTAGTATACCTATTACGACAACTGGAGACTAATTCCGTCAATGACCGGACTTCGGATTTTTCTAAATTAGAGGAACGCTTGCGTTTCTATTTTCGGATTTTTCACAGCACAATTTATAAATAATAACATGCCATGAGCAATCAGAACAATTGTGTGTGTGCCATTGAAGGTCAGATTTCAAACTAACGCTATGTTCCTGTCACTTTCTAATATGTTGAATTCTATACAAGTCTATCTCGCTTGCACATGTTTAGCGTGAAGTTGGTTAGACTAAACCACAGTTAACTATTCTTTAATCGAAAAATGCAAACCTGGTCACCTGACAGATAAACAGTCCAGTTAAATTACTTGTAGAATATTTATTAACCGTTTTATTTGACGATGGAAAAATCGGTCCGAATCTTGTTATAATTATAGTAATAAATTTTTCATTATTCATAATTAAAATTAAAGAAAGTTAATCAAAATTCAAGTAATCTAAATTCATATTAAAGAAAGTTATTATGTATGATATTTATTTTTTTTAAATTGACAATAAAACACAATACCTGATTAGTATAATCTTTCATTTTCTCTCGTCAATTGTTTCAACGAGGAATTCTCTGTTTTATTCTTTCTTTTTCTTATTAGCATTTCCCTAAAGTCATACCTTTTAGTTGAGTCTTTACGATTCGTGTATTCCCTTTAATAATTAGTTAGGTACTAATATGAATTGAAAATAATTGATAACACAATGTACAAACCGTAAATGGTTTGGTTATTAATAAGTTATTATTATTTAAATAAAATCACAATGCAGATTAATTTTCTTATCAATTTTAAGTTTCTAAATTATTGTAATAAATAGATAATAAAACAATAAATAGGCGATGTTAGTGTGCACACTCGTTTTATTGATATTTAAAAATATGCTGTTTACCATGTTTGACATAATTTTAAGTCTAAAAGTTATAACGAAGAATCCAAAAATAACTTGGAAATTGTTTAATGCGTTAGCTCGAAGCTGCAAAATTTATTTCCTAATAAAAGATGAAACGCTACGGATCATTTCATAGCGTTTGATCTCCGTATAACGCTATATTAACGCCATCTATCGGTTAGTAAAAGTACGAGCAACAATATTTTCGAAGAATTGACATAACCGTTCATGAAACAATTTCAACGTTACCGTTTTGTGTGCAAATACTTTAAATAACGGGGACGATATTTTGCCGATGTTAAGTTAAACTTATAAAAACATTAATATGTAATACGTATTCGTAATTAATGAAAAGGTAAGCCATTATAAATAATAACAAATTATACTCCTGTTTAAATACAGTGAAGAAGGTAGGTATTCCAATAAGTCATATAAAAAGGTTCCCTGCAAAAGCCACTTATTTCATAACATCCAATGCTTTAAATTAAGTGTAATGAAGAGAAATTAAACTACTATAGACGTTTTATTTCCGGCGTATAGTTCAAAGACCACATACTCTTCAATTATTTTTTTTTATTATTTCTTCGTGTTCCTTTTCGACTTGAATCGCGTATCACGGGACACGAAACACTTTGCGAATACGAGGTTTGCAATCAAAATTCAACGCATTCTGGTCTTTTGAAATTTTCTATAATTAAAAAAAAATGTAGTTATTATAATAACTATAAAAGTAATACGCGATCAATTTATTTTCACTCGGGTTTAGTATAAAAATAATAGCTTGTAATAGTTTTTCATGCTTACCTACTCTCATATATTATCTACAAATGGTTTGTTTATTCCTTCTTCTTCGAGTTGATTCATCTAAGCTGTAAGTACAAATTTTGGATAACAAAACCAACTTTCACAACATCGACGAGTACTGGACAAAAGGCTCGTAATCTATCGATAATACCCAAGCCGTGGCACGTCGATACGATTACGCTTTCACCCATCACTTGCTCGACAGAGCGAACTGTCGATAGCCGGTGACAGGTGCGGCATGTTGTGCGCCGCGCACTCGATATTTATGTTAATCGCTTATTAATTAGTTAAGCCACGGCCTGGCGAGCTTGTAATGAAGAAATCATTATGTTATGTGACTTTTTATAATAATACGTACGCTCCTATATTTCAAAATAGATATATTTTTACATAAATTGAAAGGCAACACGTCTTTGCTTTTTTGGTATGGATTTTGTCTATATTTAGGATTCTTAGGATTTTTCGTGTGTATTTTGATAAAAGCTATTATGTTTTAAGCTACATAAACGAGAAATATGAAATATATATTTTTATTGAGGATGTATTACGCACACTTATTGCCAAGCCTTCTTTAGTCAAGCAAAACTTTACAATTAGGTATTTGACTAATTTTTTTTTATTTCGTTAATCATAATTTCAAGGTACAAAGTGATGAAGAGTGAAAAATGTTTTTAATAATCTTAAAAATTGACCGAGTTATAAAAGTTTAAATTTAACCTTAGAGAAGGATGACGATACTGTGTTATGAACTCATAACATTTTTAAGATTGCACATTATATTCTACGAGAGGAAAAGAAACAGGGATATACACAACTCTATCTGTATCTTCAAATTTAGAAACCTACAACTGGCTTATTTTTCAATCAATTTTTGAATTTTTTTCAACACTTCTAATTAGTTTATACTTCACAATATTTTACGAAAAATATCAAAATTTAGAATGAGTCAACTACCGTATTGTAATTTGAAGACTCCTATATTACATCTGGGCAAATTGTACGAAAAAAATGTAAATAATATGAGCATGGACAGAAAAGTGCAGAAATAGAAAGAATATTGATTAGGAATTATATGACGTCAGTAAACAATTATATTACAATTAAATTAAAGTTTAAAAATAAATGTTATTCTAAAGTTTGATATAGTACAGCGTAGCGGTACTCGTAGCAGGTAGTATTAAAATTGTAATCAAAAAAACATCTAAAATTATAATAAATTTATAATAAAAATTAGACTGATACTGTTAACTTCGTTCCCATAAGCGTAAACACGCCCCATAAAAACTGTCCCTATAAACATTATCGATATTAAATGAAATTGTCTTTAATAATCACAATATTTTGTAAGTTTTGTGAATATTAACCTACCTCACTCTCAATAACGACTCATAACCCAATAAGTCTAAGCGAGCAGTCACTTGTAAAAAGCATTTGTTAAATATATATTATGTATATTGAAATATATATTCTCAATAACCATTTCGTAATTTGCTTCACAGAAATGCATTAAACTGCAATATGCATTAACGTCATTTGACGAGTGCTCGCGAAAAATAAACGAGTACGCTGTGTAATTCGTTTTAGGACCCCCTCACCGCCTGTTGTAGTGTTAATGTGAAGTTAATGCGATATTGATGGTAGTGGGGTAGGACGGGTTAACCAGTGGCGCTATGGAATTAGCAATCAATTGGCCATCAATTTAATAATGAACTGTTTGGGTTAAGTAGGTTTTTTTGTTAAGAATGTTTTGGAGCCGTATTCAAAAGAAAATCATTAATTACGGCCATGTGACTTTCATAAAGAATTGACTTAAAAATTGAAAATGTTACAACCTTCGGTCCTTTCAATTTTGACCTTTTTTAAAGGTGATCATGTTTTGTATAAAAGGGCTTGAATATTTTATTATTTTAATATTTCAATCAATGGATTTATACATTCTAATAAACAGTTTATAGAACTTTAATCCAAGTAATGTCGAAAAGTAATTAAAAGTAACATTTTAAAATAAATCGGTCAAGCTCGGATCAAACGTCGCATAATGTACATCTCGTAGCAAAGCATTACCATAATAAGTTGTTCATAATATTGAAACTATGTGTTTATTCAATTTTTAAAATCAATTTTATAATGTGTACACATTCATGTGTAATGAACCTGGTGTATCCTTTAAATCTATTATGTAGGCATTGTAACAACTTTAGAGTAATTAAAAAAATGAAAAAGACATTGAAAAAATGTTGTATGCCTTTTAAGATAAAAGATATATACCGATTACTTAAAAAAATAAAGAAACATTAAAAACTTTAAAAGTTTTATGTATTATTCAAAATGCTTTGACGTCGTTAAAAATTGCTTTAAAAAAATTAAAAAGAATTCTTTAGCTTAAACTTTCGATTTTCCAAAAATTGCCAGATGTTTCTACGTTTTACGGTCTAAAGATATTGTTAGAAATTCAGGGAGAAAAAATATTGAGAAAATTGTAGAAATTCTAAATTTATCCAGATATTGAAATAATTTTTTCTTTAAGATTTGTTGGCTGATTTTTAATAGTTATAGAATTTTGCAAAATGCTGCAAATTTCTAAAAAAAAATAATTTATTATTTACTTATTTATGTACTTTAATGCATAAAACTGATACATATGGTGGAGCAATTGCTACGAGAGCAATCTTTTACAAACAACCAAAATACCAGTCCAGCCCCGCTGGACGAGCGACCGGGAATCCAAGTCTCTGCGGTGCGGCGAGCCGTCATTGACCGTATGCCTTGCAATCAACCCATTACACTATGGCGATGAAATATTTTGGTTTTCCCTTAACTTTTTGTATAATGGTTTTAATGTATATTTTTGCAACCACAAACACTTCAATTTGAATCTCACTTCATACAATGAAAGTGTATTAAAAAATATACGGTAATGTTTTAAAGATTATATACAATTTCCTAGATCTTTCGGATTTGATCTTATTGCAAATTTACAATAATTTCTTAAAATATTATCATTTAATATTTTTGCAGATAAGGGGGAAGAGATAAGCACCTATTTAGAAATATTTTTAAATTGTGTAAATGATTAATAATAAAATTTGGATACCGTAGTTTTCTCTGTAAATATCTTAAATGAGAACAATGGGTTATGTTAATTTTTGAAAAAATATATACAAATAAAAAGGAAGAAAAATGTAAAAAAAACTGTTTGTAAATATTGTTTATTGTCATTACAGAATAATTATTGAAGTTGATAATCTCGACGAATGCCTTTGATAGAGCATAACGGCCACGTGTAAGAGTGAAAAAAAAATTAGGGCATATAACCACAGGTGAACGGATTCATTCTAGCTCTTACTAACATTGGAATTACATGAATGATATCATAAATCCGTAATGGCCTAAAAATTAAATTGAATTAAACAAGTTAATAAAAAATCATTCTAGCGATATTTTGTGCTCTGTAAAATCATCAAAGCGTTGAAATAGTAAACATAACAAAATATAATATAAACATCATTTAGTTTTAATATATGGAAATAGGTATTCCAGTTTAGTTGTCATAATTTGCTTAAAATTCTTGATGGGCATTCATATATCTTCGTATATCGTACTTATGATGAAAGGTTGCAAAACCATCATATGATCTATATATCAAAACCTGATCTATATATTATAAGTATGTAAATATATTATTAAAATGTATTGACGTCGAAACTTTGAGCAAAAGTCCGACTTTAAAATGAAGTTGTAACAAACTGAACTTGTCATGAAGTTTTGAATTGTCAGAAGTGGTTGAAGTAGTTATGAGATTATGAGAAGCTTGTGTTATTATTTTATCACAGGTTTTTATCTTGTTTTTAAAACATGTTTGTAAGATGATATTGTATTCCGTGAGATGTCATAACGTGTTGTTTTTGAATGTAGGATGAACATTTTTTCTTTTAGCCAGGAAAAAATACCACTTAATAATACTTACTCCAGATTTAATTATGGCACGAATTCATAAATCAAAAAAATGTGTATATTTTAATCTTATAGTATACTACTAGATAACGGGTATTTATGTTTGAATAATTGCTTTTTTGTATAGTGTTTCATTACCGAACGATGAAAATATTTGGGATACGTCTAGTTATTGCGACTTAAATATCAGGAATTAAGTTAAAACACTTAGATGCGTCATTAAAAGCTGTATAAAAATATTAGTAATTAAATTATGATTTTACCAATATGCGTAAACATAAAATATAAATGTAATTTAAAAAAAAAAAAATTTAAATCGTATAACTATTCCTAATAAGAGCGCCGACACGCTAAGCAAATAAAACATTAATAAATCGATTGACTGTTTTCAGTACATGCGGGCCCTTACACGGCCAACCATATAATTAGGCTCCAGCCACACCTGTCGAGTTGGCGGTTACGCACAGTAATTACATCGCTATTAGTGTGCGTAGTCCTTAACAATGCGAGGGTAAGAACAGAGGGGTGAGAGCGAATGGGGGGTGTGAAACTATGACCATAAGTGGGCGCGTGATAATGTGACTTTTTGAATTAACGTTGTGGGTGCCCGGGTCCGAAATTTGATTGCGCCTTTTGATGTTATTTATTGGATGTTCACTAAAAATTTGGGCTAGTACATTTCAACAACTTACTCAATAACGTGTATCTTAATGCTAGAACCTAAGCGTTTTGAGACAGAATATACGAAAATACTAAGGATATTATGAAATATTTTGTTTTACTTTTTCAGTGTTCTGAAGGGCGTTTGAACTTATTTGGTTCTGTTCTTTTCTTCGTTTGTCCTTTACTTTTTTTCCTTTCAAATTTATATTTAATATCGATTTTATTTGCTATTTTAGAGAAAACTTTGGCGCTTCAGTGGAGTTACCAATTTTTCATTGTGTTTCAATCCCGTCATGTAGGACATTCAATGAAAACTTTTAAAGTGGAAAATCTAAAGATATATAAACAAACCTATGTTATGCACTTTCTTGCATGATATTTCCACAAAAGCTTTGAAAATCACTGCTATGTTATTTATGTAATAAATTAGCCAAGTACGAGTCTAACTCGCCCATCGAGGTTTCTGTACCTCATTTGAAGTCAAATTATGTTACATAGCCATCACTAGCTACTTCCTGGGGTAGTAAATATTTAATAATATCTAATATAATTAAGTAGAGGGACGTATATAATATTGTGATTACTTCAAAAGTATGACATATGTAATCATTGTTATGAATTTGAAAAACTTTTATTAACCCTTTTTTGCATAATTTTTTGTCAGTAGTTTCGAAATAATGGTGAGAACATATTTTTTGCAAGTTTTTCAGTAAATCTTGGAAGATATACTATCTGAAAATATAAAAAAAATGATAATTATTAGGGTCACAAAATTAATTTTAAATTCCCCATGACCATACTTTTTAAACAATACCCTACACTATATATGGATTTAAAAAAAAATGGAGTGTTTGATATACTATCCCCTTCCAAAGTTTCCGTACAAATATTTTTGAATGTTATATGGGAAAATATTTGAATGGAAAATGTATTGAGATATGTGGGGGTTGATATACTTTCGCACTACGCAAAATTTCAAGTTTTTACTTCAAGCAGTTTCTGAGAAAAACGGTTATGACAGACAGACAAATGGGTGGTTTAAAAGGACTTTGTTTTTTATTTTGACACAAAGGAACCTAAAATAGGTAGAAATATCTGAAAAAACCAGCGATCTACGTTGTATGAAAATTATAAGTAATGGTTGTACTTACAGTATGTATTTTTTTATTTTGATTGTGATACGGGGTATTTGTTGCACAGAGTTTTTGTGGATATTTATTGTATTCGACGCGCTTTTTCTTATACTTGTTGTGATATATGAAAAAGCACTCGGAACTTTCGTATCTGCTCCATATGCTCAATAAATTGCCAGATATATATAATCTACGTTTAAGAAGAATATCGTAATAATAATTTTTTGCTTATGTACTCTCCATATTATTAGAGGGGAACACACTCCAGTTGAGATTGGAAATTGAAGAGCTTTTGGTTCTCTATGTTACACGACGGAAGTGATAATGAAAATAAATCGCAGACCTCTTCACTGATGTATTGTCATGTTATGTCTTTTAAATGTACGGCAAATGCATGTTTAAACTATTATTCGGCTCATTATTCTTAATAATAAAAAGAAAGAAAATGTTAAGTAATATTCAATAAACTGATGTATTTTGAGGTGAAAACGTCTATTCGCTCGTTAAGTATGTGATACTGGGTCGAACTTTCCTGTATTACAAAATACATACCATATTTCAATCGCTAATAACTACGAGACTAATAATGCGTTAACAATGGTTGAGCCCACAACGGATAGAACATGTCTATCCGTATTTCCCGTATAGCATTTGTTTAGCCTATGGTGTCGTCAGTGTAGGCGCATGAGCATGATTGTTGCGTATAGGCGTAATGTAAAGTGATAAATGAGTGTAGTGTGAAAACGTGTTTAGCTAGGATGTTCATTTGGGTGTCATTGTGATGAGCTTGAGGAGAATTACTAGAAGGCAAAGTGAGATAATAAAAATATTTGCCGCAGTATAAGTAAAAACCGGTATAAGATGGAAAATTAAAAAAAAAAATAAAAGATGTCGTCTCATATGAATCGTAAATATGCTCGGAATTATAAAAAAAAACGTAAAACAAAGTATAGCTAGCGGCAAAAGGAATCCAAGAAACCTAAGAAGTCCAAGGCCGAGTAAATGCAGGAGCTACGACTTCATCGAAAAGATAATTTAAAAAAACGATGCAACGCTATTATGTTCCGTGATGGAAAGTTGAATTCTTTTTTAAATTTCAGACTTTGAAGGCCTTCAAAGAAGGAAGTCAAGATTGGATTTTCTCACATTCACAAAAGATAATTTATATCCGAAATGATTCCAATATTGCACGTGGAAATGCAGATGTTTTAAACAGTTTTTAAATTTATTTTGGTATCCACAATAAATTCGAAACTTACGTGTGTAAATAAATTGTTGGGTAAATATTGAATATATTTGGCGTTAATTTTGTAGAACTTCATTATTCACAATTAAATGAAACTACGTTATGTAGTATTATTTCTACTTTCTTTAATTTTTTACCACGACTTAGGTTTCGATCGAAGATCTTTGAATCTTTGCTAATATCCCACCTGAAGATGTTGTAATACAACGAAACCTAGGTCGTGGTAAAGAAATTAAAGAAAGTAGAAATAATACTACATCACGTAGTTTCATTTAATTGTGATTAATGGTTAAATTTAAGTCCCTTATAATTTTATCATGTCATTACAGTCCTTCTTATTTTCAAACCTTGTTTGCTTAAAATGATCCATTTTTAATGTCAATTCCTGCAATTAATTAAAACTAATTCAAAAATAATCTAAAAAATCTTGAATATTGCACTTGGAAATTTCAATTAAAACACTAAAAGTTGGTTTAATCGAATGACTATATTTTATTTAATCATTTTTTTTGGTTTAACTTGGATTTCTAAACCGAGTTTTTATTCGATATATAATTTCGTATATATATACTACGCATTTTGAACTACTTTGTTGATAAACTCATTCTTCATTATTTTAATACGTCGGGTAAGCAGTTTGTTCAGTGTTTGAAAATTGGAAAAACGGAACATTAACGTGATTTATTCTAGAGGATCAAATTCAAATAATTTTTTTACAATAGAAAAAGCATTCACAGAATAAAAATTTAAAAAAATAAAACATTAACATGAGTTAACACTTGACAGATTATTTTTCTCTGACAAACGTCACTATCATCAATACTTTTAATTTTTTTTAACACCGTTTTACGATACATAATTATAAAAGTATACGTGTAATTTTTATTCCAGTTCAGATAAATTATAGTTTTCTGATAGTTTCAATCGAACAGACACCCAAACGCACAAACATTTCTCCCTGTATAATGTCAGTTTTTATTTCTAAGCGTATTATTAGATTTCCAAGTGTTTAGTCTGAAAACACTATAATATATCCATATTCATGAATCTTGACGTTTTGATATATTCATTTAGTTAGAAGATAAACTTGAAAAGTATTAAAAAACTCGGGAAACGCTCGTCAGATGTTAAATTTCTGTCAAAAAACTGACAAACCGTTTACAAATATTAAATTTCATACATCTTTTTATATACCAGGCTAACTGAGATAATTCATCTTTACCGAGTCAAATAGAAATAGGCTGAGCTGTATTTACAAATCTTATTTTTTCCTTATTGCACATAACTATCAGTTTTAGAACGTCGCTTCAACGGATGTGTGATCCTTATAATAAAGAAATGATGTCTCTCGATATTTTTGCAACTTCACAGATTTAGTTTAGGACAGATATGAAGAGTAGACTTCGTACGACACATGCACGATGGGCAAATGAATAACCAGAACTGCCGATTGATTGCTTGTTATTTTCATTATCAAATTATTAAATTTATATATAATAATTTGACACTGAAAATAACAAGCAATCAATAGACAGTTCTGGTATATATATATGTCCAATTATATTATATCTTGTAACCTGAAATTATATGTTTTGCAATCTATCGTACTTTCCGAATTACTTTATTTTAAAATGTAACAATTGTTTTTTTGTGAATTTTTTTCTCCCTCAAAATACGAGTTTTGTATAATTTCATATTTATAGGATAGTTCTAGTAGATTTTATTTATCTTTTTCCATTTAAATAAATTGAAAACACATAGAAATTTAAATATTTAAAGCTACATATTGTTTTTCAATAGACTATTTTTCTTATAGACTATTTTGTTTGTACCTCTCGCAGGCGTGAAAAAATTTAATTAAATAATTCAACTTCATTTTCTTGCAAAATTTTATCAAAATCGGCTTTAGATTAAAAAAAAGGTGAGGTCATTCATTGTTCTGATTTTTTTTGAGTTTTTCACTCAGAGTGAATGAAAAAAATTAAAAACCTTTTAGTTTTTTTTCTTTAAGTTTTTTGTCATGCGTTTAAGAAAGGCTAAAATGCATGAGAAATTTTATTTCGACGCCAAGCAACCACGTAAAGCAAGCACATTTAGACGACTTCCAAAACAAGTTACGATATTTTTAACGACAATAATAACATAACTACGGGCTCCCAAAACCGCCTACCGTCTTCGGCAGTTACGTTTGAACCAGTAGCCTTCCATGCCGCTCCGTGACTCAGCATCCGGCGGCGAGATGAGAGGCGGCGCGCGCTTTGATATCGCCGCCGGCGCCACGTATCTCGCGGCGCTGGGAAAGCTTTAAAGCTCCGGGAAAAGTTTGATGGGCAAAAGCTTGGCGTGATTAAAGTCGCGCTTCGATTTTAGCTGCACGGTTAGCTAGTCTGAGCTTATGTTTTGATGTACTGTTTGGTTTCAATCAGTAAGTAAACATTCAATGAATAAACAAATGGTAAACGAAAGTTACTTCTAATGACGAACAACAACATAAACAAAGAAGAAAGATAAAGTTTGACGAATAGAAAAGAAGATATTTGTATCCGCATTTAAAAACAATTTCACTGAATTATATATTTACTGAACGGTTTTGCAATTATTTTATTGTTTTTAATTTGTTTAATTTGTTTTCAGTTTTATCTTTCGAGGTATACGTTTATACGTGATTTTTAATTAGGATTTGAGGGAAAATCGGTACAGAGAAATTTTACTCTCAGTTCTCATTGATCATAAATTGTAAAATAGGAAAATTACTATTACGTATTGACACTGCTATGTGTGTAAGTAGGCTACATACCATATATATATATATATATATATATATATATATATATATATATATATATATATATATATATGTAAATAGCCTACTTACACACATAGAAGTGTCATCTGTGGAGTAGCAGTAAACGGTTTATTATTAATCCCTAAGAAACTTGATTTTCCAGGATAATATCTCTATACATTAGTCCATAATGTAGTCTCTATGGTATAAAGTAGTTATTTTAAATCATCCTTTAAAATGTATGCATTAATCTTACAATAAATTTTTAAATATTGAACATGTAGGCGGTAATTTTGTAGAAATTCATTATTCACAATTAAATGAAACTACGTGATATAGTATTATTTCTACTTTCTTTAAGTTCTTTACCACGACCTAGGTTTCGTTGTATTACAACATCTTCAGGTGGGCTATTATCTAGATCTCAGGAAACTTCCTTTCTTAACATATGAATTTTCTTTACTCGTATGTTATTAAAACTTATAACTATTACCCTTGTTTAATAATTTCTCATGATTCGCGAAATCATAATATATTTTAAGCAATATGCAAACAATTATCCTGTATAAATATTATGGAACTTATTATCTTTACACATATTTCTCCAATTATAAGTGTATATTGTCCCACTTATAATCTTGCGTACATGTTTTTCATCTTATATATATATATATATATATATATATATATATATATATATATATATATATATATACACACATATATATATATATATATATAATATATTTATATTATTTTGTAAAATTGTCTGATTTAACTTGAAAATTACTGAAGCCGTTGATACGATGATATAGATATCAACCCTAGGACCAATCCAGTTTTCGATCCATCGTGATGTCTGAAATCATTCCAAAGAAATAATGGCAGAAATTAAACAAAATCTCCACCACACGGATAGTGGGAACATGGGGGAGGACTGTAGAAACACGGAGGTGGGGGCAGAGGAGCGAGGGAAATGAGCGCAAGTCGACCCGCGCGGGATTTAAATTAAATAATGATTTGTAACTAATATGGGAGTAAAAAATAAGTGCTTTGAGACACTATATTTTCATTTCGGATGAAGACGCAAGTATCGATAGTTTTAAATTAATGGAATAGAATACATTATTAATGGGCAATAATTGTAATTAATATTGCGGTAGATGATGAAAGCTTAACGTCCTTTTGTGCCGACATCAATATTGCCTCACAGCGGTCGAGTGACTGTATAACTAATTCAAATTTACAAGGCGTGTTAGACAAGAATGCATCATATCACAGTCGTTATTTAAGTCACACAACAATGTGTAAGTTTGTATAGCTTATGACGTCATTGTCCATAAATAAATTTGTAGCATCAAACTTGTTTTAGTACAAGATCTCTTCGTCGAGGCAAAGTTACAACTTTATTTTTATCGAACATATATTTACTCGCAAGTACGTATGCGGCATGCCGGTGACACCGCCACCCATTACCGCCGAATATATTAAAATCTATTTATACGTACGTTCAAAACCAACCCGGGCAAGATTCAGCCGAGTTTGTATGGGAGGCACTAGATAATTTACGTCAGGATAGAGTCGTCTGGCTCTTCATCATCTTTGTCTAGTCTAATCTTTGATACCTACTTAATATTCTCGACGCCTACGCTTACTTATCGGATGGAAGCGGAGCTATTAAAGGAATGTGGAAGAGTCAGTTTTTGGAATGGTTTGTCTGTTGGCATGGATATTAATTCATTTTTATTGATTAATTATAATTGAAAAAAGGAAACCTTATTATTTAATTACGTACATCCACCCCTAGCTTACAATCTAGCTTTATAGGAGGACAGTAATAGTTTTACCCGAAGCCCCGGGTTATTTTTTTTAAATATTTTTCTCCAAACAGTGATGGCAACAAAATAATCTTTTTTGTATATTTCGTTGGATCATTGAATATGTCTTCAAAAATTAAATTACAGTTCTATTTTTTATTTTGAGATCCGTTTCCAAAATATTGATCATAAAATTGACGTAAATTTGTACCTTCCTCATTTTTTTCATAGAGTGATAGTAACAAAAAAATATTTTTTGTATATTTCGTTGGATCATTGAATATGCTTTCAAAAATTAAATTAAGGTTCTGTTTTTTATTTTTAGATCCGTTTCCAAAATATGGATCATCAAATTGATGTACATTTGTGCCTTCCTCATCATTCTCCCCGCCATCTTTTAAATTCATCAATACTCAAAATTTGAAAAAATTATAGTATTGAAATAATTTCAATTAACGTGCGTGAATAATTTGAAGTTAAATATACAATTATGGATTATGCGAAATATACCCTTGAGTGCGTATTGTGATGTGCGATCGGTTTTTCCCCTTTATTTAGATTTAAATATCCACTGGCTGTTAGTCGTAGCTTTTCGTGGTATTAGGAATTGAGTACTAAACAATTTATGAAAATTTTCAGATTTCAAGGCAAAACAGTTATATTAAACCAAAATATTTACGTGAAAACAATATCTTTACCTTATTTTAGTTCATGTTTTTTTTTATTTTAGGGAGCAAAAGAAATTATTATTTACTATCCCAAAATGTCTTTTGATAATCTCAGTTTTCGGGTTAATAAACAGACTGACATTGGACAGTCTAATTATTTAACTCAAAAGCTAATTATATTATTCTTCCGACTGTATTTTACTTATTACAATGTATAATTATGATGATCAAAAAGAGGTATCATGTATAATATTTCGAATGATTATTACACATAAAAGAAAAAAAAAAAAATTTTGAGTTGGACAAACAACATTTAATTTGTAGTCTGAATAAAGTTTATATTTTTTTTTATTATTCACGTTTTAAATATATTGAGTCTAATATTAAATAAATTTAAAGCGTGACTAAACCCAAAATCAAATAAATTCAATTAAATATAAATACGAAGAAATATTTCTAACCTAACCTCTTTTGTAATTTATTTAAATATTTTTATTTTAATTTTACGATAGAAGGAATAGTCATGATACCATAAAATGCATTACTGCTGTACGAAATCTTTTGATCACTGTTCGATTGCCAAATATGAAAAAAACCTCTTCCAGCACGTACTGAAATAGGCGATTCCGTAAAAATACCACACAACTTTAATTTTTTTAAAGTTTCATTTTCAGTGATCATACTTTGCATATACATTTTCGTTGTTTTTATTAAAAGTTCTTCCACAGTATCAATCTCGATTAGATTTGACTTTCAAATTTTGCCATTACATTTATAAGCAATCAAATAAGTAAAATCAGCTAAACTCTCCAGGTAAGATTCTTCCTACTATTCACTAGTTTTAAACGTATCTGTCTAAACGCCTATGTTATTTCAAAAGACAACAAAGTGTGTGCTCCGAGAATCGCAGAGTACAAGTAAAACTACTACGATACGGATTTGTTTCTAATTATATTTTTTTTGTATTTTTTTCATGGCTTTTTGATAATTTTGTTAACATAAAATATTTTGTTTACCAAAAATTCAGTCGTGAAATTTATTAAAACTAGCAAGAAAAAACTACCAACATAACTAGAAATTAAGATAATAATTATCTCCATACTTAGGGAGTGTAATATTTTCACAGACATATTACGATATCCTTAAGTAGAAGCAGATATATTCTAGTTTGAGCAAAATACTTATTATAATTGGTTAAAATAACAAAGAAAAAACTAAATTAATTTTAGAAACAAAACATTAACACGCTTTCATTTATTATATATTTCGATATCCTATTCGTAATCGTTGGTAAGTATTACTAAAGTAGTTCTTTCAATATAGTCTTTACCTACAAAGAATTAATCTAAATTTATTTTATTTTGCTTTGTTAGACGTAATTAAAAACAAAAACATACGTAACCGTAGTAAAACATACGTAACCGTTAATGTTTTTGTAATGTAATTTTTACATCGTCAAGCAATTAACTTAAATAATTACATTGTAATAAGAAAAGCCTGCGATTATATTAATTACGAATAATAATTTAAATATTATTGTTTGATACTTCTATATATTTCATTATTGCCTAGTATTTCAAAAAAAATTGCCAGTTATATTGTTTTACTCAAATGACAGCTTACCGTTGTTATTTAAGTAAAACGATCCAAACAAGGTTAATGTCCAAAATTTTATCATGGACGATAACGTTCGTTTTTTGAAAATATTGTTGTCTATAAATTGCTCGATAGGTGCCGTTAGGATATTGTTATCAGACAGTGAAACGCTACAGACGTTGTTTTAATGACGGCGTATTTTAATATTAAATTAAAAATTAAATGTGGCCAAAAATAATTTTAATAACTGTAGACACTTGGTTGATCTTTTAACTTCCCAATCACCATTACTTTCATTCGTGTTCCTATTAATACATTCATAAAAATATATAAAGTGGAGAAGTTTGTTGGTTCCCGTTTATCCCTGGAATGGCATGGTTGGTTTCAAATTGTCTTTGTTAGAAAGTTTGAAAAGGTTTTAAATAACATATTATGATGCTAAAAGATATAGAAACTGATTTAATCACTGGTTGGTCATCCCGAATATTCCTGACCGACGTCATTTGGTAAATGAAGTAGGGGCATTTAGTGACAATAAGCGAGGTGAAGCAGCATAATTAAAATAATTTTTACGTGGGTGTAACTGCGGGGCACTGCAAGTAAGTTATATAAGGGCAGTTAAAAATATAACTCCGTCAAAAGTAACTTTGTAACTGATTCAATCACTGGGTGGTAATCCCGAATATTCCCGACCGACGTCATTTGGTAAATGAAGTAGGGGCATTTAGTGACAATAAGCGAGGTGAGGTAGCATAATTAAAATAATTTTTATGTGGGTACAACTGCGGGGCACTGCTAGTAAGTTATATAAGGGCAGTTAAAAATATAACTCCGTCAAATGTAACTTTGTAAAAACAACCTGTCTCTGAGTAGCCTGTCCACTGTGAGGTACATACATACATTAATATAGGACTTAAGCACGATAAATTATCAGCTCTGTTAAGGTAATAGCATATTTCAAAGTTCGCGGTATTTTTCATACATATATATATATATATATATATATATATATATATATATATATATATATATATATGTATATATATATATATACACGGTGTCCGGGAATAGATGTCGGACAAAGAAAGACGCTATTCGTTGGCTATAAAGGAATAAATTGTCGTTGAAATAAAACGTAAAACACGCCATTTGGTGATTTACATCGAGTGCAAAAGAAAATATTACACATAACTATTTTTAACACACCCAATACTTGCTCGGAGTGCGGTTTTCACACGCAGTGGTGATGTCTTCGTAGCTGTTCAGGAGTTATTCCCCCTAGCAGTGCTGTACAATGTGCGCAAGTATCATGTGTACGAAAAAGATGACAAATAATTATGATTTTTTATTTTAACAACAATGGACTATTTTTCATTGTTGAAAGTCTTTCTTTGTCCGTCTCTTATTCCCGGACAACGTGTATATATATATATATATATATATATATATATATATATATATATATATATATATATATATATATACACCTATGACATTATTATGCCACCTCCATTCTGCCTCTCGTCGCTCCTGCCGCGCGTGGTCCAACTCGAGCATCGTACCCGGCGGCGCGTGTAATGTGGAGTGCGCTCGTGTCTTGTGCCTGGTAATTATATGCTGCCGTCCGGTACGCTGGCAAAACTTAAAGTCGAGATCTTCGGTTCGATTCCCTCCGAGGTGATTCTCTACTAAGTAGCCGCCAGCTACCAACGGCGAGGGGTAACATGTTAATGATCGGGAGCTGAAGTGAAAGTTAAGTTGTTACTTATTCAAGAAGTATACTTTGTATTCATATCTTCACCTCTCATTTTCTGTTCCAAATGTAGTAGACAGTGATGACAGAATGTTAAATCATACTCACGCGCCTACATGGTACCTTTCACCTCGCAGGGTCTCTTTTTCGTGGCGTATGGGGATAGTCAACCTTTTCTTTTCATTTTGGCCCGTGATTTATATCATATATATTGTGATAACTATTTTCTTCCGGTGAAAAATTTTAGTGTTACTTCTTTTTGATAACCTAAAAATATTGGTGCATCGAATGTAGCAGGCCTGTGAGCATGGACATAGCGTGAAATAGAATAGATTTTTATAAAAAAACTGGTAGTTTTTAGAATATAATAAAACTAGACAATTTAGCATTCGACAATCGTGAAAGACCAAATAATAAAATGCAATTTGTAATCATAATATATTATAAAAGAGCTACCTACATAAAAGCACATATTATATTTCTAATGTATAAATAATTGTTAATAAGAAATAAAAACAACATTAAAAATCTAACAAGTAATTATCTTAAATCTTAATTAACAAGTCTAATAATTATATTAATTAACAAGTCTAACAAGTACAAAATAATTGTTTACAAACGATCACACGAATAATCAATAGTTTAGTTTAGATAGCTTTTTTTTTAATTTGCATTCATTACCTATATTAATTATAAATAAACCCTTAACTCAAATTTACATTCGTTCTGTTGTTGTCAAAATGTATGTTTTTCGCTCTTTTCGAGTTTCACGTGGCTTTTTTGGATGATCCTGTCGGCTCTAGGGGTTTCATGGATTATTGTATTAGTTCTGTCCATTAGTTATACATTTTGTTTCATCTCATTAGTTCAAAGAATTTTGTAGAACTATCATTTACAAAATACTATGAAAAATTAACTGACATTTCATGAAATAATGCCAGACTTCTTATTTATCTGATTGATAATTTAAATAAAAGTTTTAAAGAGCTCATTTTCGAATCTAGCACTAGGTGGAACTAACCCTATGTGGATTTTTGTCAGTTTTTTTACTATGTGTTAGCAACCCATTATGGCGTACCTGTAAGAAAATAAGTGTTTTCCTTTGAGGTTAAATGCTAGCTTTAACGTGATTTGTGTTTATTAAGTTAAACAAAAAAATTAAATTTTATTTTAATTTACTTTCCAACATGGTCAAAATATTTACGTGTATACGTTTAATAGTCGTTGCCCGGGGCTTCACCAGCACGAATTTTTACTAAGCGAGTTTTGGATTATGGAGACTGGATTACTTCCTATTTGATTTGAGCTATTACTCAAATTAGAAAGTAGCCTGAATATTAAATGAAATCGTGTCTATATTTAGTTTTATGAAAATCTATTTAACCGTTTTGATGTGATTGATAATGAAAATAATAAGGTTAAAAGTAACCATTAATTACTTTCTAACTTTTATTTAAAAGCCAGGGTTTGGGACAAGTAACAAGTAATTGTTTATCATTACTTCTAGTGTTCATAAAGTCAGTCATCGATCAGCATGAATACGAGAAAACAAGTTACGATGTAGTGAGCCAGTAATAGATCGCCCTTACAAGTCAGACGTCGAAGGTGTATTGAGATTTAATGTCTCCCTTTATATACTTGGAAATAAAATATAAACAGATATATATAGCATTTACTTCTATGATCAGTTAAATTTTTCTGAGCAGGCGAAGTTAACTTCATTTGGAAATTTTTATTTTTTAAACTTCTAAACTAGTAATACTTCATCTATATATATATATATATATATATATATATATATATATATATATATATATATATACATATATATATAACAAAATTGTAAGACAGTGAATTCTGTGCATGGATAATATTTTAAAATGAGTGTTTGATTTAGCGTATAGGATGATATTAGAAGCCAGAAAGCCAGAATTTTTATCTTTTAATTTGTTCTTCGATCGAGCGAAATCTACTGCCTGGATTTTGATGAAATTTTGGTATGGTGATAGTTTACACCCTTATCTGGATATTACAGATACAATACCGCCCTGAATTTGTAAATATTACGATATTAGTATCACTATAGCCATCTATTGGCATTTTTAGTAAATTTTATGCACATTGAGTTTTCAGAGAAAAAAAATTAAAAAAACAAGAACAAATTCTCAATAACTCTTCTTATATCGAGTTCCACGCAATTGAAGTCGCGTCGGCACATCCAATATCACATAAAATGTTATAAAAGCATAACGGTTTTAGAGGGCGAACCAAAGATTCTCACAATGACATCTACTCGAAAATTGTTATGTAGTAAAAACTTCTTAAATTTCATACTTCTTTGATAACATAGGTTACTGTTGTATGATCTAGAAATTAGTACTCTAGTTTAAACATTTTTTAGGTAATTTTTTAGGGTTGCATCTCTCAAAATGAAAATTGGAACCCTAATAGAATCGCTTGGTTGTCCATTCGTCCGTTTGTCTGTCAAAACCCTTTTTCTCAGAAACGAAACTTGAAATTGATATCGTATGTTGAGGTCTAGGATATGCCTATACAGCGTTATATTGCGGCGAAAATTATTCAGTCCTCAGTAAACGAAGGAAAATTCTTGTTAAGCGTTCCGTACTTAAAAGTTTCGAACGAAACCCTATTTCTGTGATAACGGTGTATAGCTGCTTAGCTATTGCCAGGACTTCTGGTTCCCGAATAGAATAAAATAAAGATTACAAATGTTATGTTTACCTTTATCCCAAATGGAAAATCGAATTTAAAATTAGATGTTTAATTTTAATTCGACGGGGATTATACACATGCAATAGAGGGACGAAAAAAGAAATGTTCTAACTCGTTCAAAAGAGTTTTTTGAATAGAGTACAATTTTCTTTAAATTTCCCCCTTTTCTTTGCAAACTAACATTGCAAGAAATTGCAAAGAGCGGGAAAAGTTCATAAAGTGTTGGGCGCAGGTGTTGCAAGAATAAAAATAACTATCACAAAAAGAGAAAGTAAAAAAATAGCTCTATCAAAGTTTTATTTATGTCGTTAATCCGACAATCTTGTATTTTTATGAAAGAGAGAGATGTAACAATCTAATCCACGAAACTCGCATGTATGACAGTTTGTTGAAAAAAACCAGGCAAAATTCAAAAAGAGCAAAAGGATATGTGTACGTGGTTAGACTTTTATTGTATTTTTTATTTCTTTATAACCATTGTGGGTATATAAAACAATATAATATATACGCGAATATGAAGAGCGTTATTTTTTGTGTTATGGTTATAAATTATGTTTCATTTTTTGCCAATCGCTGAATTGTTTATTTCTTAAGTTTTAAAATATACCAGCTTTTTTAAAAGTTTTATTCCATTTCGCAAGGTCCATTTTCGTCGAACCCCTATTTTTATCAGATTTTTCTCGAAAACCTTGAACCTATGAATTTGAAATTTCCGATTAATAGGTTTGTGAGTATCCTCTATTTAAACAACAAATTCTAATTTATGAGTTAGTAATTTATGAGTATCACGTTCCTCTACAATATTATGTTAAATATATTCTAAAGACGTTAATCTAAAAAAAAATCTTACATTTTTCAAATTGAAAATATTTATTCAATATATCAAAGTAGATGTGGCTTTAAATAATGTAAGTTCTAAAGCATAATTACAACTGGTATCTGACCGTTTTGTTAATTTTATTTCTTAGCTCTACTGGTAATAACATAATAATAATCTTCTTATGTTAATTTTATTTCTTAGCTCTTCTGGTAATAATACAATAATAATCTTTTTATGTTAATTTTATTTCTTAGCTCTTCTGGTAATAATACAATAATAATCTTCTTATGTTAATTTTATTTGTCAGTTCTTATGTTAATTTTATTTCTTAGCTCTTCTGGTAATAATACAACAATAATCTTCTTATGTTAATTTTATTTGTCAGTTCTTATGTTAATTTTATTTCTTAGCTCTTCTGGTAATAATACAATAATAATCTTCTTATGTTAATTTTATTTCTCAGTTCCTATGTTAATTTTATTTCTTAGCTCTTCTGGTAATAATACAATATTATGTTACTTATGTACAAACTACTCTTATTTATTTTTCAGTTAAAAATTAAGTAAATCGTTTTGGAGGGTTTCAAATTATAAGCAAATGTGTAGAAAGATAGTAAGACTGAGTGACACTCATAAAAAGAAAAAAGATTGATTCCAACAAATGTTTCTATTAAATTTTGTTTTATTTAAGAAAATGACAAAAACATGTGACGTTTGCATGTAGAAATCCATGTATATATATTCTAAACTTATCAAGGTGTTAGACAATTAACGAAATTGTAGTAAAAAGCGTACTTATTTTTAATTGTTACTTGTTAGTGACAATTAGTTCAATGACGAATTTTTGTATAAACACGTACGATGATATTTATGGTCAACTTAAGAAAAAAGGGTTTTATGACACCGAAATGTATAGTCAACCTAAGAAAAACTGTTTCAAATCATCGAAACGTATTATAACGACTTCTAATACAAAAATCAATTAAGCTCTGTATCTAAAGCTCAATTTGAGCTTTTAACCCGGGTCGTCGCCTCCACGGGCGCCGAAGTAATTGTGGGGTCTGACAGTCCGAGGCGGTGTTGAATCCGGAGCCAGGTAGTGGTTCCAAGGCGGTGTTTGTTCTTCTAATTTGTCGGCTGATCGTTTTTGTTAAAGCGACCTGGAGCGCTGTTGATTGCCGTCGGTCGATTTGTTTAATGGTGTTTTAGGTTTTTTTTGTAGGTCGGGTGGAGAAAAGGAGGGAATAAGAGCTGCTACTGTAGCATAAAATGTAGTAGTTCTGTGCGGATTGAAGATTTATTAAGTCGCTATCTCTTAAGATATTTAACTACACATAAGCAAAAAAGCAAGGTTTTTAGCGTAAATGTGGACTATAAGAACTGTAAAATATTATATGAGAAGGTAGTGAATAATTTTGGTGGACCTCATTTTTTTTAAATTTTCTCACACTTTAACGGAAGATGATTGATTAAAAAAAATAATATCACATTTTAAAGGAAGATATTTCAATAAAGAATACATTGGGTCACGTTCTAAAAGAAGATAATTTGACATCTCGTATGTTGCGGATAACCTATCTCTATCAGCATGGCATTCTTTGTGACAAGTTTGTTTTTTTATTATCGTGTGAGATTTTGGATCAAGGAAATTAATAAACGTTTAGAAAAAAAATTACAAAAGAGAATGTAGAATGAATGCAATTTTTGGAGACCAACATTCCATATATTAAACTGGAACATATACTATTTTTGTATCAAATTATATCGCAATTGTTTTTGTCGTCGGAATATAATTGCGTAACAAATATTCACATAAAGAAAAAAAAAACAGTAAAATGAAACTCGACAGTGTGGTTGAATTGAATCGGAGAAATTAAGTCGGTAATTTAAATGTAATTTTGCCATATTTTAATGGAAAAAATCTTCAGATAGATTTAGGGCATAACAAACAAATTTGGTGAATACACTTTTACACTATAACTTTTTTAAATTTTTAAACTGATAAATATTCGAGTGCTTGGCTAAAAATCTAATACTAAACAATTTACTATCAATAAGGTTAATTTACTTGCTTATTACTTGTTTGTCTATATATTAGGTAAAATTAACTATAACATATTGACAAACATGTAATAAACAAATATGTATTAAAAGAACCAAATGTAATGGAAGAAAAAAAACAAACAGTAAATTGCGATACAATGTATTTAACAGGAAGTTTTTAATGTATCATCGTTTACTATAAATACATCACATTATGGTATTTTCGTAAAAAACAAATTTAAATGTCTCTACGATGACACGGTATTTCAGCATTAACTACTTCATTGCCGTAATAAGTTGTATTCAAGAAAAGGTATATGTGTATATATACGAACATATTACGCTATTATTCAGGGTCATAGTTTACATATAAAGACGAATAAAAAAATTATTGCACCTATGCAACAGAATATCGCTGAAGGTACTAAGGAAAAAAGAGGAACATAACTATACTGTCTTCCACAAATAATTCAAAAAGATTTTGGAATTATTTTAAGCATGAAACAGTATTTATTTTATACTTATATGTTACGACATTATTCAGGGTCATAGTTTATACATAAAGATGAATAAAAAAATTATTACACCTATGCAACTGAATATCGCTAAAGGTTCTAAGGAAAAAAAGGAACGTAATTATATTGTTTTCTAAAAAATTATTCAAAAAGGTTTTGGAATTATTTTAAGCATGAGACAGTATTTATACGTATATGTTACGATATTATTAAGGGTCATAGGTTACACATAAAAATGAATAAAAAAATTATTGCACCTATGTAACTGAATATCGCTAAAGGTACTAAGAAAAAGAAAGGAAAGTAATTATATTGTCTTCTACAAAATGATTGGAAAAAAGTTTTACAATTATTTTAAGTTTGACACTGTATTTAGCTTTTCGGTAATTTTGAATAATTTTGGTGACACTACCTTACTGAAAACTAAGGTATTATCTGGAAAAGACAAGGATGGCGACGAAAAATAATAAATATATAAAGATGAAAATATAAAAATTAAAAGCAAACATTTATACATATTGTAAAGAGAAAATTTAAGAGTGAGGGAATAGGATATATAAATGATATTATTTTAAAATTATAGCTATATATATAGTACCGTACCAAAATATCTGAATCATGTTTTATTATACCCATTGTTGTTATAAGAACAGGCTCGTGACCAATATCATAATTCTCCACTAGGTTTTTATTCGCCATACTGCAATCATTCACTCTATTGTCCACTGTATGTATATATAATACCTTGTCAGCCTGAACAGTCAACGGCCACGACGTGCGACACTTACGTCCGACCGTATGCACCACACATGGTCAGGACTCTCAGTCGGATTTAATGACAGTTAAAAACATATTTTGTACACATATTTCGTAAAACATATTTGTTTGTGTATGGATACTTTAGTAATTGGACAGTGTAATATGGCACGTTCGGTAAATTTGACTCTTGTTCCGATTCGACTGGCAGTTAATAAATAACAGAAATACGCTTTTAACTGTCAGTAAGTCCGACTGACAGTCTTGACCGTATGTGGTGCATATGGGCGTTAAACATAAAACAGCTCACCACCCTTATCATATGTAATAGGCTGATTTGAAAGAACAATATTATTCGCAATTTTTTAGAAAAAAAAATAATCAATATGATTAAAAAATCAAAATATTATGTACTATCTGGTCCAGTTTTGAAGGAAATAGACACGGAACGATCAGCGTGCAAGTTCAATTCGCGTTTACTTTTTAGAATTCCGTCTCTCAAAATGAAAAGAACGGAACTCTTAAAGGATAATTTGGTTGTCCGTTTGTCCGTCCGTTCTTCAGTGTAACGAAGCCTTTTTTCGTATCGTATACTGAAGGCTATATTTTTATTTATTTCAAATCCAATTAATTAATTAATTAATGCTTTACGTAAGGCTGCTAATAGGAATGCTGCTAATATTTATGTAAGGCTGCTAATAGGATAACAGCTATTTATTTGGATATTGCCACCCCACTAGCTATAAGGTATGTTCCAGAGCGTTCGTATATATGTGGCCTTATATTGCCGAAAACGTTTCAAGTTATAGTTTATGCAACAAAAGAATATGGTCCTTTATTAATAAATATTTGCAAATCATTTAATTAGAAACACTGTGTTCCTTTAAATGTTTATAAATTCCTAAACCTGTACGGAGCCTTCATGGTACGAGTTCTACTCATGATTCGTAGAGTTTTTAAACTAGGGGTGTGGTAGAAGTTGGTACGGATCAGCTATTTAAGTAAATATCAAGAAACTGTATCTTTATGTTAATAAACTCCGTGATATTTCGACCTTCTCCCAACTCTCGATTTCATAATAACAGGTCACTAACAATTTTCATATAAAGCGAACACTCATACGACTGAAGCTTTGGATTTATTGAACTTTTATTTATTGTGTGAAAAAGTCACCTTTTTTGAAAACTTAATATTATTCAATATCCGTAATTTATAATAACCTTAAACTTGCTGATAAGTGACGTCAAACTTCATTATACGTTACTGCTTTGAAAGGACTCAGCTGGTCTTCGCTGGACTAGAATTTGTCTAAATGTTTGGGTACCGTACCTGCTGGGTCCGTACAGAGTTATTCGTTCCCCGGTCTCTCGCCACAATCTAGTTTCTAAGTTGAATTTGCGAATTTTTTTTTGTAGTACATGCAAAAGTGATGACGAAATAATATTTAACATATGTAAAAATGCGACACATTGCATCGTCGTTGGAAAGAGATCTTTTTAATTAATTTGTAATTAGAGATCGTAGTATCCGTAAATATGTAAAAAAGTATAGTTGCTTTCTGTGCCTTTGAAGTACATGAAAAAGATATTAAAAAATGATACGATTAGTTAATTTTTTCTTAACAACTTTTTAATCTTAACAACGACATATACCTAAGTCTAACTTCGTTATTTAATATTGTTTTGGGGAAATTGTCCTTTTTTCTGATTCCTGTGAAATATATACCATCGCCGCATGGGTTCTGCTTATTCTTAACAGTTTTTTTTTATTAAGCCGTTATTATTAAATTTACTCAAATTTTCAATTAAGCAACGATGTGGTTTACCAAGGCCATTTATATTTTTAATACCACAGTAATCTTATCGGGTAAAGATCGCAATTAATTAATTATCTCAACATGAGGTATTCTTTATTTGAAAAACTTAGGAAATTACTAAGACATCAGTCTTCGGAACTTCTTTAAGGTTTTTGTAATCGTGATTCACTAAAATTTCAGATACATGGGTATTTTGAAAATACGCGGCGATTATTTATGTAATGAGTAATTATGTTTGATATTTAGAGGATCTACACAATATTTTCTCGCAAATTTAGTTTATACACTTAAGCTTAAAATACTCCCATAGTAATATTCTTGTATAAAAGTCGCAGTAAACGAATTATAAACATATAAATCTAAAGACAAGAGTCTGAAAGATTTAGGAAATTACTAAAATATCAATTTACGTAACCTCTTTTATGGTTTCAGTATTTGCGACACACTAGAATTACATATACATAGGACTTTAGATTTTAAAGATACGCGGCGCCTACTTGCGCTCATAAATTTTGTATTGTATATAGAGTATCTATGTAATATTTTCTAGCATGTTTAGTTTAGTTACTTAAGTTTAAATATCTTCGTAGTAGTAGTAAGTACTATTGGCTAAAAATAGTATTAAATGTATCATAAAAATTTAAATTTCAATACCAGAGTTTTCAAGACTTAGAAAATTAACAAAATATCAATCTTTGTAACCTCTTCTAAGGTTTCGATATTTATGACTGACTAGAATTATAGATATATATGACTACAATTTTAAAGATATGAGGTACAGATTTTAAAGATACGAGGCGACTACTTGTGCTCACAAAATTTTGTTTCGTACATAGAGTATATATGCAATATTGTCTAGTGTGTTTAGTTTAAATACGGGGATACGTAGTAGTAAGTACTTTTACCTAAAAATAGAGGTAAATGTATCACAAAGATTTAAATCTCAATACCAAAGTTTTTAAGATTTAGGAAATTAGTAAAATATCAATCTATGTAACCTGTTTTAAGGTTTCGATATTAGTGACAGACTAGAATCGTAGATACATATCTATAGATTATAGGTTATCTATAGATTATATGATACATATATAGGACAACAAATGATATAGGTACAGGGCGACTACTTGAGCTCATAAATTTTTCATCGTACCTTGACTACTTAAAGTTTAGTTTAGATACTTCAGCTGAAAATACGTCCATAATAGTATTCTTGGGTAAAAATAGTGACAAACGAATATTTAGTATTTAAATTTGAACACCAGAGTCTGAAAAACTTAGGAAATTATCAAAATATCAATTTTCGTAACCTCTTCTACGGTTTCGTTGTTTGTGACTTACTCATATTTTTAGATACTTGGTGATTACTTACTGTGTTCATACATTTTGTTTTGTACTTAATGTATCTATGCAATACTTTGTTGCGTGTTTAGACACTTAAACCCAAAGCGAAAAGTACAATAGATAAACTTCGAGATGCGATACAGTAATCCAAACTATCAACGCGTCGACAGAATATCGGCGCATCACCAACAAAGCCCATCAGGTCAAACAAAGCAAACAAAATCGACCAATCACTAAACAAAGCGTCCGCCATCGGCCCGCCTCGCGGTGGCCCACAAAAACCGACGGCCAGACGCCGAAGACGGGAGCCGACGAATTAAACGCTACGGGAATCGAATCCACGACGCTGACTCAGCTTAAATGCCGGCGCCGGCGCGCCGTCAAAAGTTCCGACGGAGCTTTGGAAGCTCCGCTCCCACTTGCCGTAGGCGTTGGCGTGTTTGTTTTGTCCCGAGTCTCAAAGCTTCCAAATTTCACGCCGCATATCGGTGTAGGTTTTATGGATGTTTAAAGGTAATTGCGCTTTTGTCTGGGGCTTAGGACGAATCTCTGTCGCGGCGGACCGCCTGCGTCGACATTTTTTTGGCCTTTCGCCGTGTTTGGAATATAATTTCACGGTTTTTATGTCCGTTATATCGGTAAGTGATTATGTAAATGGAGTTTTCGTGGGGTCTGGGTTTGTGTTGGGCGTTTCTGGGCTCGATAGGTGACCAGTATTAGTGGGTTGGATTTGAAAGTTTTCGTGCATGAGTATCTGATGAAAGCCTGGATACGTTTTGTGTAATCACATTTGCTATACAGTATACTGTATTTATGTATCTATTTGCCTATGCGTATAATACAATTATGATGAGATCTGTGCGTGTATTACAATAAAAACTATTTAACGGATTGTATCGACATATCACAATTTTATACCTCACAGACATGGTTAACATATCCAATATTAACAAACATTATTGTTAATAAAATTTATGCATTCAATTATTATATTCTTTTTTGACGGCGACATCTAGTCTTTTATAACATTATAATCATAGTTTTATAATTCTCCACTAGATGGCGGTATATATTTTATTTTTATTATTTGTCTTTAATACAATAACGTATTTATATGCATGTATAACTTACTGTAGAATTATCACTATATTTGACGTTCTAGAAAATCTCAACATTTAGAAATATGTAACATAGCACGAATTTTGTAGTGTAACATAAAATCTTAAGCTTCAAATACATTTTGACGAAAATTATTTTTATCTCTACTAACATAATAAAAGTGAAACGTTGTCTCTTTATTCCTATGTTTATTTGCCTATGTTTAGTTTTAAGTAGCCAGAAGGACCTCATTGAAATTTTGCTATAGATAGTACATATCCTAGATTAAAAGACAGACTATATTTAATTAAGTTATCTAATACACTAAAAGTGAAATATTATTTGTTTATTTGTACCTCCTTACGGCTTAAATGGCCTGACTTATTTAAATGGAATTTCCCATCTAGCTAATATAAGATTTAGTGATAGGCTATACATAATTATAATATTATTTACAGAAGTACAACAGTAAACAAAACCAAAAAAAAATTGTAACTTTAGGAAAGGTTCGTGACGATAAACAGCTATCGTCAATAGGCAACATACGAAACCATTTCAATTACAAATAAAAATATTATCGCTGAATATTCATGATGAGGTTTATTGTAAAATCTAACGAATCTTTATGTAAATCAATTTCACTGTTAGCAAGTAAATATATTTAGCTACAAAAGTCCTTTGACACCGTATACTTATCATTTATAGTAATTTATACGCAAGCACTGTATACTTATTATTTATAGTATTTTACAAAGGTAACATTTATCTTTGCATATGTTTATTCCGACCTGGCTGTCGAAGAATTTTGACGTATTGCGTGTTTGTGCGTGTGCACGAGGTGAAGATTATGTTTCCGATATATCACGCGGCAGAAGCTGAGAGCAAAAGCTAGACAGTAAATAATTTCTTATTTTATCAATATTTCTTGATGCTTTGAATACATTTTTTTTCATTTCAAGTGTATGTAAATATTTAATGCAAATACTAATACGTTCCCGTGAGAATTACCAGAGACTTGTAGCAAGTTTAGGAGCCAACGTGTTAATAAATATAAAAATAAAGAAAAAAAATGTATTTTGAATAAGGAATTAGATTGTTGTTAAGATACGAAACGTTATGCCTTTACTTCTAAACCCCAAATATATTACTGAAGCTGTTCAGATTAGTAACTCACCAATTTGTAACGTAAAACACACACATTTAATAGTGCTTATTAACACTTTTATTTAAATTTTTGAATTATACTAAATATTGAAGTTAAATAAATTTTTTATGCCATTTTTTATTTGTGACACATGTACAAAATATATGATACATAGATCATATCTTATTAATCTTTAAATACTGAGTGTATTTCTATACATATAATAAAATCACAATAGGATTCAAGTTTATATATTAAAAATATATTTTGCAAATTATAATGAGATTAGTTGAAACTAAGACGAAACAAAACAGATATTTTTAAAGTTTTTACAAGCTTGTTTTCTGCTTTAAACATATGTTATGGGAAACTACTAAACACAATTTACGAAAACTTACTGCAGTAATAATTTACGTCTTAGGTCAACATCTGACTTACAATTTGTCAAGCTGAGTCATTGAAGGACTGGACTGCAAAAAATCTACAAATTCAAACTGTACGAAAATATTCTTGACCTCATTTTGACTGCGTTTATACTTTTATACTGTTCAATGTCGTGGAAGGAAATTTAATCTAATTTCATTGCGCTTTTCTCATTAAACATCCGTTTAAATTCAAAATTTTCTTTAGTAAGAAGAAATAGTAGAATTGATTAGGAATACTCCGTTGTAACTTCTGTATGAAAAAAAAAACGAGAGGAGCGAAGCGTTCCGAGGGCTGTTAATAATGACAACGTTTCGGTAACGCGTTGCAAGTCACAAAATCTAAATTACGTTTTCAAAAATAACTTTTTAAGCAATGAATGATTGATTGTTAATAAAAAAACTTTTTAAATAACGAGGCAAAGTGATTTGTTTTTCTGAAACTAAAAACAAAATCTTTTTGTTTTTAGTTTCATTTCCATTAACGTAAATAGTGTTATCTTTTGTTATTACTTTTGTAAGATTACTCTAAACAAACAAAATTTTTAGCAATGATCACAGTTAATTATAATTATACATAAAGAATTTCCCATTATGGAGGAAAATAAAATGGTAATCCTTCTGTAAGAAAATAGTTCTGAGGCAGATAAAAATTAGTGTTATCTTTCTAAATCAAGACAACATTTCTCTACAATCTTTGCTCTCAATTCATCTCGAAAACTTGTTACAATTTATTTGTCGTAAGCAATTATCGGACAAAACTCTTGTTAAGCGCATTAGCTTTGACGTATGTCAATTATAAGTAACTAGATTTGATGCGGCGACTTTTAAAGCATTCGTATTATCTTATTATGGTTAATATGTTAAATAGTAATATAATAGTCAATATGTTAAATAAAACTACAATCTATTCGCTTACATACTTTCTTTAACGTAGTCATGACTACATGTTGCAAATAGAGTGGATATGCTATTATAAGGGCATTTCTCACAGTTATCTAAATAAAGATAATGGTTAATATGTTAAATAGTAATATAAGTTATTCCTTTATATACTTTCTTTAACGTAGTCATAACTATATATTGCAAATAGAGTCGATATGCTATTATAAGGGCATTTCTCACAGTTATCTAAATAAAGATAATGGTTAATATGTTAAATAGTAATATAAGTTATTCGCTTATATACTTTCTTTAAGGTAGTCATGACTATATTTTGCAAATAAAGTGGATATGGATATAAGGGCTTTTCTCACACTTATCTAAATTAGGATAAATTTTAATAAATTCCAACAGATTCCCAATATAACATAAAATAAATGATACTACAAATCAATGGGAAGCATAATTTAACTTTTCAGCAAAATTATGACAACAATGGTAGATAAGCATAATATGATGATACAGGCTAATGGAGGGATAAATAGGAATATTGTAAATTATTTTTAATAAGTATGATTAGAATAATTAAAATTTTAGGATAAATCTGATTTTTCACACATTTTTCAGAAATTCATGAATTAATAAGGAATTATTGAGTAAAATAAATAATGATGGAATTTATTCCATAAGTTTGGAGTGTAGATAATACAAAATAATTCATCAAGGGAGGGCATAGCATTTGTTAATAAGAAGTGTTTATAGATTTTCAACGTGAATTGTTTAAAAAAGTATATCTAGACTATCTCATTGAACGGTGACGTTAGTCGATAGGTGTGAATCTCCAAATAGAAAAAAAAGTTATACTCTCGGTCTAGGCACAAATTTAGAACTTCCCGAGGGAAGATTGAAAAAGATTTTATTTAATTTGACATAGGGTATGTTCATCAAACATCAATTCTGACCGAGAATAAGGGTTGAATAAATGATTGTGAATAAGGGTTGATAGATGGTAAAAAATAGCTAAAAATAGTTAGTTGGCGCTAATTATAAATTTCCATCTACTTCAATCGCAGTCTAAATTTAGAAATATAGTCAACTTTGTAGGTAGGTCTATAGTATAGTTATATTTCGTTATTAAAGTTTTTAAGCTTGTAAGAAACGGCTTATGACATGAGCATTGTTGTTTTTAGCAATAAATTTTTAAGCCACAAATTTTAAAAGGTTATAGACAGATTTATTCATTGTCCCTCTGTGCAACTGTACATTTTGTAAATTCGTTAATGAAATAATGCTTACATCTTTTGCAATCAAATGGTGTCTTGTTTACTTGCAGACAGCAGAAGTAATTTCCTTGTTATTTGAGCATAGCATGAAATCGTGGGAAAAATATTAAATGAAAGCTGAAGACATATTTTATAAACATATGATGTATAAAGAAGTAGACGCAATAACAGTTTAACCACCCCTGGATTTTGGCTATTAGTCCTTCACGATTCTTCGATTTTTCGAACAAAATTGGAATTCATTCGATTCGACTATATTTGAATAGAGAAACCAAACCTTTGGCTACTTGCTATTATTAAATAATTACAGACATCTTTGCTCATGTAGAACAATGGCTTTGAAGTGGTATAACTGTGAATATTCACAGCTATAGAAAACATTGCACTATTTATTATGCTGGACGTTATACGTATACGTACTAACCCTCGTGTTAGGAGGAAATACTGAAGGTACAGTATTTATGGAATAGAATATATAGTAATTATAACAGAAAGAAAATTGCCCTAATTGTAATATAGTGGAACTTATCGCTTTTCCACAATTTTCTACTGCTCAACTATCTGCCCTTGGTTAAAGAAGAGGATAATATAATTTAATTACGAAGTGTGAAAATAAATGTATTACCCAAAATGCGTAATAATCTCTAGTGATCTATTTCAAATTATTAGTTTAATTATCATTATAGGAGTATATAGTTTTTAGCTGCATTATTTCTATGGGTGAACGTTGACGGATACGTTTAACTATAGAAATACGTTATATGGTTTAACGTTTACGTTCTCTATGGTTGAACGTTTGCCATTGAACGTTTTTTTCTGGTTGAACGTTTATGGATACGTTCAACCGTAGAATACGGATATACATACACATAGTCAGGTAAATCGTTACATGAGAATCGATTGCCTTAGATCAAGTGTCAGAAAACACCTTGGGTGAGACTCCTACGCCTGGACACAGTTTGTATATTGTGCGACACATTGAAGTTAAAAACGAACACAAAAGATGTCGATACAAATCAACACTTGCACTGACGCGGCCGCATTTTGTTTTCTGTGACTTAATAATTCATAAATTGGAAACCTTTAGAATTACTATGATGACCTTTTGCGAATCTATTTACGATTATGTTTATTCCTTAACGATTTATGTTTATTCCTAAGAAAATTTTCCGTTTATTTCTGTAGAACTATGAAGATAAAATAAAATTTAAATTAAAAAGCGTAAACGAAGTTTTATGTGTTCAGACACTGTCTTTTTTAACAAAGTTTTTAATTTTAATTTCGTCTTTTTTGAACACAACATTTTACTTTCTATATTTTAATATTATAAGCTATTTCATTCCATTTTAAGGGAACTTTGTTAATGTCTTGTTTGTTTTTGGATTCATTTTATATTTAGAGTAATTTATAGGACATCTTACAACAATTTTTGTTGAAATTGAATGAACTTTTCATGGTTTATATTTATTTATGGTTTAGATATGAACAAAGTACCACGTAATTTTCTTTTATGTGACGCAGTCTTAATGTTTCTTGAAATAAAACCAAGAGAATCCCACATTTTAGATAATATTCTCAACCTTATATACAGAATAAATATTTATATCTAAGTTAAAACCCGCAAACAAAACCTTACCTTCTATTCTGATACCAGGTTTTAACCTGCGTATCGGTCAGACCGAGTTTGGCAGCCAACTCCATCCTATCTTGAACCGACAAGTACTTCTGCCTCTCGAAGGACTTCTCTAGAGTCTGCAGCTGGTGGTCCGTGAACGCCGTCCTGGCCTTCCGCTGTTTCTTGGCGAGGGCCGGACTTCCCGAAGGGCACTGTTTCCCACCTGGACTGGAAATGTCGTCCGAATCATCCTTAGCACCTGGGGGTGAAGATAAATGAGTTTATTTACTTTGTGACAAATTCTCTTGACCAATTTTGAGCCTCATTTCGCTGCATAGCAGCTGTTTCCCGCTATTTGTTTATACTTCGCTCTCTCTCTCTCTCTATCTCTCTCTCACTCTCTCTTCTCTCTTTCCAGTCGTTTGTTCTACATATAATTTTGAATTTAATACAAACATTTACTATAATGTCGGAAGAAGTTTGGGTTTGAAGATATAAAAAGGAATCCTGGAATAGTTTACTATATATGACTATATTGAAGGCATGGATAGAGAAGGGGATATAGACAGATAGAGAAGGAGGCAAAGAACCCACCAACGAAAGATAATCCAAATACACGATCATACATTTTATTTGACACGCTTTGATAATTTCATATATATTTTGTTATCTTATAGAACCAATGGGTATAGTTTAGAACAAATGGAAACGTCAGGTTTTTTTAATATAAGGATATACATTAAAAAATAAAAACTTAGCAAAACTCTCAAGTTACGTACGCGATTATTTTAGTAAAGAAAATTTACTGGAAAATTGATTGTTTATCAGTTGGCCATCAAATATCATATTTACAAACCATTCTTTAAGTTAATCCTTTTTACTCGTTTAAATTGTTATTTTTTTAGTTTTTTTACATTAGTTCGTTTTTGTATTGCATATGTATTGCATTATTTAGTGTCTCAAAAATATTCGGAAAAATTATACGAAGTTTTAAAATTTATGAAAAGAGAGTTTGTGTGGAAAACGTTTTTCACATAAATTTTTAAAGTAAAATAACTGCGAGTGACTAATGTTTTTGTTAAATACAGCATTTTTAATCCATATTATTTCTTTCAAACAAAATAATTTAATAACAACAAAATAATTATAAAAATCCGTAATATAACATAAGTTACGTACATTTCAAGATATCAGATGTATTTTATATCGTTAGAAGTTTGTGCCGTAGTTTATGAATGGGTTGCATTTTTTACAAATAAAATAAAGGTTGTTTACCTTTCCTCTCATAAATTACTTTATATACCAATATTTACAACTCGTAGCTTAAAATATAGTTTTTCCGACTCTTATAAAAATAAAAATGTTATAATATGGAATAAAATTATTTCTTAATGATACATACAAACTTCAACCCTTATCTTAAAATAATAGAAAACGTCATCCCTGTTTTTGTTTGTTGACAGACTTGACAGAAAAAAACAGTAACTGTGAGTCTTGTTATGAAATTTTTATTGCGCTTTGTTTTATTAATTATTAAAATATCGATACATATTAACGAATAAAAGTTTTTTTACAACTTTTCATCTTAAGCGCAAAATAGCAAGAAATATAAAGCTCCACTGACGCTTTAATGTAAGTTGAGGTAATCTGACCATGTAAAGTTTCAGTTATAATTTACTATCTTTCGTCACCCTATTAATTATGCTTTTGCGAGTTGTTTCATTTTTTTAATATCGCACAGCACGCTTTGCAAGGATAAATATATTAACATAAACTAACAAAATACATTATAACAATATCATCATGGTAACGACAACAACGCGACAGTCGTCTTCTTAATACACGTGCGCAACTTTAAGTTACATTTTTGCGTTCAAAATGCCAGCGACTTTGAAACAATTCGAATAGAATCTCCACGAACAATTTTACAGAAGTTTTACTTTTTACACGTATATTATTTTTAACTAAATTTAAGTATCTATGTTCTTATAAATATATTAAAGATAACATTTCAGGAAAAATATTAATATATGTAGCTTCTTTGAAGACTGTTTGTAACACGTTAATTCTGCTTTGAAATTCATACATTTTGCCATATGGCGCTTTCTCCGGCTGCTTCTGTAGTGCGATAGAAGTTGGTAGGTATAAAATGTATATACTATGAAGACAAGTGTAATGAAAAATGATTCATGACATCAGTTCCTATCGGTACATTATGTAAGTGAAATAAAAAAAAATAAAGCACAATATTTGCAAGAGTGTCTCAAAAGGTTTTGGCATTATGTAAGTGTTATTAGGTTCGTGTCATACCAAAGTACACCATCAATAACTTTCATCCCACGCGCTCACACGTAACGTTGGCGTGACAAAAAAAATGAACAGTTTCCTAAGAGATACAAACGAGGCTTAACACGTCGATACAGATATTTGTATTTTCTGTTATGTCTGCAACTTTTTTATTTTGCATTTTCTGTTGGGTCTTTTTCGCTCTGACATACCTTGTGGTCATCACGGATCGTCAACTTATATTTTGCGAGCTAGGATTGAATCGTGTTTTCTTGGTGAATTAATATCTTTTCACCACATGATAGATTTATTTTAAAGTATGTTTTAGGAAATAAAAATAGCAAAATAACACTCGCTATTTGATATCTATTTCCACACCAAGTTTTTGAAAATTATCCAACATTTACCAATATTGAAAATATTTGTCAATTTTCACAGAGAAACATGATCTTGAATTGAGAGACATTGTATTTTAAGTGTAAACGTTCGAGGCGTTGGTTTCTTCATTCTGATACACTATCAGTAAGTATTTTGGTCTCTATACACTATATGAGGTAACTTGTGATGACTTCTATATGAGGTAACTTATATCCTTATATCGGAGAGGATTAAAAAAGGTTAACAATATATCTCTGCTTTTAAATAATAGATATTACACTCATACACAACTTGCTTTTCATTATGGATATGGTTGTATACGACTATATAATTTAGAAGAGAGCCAGGACACCTCGCTGGGTATTTATTAAAAATGATAATGATACCAATTTCAATAACCAATGTAATATTGGAGGCTTAATTAGTCTTCATTTTTATCGCAAACCGTTATGGTTGAGTACAGACACCCACTATTTCATATACCAACACCGAATTGCGATTCCAATAGCTGACTAATTGAATTTGCTTTATTCGGTTCCGGACGCAGTGAACCATTTCGAATTATTCGCTTGCGTCTTTAGAATCTGGATTGTGGTCTATCAGAGACTCGTTGGTTATTTGCAGTACTTATTTTCGACCATTGTTTCTGTTTATTGTTTGTTATTCTAAATATTTTGCTTTGTTTGTTTCTAGTACGAAGTGGTAAGTTGAGTAATAAATTAAAAGTTATTACCTTTTATTTTTTCTTTACAATTAATCATAGTCCAACTGCCAGAAATTTCTTTAGTCATAAATGAACGTTTAACTTTTTAGGAGGGAAGTGACGTGCAGCCATCGATGATAAAGCGGTATTTGCTGGCAGTATGCTCTCTTTATACCTTCACGGATCCTTGTGCGAGAGGAAATGTTATAGCTCGTACGGCTGTCTATAATTTAGCCATAAAATCTCTTTCTTTTCAAAATAATCCGTTACTGATTTTTATGATTATGGTCTCTTTTTCGTAGACAAAAGGCAATATAAGACGAGCATTTGAATTTTTATTTTTAGTTGTGTAAATATTTATTTGTGAGCATTTTAATAAGATTAAAATTATTCGTAAAAAATATAATTTTATGGTGTTAATATTCTTAATCTTATAACTAATACCGAAAAAATAAAGAAATAAAATCCTAGGTATAGACAACCATAAGATGTATTGTAAAAAATCATAAGGATCTGTGAAGTTTGATAATCGATGTCCCTTTTTGAGTGAAACTTCAACACATCATTATGATATTATTAGTTAAATTTTATAAATTAATAAAAATTAAAATGTCTCGTAATTATTTTTGATGTTAAAGAAGAATATAACTATATCAACGGATACGGTACCTAATTACGTGACCGCACTTTTAAACCTTTTTTTTAGGGTTCTGTACCCAAAGGACGCCAACGGGGCCCTGTCACTAAGCATCTACCGTCCATTGTCAGTTCTTCTATCTGTCACGTGGTTTTATCTTTTGAACCATAATAGGCAGAAACTTGAAATTTTCAGAGAATACGTGTTACTCTGGCCTCTCCAGAGTATGTATGCAAATGTAATTAGCCAATTATTTTAAAATTTTTACGAATAACGTGTTGCTGTGGCATCTATCTTGTTATTTACCAAATAATTAGTATTAATATTGTGAGATGGTATGGAACTCTTCGGTGCGAATACGATTCGCACTTGAATTCTTTTGAGGGTTCCGTACCAAAAAGATCTAAACGGAACCCTATTATTGTGGTAAGACTGCCTGTAAGTCAGTTTGTCAGAGGTTTCTAATTTCTAAACGAAATAAGATAGAGAAAAAAGATGTGTCTCGGGTTTACGATTTCCAACCGCTCATAGAGCTAGGTTGTAGTGGTGTTTGTAGATGCGAAGTCAAAATTCACAGACTAGTGACGGACAGCGCCATTGATGCTAGAAGCTACGTACTGCGACCGCTATGTTGCCTATTCAGTATGATGATTATGGGCTTACGTCTAATAATACTATCTGTATCCAACAGTGAGTGGAGATACACTGTTGTTGATGCTAATAATTTGGCAGTATTAAGATCATTTTGTATTACATTTTTGTTTTACAATTTATCCGTACCATTCTTTGGATATAAATAATACATCCGTCTTGACAATAATATTATAATAACTTGAAGCACCGACATAAGTCATATTTCTTAGGGTTTCCATGAGACCCAGTTTTTACCACTTCCTAAGTTGCTCCTTTTCCATGCGTTTCATTTCATGTGTCGAATAATGTCCCTTTACCGAACAATTTGTCCCCGTTTCAACCGTGAATATTGGGAAACGTAAAAAAATTGTTTCCAATTTTCGACACTTTTAGAATAAGTTTTGGAACGAAGTTCTTTTACGCGGCTTACAGTAGAGCGAACTGGCAGAAATCGTCACGTAAGGAAAAAGTCTTATGCACCCTCCAGGCAACTTTACCCTCTCTTTCTCTCTATCTCTTTCTATTATATATGGTTCTATGTGCGTGTGTTCGTGCGAGTATCGACATTCGAGCAGCAATCATTGTGCGCGGTTAGCTGTATAACCTCAATTCTAAACACGTGTAAATATTATTAAAACTTTTTTTTATTCTACCGGCTTTCTATTGTAATCCAATCATCTGCCAGATCGTTTCCAATTCGGTATATATTAATTTGCTTTATAAATTATAAATTATTGCTATATCATTTAATAAATATTAAAGAATTACAAATTACAAAAAATTTTCGACAAATTAACTTATTTTAATTATTAATTTATTATTTATTATATACGAAAAATTAATAAATTACAATAAATTGTCAGCATATTCATTTATTTGCATTAAGTAATTAAACTTTATTTAGATTGTTTCAGTAAATTTAACAATTCATTATATTTTTGAAATATTTAAATTTAAAATAAATATTAAAAATAAAAAAAAATAAGTTTTCATTTTTAATTTAATAAATTTAATTCTAAAGTAATTTTAAATTTGATTAATTTCTTAAAAAATAGAATAACTAACCTTATAAAAAATATAAATGATGACATTTTTATTTTTACGATTATTAAAATTAAACTTAAAATTAATTTGATTGATAAACTTGAATTTGATGGATTTAATGAATCAATTTTAAAATAATGAAATGAGAAAATTCATTAAATTTTTAGGATAATAAAATTTAATATTAAAATTAATCTTAAATTTAATTTATTTTTGAAATATTTAAACTAAAAATTATTAAGTAGAAACATAAAATCAACCTTAAATTTAATTTTATCGATTTAATAAAAAAAAATTAAAATAATTAATTGGTAGAATAATAAAATTTAATGTTAAAATCACTTTTAAATTTAATTCAATTTTGAAATAATTCAAATAAAAATATTTTAATTTTAAATTGCTTAAATTTTAGTTTTTATTGAATTCAATTAAAAATTAATTTTAACCTGAAATTTTGAGAGAAAGTTTTGAGGCTGCGCTTTTTGGCTTGACAAAAATACACTAATGTAATCAATAGAAATCTACATATTAAATCACGTTTAGAGTGGAAAAAATAATGTAAGGAACTTCGTTCCTGACGAGGGTCCCCCGACCGTGCGGTCGGCAGTTTTTATTTTAAATTTTCAAGTTTAACTTTGAGCAAAAATATTTGATTGATGTGCATTGGTTTTTCCAGACCTTCGATTATACTATAAATAGAATATTCTCGTATTATGCAACAGAAAAAAATAATAGATCAAACCTGCGTAATATTTTAAGTTCTATAGCATTTCAAATTGTGTAATCTGATTTTTTTAAAATTTTTTTTCGTCATTGCTTCTGTTAGACAGTTTATAATATAGTTACTGATTGACCTTATAAGTCATCCGCGGAAGTCGAATAGACGGTTTTGATGCTATTTTAGTAATTTTCTTTTTCTTCCTTAATCATTTCCAGAATAAACAGAACGGAAGCCGCTGAAAATCCAACAATTAAATAAATGCACAACGGCCCATGGCGTGTGGCCGAGGTAGCGTGCGGCGCACTTAATGACCGCAATTACCGACACAAAATGGCTACCGTGCTTCGCGCCGTTTTGTAAGTCAGCGCCATCTGTTGGCGCCAATTGCGGTCGGCTGGTGTCACGGTGATCGCGGCTGCGATAGGGGCTTAGTGGCCAACGTTTTGTGTTTATAAATATTACCGCTTATGCTCGTTTGCCTTTATTTATTGTACTGGCGTTTTGTGTAACGCGCGCTTGGCCATAAAAGCGTTGGGCTTGTAATTTTCGAAAGTTAAATATGGCGTAGATAAGTGCGACATTTTATTACGCGAAGACGTTGAAATGAAGAAAAATGGTAAACTACTTTCTGTTTGCAGGTAGGCAGGCTTAGTAAATTAATTTTCTGTTAATTTACAATAAGTGGTTTAATGAGCTCTTGTCGGCCATTTTAAATAATGGAACTTAACATGATTTATACTACAGATAGTTAGAGGCAATTATTATTTTCATTTTACCATTACCGTAATTAAAACTTGAAATAATATGATATTTAAAAATATACTACATTTATTTAATGAATGTACCAATAGCATAAAAATATACCCAAAAAAATTCTAGATTTTTTGAATATATGTACAAATTTAATTAAAATTTTCAGAATACAAGTTTCAAAAATTTTGTTTATATTATTATGATACGCTGTCAATTTAGTATTTTTCTGTTACGAAAAATAAAGAAAAGAATGGACAAGCCAATACTTTGAACTCCGTGATATTTTGACATATGTAATTTGGATTTATCTTTTGAATAAAATGTGAATGAAACTATATTCGAAAAAGTTAATTTTGATTTCATTAAATAATACACGGTTGCTTTTACTAATGGGTGGAATGTATTCTTAAATAGTTTATGTATTTTTGACACTTATGTAACCATGTACGTAAATAAATACAGCTTAAATTTTTTGTTATTATGCATAAAGATAAATACCGCTTCACTGGTATTTAACTCTGTATGTAAGTAAACACAGCTTCAATTTTATGTTACTATGTATGTATATAAATACAGATTCAATTGTATGTAACTAAGTATGTAAATAAATCCAGATTCAATTATATGTAACTATGTATGTAAACAAATACAGCTTCAATTGTATGTTATTATGTATGTAGATAAATACAGATTCAATTGTATGTAACTATGTATGTAAATAAATTCAGCGTCATTTATTGTTATTATGCATCTAAATAAATACCACTTCACTTGTATGCAACTATGTACGTAAATAAATACAGATATAGTTGTACGTAACTATGTATATAAATAAATACAGCTTCACTTGTATGTAATATATAAATAAGAGAAGATAGATGGTCATGGAAACTTTTCAATGGCTAGCAGTAAACCTTCGTTTGATTTATCTCAATGGGTCCTTTGGTTACAAAGCATATTCTTAAGTTTTTTTAAATAAAGATTTTACTTATTAACTTAATTAAGTATTATTTATAATTTAAGTTATTATTAATCACAATATAATTATTATTAATTATATAATGTAACGTAAACTACACTCACACGGTCTGTAAATAAATATGGAAGTTATTTTAAATAAATACTTGCAGAAAATGAATACCTCAGGATACTAATTTAAATTTTGTTTTTAATTTATAAAAAATATCAAAAGCCCTACGGTTGTTTCAATATATTAATTTCAAAAAACATTACGGATCGCATCTTGGGAATATTCAAATAAATTGTACAACAGATTGCGTTAAGATTGTGTTATTTCTTGGCATTTCTATTTTTTACTCAATTTTATGACATCCCAACACGTTCATGAAGTGTTTGTTAATAAGATTGTGATTTCTGTTTTTATATGATAATTTCTGCCACTTAGATTTTGCCGTAAAAAATAATTTTTAAACATGCAAACAATTGGCTATCAAATCATTTAACCATGTTTGTCTTTAGACACGCTGTGCAATGTACCTATGAACAGCTTAAAAATAAAAAAGGCTGACATTTTTGGCAATAATTTCGTGTAGGCAGACTGTTCTTTTTAATACGCTTTGATTAGGTTTAATTTTATGAAACTAACTTCGTAACGCGATGTGTAATTAAATTTAATTTACTTCTAATTGTTGTATCCTCATGAAACTTGATAATTGTGTATAGCACCCACTCCCAGACGTCTGAATCATTTAAAATTTGACACACATATAAAACTGATGACAATAAAATAATTTTATATAAAAAAAATTAAATTTAAAATAAAAAAAGGCCAAAAATTTCCGGAATATTTCAATGAAATTTTCGTCCATTTCCAGATATTTAAAATTTTGCACAAATAACAATAATCGATGGCAATATAATAATTTTATAAAATAAAAAAAATTACAGTCGTAAAACAAAAATAAAAGACTAAAAAATTAACATAATGAATAATTAAAAAAACTAAAAAAACAGACTTTTTCCTCATTCCTGAAAAACATGTTTTCTATTCTACTCAGTAAAGACTTTATAATGTAACCCATGTTTGTTATTTAATATAATGTTTAAGTGGGGAGATTTATCTCAAAAATAAATGCTCTTTATTCCCAAATTAATAATATGTGAATTAAATGCTTAATATTTTAGTTAGATATCAAACAAAAGCGATAATTATTTTTTTTTCTTTTGAGTGCAATACTCTGTGAAGGCGTACTTTCTTTTAGTTTTTTTAAATTATTAATTTATTAACTTGTATAACATACAGACTTCAGTAAGTAGCATAATACACGGATATACGCATTCTTCCATAATACTATATGTAGACAATTCTTATATTATAACTCAGTCATAACTCCGTTAAATTTTCATCTGTTGTGCTGTGGTTACTTATTGTCTGTGTTAAGCGGGAAATCAGATTTCTTACTATTGTTTCCCGTGTCGTCGAAATGTATTTTATTTCAATTTTTTATTTATATTTTTCAGTATTTCATCTATTAATACAAAACAAGTTTTCTTTCAAAAATTTTATTGACAAGATTGTGTGCCATCAAATGGAGTAGGGAGGACTGTTAGAATTGAAGATATAGAGTCTTATTACAGGTGTCTATCAGCCACGAAAAACTGTTGTTTATGAAAGTGAGTACTTTTCAGAGAAGGAAAACGAAACATAATACTGCATTTTATAATAATACGGAAAACATTACTGGTGACCAGAGGCTATGGGTTCTTTTAAAATAGAAGCTTAAGTTCAAAAAATTATCTGAAGTTGAAAAAGTAACTAAATTTCCGAAAAGTTAAAACCTAATTAAATATAAATTTCAATAAAAATCCTTGTGAGACATGCATACAGAATACATATAGAAAAAAACAATATATTTAGGTACCTACTTTAAAGAAAAATAAACGATATTAGTTTAAACCTATTCAAATAACCAGTAACTAATATAACTTCCGAATTACCTAAAACTTTATACGCTTTCGCCGAAAGGAAAAAGACAAGGCATAAATCTTATTTTTGGATTAATACCGCCTACTGAAAAATTACAATTTGGGTTATATTAATAATTGTCATGACAATTAGGTTACATTAATAATTTTAAAAGGAACTGGTTAAACTCTTTGAAAAAATTTGAGATAAAAACATAAGCTTACTGCTAACAAACTGCTTTATTGCTGTGTAACTGCTAACAAACAAAAAATGACGTTTGTAACCAAAAAAATAGATAAGACATAGTACGGAATAAATGAAGATCATATATTCATAGATTAACTAGTTTATATTTAGTACTGAACCATCAAAGGATGGTAAGAGGGATTCGTATGGGAAGCATACAAGCAATAAATAGAACATGTGAAGCCTTTACGTAATAAGTATTTAAGAATACAAATACGTTAAAGAAAATCATATGAATTTTATGCAGTAATGTATTAGTGTTAAAACTACCTATATGAGTCTCTGATAATGCAACTGAAGGATAGAAGCAAATTTAACGTGATTGGAATTAGAAAGGCAAATATGACAAACGTTGAAGTAAGTGTAGTTGGAGAGATTAAAAAAAGAATGTTAAGATGGTTTAACTGTTTTGTACGTATCATATAATGCAAAAAGGGAAACTATGCTTGAACCAAAACTAATAATATGGCAAATGATTGAGTCACAAAAATAGTAGAAAATATAGAGAAGTATATTTATGGATAAGTTAAGGAATGTGGCCAGAATAGAGCATATCTTTTGGCTCTTTCCCTGCTTAGGTGAGGAAGAATTAAAAAACATTAAGAAATACTTACTTTCTTTCATTGTGTTACAGATTATTTAGATTGTCTGTATTGAACATTCATGTTCATTGCTCTGGAGTTTGCTTCGAGAAGATTATTGTCATTTGTGTATCAGGCGAACAAACTTGGTGTTTTTAAACAAGAACGGTTCTGTTTCCGTCGTCTAACTTACTCGTCAATTGAAGTGTTAAAGTAAATGCTATCGCAGGCAATTACACCTTTTCCGATTTTCTTTTTGAAACAGAGGAGGTAACACCATTTATATAAAGATATATATTGGTGGAGTGAAACCCTTACGATAGGACTAACTTATAGGAATGGGGCTCATCTTAGCCTTAATTCTTTTTTATCATTTTTTTGAAATTTGGAAAGACTAATTTTCTACTATAATATCTCGGAACGATTAAAAATAATTTAGAATTTAGATTCATTCTTCAAATACTAAATAATTAATTTATTAATCAAATAATAAATATATTTTCTTATTTACGACCGTCATCTTCAAAAATAGGAATAAAATATTTGTTTGTCTTTATGTAAAACTGGGTCATATTCAATTTAATTTACTAATCAGATGCTGAAATTAAATATTTACGCCTATTTGTTATTCTTTCTTTTCCATTTTTCAATTTTCAGACAGGAAACACTTAATCTTTTATCATAAACTTTTGTGGAAATCAATAAATGGGTGCCGTTAGACTGTAGTCATTTAGATAAATATATAATTTGGTACATCGAATTGAAGATTGAAGATAATATTTTTTCTTTACAAGACGCATAGCTATTAAACGAAATTTGGCAAAATAGTGATTCTAAAGATCAATATATTAAAAAAAAAGACACAAAAAAATTATGTTCTTGAATTGAAAGTATTGAGCCGAAAATTAAGTTTTAATTCACACGAGCACACGCAGACACCGTTGCTGGTACAGTGGTATATTATAGGAAATTTTGTAAAAATCTTTTGCGATACACCCAATTTCGCTCTTCGCTTTGCATGCGTAGATTAAGGTAGTGATTCACATACAGGTTTTCGGTTCTGGAGACCCGATAACAGTACATGATTTGATCGCTTGCGGGTACCTATTGACAGTACTAATAAGGCCAACAAAAGTGGTGTTGGTCAAAAGTCCATATGGCATTACGAAAAGAAAAATGACACTCTTAAATAGAAAATAAAATGAAAAAATAAGATTCTTAAAAGTTTTATTTATTAGTCAATCAGACAAATGAGAAATGTTGTGTTCATCATGAAAAGCCAGCTGTTTCTAATAGGGTTTAAATGCTATAAATACTGAATTTTTTGAAATGGCAACATGAAAAAAATGCAGATCGTGTCGCTTTGTATCCTTCTTAGACATATGTATCCAATATACTATGCAATGAAATTGTTAAAAAAGCCCGTTAAACTTGAAATGAGAGGAAGACATTCATTTTGACAACTGCAGGACAAGTGTCAATGTCAGTTAGCAGTTTATTTTTTATTAATTTGTGCAATGGCTACGCATTAAAAACGGCAATCGATATTTACTGCGTTTTTAAAATGTTTTCTAAAAACTAATTATGAACTTTGTCATATTTTTGGTGTTACTTTGAACGATTATTGATATATAAAAAATATAAGAAATTCACGGTATAGAGATTTTATATATTTTTTGCTCTACTGTCAATCGCTGAATTGTTTGTTTTTTATATTGGAAAAAATTAGCTCTTTAATAAAATATACTCTATTCTGTGTTATGTTTGTTTTTATTATTGTTTTTATTATTGATTAAAAACCAAGTTTCGTCTCAAAATAATTATGATATTTCTCTGGTTAAAAGCAGCCTATATATTATTTTTGAATCACGTACTCTCTCTATGTCAATTTTCATGAAAATCGGCCCACTTATTGGGACTTGAGTGGGTAACAAGCTTTCAAATATATTTTTTTGTGGTATTAGTATCCTGATAAAGCGAAAGTTCGAGCGAGTAATGTGTTATTGTATTATATAAAACATGTACATTTCAACTTTGATAGATCTCATTGCTTGATTTTATAATTATTGAATAATACATAAACAAATTCACACTTTCAAAATAATGTTAATTGCACTCCAAACGGACGACATTTTTGTGTCTATCAAAGTTTAGGATTATTTATAAAAGTAATTCGCAAAACTATAAAAAAAACTTGATTAAGTACGCAAAATTCTTTAAACTACATCTAACATCTAATAGGAAGAGTTTAACTTAGATCTAAACCGGTCTTTTTCTACCGTTCTTTAGTGCCGCAGAGTCTAATAAACTGCGCATAACTATGTGAAAATATCTAGGCGAAACGTTTTTTGCATTCGGCACTCCGCTAGCCGAAACCACAACAGGACAATTAGCCAAATCGGCCGAGAGCGCATAATTTGTATTGCTAAACAACATTTTAATGGCGGCGACCTCGAACTTAGTAAATATAGTTCTTTATCCGCATTTAATTTGCGATTTGGCCGCCCGCCATTTTATTAAATTATTATCTTGATAATGGAGCATTGCGCGGATAATGGCGGCCGATAATTAATGTCCGCCGACGTTTGTCTGTTCGACTGTTTGAGTAATCGGGCGGAAGCAACACGAGGGAGGGTCCTAATGTGAGCCACGTTTGTTTTGTATGTTTTATTAATTGTTGCAAAATTGAAAATTAAAGCTTCACATTTGTACTTATTGCTGAGATTTTTTGGCACCAGCGTTATTTGGGAAATCATAAAAACGTGGAAATCTCAGTCATTAGTAATTTTCTCTCTGTAAAAATATAAAAATGTATGATAATAAATGTTAGATTCTTTTATAGTAAAATTCAATATCGGTAGAACTTCCATCACCAGGGTTACCTACACATTGATGCTATAATATTTTTCAATGCTAGTGTCAATTTTTATGTAGACGTGAGAAAAATAAATTGATCTTTAATTTATTAATGCCAGTAAAAATAATTTTTTAATAAAAAACAATCTTTTATTTTTCTCATTTTTTCTAATTTTAAAGAGCGCAACTTTTAAAAAGTTATAGGGAGAGAGCAGAGGCGCGGACCATTCTATTTGAAATCTGCTTTGCAAAAAATACACTTTATCAAAAAGCACAAGTAATATTTTAAAATATAATTTAAAAGACATTTATTGTAAAATCCTACTGGATGGAATCTGCAAAAAAATTCTGTGCATTCCTAAGTGTGATGAGGGGGAAGTTCATGAAAAAAAGAATAAAATGATAGTATCTTCTTTTTTGCTATGACATACATTAGGATGGCAGAAAGACTTGACTAAATTATAAGGGTTCTGGTTTTCACCATTTGCTCACGAAACCATAAAAATTTATTTGGGAAGTGAGTGATTTGTTTATTAAAAAAAGCCTGTCTACAAAAATATTCAGACATTAATTGATACCTCAATTGCTATCAACTTTATTTTTAGACTTCCATTAAGAAAACCATTTGCGTGCCTTTCAGCGTTATAAACAAAATTTTTTGTTATCATTTTTAATCATTCGAGAAAATATTATTATTTAAGAAATTGGCTCAAAAGTCTTTGAATTTATAAAAAAAATACTTCATTAAATTTTCGAGAAGTTTTTCCCTCCCCGACTTCAGCTGAAAACGAAACCACTCTACCACAAACCAACAAATAATATTATGATCGACTCAACCAGCAGGGATATTAATATGCTGATTTATGAAACCTCATTTATCTACTTGAAATAAATGTTGTCGGCTGGAAATTGTTAGCAGAATTTCAGCTACAAGTGCAATGTCAAAAAGTATTCATTAATTTACACCAAGCAAAACTAAAACCCGCTTTTGTTTAACGATTTTTCTGCCGACGTTGATGTGGATTACGAGTCTCTTTTGATGAGAGTTGGCGACTCAGCGATAATAATAAAGCTTTTTTGATATCAACGTCACGATGAAGGTCACTATTTCGAACATACCAAAGCATATTTATAATAAAATTTAGCACTTTGTTTTGAAAATTTTAAATCACATGGATATTGGATTCACTGGTGATGCTCCATATAGTTGGATACCATAACTCTATACAGATGTAGAATTTGCTTGCACAAGATAAATTGTTAGAAATTATTAGCTGAGTATGGCTTCCAGGCAACTAGTACAGGTTTTTGAATTTGATGGAAGTCTTTTTAATATGTTCGTTCCACGTCCGGGGGGGGGGGGGGGCTTTAGGTCAAGTATTATCATGGGACATATTTTTAAAAAATTGAGATTCTATTTATTATTTTTCATTTTTGAATAAAAAAAAGCTGCGATTTCACTTACCATTATTCAGTATTTTGATTAAAATGGTAACTAGGATTCCATTTACCTTTTTTTATTATTGAATCAAAAGAAAACTGAGATTTCATTTGCCATTTTCAATTTTTTAGTTAAAAGAAAACTGAGATTCCATTTGCCATTTTTTATTATTGAGTCAAGAATTAACTGACATTCCACTTTCCATTTTTTTATTATTGAGTTAAAAGATAACTGAGATTATACTTACCATTTTTCCTTATCGAGTCAAACGAAAATCTATTTACTATTTCCATTTTTGTTTCAAAAGAATTTATACGATACAATTTACCATTTTTGAGTCAAAATTAAACTGAGTTTCCATATATATTATTTCTGTGTGAAAAGAAAAGTGATATTATATTTAATATTTTCCGTTATCAAGTCAAAATAAAATTGAAATTTCATTTGGTTTCACTAAGAGTACCGGCTGCAAAATACTAAGCTTTAAAATATTGTACAATTTTAAAACTTTCGATTGAAAATCGGAAAAAACCTTATTGGTATTATTTTTTGATTAGATTGATATTTAATTAAAATTATTTCGGTTAATCTACATCAATGTTTTGGTCTAACCCTGTTTCATAATAACATACATTATCCTTTTTTTTTAATCATGTATTGCATTCGTAACATGTTGCTGTCTTTCACAATACATAATTTATTATTGCATACCTCGTGGCATTATCCACTAGTGCGCAAGTCTCGAGTCTTGAAGATAGAAGTAATTATACCTTAATTTTACTAGTAATAAACTTTTAATATGTTTTTTTTGTGAAAAAAGGAGATTTTTCTATAAAATACGATACAATTTATAATTTTTTTTAAATATTTGTCACGATTGCGAACACAAATGAGTATATGCAACATTGGTGGCAATTCTTGACCGATTTTGGAGATTCTTTTTTTTTACCGATTTGTAAATATCAAAATAGAAACCTACTAATTTTTACAATAGTTTATCAAGTAATTTAGTTTTATATAAAAAAAAATTCTACAAAAAATTCCCTCTTTCGTGCTAGACGGAAGTTCTCGACTTCGGTTTTGTGCGAATCTTCTTGTCTCTTTTATCTTCAATGTGCTATTTTTTTCACTTTTCTTTACAGTAAAAAAAAACAGAATGTGCACGTTTGATTTTACCAACGATTACAATTTATCTTAATTGACTGACATGACGAGATTATTTCATTGTGCAAGAGATTGAAGTAAGTTCGCATAGCTTGTGTAAATAAAATAATATTATATCTAATTTAATACTTAAGACGAAGGTACTTATAGTTTTGCATATATATATATATATATATATATATATATATATATAATTTCAATACTCGACATATTTTACAAGCCGTGATTCCAATTCAAGATACATATTGCTTACAGCTGAAAGCTGGCTAATAAAACAATTCCAAAATTTACCAGCCTAGTTCATATTCAAGATTCAGATTACTGAAACTAAATAAATATTATTATATTAATTTTACTGAAATCAGATATCATATTACTGTAACCTCCCTTTCAAGTGTTCATATTTTGTAACTGTAAGACAAAGAAATAGATATATATATATATATATATATATATATATATATATATAGACAAAGAAAAACCTTATATACTTTTAATATAACTAACAAGAGATTGCCACAATTTTAGGTATATTTAAAAATATCAAGTTTAATCTTTATTAAACTATTAGTAATAACTAATAGTTATTTTTCACTATTTAAATAAATTGCCCAGTAAATCTTTTGCATTAGTAAAAATGAAAAAAAGATGATTCTCTTAACAATAAAAATGTTAAAACAAATTTTGTTTGTCGTTATTAAACCGAAAATGGACTAATTATAAGGATTTAATACAGTTTTCAGTTGCCATTATCTCTAATTACAATTTAAACATTTTGAAGAAATATCGCTCGACACGGCTTAAAACTCCTTTCTAAATATATGCATCTGTAAAATGTTGTTAAATTTCTGTAACGGATTCAGTTTCTATAAATTCCTGAGCACAAAATAAGATGATTGCAATCAATAATTTTTTTATTATCTTTTTATTTTTATCTTCACGTGATATTAGCAAAGCGATACGACGCGAACGCCACGGAACCCCTTATTCAGATTTGAATATTAAACAATACAAATTTTATTTCACAAGAAGAAACACAGATGTTAAATTAATGTTTTTTTTGTTTTTTTTCAAGGCCCTGTTTATGATAGTGAAACGTTTAAATGTAATTATGATTGAAAAAATTTTGAAAATAAAAGAGTATTGCATGTATATATATATATATATATATATATATATATATATATATATATATATATATATATATATAATATATTTATATATATATAAATATATTTCATAAATTATACACTTGTTAATTAATTGGTGCAGCAAGATTTTTTTCTTGTTTTTCTCAAAAATATAAGACGAAAATAATCTACAACATTTTTTGAAATAACCTAGTTTTCAACAATAAAATATTATTGTTGAAAACTAAGTTATTTCAAAAAATGTTGTAGATTATTTTCGTCTTATATTTTTGAGAAAAACCCGAAAAATATCTTGCTGCACTGCAATTAACTAACAACTGTATAATTTACGGAAATGTTATTCTTATAGCACCAAGTGAGAACAATATCGGGCTCCGTTAGGTTTTTCAGGTATGCAAACTTGAAATTGAAACAATAAATCTAGTCCAGATGTAAAGATATTTACACATTGGCAAATAGAGATACTCGCAATGCTTTTCGTAATTATACATAAATCAAAAACCTAATACTGTGGCAGATATATATATATATATATATATATATACATATATATATATATATATATATATATATATATATATATATATGTATATATATATATATATATATATATATATGTATATATATATATATATACATATATATTGTTTCATAATCCTGTTCCTAATTATTTCTTAGCTAAACGGTTCAAATGTGTTTTCTTTATAGTAGCGGCCTAAACTAGTGTAATAAATGACTTATTATGGGCAGAAGTGTCTCTGAAATTAAAACTAAAAAAATGTTATATATTTCATTAAAGCTTCATGGTTTCCAGACGAGAGCAGATGATATGGTGGACAATATTCCCCATTTGAGCATATATATATATATATACAAGTATATACTTACTGCTCTGGCATCAGACTGGCGCATGCGCAGCGACCTGTGTACACATATACACATATATAACTAACACATTGTATATGACCGACTATATGTTGTGCGCATTGAACGCTTTTTGTATGGGTAAAATCTTCTGAATTCGCGTCACCGAGATGCTGTAATAGCAGTATATCTGTAGCTATAAGGGTGGCTTGTTGTGCAACATTAGTGCTGTGTATATCCATACAAGTAACATAAAATTGACTACGTGGAAAGTTCAATGTATGTATACTGTGCATTGTTTAAATTGTGTTTCAGTTTGATTATTATTTTAATTGTTCAGTTTTAAGATCACTGTGCAGTGAGCACAATAGTTTGCACTAAATATGTTAATGTTTTTATATAGAAAAATGAATAACAGAAACAAAGCATTTATTTTTAAATAGTTTCAATATTCGTATCAATATTTGCGTTTAAAAATTAGATATTATTATTTTTTTAATATTTGACCTCCGCAATACTTATTTTTAAATAGTTTCAATATCCGTATCAATATTTGCGTTTAAAAATTTGATATTATTTATTTTTTAATATTTGACCTCCGCAATACTTATTTTTAAATACTTTCAATATCCGTATCAATATTTGCGTTTAAAAATTTGATATTATTTATTTTTTAATATTTGACCTCCGTAATACTTATTTTTAAATACTTTCAATATCCGTATCAATATTTGCGTTTAAAAATTTGATATTATTTATTTTTTAATATTTGACCTCCGCAATACTTATTTTCAAATACTTTCAATATCCGTATCAATATTTGCGTTTAAAAATTTGATATTATTTATTTTTTAATATTTGACCTCCGCAATACTTATTTTTAAATACTTTCAATATCCGTATCAATATTTGCGTTTAAAAATTTGATATTATTTATTTTTTTAATATTTCACCTCTGCAATACATCATGCTATGAGTATTTCATATTGACTCAGGAGTTATCTTACTAGCGTGATAAAGTGGATTTCTAGATGTTTGATAATATTTTTGTCGTGGATTGCAAAATAAAATTTTATAATAATTTTAGATTTATGTGTTGAATTTTTAAAATATGGTTACTAATGCAAAATTATGCTTTATTATCAAATATCATTGAAATTTTTCGGTTGAAAAAATTACGGAGAGCCTCCAATTTTCATTTCAGAAAATATTTTCTTTTCTTACAAAATTTAATTTTACGAACTTATTGTATATTGGTTTAAATTGTCAAAAACAAAATACGTGCTTTTTTATTTTTTGCAAAATCATTATTTTTATAAATTAATATCATTCAATTTCGTCATTAGAAATTTACAAAAAAAGTATTGTAATATAATTAGTATTTCTAAATATCCATTTTCCAAAATTGTTAAAAATGTATATAATTGTTGCTCGAAGTGCCCATAGATATGAAAACCAGACTAATGTTAATAATTTTAAATTGGAAATTTAAAAAACCCCCATTATTTCATAGATTTAAGTTTTCATTTCTGTCGGCAGTCTGCATGATTGTCTATATTTTTAATTTTTTTAATTTTTTAATTCACGGAGAATTAAGGAGAAAATGCACGAAAGAAAAAGAATATGTCGATAAAATTAAAAAAATAATGTTTTAGTGAAAATATTAGGTTTTCGCTTTGAAAATGGTTAAGTAGTTTGAAAAATATTCGAACCAACGACGCGAAAAGAAATAAAAGGCCATGTCCTGCAGCAGGTAGACGTATTGTGTTATTACTCGAGCATATTTATATTCAGGGTTTATCTCTGAGGGGCTAATAGTTAATTTTATCAAAAAAAATTATTCTATAATAAAAGTACCTAGTGTTCATCTCCATGACACAGGTAGCCGTGTAAAAGCAATACAAATAAACAATCAGGGTCACTTTTGCATTCATATTTTTATTATTATTAATAATTTTATTTTTATTATAATCAATGCTTATTTTACGTGAATATAGTTAACAGATGAGCTTATGTAACAGATGAGAATCGTGCTTTGCTAGTAGGGTTTATCTTTACCGTTTATATTTATCACTGAGATGAATAAAATAAATAAATATTTAAAATGCCATATAACCAATAAGTAAATTGTATGCTATATACCATATCCCCATATAAAAAATGTGAGACGTCATAGGACGCCTGGCAGATATGAATTATCTAATATTTTTTTATTGTAACTCATATTTTAAATTAATAAACGCTTTTAACGTTTAAGACAGTTTAATGTAATACACCGATATAAACGAATAAAGTTTTAAGTGTTAGTAAATTAGAAATAATGCTGACCCGCTAATACGTACGTAAAGTATTATGTGTGTAGTGTAGTAGAGAGGCGTTAAGCCGGAAAGAGCCGATAAGATGGGAAGCTGGCCGAATTAATTCGGAAAGAGCCGACAAAACGCGAAGCTAGCCGAATTGAGTCGGAAAGGGTCGACAAGACGCAAATCTGGCCGAATGGCACGTACCGACGTGCTAACAGAATGTGTTAACTCCCATCCAGATGCGCCCTTGTATGTTTTACATCAAATATTTCCATATAAAAGCGGAAAACTTCTGTTTAAACACACCTTCAACAAACCGTTCATTATTACCCAACATTACCCTAGCGGTCCCATACTAGTACTTGGCTTCAATTTCCCAACCGTAGGCCGCACCTGCCATAATCACGTGCGAACTGAGTGGGGGCCGCCAGTGAGGGTGGTTTACCACTCGGGGTAATCTTTACTGACGTTTTAACCACCGTAAATGACGCGATCGCCGATAAGAAGGTAAGTTACGGCCAGGGGTTTTCAAGTTGAGGTGAAATTTAGCATTTTTGCAATTCCATATTGTTTCATTCATTCGAAAGAGTTGATTTCCTTCTCTTTTTAAGATATCGTGTCTTAAATAAAAATGGAATAGATTATGTACAAACTACTATTAACGAAAATTTAAGAATAAGAATGAGAAATTGAAGAAAAATATTTTTAATCAAAATACGACACGAGTGTCATGTGAATTTTATTAATGGGATGTTTGCAGTTTAAGTTTGTTCAAGTTTTGGAATAAAGAATCCCATAAATAGACGAAGAATGAATATTTTATTATTATACTTAATTTGACACATTCATGGTTGTTTGACATTTAATGAAATTATTGTCGTAAAATTGAAGTTGTTCCATTAGGTTAGAATAAACAAAAATATTTTCAATATTTTCCATTTATACTTTTTCATTTTTTTTCTTTTTCTATGTCACTTTTAATAATCTTGTAATTTGTGTCAGATTTTCTTTATTTTATTACAGAATCAATCCATTAATTTGTTATTGTTGTGACTCGAAGAGACTGATTTTTTGATGAGTGTGTATTGCCATTTTTAAATAAAACAATAAATAACTACTGGCATATTTAAGATTAGTACATAATGTGTATCTGGGTCTTTGCTTAAGTACATGAGTAATTTTTAATAAAATTATAAATTAAGAAATGGTGTTCGTGTGTCGGATATCGGATTATCATTGCGTATTAGAAATAGAACAAAATTTAAATTATAAATATTTTTAAGGAAAACAATTTTCTGCTATATTTTATGTATCTACTCATGTCACTGAATATTTAACCAGCTATGACTTTATATGAAAATTTCTAATGACAAGTAATCATACAATATCGATGTTGTTTCATCATACTCTATTGCATATCTGAAAATAACACAATTATTCAAACTATAAAACCCCAAACTTTGTAGCCCCTTACCGCCCGCCATAAAACATAACATTATTTCCCTCCGTTTTGATAAAATAATCGGCTCATTTGTAACGAACTAAACGAGTTGATCATTAAAGCGCCACCCGCCCCATCGCTCCCCCCGACGCATTAAAATATATCGCGCTGATCTTTTACTCCAATAAATTATTAATTAAATATTAAAATTGCGGTCGACCAATGCGGCCCTGCGCGGTCGCGCGCAGTAGCGTATTGGGCTCGCGTTAATTATTATTATTACTATTATTATCGTTGCCATATTGTTGGTGAAAGCGGATGCGGCTTTGGAATAGTGAATAAGTTAATTTTGTTATATCAGACGCAAGCTTGCGTGAAAATGTCAGTTTTTGTGCGCGGCGCCATTGTGCGGGCCGCTCGAGTGAGCCGTTTCGCGGCGGAGCGCATTTTGTGTGTCTCGAACGAAAAGCGAATTGGCCGCCGCAAGATTATGGGGTCGCCGCTGGGCTGATTGCGGTGTAGGGAGCGATATCGTTAAATTGGAAATCGCGATACCAGTGACTAACATAATATTATAAACGCGAAAGTGCGTTTGCTTGTCATTTTGTTATCAAATAACTGAAGACTACTTACTTAATCAATTGTTACGAAATTTCGCTACTATTTCATCTACTCAAACCATTTTTTTCACTTGGTGGATGTCTCTACTATACGTTTAAATTTTAAATTTTTTTATACCCAGTTTATTCTCAAGAGCTGGTACATAAGTCTTTTGGAATTATGAAATTTGGAGCTTTGAATGTATTTCAAACTAAATGATATTTAAATTGTATTTTTTTATCAACCATTGTCTGTTTGTTCTGGTATAGTATAAATATTGTTAACTAAATATCAATAAAATCTTTATTAATAAAAAAAGTATAACCAAAATTAGATTATAGTATATATTATTATGCTATACTAATTAAAAATAGACAAGAAAAAGAAAACTTTTTTCACAAAAACACCAATGTTGTTTAACTCATTTTAACGATCCTCTCGTTATTTAGAAGCTTTAAATTTCTTTAAAAGCTAAAATATTATTAAAATTGGGTTAATTGAAATATATCAAAATAGAGCTTTAAATATTTGAAAGTTTCGAATTATGGTTATAAATTAAAGGATGTATTTCAATAAAGCTGAACAAAATGATTAAATTGAATTTTAATTTATTTAAACTTGGATGAAATCACAACCAAAGGGTTAGCATACGGTAACATAGTACTGTATAAGAAAACCTCCTGGAAAATCACCTGGATTTATTATCAGTATTTACAGAGAATATTAGTTTCAGTTATGGTGGTAATAATTTTTTCCACTTTTCCATCGCTCAATAGCTTCGGTAGTTGTATCAAAAATAAATTATGTGTTACATTTTAGTTTTGATTGAGCATATTAAATATACTCACATGTTTCTTCTTCTCTTTGGTATAGACTATAAAACACACGAAGAATGTTTTACTCGAGCGGCCGCCGAATATAAAAAAATTATTAATGTTACTCTTTCAGTATATATTCAGCGAGACAGTAAAACAAGCTGAAAATCTAAACGGCTTGTAAGATATTTACGAAATAAATTTATTTCTTTCGTAAATATCTTAAAGCTGAATACATTTATGCTAGTTGCACACTAATTTAATTGTATTGCTCTTATTATCGTTTATAGAAAGCCATTAAGTTCTTGTACATCTTTAGTAGACTTTATGTTTCTGTATGTAGGTCCTATCACTAATCCAAAGTTCTACACCTGCGTATATTTAAGTAAAATTGGCCACAGTGAGATCTGTTTAATACAGTATTTTAGAAACATTTATTTCGTAATCGGCCGTATTTTGTAATCGAAGTTATGATTGAGGACTTTGATAACAAATGACAGTAGCATATAGTCACGTAATTGGAAAACAAATGGATCAAAAATTATGTCATTATAAAGTTTTAATCGTCTTCCAACGATTGGGGTCTACGTTCAGAAAATCTGTGTACGTTTTTCATTTCACTTTTCATTTGCTTTCAAAAATGAAAAAAAAATATAACTTATATTCGCGCTATTATCTTTCGTTTTTCATATCGATATTTTTAATATCGGTTTATCAAATTTAAGCCATTTTTTATATTATAGTTTATATAAAAATTTATTGCTTTATTTAAAAACTTTTCTGTCATTATGGACATTAAATAACGTCTTTTCCTATCTAGCAAACGACTAATTATTTGATTTTTCAGTTAAGATGAAGAGGAAAAAATTTTGTTCGCATACTATTCTAAACACAGTCTACCATGTAAACAAATATGCCAAACTAATAACACAATAAATAAGTAAAATAAATAAAAACATCGTACTTAATAACAAGGAAAGCAATAACTATATTTTCTTCTCAGCCGTAGCTGTATGTAAAGCGCAAATCCGTAATATGAACAGAATAAAATCAAACAAAAAATGCATCAGTCGATCCATTTTCATTCTTTGCATCAGCAGATTCATTTCACAACGGCTCTCAGGGTCGACCGTAATCGCGTTCAATCATCGCCATTAATTTACACCATGCATTCCCACAAAATGTAACGTCCGATACAGTACAAACGCATCTAGACTCGGTAGTAAAAAGAGGCCGAGCGTCGGTTGCGGCGCACGCTACTGCGAACCCAGCCAGCGCATAAAAACGCATTAAACCGTACAGTCATCATAAAAGCAAACACAACAAAAGTGAAACAATTAAACGCGCGCCGCGATTAAACTACGAGATAACGGCAATTATAACTCGCGCGCATTAACAGTCGGCTAACGCGGCATTGAGTGAGCGCCAACGTCGCTCTAACAATGACTTAACATCGGCGAAGGACACGCAATTATGCTGTTGTTAATGACGACGCACAGACGGTTGGCGAGTCGAAGTTACCTTTGTGCAGTATTTGCCTAGGTTGGAAAATCGAAAAAACGAGCACTGAAAAAAAATATTATGTCACTCTATTAATATAATAGAGATGTAATAAAAAGTTAACGGCGATGTAACTTTTTGATTAAATATTTTTGGAAAAAACTCGAACATTTCCTGAAATAATTTACCAAAAATGCAGATTAAAAATAAGAAGACAATATTCATTAGTTATATTTCTATAATTTTTCGCCTGTATTTTAACTCGCTCATATCAGAAATTGAATTTCCGCTTTTTAGATTGTGGTGTAACATGGGTGTTACACGTACTTCTCAAATTATTTGCTACACTGACAAGCATAAATATTAAGTTATGGCCGTTTCAAGGTTATTTTCTTCATACACATTTAGAGAGAGGCAAAAAAATTGATTTTTAAATATGGTCACACTTGTGACGTATACATATACCCATTTAAAACTGTCTATAATGCCAGGAACAAGTATCCATATATATTTGACACATTCAATTCTACGGAAAATATTTTCCGAGAAAGGCCATTATCCGAAAGCGCCAAAACTGAAAAAAAGGATATGGACTGTGGATCATATATAGACTTAAATAATTAGCAATAACATTGTTTCATCGACTGGCAACTATCCTATATGAATGCTTAGCAATACTCATAATTTAATTATGATGTTGGCTTATTCGAGGTTTGTAATTTAGAGTGAATTTAAAACTAATATAAAGAAATAGTATTTATGTGTCCAAAGTTGCGCGTTAAGGCAAGTATTATATTTATTGTAAAAACATTTTAACGAAATTATAAAGGCGCAATGTAAGTAAAATAATTACTAGAAAAAAATTATTTATTTAATTTTTTATAATGGCAATTTAAGTAGTATATTTGAATTTAAGCAATTTTATTTAATTGCAATTTAAGCAATTACAATGTAGGCCATTTTATAAAAAAATAATTACTATTTTCATAAATCTACACTATAACATAGGTTTTAAACCACTGTATCTACAATACAAACTGTCATTCTATATATTTAAGTTCAAAGTAATATTTATTAAGGAGATTTAAGTTTGTGTTAATGGTGACTGTTATTGTAAACGGAATAGGCTTTTCGTTATTTATTTGTTAATTAATAGCTCTTCAAAGAATACACAGACACTTTTTACATTTCTGTACACCGACGTAACGTATTATGGATTGGAATATAAGATAGTTTTCATTCTAAAAATCAAACAATTTCTTAAAATATATTTAAAAAAACGAGTGTGCTTTAGACCACACGACTGAAGTAAAACTTTAAATTCACAAAATGTGAACTTTAAAATGAATTTACAATTTTATTCAATTTAAACGTAGAATATTTAATGTATTGAACAAAATAATAATTTATAAAATTGTTCAAAAACGAAATGAAATTACAAAATAATCAAAAAATTACGGTTCGCGTAACGCTAGCAAATTCGCAAACGAACTACTGACTGAGATATATATATATATATATATACATATATATATATATATATATACATACATATATATATATATATATACATACATACATACATATATATATATATATATATATATATATATATATATATATATATATATATATTCATGCACTGGCTGTGAGAGGAAGAGAGAAAGAAAATGTGTGCTCGCACCTCTCTCTCTTGTCCCTACAGTAATATACGAAACGTAATTCTCTCTCTTTCTGTCTTCACTAACTTATATCTCCCTCTCAACTTCCATTCGCCTCGTCCGATCACACTTTTCTTACGCTCTCGTCACGCATTCACCAGCTTACTCCCCAAGTCAAGCGTGCGTAAAGAAGTTTTGCTTCATAAAACCTTTCTTAGGGCGCTGCTATATAGAATGTTTATTGGTTTGCTCATTAAAAATGACTCACGTTAGAGTCATAAGGTTCTAATCACATGTTATTAAATTGTAAGTTGATGTTCGTTACTGCTCTGACGCGTGTTGTCTTCACTTTATACCACTGTCTTTGTTTCCAACTTAAAATGTAATTAAGTCGTGTATATCATTTGCAAAATGGGATTTACGCAATAGTTGTCTGCGTCGACAAATAGCCTGTTACTCGTGAACAGGCTAGTAAATAATAAAATTAAATACTGTCAAACCTAAGACTTGCTTTAAAATACTGAAGTCATACGTTTTGTTTATAAAGTACAATATATTTTGTTGAAATCGTAAGTTTCATTTTTAAAGTACAATATATTTTGTTGAAATCGTAAGTTTTATTTTTAAAGTACAACATATTTTGTTGAAATCGTAAGTTTTATTTTTAAAGTACAATATATTTTGTTGAAATCGTAAGTTTAATTTTTAAAGTACAATATATTTTGTTGCAATCGTAAGTTTTATTTTTAAAGTACAATATATTTTGTTGCAATTGTAAGTTTAATTTTTAAAGTACAATATATTTTGTTGAAATCGTAAGTTTTATTTTTAAAGTACAATTTATTTTGTTGAAATCGTAAGTTTAATTTTTAAAGTACAATATATTTTGTTGAAATCGTAAGTTTTATTTTTAAAATACAATATATTTAGTTACGCCGATAGGACCAGGATTATTTAAAAAATCACTACTTTTAATGAAGTCGATTAGATGCATCTGCTAACAAAATACGCTGCTTCTCAAAATGCTGCGATATTTGGAAAATTATTTTCTCCTTATTTTGTTATGAAACTTATTGATATTATAAATGTGCAAGTGTTTTTGTTTGTTTGTATATTTACTTGTTTGGTACTAAACAACTTTGAAATTAAGCAACAATTCGCCACCAAATTTGGCATGCGTTTAATTCGTGTGACGGAGTAACATTTAGGCTATTACTCATGATCAAGCTCAATTGGAGTGTTGATACTGTGAAAAGTGTATTTGGATGTTTGTTATTTAATGATGCTTAAAAGGATGAACAAGTTTTTGTAACACTTTATCTAGGTGTAGTTCATGAGTCGAATTAATATATAACATTAGGTAACTTTCATTTTGGTAATAGTAAAATTCTTAGATCAAATTCGGTGGTCACAATAAGAAATGTTTAGTACTTTAACTTATTAATAGACGATTCAAAGTTTATATATTAAAAAAATTAGCAACATATATAGAGAGAAGAGACGTTTACTATCTCATTGGACCAAAGACTAATAATGTGATTTTTATAAAATATCCACGCGGATAAAGTCGCGGGAAAATATTACTTTATGTATAAAATCATTTAAATATGACAGAAACGCTGTCAAAACATTTGTTATTTCATTGTCAATTTAAATGGTGTTGGATTTATAAATCTTTAAAAATTTCCACAGACTAACTCATTCCGGACGCAGGTTTGTAGATTTATTTGGTTCTGGCTTCGGATTATGGATACTTTTTAAAATTTGTCATTCTCAAACGTTCAATTGTTTCCGCAAAAAGTAATTTTCTGTCCGTCTGACTCCGAAATTGCCTTCACCAGAAACTCACTTTTGAAAACAGTTAGCTAAATTTTACCTTTCCTAATTTTAATCCATCTTTTTACCGTTTCCTTCCTCAAACTAGAAAACCAAACCCTTATAAGGTCACTCATAGGGCTTTATGTCAGTCTGTCTGTTACACCCGATTTTTGTTCGAAACAAAGTGACGCTATTTTTAAAATAAATTTTTTTTAAATAAATCAACTTTTTTAAAGTTTTATTTGTCAAATAGGGTATCATTTGAAAGAGCTTATTTTGAGGAATAAAAAAGCATTTTTTGCACAATTTTAAATTGCATATTTAAAATGATATTCTGAAAAAATGCAGAAATTGGCTGTCCTTCGCACCCACCCCCTTTTTTTCGAAATAATTAAAACAAAACTTTTAATTGAAAGAGGGTTGGTAAAATCTGACTAAAAGATTACAAGAAAGCTATAGACTTATCTTCAAATTCAAGAAATTTGCAACATCTTTTACGACCGTGAAGGTGTAGTTGGCAATATACTTACTCTTGAAAAGATTAAGATTTATATACACCAGATCTTCAAATTCAATAAATTTGCAACATCTTTTATGACTGTGAAGGTATAGTAGGCAATATACTTACTCTTGAAAAGAATAAGATTTATATACACCAGATCTTCAAATTCAAGAAATTTACAACATCTTTCACGACTGTGAAGGTATAGTAGGCAATATACTTACTCTTGAAAAGATTAAGATTTATATACACCAGATCTTCAAATTGAAGAAATTTGCAACATCTTTTATGACTGTGAAGGTATAGTTGGCAATATACTTACTTTTGGAAAGATTAAGATTTATATACACCAGATCTTCAAATTCAAGAAATTTGCAACATCTTTTATGACTGTGAAGGTATAGTAGGCAATATACTTACTTTTGGAAAGATTAAGATTTATATACACCAGATCTTCAAATTCAAGAAATTTACATCTTTCACGACTGTGAAGGTATAGTAGGCAATATACTTACTCTTGAAAAGATTAAGATTTACATACACCAGATCTTCAAATTCAAGAAATTTGCAACATCTTTTATGACTGTGAAGGTATAGTGTGCAATATACTTACTCTTGGAAAGATTAAGATTTGTATACACCAGATCTTCAAATTCAAGAAATTTGCAACATGTTTTACGACTGTGAAGATATAGTAGGCAATATACTTAATCTTGAAAATATTAAGATTTATATACACTAGATCTGCAAATTCAAGAAATTTACAACATCTTTCACGACTGTGAAGATATAGTAGGCAATATTCTTATTCTTGAAAAGATTAAGATTTATATACACCAGATCTTCAAATTCAAGAAATTTGCAACATATTTTACGACTGTGAAGGTATTTTCATTACTTACTCTTGAAAATATTAAGATTTACATACATCAGATCTTCAAATTCAAGAAATTTACAACATCTTTTACGACTGTGAATGTATAGTAGACAATATACTTAATCTTGAAAAGATTAAGATTTATATAAACCAGATCTTCAAATTCAAGAAATTTACATCTTTTACGACTGTGAAGGTACAACAGGCAATATACTTACTCTTGAAAAGATTAAGATTTATATACACCCGATCTTCAAATTCAAGAAATTTGAATAATGTTTTACGACTGTAAAGGTACAGTAGGCAATATATTTACTCTTGTAAAGATTAAGATTTATTACATCAGATCTTCAAATTCAAGAAATTTGAATAATGTTTTACGACTGTAAAGGTACAGTAGGCAATATATTTACTCTTGTAAAGATTAAGATTTATTACATCAGATCTTCAAATTCAAGAAATTTGAATAATGTTTTACGACTGTAAAGGTACAGTAGGCAATATATTTACTCTTGTAAAGATTAAGATTTATTACATCAGATCTTCAAATTCAAGAAATTTGAATAATGTTTTACGACTGTAAAGGTACAGTAGGCAATATATTTACTCTTGTAAAGATTAAGATTTATTACATCAGATCTTCAAATTCAAGAAATTTGAATAATGTTTTACGACTGTAAAGGTACAGTAGGCAATATATTTACTCTTGTAAAGATTAAGATTTATTACATCAGATCTTCAAATTCAAGAAATTTGAATAATGTTTTACGACTGTAAAGGTACAGTAGGCAATATATTTACTCTTGTAAAGATTAAGATTTATTACATCAGATCTTCAAATTCAAGAAATTTGAATCATATTTTACGACTGTGAAGTTATAGTACGCAATGTACGTAAGTTTAAGTAAAAAGAACGGGTTTCGTAATATACATTTGAAATAATTTTTTTTGTGATTCACTTTCATTGACTGTTATTTGATTTCTGAGTTTCAATTTATTTTTCAATTTTTTTTCTACATTAATTTTACGGTCACATTTCTTACAGCATCAGAAATGCTGTAGCTGTTATTACAAAATAGTCTTGTTCGTACAAGACTATTTTCAACCGTTCCAAAACATCAGTCCGCCAAATCCAAAACGTAGACTAGGATTTAGCTCGCGACCAAACTCTTTTCAACCCCCAATCTACGATCGGAAAAACTGCCCTATCATTACCGAAGCCTCTTAAGGAAAATCGTAAGTGGCTATGAAAATCGTTACCCGCCCACCGCCCGCTCGCCTCTCTAACGCTCGGTTCGCGTGCCAACAGCCAGTGCCGGGTTTGAACCCGGGCACTTTCAAGTATTTTGTAAAGTGTGCCCTATCGCGCTTGTCGATCGAGCCCACCGCCTCATTTATACTCCACTAATTGTGTTTGCCTTTATGATTTCGATTAGTAAGGCAGTTAAGGGAGAGGCAGTTAATTTTAAGGCCGTTTAGGCCGCTAAGGCACTGCCGGCTAATCGGTTTGAGCGTTTAGTTTTCGACCGTGGGCGGTGGAGTTAATTGACTTCGTGTAAAAGTGGCGTGAAGTGGCGCTCTGGTAGTGTTGTTTTAGTTTTAGAAAAAACTTTTTGTGGTAAGGAAATCCAAAAGGGTTTAAATTAAAGTTTTTCCAGAAGATGGTGAAGAAGTGCTGTTTGTTTTTTTTATGATTTACAGATGAGAAAGAGAGTGATGTTGATAAAATGTAACATACCATACTTTTAATTTATTATATCTCAAGAAAAAGGTTGAAAATCGTTTTGAAAATCCAAATTACGGGTCAAACAATTTTAAATAATTTAGTTTAATAATATAATGATAAAAATCATAGTGGCTATATGGCTATAGACTAAGCTTTCATTGCATGAGATTTAAAGGAAAATATTACATTGTTCTTAGCGAAATATGAAAATACTATGTTGTTGTTACGATAAAATATGGAGCTACGAACCGTCCTCTAGTGGAGAAGCTCAAGCGACTTTCAGGTTAGACAGTGAAAGTGATACTTTTTATCACTTCTAGTTATGACATAGAAAATATTAGAAATTCAAATAATTCTTACACCAGTTTTTCTCTTATTCATGTATATACAAATAGAATGATAGAGAGCGAAATAGATGGTTGTATTCAATTGCTCCCAGCTAACTTCGCCCCCCTTCTAAACTGCCCTAGTGTTATCCATATAAATTACTATTGATGGCGTCTCCAATACGTTTGACGTATACTTATAAGACAGCTGTTTTTCTATGATTAAAGGCAACATTCTATTTTATTAAAAAAAATAAGCTCCGGCGACTTAAATGAGAGAATTCAGCAATTATTTTAATAATTTTTTAATATCCGCATAGTTAATGGCGCATCAGGACTCAGATAGTTTTAGAATGAGCTTTCATTGTTGTATTCTTAAAGAGTGGCAAAATATACGCCATTAAGAGTTTTTAAAATTATTGTTTGCCCGTCTGCCTGTCAGATTGTTAAACAAATAAAACCAAAAAATGTGCTTGTTAGTTTTAGTGTAACTTGTGTCATTGAAATTTTGGTTTTCCATGTATGGATGAAAGAAATACTCGAAGCTTCAGTGTCAAAAAGATTAAAATTCAGCTGTATTTATCTTACATTATCATTTTCGTTCCTAGAATACCTTTTGTAAATCATTATATCGTGAGTTTTTCACTTCTTGGAACCTCATACACCCTTTTATATTTTAAGTTATGTAAACATTTTTCTGACGTTTTTGTTCAATTCATGTTTTTTTTCAAATTATAATTAAGATAAGATTAATTATAATTAATATAGAATATGAAAGAAAATATCCACCTAATGGACGGTGGGAGCAGCACACTGCAGGAATACGCCAGGATGGACACAGGAACAATGTGAGGACGTACAAATCGGCCGACGCGGGGTACAAACTAAATTAATAATTTCTGTCCAACATAAGGTAATAAAATAAAGACATTTCTTGCGTTTCGGAAGTACATGCGTTACAAGGTACCGATAGTATTATATAAAATCGTTAGGGTAGGGAGTTTGTATGTTGGATATTTTTGAGAAATGTTATTTTGTGGACATAACTGAAATCGATTAGAAACTGTAACAATTGTTTTTAAGATTTTCGTTATGGTCATTTGTAGTTCAAGGCCCTAAATGCAAAAACCATTGAGCCAGTTTAAATGCAGTTTTTAATGGAGATTTTTTTTAAGGTTCTCAATATAATCCAAACTATTTTTATATCAAGTGAATGTGGCCTAAGTACTTCAAGTGGTCTCTTTTTAAGATTTTCGTTCTGGTCATTTGTAGTTCAAGGCCCTACATGCAAAAACCACTGAACCAATGGAAATGCAGTTTTAACTGGAGATTTTTTTAAAGTTCTCAATATAATTCAGACTATTTTTATATCAAATGAATGTGCCCTAAATACTTCAAGTGGTCGACAATAATTGGTATTGTCATTCTAGAAGCAAGAATTAAGTGCAGGGTATCAACAAATTTTCAATAGAAATTGTTGAGATTCTGCCTGTTGTTAAGACTCTCCCAGCGGTTCAGCTTAAAGTTCAAATTAATACATATTTACGTTATTTTTATAGACGAATCTTTATCTCGAATGAATATAGCCTAAAATACTTTAAGTGATTGACACTAATTAGTATTGTCGTTCTAAAAGCAAGAATCGAGTGCACGGTATCAAGAAATGTTCAATAGAAATTTTTAAGACTCTCTCAGTGGTTCAGCTTGAAGTTCAAACTAAGATATACCTGCATTACTTTTATAGACTAATCTTTATCTCGAATGAATATAGCCTAAAATAATTTATGTGGTCGACAATAATTGGTATTGTCATTCTAGAAACAAGAATTGAGTGCAGGGTATCAACAAATGTTCAACAGAAATTGTTGAGACTCTGCTGAGTGGTTCAGCTAAAAGTTCAAACTAAGATATACCCACGTTGCTTTTATAGATTAATCTTTATCTCAAATAAATATTCCTTAAAAAATATTTAGTTATGACAATCATTAGTATTGTCATTCAAGAAGCAAGAATCGAATGCACGGGATCAAGAAATGTTCAATAGAAATTGATATGACTCTCCCTGTGATTCAGCTTAAAGTTCAAATTATTACATACTTAGGTTACCTTTATAGACTAATCTTTATTTCATATGAATATGGCCTAAAACACTGTAAGTAGTCGACAATAATTAGTACTACTGTTCAAAAAGCAAGAACCGATTTGATGGTATCAAGAAATGATCAATGGTTGAGGCTATAACAATGGTCCCGTTTAAAGTTGAAACTAAGTCATAAGTTACATTTATCCCAGTCAAGGGATTTTGAAGAACCAGCAAGAGACAAATGGAAAAAACTCCGCCGTCTTAATTAAATATTAATAATATAATAATAATAGCAAGCCAAGCCGCGAAGAAAATTTTGTGTTTCATAAATCGACAAAAAGTGTTCACAGCACTAGCAATCTCCGCATACTTCAAGAAATTAATTACAGCTTTTATTTATCACTTAAAAATAGAATACAAGAGTCCTCGGTTATGCAGGATTGCACGCAGTATATGCACGAAGTGAATGCATATACGTAATTATACCAGGTACCGGGTAATTGATACCATATTTACTCCGTACAAGCGTCTATTCATTGACCATGACGATATTTTTTCTCGTTGTGGGTATTAGTCGTGTCAAAACGTATTTGCGATTTTTTAAAATGGTTTATTTAAAAATGTAATTTGACATTATGGAAAGAGCGGCGTAAAAATGAAAATGGTTAGGGACGGACCGTTTCTTTAAATATCAACTAAAAATAATTTAGGTCTTAATACAAAGGAAAATAGGAAAGCTAGAGAGTGAAAACTTTTTGTAGTTTTAAAAACTGAGTGCATTCAAGTAATGTATTGAAAATTGTAAGAAAAATAGCATATTTGTCAAAAATTTAACTATTTAAAGGTCTGTTAAGAAAAAAACATTTTTAGCGGGAAGTGGCGAAACTAATGCATTGGAAGTGAAACTTCTATATTCTATGTACAAGATGCACACTGGAGCTTTTATTGTAGGATCTGTGACAGTACTGAGTTGGAAATTGTTTTAAAGTTTTATTAACGAACTGTCCTACATTTAAAAAAACTGAACAATTTTTGAAGCCATATTATTTGCATCGGCGATTAAATGTTCAATTTACGTTTGATAGTTTTTTTTATTCATTTTTTAACAGATTGCATTAACGGGAATATTTAATTTTATTTCGTTTTGAAAGATATGGGCAAACGGACTCAGGGAAATTATAAATTTCAAAAACGAAAATAACATGCATTGTTTGCAATGCATATTAAATCTATAGAGATTATTTTTACTAAAAATATGTTAAATTAAGGTCAATTTTGAGTTAAGGTCAAAATTAATATCCAAAATAAACGAAATTATTTCGATGAATTATAAAACTCGTCGCTCAACGTCCCTTACGAATTTTTAAATTACGCTATTCTCTACTTATTTTTTCTAAACATTACTCAGTATACTTGCTCTGGATACGTTAGTACGTTACTATTTTAATTAAGAAAAAAAATAAATGGCCATTATTTTTCTCTGTTTTTTGACAGTTGATAATAGAAAAAAAACTAACAAAAACTTTAGATGTACATTAACTGTACATTGATGTCTCAACTGTAAAAACACCGCGAGTTTGTGCTTTATTACGGGCTGGTGCGCCAGCCTCGAGTTTTGACGATTAAAGTAATTAAAGGTTGGGCAATATTACAAGCAATTAACTTTTGAAAATAATTTTTTAGAAAGAAGAGATGCTTCTCTAAAAATTTATATGATTTTGTTAATTTTATAATATATTTATTATAATTCAAATTTGCCTTTAAAGAATGACATGCGTCTCCGGAGGGTGGTCGGTATATTTGTATTATGTGCGTATGGAGGACATGTAACATGTCTCAATTCTTGTACGAATTTGGTGATTCTTTTTTCTACCGATTGAAGATTTTTCTTAGTGTTCGAGGATTGTTACCGGTCCCCATTTTGTGTTTTGTATTTTGCTCCTTGATGTTATTAACTTTTTAACCTTTTTTCTCAGGTATGTGTTTAAAGGCGAGGTTGATGATTATGTTTTTCATTGATTTGCGGCTTGCAATTAAATTTCACCAATTACTTACGTGAAAAAATATGAAAAAAATGTTAAATAATCTTTTGTTTAAATAATTTTAATAAAAAGAAAAAATCGGGGTGTGCATTTTTAGTTTTGTCAACCCACAATTAAATGAAACTACGTGATGTAGTATTATTTCTACTTTCTTTAAGTTCTTTAACACGACCTAGGTTTCGTTGTATTACAATATCTTCAGATAGCAAAGATCTTTGCTAATAGTCCACCTGAAGACGTTGTAATACAACGAAACCTAGGTCGTGGTAAAGAACTTAAAGAAAGTAGAAATAATACTACATCACGTAGTTTCATTTAATTGTGAATAATGAATTTCTACAAAATTAACGCCAAATATATTCAACAGTTTTGTCAAGGAAAATGGTATGTTGTTATGTTTATATGCATATGAGACGTTCACTTAGTCAGTATAAAAATTGCATTACTGCTAGCTATTACCAATGACTTCATCCTTTTAAAAAAAATATTAAATTCATAGTAAAATTTTAGGTCCCAAAACTTCTATAAAAATATTTAGATTGAAATTTGATGAAGAATTTACTTTCTTAAAAAAGCAGCAACAGCGACATTTAGTAGCCCTCTGAATAATTTTTTTAAAATCTTTTAACGAAATAACTATTCTATATGATAGTTAAAATAGGTTCAATCGATGTGCAAAATTTGGTAAGACACGAATAAAATCACATTTGTGACATTAGTCAGAATTATTTTTTATAGTTAAGGACTCAAAAAATTATAGCTGGATCACTAGAACAAAATACACGGCGATGCCATTAAATTGCAAAAAAGTTCACGAAATCTTAGTTAATATTATAAATGAAAATAATCAGTACATTTTCATAATTTGTAATCATTTTTATAACTGTAGTAGTAAAAACATGTAAGTTCAGAAATATAATTTTCGGTTCAAATAAGATTATTTGACAATAACGCGTTGTGTTAATTTTGTTTTTATTCTTAGAAGCATACTAATTTTTTTTATTATTATAGGTTAGGAATAGAATGTTAGTACTACATTCTCATTTAAAGTTTATATTTTTGTTTCTAATATTTTTTTAAAGGAATATTGTTTTTATTGAATATAAATATTATAATATTAATTACGTTTTAAATAGTAATTATGACTGATTGATGTGCAGAAATGAAGGTCACGTCTAATTTTAGCTTTCTATAAATTGAATGAACCCTGATAGTATTGTGGTCCCCAAAGTATATAATTTAGTTATCATTGTTCTAAAAAGTACCCTAGAGAAAAATGTGGAAAATCTCAGATAAAGCGAATTTTAAGTTATTACTATATTATTAGCAACAATTTCAGCAACGTACGCTCCTTACGTTTGTTTCTTACCAAATAATTTGTGACTTCTTGTCCAATTGATACAAAAATTACGCTCACGTATAGACCTTATGCTGAAAAATTAGTAAATTTTCTTGAAAAATTTAAGAAATTTGTCCCTCTAAAGATACTAGGGTTACTTGATTGAATATTTTATTCTTGTACTGTGCACTTTTTCAAGTGTTCAAAGATTGAAAACGCTTTCCCACAATCGATTTCTTTCATAGTTTCAATGGGAAAAAATGAGAAACGTAAACCTACATCCCGCGATCAAACTTTAAAAATCGGGTAAGTGCGTGTTGGAACATGCATATCGAAAGTTGGATTTCATAGTTGCCTATATCTCTTGAAATTGTTAATATAAGATAAGTGGAACACTAGGTAAACTATTGTTTAAACATTTTTAAATTTTTCGAATATTTCTTTTTTCATATTACACACACACACACACACACACACACACACACATATATATATATATTTATTTATATATATGTATTTAATACTTTCCTCTTATCATTTTGAATTTAATATATTTTTGACAATATGAGAAAAAACGTTTACGGTATAACACGAATTTCAAAATTTGCAAAAAATTCATATATTTTTTAACTCTTCTTTAAAAGAGTCAAAATCTTCTTTGACGTAGTCAAAACCTATAATAAAACCATTTTTTTAATTAAAAATCGTTTGTAAAATCATCTGACGATTCGCAGAGAGCAGACATGACGTTCTATCTATAATATTTATTACAGTGCAATTCGTCACATTGTTCTGAATAAGATTTTTTCTTATTCAGAACAATGTGACGAATTGTACTGTAATAAAAATTATTCCTTACATTTTTTTCAATGTATTCATTAAATTTTTTTTTCAAAATTTTAAATTTTTCTTTTTTTTATTAGTCAAAATAATGAGAGGAATCACATAGTAAGGAAATTATGTTACCTGTGTAGCTGTGTATTACTGAGATTTTGAAAATTTTACTTGCAAAATTGCATGCGTTTAAGCATAAAATATTGTGAAGCTGTGACAGACGGACGACGCAGCAGAAGAAAATATATTATTTACATAATTAAAAATGGTCTTCATTTATGAACAGAAAAACCAATGCAAAATATTTATTTAAATAGATAAACGATTAAAAAACGTTTAAAAATAAAAATACATCAGTACAAAAAGACGCTTAAACTTAACTCAATTTCTCAGTCGCCGACCCACGTCCTTCGGGAACACCCCACCAAGGATTATAATCCTTATCCCCCCTGAACGCCAAGGACAATACACCCGTCAACTATCCAACAAAAAAGTCATTTTCTGACATTCTAATCAGCTCTTTGTCGAATCTTTACCTTGTCCCTTTTTAAAATGGCTCCGTTTTTGGTATTTAATTTTGATCTGATCCCGTTGATATGTTTTTGATGTTAAATCTTAGATCGGATTACGTTATGGTCGGTGGGGCAGAGGCGGCGCGTATAAGATCAGTTGTTTCTTTATTTTCTGTTTAAACAAGTTTCCAGTTTACCGAATGTGAAATTTTGGTAAGTGAAACAAAATTAATTTATCCATCATAATCTCAAATGCAAGGTTATATTCCTTTCTTTCACAGCAATGGACAATTATGTTTGTTAAGACTCTTTTACTCGGAAACTGCTGCAGGTGTCAACTTGATACTCAATGTTAAATACTAAGGTCTAAAATTTCCAAAGTCCTGTAATTCTTCAAACTTCTAACTCGATGCAACAAAAAAACACGTTCTTTCGAATATTGCACACTTTCAAACTGACTTATATATCAAAATGACTAAGGGTCTTCCTTTGAGCAAATATATTGAAATCTGCTTGAAGGAATGACTCATGGTACAAGGAAAGGAAAAAAAAAATCCAAAATTATTCATTTATAATCCTATGTGATAAATAAAATTATTGGTTCTTAAATTTTTGTTTTTTTTGGTCTATATGTGTGTATAATACCTAGTAAATAAGCTTTATAATGATAAGGGAAGTCCTCAGGGTGCGACTTCGCACTAGTCTCTTTGTTTTGTAAGCGCGATGAATTTTACAATTTCAAAAATAACATTTTTGTTTTAATAAAAACGTATGATGATAATAATTAGTTTAGTTCAATTTCTTTATATTAGCAATAGAACTTTGGATAGTAACACATAAGTAATTTCATTCTAATTTAAAAAGCATACTGTTTGAAGAAGATGTCTCTGATTAAACACAGTTCATATATGTAACATTAAATATAATTAAAATGAATTTTTACCTCCATGCTAACACAGATAAAGGCAAGCTAGAATTAAAATTATGACTGCTTTATTGAATACTTAGTGTCACGTCTGTTCTCAGCTTTTCCTAAATACTATATGAGTGTTAAGGTAGTTATGGTGTGAGAGTAAAATTAAAAAATTATTACAAAATTTTATTAAAAACAATTTTTTTTGTTTCCCAAACTGTCAATATAACATCTTTTTAACATACGTAAAAAAGTGTGGTGAAATACCTACTTTTCCTGTAATGTACAATAATTAAAATAAAAACATTGCTGTCAAAAATTGTACAAAAAATAATAGTACAATTTTTGAGAGCAATTTTTATCAAAACTAAATGGTAAATATTTTTTCTTCAAAATGTTACTGTAACAAAATTTTACATTGACTTAGTTATTTAAACAAATCGCTCGATAGATTCTTAAAGTACAACTAAAGTGTGTTTAATAACAACTTTTTGTGTAATGTTAATTATATAATTTTTGAGAGCGATATATACCAAAACTAAACGGTAAATAATTTTTAAATTTTGAAATAAGTTAGATATTTATAGTTTGAATAAATTCCCAAACATTTTAGTTTAGCTTTAATTAATAAAAATACACAAGAAGAATTCACAAAAGGAAAGCTTCAGTGAATTAATTTTTTTGGTATGACAAACACTATAACATAATATCAATTTCATGTAAACAACAACAATATTCTTTTTCTTCCAAGTTTATCTCTTCTATCATTCTATTACTATCCATACGTTCAACACTGCTAGACAATATTAATACCATGTTATTTATCTTGAATGTTTATTTATCTTGATGACTACAATTTCTTTAACAAGCACTCTCTTTGAATATTTGCATTTTAAATTTTGTTCTCTAATTTTGTCAGCAGATTTTTTGCAGTATATTATTCGCACATATTCTGTTAGTAGAACATACTTATCGTTTCACATCATCTTCTGTATTTCAACGAAGAGCCTCTCAAAATGCAGTCTAAGCTAGTTTTACTTCTAGCTAGTTTACTGCTGCGTGACGCCTAACATTATTTTCACATTAATGCGACTCTAACTCCATCTGTTGGTGTTAATAATAAACAGATTGTACAGAAGCAGACAAGATTGAAATTTTAAGAAGTTACGGCTTTGCTCTCATATGAACCTTTAGAAAATATTATTAAGTTAACTTTAAAATTTATATACGTTAAATCATCTATGATAATAATTATAAAACTAAACTTTTTTAAATAAGTAAACATTGTACTGAAACGTTTAATTTCCATATCTTCTTTTTTGAATGGTTGATTACGATAAAATATATATTAACCTATATATTATCCCAGATTCAACAAAATAAATCGGTAAAACTTCATTGAAATCCATTTAGCTGTTCTTGGTGTACGAAAAAAATAAACAGATTCACAGACAAATGGGCAAATATTTAAAAAAACAATTAATTTTTTAATTCTATTTTGTTATTTTCTTACAAAAGGGAATAGCATTTTAGGGGAACATAATAAAAATAATAGAACACAAAGCCTGATACTAAATCTTCTAAAGCAATTTAATTATTACAAACACATAAAGCATCGAAAACTTTTATGTGCGGAAGACGACCAAAAACCATGTCTGTTTTCATTGGTCTGCCCGCATTCGGTATGTTTACTTAAGCACCTAACTTTCCTGCACCACCCTCACTTCATCTCTGACCATGCCCATTTCGGCAATACATGTGCGAGTGGAAAACTTCCTTGTTCGATTTCAAATATTGATTGATCTATTGATGTCCATAGGTACACTATCCGTTCGTGTACACTACGCGTTGGGCAGTAGGCTTTCTTTGTTATCATTGTATTAATGCAATGTAAATGTTTTTTTGAAAATATTACATTTATGTATCTATTATTTTGTGCTGTTTATACTATTATTTTGTGCCTTAAATAATTTTTTGCTCATATTTTCATTATAAAGCGAGACCAATTCTTCAGTTTATTATACGTATTGATTTACAAACGTCTAAAGAAATCGATTAAAGTTACTTGGGATGCAAACTTCATTTACTTGGCACTTGATTTTAAACTTATGGCATTTGATTTAAAAACAATTCACAATTAAATGAAACTACAAATTGATAACACTGAATTTGGCGAACATTATTGACCCACAACTTTTAAAACTCATATCGGTAGCTGTTTTTGGCAACGGCAAAATTGAAAGCAAATTATAAATTCAATTTTTATATCTCACGCGCCGCCATTGTCACACAATCCCCGTTCAGGCAGGATCGTATTTAGACCGGGCCGGTCGAGTGTGAAGCGTGTGAGGCGGCCTGTCAACATAGGACACGTAATGCCGTGAGGAGGACACCCATACACACGTTCGTGCAACGCTTCTCTTGTATCCACTTACAACGCCTCATCATTGTGTTAGTGGAACTGTATTCGTTTTATTTCATAAAAATTGTCAAGCTAAATTGTCGATTGGTATCTTTGAATATTGTGTGTGAAGTTTCGTTGATGGTTATAAAAAAATAACACCATGGGAAGTTATCCCATAATTTATGAGTCGCAAAATTTATGTGTAATTTAAATGATATTATAATTTGATATCAAAGCGAAAATTTATTAGTTATTATGTGTTTACTGATCGATACAAACGTACTCTTTAGTATCAAACATTTTTCTATTTATTTTCTCTTTATATCATATCTCACTTAGGTAGGATAAGCAGCGACCATAGAGCTTATTACTTATCTGTTCTGGCATATCTATTTATTTGCCATTTCTTTCCAGCGTTGCCAAGTTTTACGTATTCCTCAGTTTGATTATACCTACTTTTTGACTTTAAATATTAACCCTAAAAATTCATGATTTTATAGCCGCAAAGGTCACCGAATAATCATGGGATAAAGAAATATATGTAAGTATTATAAAAAAGTATATATTATGAATGAAAACGTGACACTTAATTGAATATGTCACGAAAATTTCAAGACTTCAACAGCAGAAAATTTTGAGACTTCAACAGTATTAGATTTATTTTAGGCTCTCGTTCATACTAAATTGGAAACAAAGTTATTTATTTAGAATCCTTACTTATCAGATAATTTATATCCCTATGATAATTTACATCACTATGTCGAAAAAAATGCAGAAAGTATTCTTTACCCTACTTTAATAATGTAACATCGTCACGTTATAAACACCCAGTGATACTTGTGTTTTTATTCTAAGAATAATCAGTTATAACTCTGTTTTCATTAAACACATTAATTAGTGTTCCATATCCCGAAAGGAAAAAAAATAAAACCGTTATAACATCAGTCACGTCTGTCCGTCTGCCAGAACCGTTGTTCTTAGAAACCGCTTAACACGAAAACTTAAAATTTAGAGTAGTATTAAAGAATTTAAACAGCATATATTTCAAAACCTAAAATTCAAAAAGATTTTTATAGGAGTTTTAAGATTGAGAGTAGGTTAAATTAAATACCAGAAGAAAAATTTTGAAATTACATATATAGCGTGGAGTTATCATTTGAAAGCATTGATTATAATGAACTACAAAGTATTTTTAATACACTTCAGATTAGCTTTACTCGTATGTATGTATGCATGAATATAACGGAATTATTTAATATAATTTTATCTACTTCCAGACGTCCGAATTATTTAAAATTATGGGCACGCAGCAAGAAAAGATGAGAATACAATAATTTTTCTACTAAATATTAAAAAATAAAATTACAGTTAAGAAAAAATAAAAAAACACTCTTTTGTAGCAATATGAACTAAAAAATAAAAAATAATCTGTAAATATAACGATTTTGGTCAACGGCGAAAGGATGTCTCATAACTGGGCATAACTTAATCGTTGTTTAATAAGCTTAAAATTAGAATAAAACGATAGAAAAAAAAAAATGTAATGTAAAAAAGCGTAGGTTGCTCATGACTTACAGTTACAACTTATATCAAGCTTTTTTATATTAAAGTTAATTTTTTTGTCAATCACTTTATTTTTAACCGTACTAAAAAAAATTAAGTTGCACCGAATTGTGATTTATTCAGGAGCTATGGAATACTCCATAGCTTCTGAATAAAATGTGTTATATGCAAAGATTGTTTTTTATATTTTTTAGTAGATATTGCTACGAAAGCATGTTATTTTAGTTTTTTTTCTTAAACCATAATTTTATTTCAATTATTATAGGCAATTTATCTTGAGAGTTGAAGACTATGCATCCACTCTTTTATTTCCAAGAAAAATGAACCTAAAACAATGAAAAAAAATAAGATTTTTATTATCCTACGAAAACGTTGTCGGAAAACTATATTGAAGATTTTAGATGTCATAGTTTTGAAGTATTTACGATGATATATATTTCCTTTCTAAGTGTATTGGGCCAGGAATTCCATGTTAGAGATGATCTATCATAAATAAAGTAATTTCCCTACAAACAAAGTGCAGAATCCTCGATGCGCGAGCGACACTCGTACTTGGCAAGTAGTTCAGTTGTCAGTCGACATAATGTTGATTAGCGAATGGTTTATAATCTTTTCTATTATACGCGATTACAAAAACATTCCCTACGTCATATTTCACTTTAAACAAAATCACTTATTTGGTTAGCAAAAATACAATATCATTGTTTGTATTCCAAAAATACCGTATCTATATTTATATAATATGCCTGTCTTTTTATGTCGAACATTATTATTGTATGACTGTGATAGGCAAGGCAGGCAGGCAGAGAGACGAACAGCCTGTCAATTCCAGAAGAATTTTTCCAACTTTTGTAAAAAATACTAGTAAAATTTTATAATCATACAAATTATCACATAATATTTTTCTTTTATTAATTTGTGTTTGCTTTTGTATATACTGGTTTCTAAACTAGAATAGTAGGATGGATTTCAGAGAACAAAATAAGGTGACTTTAATCAATAAATTTTTGTGGTATCTCATCCCGCTTTCAGGGTATATTATTTCAATGTTAATTCAAGGGTTAAGCGTCTTGCAGTGTCCGGACGCCGGTACCAGGCACATTGTTGAAGTACGCAGCGAACCCCTTATTCGGACTTGAATAATGACTTATATGAATATTATATCGCTGAAAGAAAAATCGATTTTAATGCCAATTTTTTTTTATTAAATTTCTTTTTCTTGAAGATTTTCTTTATTATAATTAGGAAAATTTAAAAAAATAGAAAATAAGTTGTTGCTAAGAATTAAATTATTTCTCCATAATACAGGCCCAAATGTAAAAATTCCAAAAATTATTTTCGTCTTATATTTTCTAGAGTGATCTGAATAATTTGTTTTATTCGGTACTTTATTTAATATTATAATTTAAAACTAATTAATACCACAAAGTGCCAACTATGTTTTAAAAAATATTAACATTTTTGATGAAGCTATATTTCAAACTAGATACTTTATTATGGGGAATGTTGCTATTTACAAGCATACAATAAGAATCCAAAGTTTAAAAAAAAATACATTTGACTAAACGTATGCTACGTTTAGTCAAATGTATTTTTTTTAAATAAGAGATCATTAAATTGTATTTTAAACAGATTTTAGAAGGAATTTATTAAAATTTATTATACAGTTATATTATGGGAGATTCATTATGGTATTCCTTAAAATCCAAAGAATAACACTAAGAATAACTACTTTCCGGTCTTCAGAATGAAAAAAAGGACCTTCAGAGTATTATTTTTTTGTTCATATGTCTGTCTGTTCATCCGTCAAGACCCCTTTTCTCAGACACAGCTAGAGGTGTTAAGTTGTAATTAACATCAAATAATATGGTCTATGACTCCTTAGGCCCATAACATTCATGCTTTTCTCTCAATGCATTAAATATATACGGGCTTACAAATACCGATTCACTACTTAAAACAAATATGATACTAATCTCTGGCAGAATCTTGAAATTTAGCCTGAAAGAAGACAAGCAAAACATCCTTAATTTCTAATTCTTTATGGAATTATTAACTGACAATTAATTAGTTGTTAAATAAGTTGTTAATTTGTTCGCATATTTTAAAATAACTAGGCGCTTTTTAAACTTTGCTTTGATATGATTTTACGGAACGGAACTTGCTTTTGATTGACTTTCAAATTTTTATCTGTTTGATGTCACTATGTTTATATGTTTATTTGTATCAAAGTTAAATCTGCCATCATATAAACAAAATTTAAGATTCATGTTACAGAAATTAGAAACATTATAGTTACAAAGCATGTCATGTTTTGCACAAAACGAAGTTTGCTTTCGAGTTATTATATACAGCAAAATAATCAGAAATTTTTTTTTTAATTTGATAATATTGTCAACAAACATTAGCAAATGCCAAAAATGAATTAAAGACTTTAAAATCCTAAGTGTAACGAACTAGATATCTCTGGCCAAGGACAGGAGAGCTTGGGAGTATGCGGAAGACGTCTGTCAAGCCATTGAAGAAAAAGAAGAAGAAAAATGGACTAATGCATTTAAGAACCAACGTAAATATTCGGTAAAATGGACACATTATTTGTGCTGATCGTTCAGTGTCTATGGAAGTCAGTTAAATAATATTTAGGACTTTTATTTTTCAGGATCCTGACTGATCTGACCGATCGTATTCTTCTGATCGTAGGAATTTGACTGATCGTTTTCTTACAGTATACATTTAAATCCATAAAAAACAGTGGACAATATTTTTTTACTGTAACTACTAAACTAACAAAATTTAAGTTAGTAGTTGATAATTTAGTACCGTTTCCTAAATTGAACTATCTGCGTTCTGCATCTAATACTATTGTAACCATACATCGATCTCATTCGGGTTGACTGTTAAAGACTCGATATGCTGATCGACCAAAATCTTAACTGCCAACCTCAAGCAAAATGATGTTCATCGTTGCGACGTGATGATCGTTTGATAATGTAATGATTAACTTAATAAATTAGAATACATATAAAATCATTAAGTCTTTGGTCACAGAAAATGTGACAATATTTCTGAACAAGGCGACCATATTCATGAACTTCGTACCAGTTGCGATATAAATAAAATGGAATGCAATTTAATTTAAACTCCCTTTTATAGAGTCAATTCCTTATCTCCTAATGGTCTAAACTCTTTTTTACAAAAACACCTTTTTTTCAAAAACTTTTACGGAAAGTCTTTTTCTGTCCAAGCTGCAAAACTTTACAATCATCTGTTTCCTGAGACAAAGAACTCGCTTTCTATTAACGTTTTTAAGGGATGTCGGAAAATTTCCACCCCTCCTAATATTTAATTCCTAATTACATCTTGCTGTCTTTTGTTAACGATGTCAAGGTTTTTAAATTAATTTTATTTTGTATATTGTAATCACTTATTACAATACACACGAGTGTATGCACATGTGTTTGCATACACAAGTATGTAATAATTTTTTTTAAATGTTTCATATTTCTTTCAAAATTGAATTTATTTTGTTTTGTAATAGCTTAACTCTATGTTGCTATATAACTAATTCATTAAATTTAAACTTACGGGAAGAATTTTTTTTATATTTTGAAAGAATTTTGATATATCAATGTCATTATAATATTTTAGGAAATCTATATTTTTAAAGTTCCACACTAAGGAAAAAGTTCATTTATGTGTTCATCTATTTATTTGTCTGTCACGGTCGTTATTTATACGAAACCGTTTGTCATAGTAGCGCAAAATTTTACATAATGATTAAGCATATAAATCCGCATATAATTCAATCGTTAGAACTCAAAACTATTTATACAGGAATACATGAAGGGCAAATGAATTGTTTCAAACTGAAACTGTCAAATTTAATATAATAAAAAAACAACGTTACTACGGATTTATCTAAACTTTACCTAAAAAATAGAACGACACCTGTAAACCTCATATTCTTTTATAAATGTACGATATTGATGGACCTGTGTCTAGGCAATATATTTACATGATAAAATATAATAATAATAGGTACTAGTGAATAGTTTAATTAAAATACTGTAAAACTGTAAAAATTTTGCGTAGCATTGTATATTATTTACCTACATATTCTGCACTAACTAACTTTTTTTTAACATTCATACAAGCTAACTTTTTTTAAACATTCATAAAATTAAACAGTGGTAAGTAAAACAGGTCTAAATGTCTTTTTACGTCATGCGGAAGATCGTTTAAACGGACTTCTTAGGAGGAATACAAATACATATATATATATATATATTTCATGATTTTAAGCTGTATATTAGAAATATTTGTTCTAGATCTCAGATATGCACCGTGTTTTTACGGCTGTGAAAAATATAGTACGCAATATAATTACTTTGTAAAAAATTAAAATTTGCAGTTTGTATGTTACGTATGCTCAAATGTTGAAAAAAACTTCAAATTTCTACGTCTCATAGTTTCTGAGAAAATCGGCAATGAATAAAGGAAAGTGTAAATATAAATTGCCTATGATATTTTTCACAGGCGTAAAACATGATGCATACTTCTAAGATTATGACATCTAGAAAATCGCTGTAGATTTCTTATAATGTAGGTTTCTAAAACCCTCAATTTTTCATAATTATAGGTTGAGTTGAGTTTTTTGCGTATTTTTCTGAAGATATAATACTAAATATACGAAATAAATATTTTGAGACTTACTAACCCTTTCAGATGGTATTCTACTCTATACATGAAAATTAAAAAAAAATCGGGTACCCTCTTGAGCCCCTCTCATCAAAATTAAATATGAATATTACTGACTTTTAACCATTGAGATATGTGCTAGTTAATATATGCTATTACTATGCTAAATACCATCGTCACCGCAGTGTGTTGGGTTGATCCCAAGACATACGGCTTTTGACTGCGCGGCGCACCGCGAGGACCCAGGTTCGTTTCCCGGTCGCTCGTCGAGCGGTGCTTGACTGGGGTACTGGTTGGCTGTAAGAGATTGCCCTTGTAGCAATAAGTCCGCCATATCTATCAATTAGATACATTAAAGTACATAAATAAATAAATATCTAGTTTCTACTTCAAGCGGTTTCAGAGAAAAACCGCTGTGACCACAAGCGGACAGACATGTAAGTGAATTTATGTGTTCCGTTTTTCCTTTTCGAAAAAAATAGTATTACCTTATATAAACTGACTATAAATGTTACTGCATGGGTCGTTTCTCTCCATTTCCTTATTCCGCTTTGCTTCTCCGTTTGCTTTATTGAATTATAATGTACGCGATTTATAGTCTATTCTTAAATTTGTTTATCATACTTTCTTTTTTATTAAACTTTCGAACTCAGTAGTCACTTGATATCTATCTACTGGGACATTACTTTTCAAACAACTTCAGAAAAATTTCCTAAATAGTTTTTTCTCGTACTTTCTCGCCTTTTAAACTTGATACGTAGGTGACGTCGGACAACCAAATTAATCGCTAAATAGGTTTATCCCACATAGCGCTGTATTTGTCGCTCCTTGGTCCCTATAGTTGGAAAAGCTATGGAATAGATTATTATCGGCCATGTTCTCATTTTCTTCTTCCAATAGTTTATAAAACCAAATGAAATGAAAATAGATGTCTGAGCTACTTATTCGTATTTAAATATAATCCGATACATGTAAAACTTGTCAAATAGCGTCCGTATCTATTTTTTGAAGTTTCAAAGAAAAGGAATCGATTTTTTTAGCTATGTTTAACCCTAGAATTTAGACTAAAGCATTTTCGGAATTTACTCCTTAAGAATCGGTTTTCATGCATGTTAAAAACTAAAAGTGTAATCAGCTAATTTCAGGTACACCCTTAGTTGACACATTGAATTATTTACTGATGGTTGTAAGCGTCGTTTGATTGGCTGAAAGTATTGTGTTTCACAAAAATAATATGAATGAAATGGAAGTACAGTCAAATGTTTACGTTTATAATGAACATAGAATTTATTTATTTATTAGGCTCACAAAACAAAACAAGTTACAGTCACGTAGATGTATATTAAAAAAACAGAGTATAAAACTATACTACAACTCTAATTATGTCTGCACAAAATTGTTCAGTGTATTTATGTACCATTTTTAAGGGTTACATGTGTTATTAAATATATTATAAAATGTATTCATCAATTATTAAAGTTAGTATTAACTTAGGAATATATTATTTTTTACATACTTAACAAAACATTAATTCTATTTTAGCTGGTTTTAATTTATAAATAATATATTTTGTATTTCCTTTTAAATGTTAATAATTTCGGTTCAAATATGTCCAAGGTCGGATGTTAAAAAAATATTGTTAAACAATCAGCACATTCCAATTATGGGGTTATAAAAAGAGGTATTATTATAAGCTTGTAGTACAAATAATCATTTTAATGGTATACGGGATCTGAGTTGAGTGTTGAAGTTAAGTAGAGAGAGAAGATAGGGACAATCAACATGCGAATGAATGATTTTATATAAATATAATAGATCAGCACTTTTTCTCCGTGCAGCTTGTGATGACAAATTAAATCTCTGTATTTGGATTTCATAGGATCTATACTCTCGGTCAAGATGAAGTCGGAAATACGGTAGTCGACTCATTCTAAGTTTTGATATTTTTAGTACAATATTGTGAAATCTCAGTTAATTAAAAACCAGTCTTGAAAAAAATTCGAAAATTGATTGAAAAATAAGCCAGATGTAGGCTTCTAAATTTGCAGATACGATAGAGTTGGGTATATCCCTGTCTCTTTTCCTCTCGTACAATATAATGCGCAATATTAAAAATGACATTACAACACAGTATTGCCGTCCTTCTCTATAGGTTAAATTTAAACTTTTATAACTCGGTCAATTTTTAAGATTATCAAAACATTTTCTCACTCGAAATCAGCTTGTACCTTGAAATTAAGATTAATGAAATAAACAAAAATTAGTCAAATACACAATTAATTTGTTTGATGAATACAGAATTAATTTGTTTTGTTTTTTTTTTTAAATAATATGCTAAAGAAACGTGCACTTTACTTGTTTCTTTAGACAAAAAGAAGTGCCAACTCTGTCTTAATATAAAAGCTAAGCAGAGAAGAGAGTTGGCAAAGGAAAAGCAGCAGCGGATAGCCACCGGCGGAGGAGATGCCATTAGCTCCATCCAAATTGATCCCATCCTTTCCTTAATAACGCCAGGGCTAATTGCGGAAGTCCCATGAAACAATTTTGCCCAGCAATTCAATCAAGGTAAACAACGTATGTTATATAATCGAGGTAAATTAGTGTATAATTAATCTTTTATTTATAGTGTCGTTTAGAAACTGATTAATATAGTAAAGGGGCCCCGAAATTTTTTATATTGATTTATTTGAAGTGAATTTTATACGAATTTATATTTAATACTGAAGAAGTAGTTTTACTAACGAAAATAATTTGTAATTTAATCACCTTTAAAATTACAAATTTTAAAATTCATTTAAGAACGGATTTTTATTTTATTTTCTTTCTACTGATATGAGAAAATATGTTAATATTTAAACTTTCTAAATTCGTGATATTCATGAACTGACATTGAATTAATTAGAGTCAATTATCTACACATCCGTCTACGAAACAATCGACGAGTAGAAGTGAAGTTATTGATGAAGCCGCGGAAATTTTGCCAACATCGTCGGAGGCAATGGGAGATGTTCCTGCGGGTCAGGTTACAGGAAACCATATTAGACGTGGATACGAATGTACCAATACGCAGGAGACGCACTAGTAGCCAGCATTCAGATATCCGGTTCATTTTTAGCCAACGTCAGTTACTTCAGACGGAAGAATTAAAAAGATATTGCATGAGGCATGAATGAAGCAGAGACAACGAAGAGAAGACGAGCTCTATGAAATACGCAAGGAAATTTTGTTAAGTCAAGATCGAGAAGCGAAGGCTCGTGCTGATGTTGCAGAGAGGGAATTGAAAAATAAATGAAAAACGTGTTTAGATTATTAATTTTTTTAATTATACATTTTTGTTCTATTTTGTGTTTTTAAATATTGTTACATTTCTTATTTCGTTTTCATTTTTATATTCTGTATTAACATACATTTTGCACTACTTTCATTTTTATAAAGTTTTCTGCTCATATTGTGTTTTATTTTATATTTTTTAAATTTCACAATAGAGAGTTAAATTTTTAATAATAAATCATATAGTCATTATTTTGTTGTGTATAGAAAGGCAGGTAGCAAGTTGTTTAAAACGTTTAAAAGCTAAAAATTGTTAATGTTTGTATTATTGATCTCACACATAAATGATGTGTATTATTTACTAATTGTTAAAGTTATTTTGTCAAGCATTGTTAATAAGGGACTAAAAGCATACATTAATTTGGTAAGTATATGTGTGAGTATTTGGTGTCGTCTATCTTACAAAATAAAAAAAAATTCTTCTAATTTTAACTTCTTATTCTGACGTTACTAAATGTTTTTAATTTTGTTGTATACATTTGATCTTGTTTATTTATGTTTTACTTAAAACTAATTACATTGTCAGCATTTTTTTATTAAAGAATTTTTCATTTGCATTTAATGATATTGATATTTATATTTATATACTGTGTTACCTATTTTATACATTCCAATACAATCTTCCATAATGAGTAAACTTCAGTCGCGCGTCGGAGCTGCCCCGCACATTTTTTTTAATTTTATTTTAATCTGAAAAAAAACACAATAAAGATATTGCCTAGTACATCTTTTTCTGATGTAACGAAATATATATTTTAAAATAAAAAGTTATTTTTCAGCTGATTTGTCACTTGCATGAAATTTCTATGAACTTTTTACAGACCCAACTACGTATCAAAAGTTGGCTGACTATTACTAGTAAATTGTTAAAGCCTATTTTGTGATAATTTTCCTTTTAACTTCGTTATATATATACTACTATTGCAAATATTTTAAGGGGTAGGGGTTGGAACGCGTAATTGTAACAAATTGACTGCCTTCAAGCTTAATAATTCGTAAAATAAACCCTGTATCCAAAAAGTGTTCATGGCATACCCTCAATATTTTTGAAAGCCTTATTTTATACCTTACATAATGGGGTATGTAAAAAATAATCACCCCAACTTTAGACACAAGGACGATACAATAACATTTTTTTTAAAAGAGTATATTTGTTACTTTTAAAGGCCTCACAAATGTGTTTAACCATCTTATAGCACTAAGAGTCTGCGAGTAAAACGGCTGGACATACAGATGGACAATAAAATAGACATATATGGCGATAACGCAAAGGTTCCTAGTAAGGGCAAACTTTGGCTATAGAACCCTACGTGAACGTTCTTTTATATCCAAAACTTTCAAAAACTTTTCGAAAAATATCATTAAAATAGGTAATTAATTATTTATAATAGTACAGACATTTTTTTGTATCTCTTGCCTCGTATTGACGATAAAGCATTAATCACCTAATTGCTTTGGATACGGTTTTCTGAGTCATTATACTCCGATTATAAGAAATTGAATCTAAGAGGTATTTGCCAAATGTGTTCTTGAAAAATTTAGAGCCCCGCACATTTAAGTTTTTATTTTAAAATTATTGAAGAAACCATAGTTTGGGGAATACTCTGAAGACCTTCGAAGGCTCATACAAGCTTACGCTGTATGAGGCGAGTCTTTTTAAGACAACTCATGTCAAAACGCAAGAAGAATATTCTGTAGGTACCCAGAATGTATTGTTGGCTCTAATTTAATTCTATTTGCATTAAAATCTTTATATTTACGACTCGTCGCCAAATACACTATATGAGTGTACTATAATTTTAGGAATTCAAAAATTCATACATGTGGCTGAGAAATATGAAAAATACGATACAAAATATTTTAAAACAGGTACATTGCAAAAGGGCTAACATCAATTTTCCACCCAAATAAATAGATCAGAGCCTGTAGACAGTGAGGCAGAACGATACGAAGTCGCTTTTCCAGTTCAGCAGGCTGAATTTGAGAGAATTTTCTCAATTTTCCGCCGGATAAATATCGCATTCGGCCGTCCAACGGTTTGTGTGGAAATTTGAAATTGAACGGCAAAAACTATGAAGTCTGATAGCATTTCCGTATCATTTTCGAGACCTGTACCTATAATATAATATGAACGATTATGTAGGTACTGTTATGTTTTAGATCGGATAGCTATTATTTTAACTGATATAAATATGCAAATTTGTTATATGTATGTTACTCGATTATTGCGCAATTTCTAAACGGATCTACATAAAATATGACAGATGAATAGACTTTTTATTCCATTAATTTTATTCCTAAATCTTTTTCGGAGCATAGTACTCATCTTTTGTGACGTTCATTACGTTCTTATTTGATCACCTAGTGTTGTTTGTAAGGATAATTCTGGAAGTTTGATTTTAGTATCTGTTAATTCACACCGTATACCCCAATTCCCAATTTCCTGACGTGATTTATGTGAAATAGCAAACAAAATTTCTTCCTATTATAACTTGATCACCATGTTTCCACTGAACGTGAATGAATTTTGAAAAAAAATTAACAGATATAAATTAGACTACATTACTGTAGTCCAGTCGAACGAAGTCGTGAGCAGAAGGTAGTCATAGTGTAATTCTTAAAGGATACTAGTAGTCAAAGTTTAACACAGAGAACACTAGAATGTACAAATATTTTTTCGACTTTGCACAGATACTGTTTTAAACGGAACCAGTGGTGTAAAATGTTATAGTCGGCCCATTGGAATTTAATTTCGACATTTAAAAAAAGTGAAAATTTGTGTGTGTGTGTTCTTTATTCATAGATTTTGCAACAACTTAACATTTAGACGGCGTATTAACGTAACAAATGCTTAGTGAATTTATGACGTACAAAGATTTCCATTTCAAAAAATTGTCAATTATTTCCACCAAGTTCAATTTAAAGGGTTAAGGAATGTTCAAATATCAGATGGGGCAATGCTTATTGTTCTGCAATACTCCTTATGTAAGATTTGAATAATTTTCGTCTGAAAAATACACATTCGATACTTACCATAATAAATGAAACTGTCTAAAATAACACTAAATTATTTTATGTAATAGGTAAATTTGCAAGTTCCGTTGTAAATAGGTAAACATATTTATATTTGTTGTTTAAAAAGTTACTTGAAAACTAAGAATTCCTTTCATAATAACGCAAAAAGCTACAGAATAAATATATTTCTATAAAAAAAAGATATAAATGGTACATATATATCTTTTTTTTATAGAAATATATTTATTCTGTGGCTTTTTGCGTTATTTAAATTTGCGTTATTTAAATTTGCGTTACTTAAATTTTGCGTTATTTAAATTTTGAAATAAGGCAGAATTCAATGCATTATACTTGCAAGCGTTTCAAATAATTTCATTGAAGAGAAAAGTAAATTGATTTATGAATCTCTGTTGGTACTGAATCCTAAGCTTGCGTTATTTAAATTTTGAAATAAGGCAGAATTCAATGCATTATACTTGCAAGCGTTTCAAATAATTTCATTGAAGAGAAAGGCAAATTGATTTATGAATCTCTGTTGGTACTGAATCCTAAGCTTGCGTTATTTAAATTTTGAAATAAGGCAGAATTCAATGCATTATACTTGCAAGCGTTTCAAACAATTTCATTGAAGAGAAAAGTAAATTGATTTATGAATCTCAGTTGGTACTGAATCCTAAGCTTGCGTTATTTAAATTTTGAAATAAGGCAGAATTCAATGCATTATACTTGCAAGCGTTTCAAATAATTTCATTGAAGAGAAAGGCAAATTGATTTATGAATCTCTGTTGGTACTGAATCCTAAGCTTGCGTTATTTAAATTTTGAAATAAGGCAGAATTCAATGCATTATACTTGCAAGCGTTTCAAACAATTTCATTGAAGAGAAAAGTAAATTGATTTATGAATCTCAGTTGGTACTGAATCCTAAGCTTGCGTTATTTAAATTTTGAAATAAGGCAGAATTCAATGCATTATACTTGCAAGCGTTTCAAATAATTTCATTGAAGAGAAAGGCAAATTGATTTATGAATCTCTGTTGGTACTGAATCCTAAGCTTGCGTTATTTAAATTTTGAAATAAGGCAGAATTCAATGCATTATACTTGCAAGCGTTTCAAATAATTTCATTGAAGAGAAAGGCAAATTGATTTATGAATCTCTGTTGGTACTGAATCCTAAGCTTGCGTTATTTAAATTTTGAAATAAGGCAGAATTCAATGCATTATACTTGCAAGCGTTTCAAACAATTTCATTGAAGAGAAAGGCAAATTGATTTATGAATCTCTGTTGGTACTGAATCCTAAGCTTGCGTTATTTAAATTTTGAAATAAGGCAGAATTCAATGCATTATACTTGCAAGCGTTTCAAACAATTTCATTGAAGAGAAAGGCAAATTGATTTATGAATCTCTGTTGGTACTGAATCCTAAGCTTGCGTTATTTAAATTTTGAAATAAGGCAGAATTCAATGCATTATACTTGCAAGCGTTTCAAACAATTTCATTGAAGAGAAAGGCAAATTGATTTATGAATCTCAGTTGGTACTGAATCCTAAGCTTGCGTTATTAAAATTTTGAAATAAGGCAGAATTCAATGCATTATACTTGCAAGCGTTTCAAATAATTTCATTGAAGAGAAAGGCAAATTGATTTATGAATCTCTGTTGGTACTGAATCCTAAGCTTGCGTTATTTAAATTTTGAAATAAGGCAGAATTCAATGCATTATACTTGCAAGCGTTTCAAACAATTTCATTGAAGAGAAAGGCAAATTGATTTATGAATCTCAGTTGGTACTGAATCCTAAGCTTGCGTTATTTAAATTTTGAAATAAGGCAGAATTCAATGCATTATACTTGCAAGCGTTTCAAATAATTTCATTGAAGAGAAAGGCAAATTGATTTATGAATCTCTGTTGGTACTGAATCCTAAGCTTGCGTTATTTAAATTTTGAAATAAGGCAGAATTCAATGCATTATACTTGCAAGCGTTTCAAATAATTTCATTGAAGAGAATGGCAAATTAATTTATGAATCTCATTTGGTACTGAATCGTTACTATTTATTACCTACCTACGTGTCTGAAGAAACTAAGTTCCCTTTTGTCATTCCATATTTACGCCATTAAAAAGCATACGGGATACGGAACAAATTGGGATTAAATTATATTAGTTTCAATATTATATGCAATGTGAGCTAGCGATAATTTAGGTGGTCTGTCGGGCGCTGACGATTGGCGAATTTTGTCGGATAAAGTCGGCAGCCGAATTATCATATCGACTTCCTGCACTATGAAGAGGCGCGCGCCATCGACTAAACATAGGCCGTCTCTATCTGTGCGTATTAAGTCATATGTACTATCCTTTTTTCCCTTACGACAATCGAACAATAGGATCGGTGAGAGTCGGTTAGATTTGTTCCGATTTTTTGTTTTTGTTGGAGGTGTGTTTTGAAGTATTAAATATCGTATATTCAGTTTTCATGGATTATTGAATAATCGGTTATTATCGGCCGTTTGCGTCGCACGTTACTGGAAAGTACCTGGATATTTTTTTGTGTCGTATCTTCTAGAAAGAGGTGTCCGCCCCAGTGAGTGTAGTAATGCAAATATGACTCAAAATAAGATATATAAAATTAGCATGAGATACTCTTTTTTACCTATCTTCCATATTTGTATAGGCTTACTAACTTCATTTTGTTCTGTTTGTCTATGACAGCTTCACATTTTCTATAGTTAGATGGGCACAATATTTTGCAGGTCACACAAGACACAAGACAGGGGCTAAGTTAACTTGTACCAAAATGTTTACAGTTTTTGTTAAGTTTAACATTAAGTAGGGTAAAGATATTTTTGGAATATTTTTGAATTACAAACAGTGGAGATATCAAAATGCGTATAATTTACACAAATTTAACATCTTACGACTTTTTATTTTAATGAATAATTTGATAAATTAATGGTAAATTTGAAAATCACGACAAAAAATAGGCGCGGAGGATGGTGAGGCCTATGAAAATGTAAAATGTTCCATATTATTATTATTGTAATGTTAGCCATGTCACAATAAAACCAGCATCAGAACGTTCCAGTTTTAATGCAGGTGATAAGAATGAAATTTATAATCCCAAATGTAGGTTACAAAAAATAATAAGTCTTTCTTGGGTAATGGTATCTGCTGTCTTAATGAAATGTTAGATGACATAACAAACCTTTCAATGGCGAAATTTAAATCCCATGTTCAGCATGTGCTTATTTCAAAAACATATTACAGCGTGAATGGGTTTAGATTTGTTCAAATTGGCACCGATCAAGAAAGATTAAGTGATATAATAGAATATAGATTGTAAGGATGATTGATTATGATTATAAAATTCATAGGTACACACACACACACAAGTGTGTGTGTGTGCGTGTTTGTGTACCACATACCCATACCATGATATTTTGGAGTAAAAAAATGTAAATAAAAAATCGCCACAAGCAATACGTAATATTGAGGATTGTGCCATACCTAGCAATGTGATGAGACCATATTTTCCGTGACTGATCTCCGCTTGTTAAGGAGGTAGCTGGTAACCCATATTTTTAATGACACATGTGTTGTAGTTTTGTTTGGTTAGAAATGAATATATTGTCAATTTTTGGTGGCAATAAATGCATAATGTCTACGTCCGCAGATAGTCATGGTACTAGCAGCATGCCACCACGATAGTGCGCTTGAAGCCTAAAAGTGTGATGAACCGGTTAATGATCGCCTTTATTTTTGTGAAAGTGAACGAATCTAAAAAATAATTTGCGAATATCAAGTATAGTAAAGTGCAGCAATAAGTCAGTGGGACAGCGATATTCTTTTGTATTTATCATTTTCATCATCAAAGATTTGTGGGTTTTGAAAAGAGGATCGCTTGTTGTCTGGGCAGCTGCTCCCCAAGTGAGTATATCGTAAGTCATAATCGATTGTACTAGCTCATAGTAGATATGATTTGTATTCACCCGATATAACGTTCATATAGTCATAATTCTTTATGTGATATATATATATATATATATATATATATATATATTAATATATATCATACACATATATATACGTACATACATATACACAGGGGGAGAGAGAGAGAGAGACAGATGACTCTGTTGAATTTCTTGCTAATTCTTTTCGGTGAGAGTATTTCCTTACTGTAGATTCTGACTTACCAAACGAGACTTTGATAGTCCTATCTCCATAAATGGAATCTGAATTTGAATCTACATAAGCGATATCCAGGCAAAAGGGAGTAAATAAGAAATAAAAAGTACTTTAAATTATTCATTATAATTTTAATAGAATCAACTCCGATTCCATACCTATTCCTCAGTCTCTATTTTTTCTACTATTACCCAAATACTGGACGTCACGCCTAGTTGATATGTGTCTTAATATTCTCTAAGATAATAACTCTTATAGAAATATGATTAAATAAAAGTATATAGTTTTCGTAGCGTGCTACTAAAATTACGTTTTGGTTTGTGAGCAATCCATTCCATACTCTGTAATTAAACATCTGAACACTTGTAATTTCGTCATGTCTATTCTGCACATCGGGGTAATTCAGGGTAATATGATCAGCCTGAGGTTAGTCGCCATATTTCACTATTCTTTCGCTATGTGTTTCTAGTTAATAACTAGATAGTCGAAAACGGTGACTAGCAATGTCTACCAGCTATTGTTGGCCCACATTGTTGTTCCAGAAAAAAATAACCAAGACTTTTTAATTGAATTTTTAAACCCCACATTTTTTTCAATATTTGTAAAAATCAGTTTACCGTGCTTTTATTTTGAAACTTACAATATTTTTCTATTTTTTTTTTGTAAATTTAATAGCCTACCGACGCGTGTGCCTATATGTGTGCGTTCGTGTGCATGTTAAACAGCAGCTTAGTGAGCGACGCCACGTATATCCATATCAACAGCATGATTTATTAAGACGGTCTATTATTTGTTAGGTGATATAGCAATAAGTTGGAGAGTTTATTTTTTCCATTTTACGGTATGAAAATATGGTTATTCAAAGTACCTTGTTCATTGATGATGCACGTTAAATAGATACTATAAAAAAATTAAGAATTCAAAAGAGTGCTAAATTTTGGCTCCTGGACCCATCTTTGTCCAGTACCGGAACAACTCAGCACAGTTAGAAAAAGAGTCAGCCAAGTGGCTATCCTACTGACATATCTTTAGTTGATTGGCCATCTTATCTGCCCGTATCAGATAAGATAGCCAATAGAAAGATTTTACTGTTTCATTTATATTACATAAATAATTATAGAAAGATGTCAATATCCAAGGATGGTCAAATATGGCTTTAATAAAAAAAATAAAGTAATAATATTCTCTTTTATTTAAACTCCACAGTAGTTTTCTAAAAACTTGAAAATATCACGTAATTATGGCGATGAACTTAAGCTGTCGCCTTGGTGTGTTGGATTGATCACAATGCATGCGGTATTACTGTTTTTCTGGTCGATTGCATCAATTATGTACACTAAAATATATAAATAAGTAAATAAATATTACTCCGAATTACTCTATGCTACATAATTCCAGCAGTCTATTATATTTTGAGTCTAGATTTACGGCTTTTTCTGTATATGGACTTGGATTCGGTATAAAAGTCCTTATTTATTTTATATTCAGACACATTTTAGAAAATACCATACTTTTTACAAAAGCTGATTCAGAGTATATTCTGCCAAGGTATAGAATAAATTACCCCTAAATAATTCGTCAGTATCATGGGTGATCTCAAAAAACTTAGTCTCTCACATTTACTAATTAAAGTTAGGTAACCTACGTTTTCTTCTCATATATTTTTCCCGTGAAGTATTATATATAATTCGTCAGTATCATGGGTGATCTCAAAAAACTTAGTCTCTCACATTTACTAATTAAAGTTAGGTAACCTACGTTTTCTTCTCATATATTTTTCCCGTGAAGTATTATATATAATTCGTCAGTATCATGGGTGATCTCAAAAAACTTAGTCTCTCACATTTACTAATTAAAGTTAGGTAACCTACGTTTTCTTCTCATATATTTTTCCCGTGAAGTATTATATATAATTCGTCAGTATCATGGGTGATCTCAAAAAACTTAGTCTCTCACATTTACTAATTAAAGTTGGGTAACCTAAGTTTTCTTCTCATATATTTTTCCCGTGAAGTACAAGGATATGCGTTTGCTTGTCTGATGATCTGTTACGGACTATCGACTTGTTGATGGGGATGCTTCATATGGAGATCTCAATTAATATGTAGCAAAATTTAACAAAAATTTTCATTTGGACACAAGGTAAATTTTAATTGCGTTAATCCCATTGAGTGGGGAAACTTCCTTTAAAATGAAATTAAAAAAAAATATAATTAAAACTTTTAATTTTTAAACTATGTTTGTTTAATATCAAGCTTAACAAATAAATAAATTTGCGGCACTTTTAAATTTTTGAACTGGTATTTAACAAACTGAGCAATCTGCCGTCTCTTTTAATTTTTTAAACATGGCCTTTAATTAAAACTTTTAATTAAAACTATTAAACGTTATTAACCGCAAAACCCTGCACTCGGGTAGTTTCTTTTCACTTCCTCGACTGTTTCACCGTCCTGTGAAAATGACGTATGTCTTATTTTCAATATTATTTTAAAATATAATCTTCAAACTTTAATGATAAACTGTTTGATAGCTTCGTGTAATGTTACAAATTAAACCGAAGCCATATAGTTAAATATTAAAAAAAAATTACTCCCTAATTTATAAGTAAATCCTTGATAGCTATATTTGTAAGAAATAAATGTACAAATATAATTCTCCTAGCTTTTTATTACTTTTTTATATCGGCTACCAAAACAATGATGAGTAACACCCTGTTATCTAGCAAATATATCTGATTTTAATTGAAGCTATTTTTAATTTGTTAATAACCATTTAACTATTATTAAGTTTGTTAATCGTTTAGATAAATTACCTGCGACAAGGATTATTTAGACCATATTAACTGAAGGCTGAAGCACGCCATTTGTACATTAATTAGGTATTTTTTTACATACTACCGTGATACTGGTCGTTTATGAAGTGTACAAAAGGTACGTTTCAGAAGTATAGCCTCAGATTTAAAGTTTTAACTCAATTTGGAGAATACCAGTGATACTGACTGTCTCAACGACACTAGTCTTAATTTTCGAACTATCCGATTTTACGTACTTTAGTATTTAATTTACGTACTTTAGTTTCAATCCGATGATATATATTGTATATAAAGTACGTAAAATGTCCTGCGATAAATGAATCTGCAATCAACTAAGTTGGACTGCAAGAAAGAAGTCAATCGGGAAATATAATTCGGCGGGGCAATGTTCTGGTACTTTACCGTTTATTCTCGACCAATGTATAAAACACTTTCTTGTTCAGACTACAGTGTCTAAACACGAAAGACTTAAGACATTGTCTGGTGCCAGTGTCGTCATACAGAAGTAAGCCTTGGCGCTCTACTATTGGTTTAATAACAAAACTTATGGGCATTCAGGGAGCTATTGAAAGAACCAAACTCAGAATTTCTCGAAAATTATCCGTCATCCAGAGATCCGTAGGGGAACTAAGTTTACCGATATAGCTCGTAATATTCTTAGGCTGAAGAGGTAATGAGCAGGCCATAAACGCGCTGAACTAACGATAGTTGAGAAGAAAGATTAAAGGAAGAGAAGTAAATGAAGACGCAGAGTAAAATATAGCCCTTTGATAGGAAGACAGATGTAGTAAAGGTCGCGGGAAGCCGTTGAATGCAAGTGGCACGGAATCGATATTTGAGGGAATCTACGGGGGAGCCCTATGTTCAGCGGTGGACATCATCCAGTGGACGATGGTTGTGATGAATATGCAATGTATATTTATATGAATATTCGTAAAGTTATATTTTGATTTATTGCCATATGTTAGTTATAAGGTTTCATAATGAGAATAAAGAATTGAATATATTTGGCGTTAATTTTGTAGAAATTCATTATTCACAATAAAATGAAACTACGTGATGTAGTATTATTTCTACTTTCTTTGAATGAGAATAAACGTACGTATAGTTTAAAAATTATCATATTAGTATATAACTTAAGTGAGTATTATGTTAAAGACACATGTACAAATATTAATAATAAGTTGTGTTATTTATTAACTGAATTATTTTTATCAGCCTCTGCACACCGTCTGTAATTTGGTAAAACCCTCTCCATTATTCATGTCATAAATCTGTAATCAATGATTCAAGTCTTTTAACAAGCATAATAACGAACATGAAAAAAAAATGATTACTTAGTTTATCAATAAACCCTTGATAACTGTATATGCAAAAATCAAGTTACTGTGTGTTAGATCTGTTGGAAAAATCTGTCTCTGTCAAAAGGACAAACGACTTAAGTTATCGTATGGGTATTAGGTCTGATTGAAAAACTTGTCTGTCTGCAAATGATAAACGACTTAAATTATTGTATGGGAGTAAGATCTGTTTGAAAAATCTGTTTTTCTCAAAAGGACAAACGACTTAACTTATTGTATGGGAGTTAGTTCTGTCTGAAAAACATGTTTCTCAAAAGGACAAACGATTTAAGTTATTGTATAGGAGTTAGATCTGTTTGAAAAACATTCCTCTCAAAAGGGCAAACGACTTAAGTTTTTGTATGGGAGTTAGATCTGTTTGAAAAACATTCCTCTCAAAAGGACAAACGACTTAAGTTATTGTATGGGATTTAGATCTGTTTGTAAAATCTGGCTCACTCAAAAGGATAAATGACTTAAGTTATTTTATGGAAGTTAGATCTATTTTAAAAACCTGTCTCTCTCACAAGAACAAACGACTTAAGTTGTATGGGAGTTAGATCTGATTGAAAAACATTCCTCTCAAAAGGACAAACGACTTAAGTTATTGTATGGGATTTAGATCTGTTTGTAAAATCTGGCTCACTCAAAAGGATAAATGACTTAAGTTATTTTATGGAAGTTAGATCTATTTTAAAAACCTGTCTCTCTCACAAGAACAAACGACTTAAGTTGTATGGGAGTTAGATCTGATTGAAAAACATTCCTCTCAAAAGGACAAACGACTTAAGTTATTGTATGGAATTTAGATCTGTTTGTAAAATCTGGCTCACTCAAAAGGATAAATGACTTAAGTTATTTTATGGAAGTTAGATCTGATTGAAAAATATGTCTCTCTCAAAAGGTTAAAAGACGTAAGTTGTATGGGAGTTAAGTCTGTTTCAAAAACCTGTCTCTCTGAAAAGGATAAACGACTTAAGTTATACGGGATTTAGATATGTTTAAAAGATCTGTCTCTCTCTAAAGGACAAACGACTTAACTTATTTTATGGGAGTTAGTGCTGTTTGAAAAACCTGTCTCTCTCAAAAGGACAAACGACTTAAGTTATTGTATGGGTGTTAGATCTGTTTGAAAAACAAGCCTCTCAAAAAGATAAACGATTTAAGTTATTGTATGGCAGTTACACTGTTTGAAAAACCTGTTTCTCCAAAAAGGATAAACAATTCAAGTTATTGTATGAGAGTAAGATCTGTTAGAAAAATCTGTGAAGAACCAGCAGAAATCGGACAATGAGTGTTCCGTACACGTTTAGGCTCTTGTTAATATTTAAGAATACGCAGTATTTCTGTTAAACTATTTACAAATGTTAATTTTTCACAAGCTAAATATATTGTCTACTATATTTTTGGAGGCGTGAAACATGGTGCGCATTTAAAAAAAATATGACATCATATTTAAAAAATTACGAATCATTGTTTCAGTTTTCCTACAATTTTTGCGCAGATTTCCTTCTTTTCTTTGCGCATAACTTTAAGTTGAGTAGTTTCAGGAATAAGTAGAGCGGGGGGGGGGGGTCGGGAAGGATATGGCGAACGTATTTTTCAGTATGTATCTGAAGATATACTACCTAAAATGCCGGTACCCTCCACTATGTATGGAATTAAAACATTTTTTTCGAGTACTTAATTTGTTCCGCTTAAACTTTGCATAAAAACATTTTTTAATGTTAATTGAAATATTTTCCGGTTCATTTGTGTCATTACTGTGCAAAATTACAAGTATCTACGTCAAGTGGTTTCTGAGAAAAACGGTCGTGACACGCATATGGACAGACATGTCGTGAATGATCTCATAAGTGTTCCATTTTTTCTTTTGTAGTAGGGAACCCTAAAACTAATCAAGAGATCATACTGAAAGATAATAATTTCATAAACTATTGTAACATTACCTTAATAGTATTAATCCACTTTATATCTGTAAAGGAAATTGGATAAATAAGCTTCTTCCGGCTAACAAACCACGCAGTTACGAAAAAACAACTCGCAAATATTCAAAACATCTCTCAAAACCTCAATAGATTTATTATGATGGACGTACTCAATAATTTTGACAAAACAAATTTAAGAAACTAAAAAAAAATCTTGACGTACGTAAGTACCCAAAAAAGCGTGAAGTACCCCGTAGATCTTAGGTCTCGAGAGTTTAAGTAAACTAAACTTCACGGACCCATTATAATCACGTCGGAGCTTAAGGCGCGAGTGTCAAAATGGATCTTAGACTGTGACGGAGCGAGATAATCCTTTCAAATCAAATACGGGTACAGTCTCCAGCAGTCTTTTCGTTGGAATCCCATTAATAATATAAAGAGGAATGTCTTGTTTGTTCGTTTGTTTGTTTTTTAGGTATTCAAGCAAAATCTACTGATTCCATTGATATACAACTTTTGCAATATGTAGCTTATAGTTTCCAAATTTTCATAAGCTACATAGTTGTATAATTTGTATAAACGTTAAGATAAAGTTAACAATGTCAACGTAGTCGGAGGAAAAGTCGCTGGTCTGGGAGCTTTCGCGATGAACGTTGGCAAAACTATTATGGATATATCAATAAAATGAATGGGGGAATTGTAGGTTATAAACAATTTTAAAGAAACGTCTACGACAGATCTTAATTCTCTTTTATAAACAAACCAACGTAATTAATTTTAAGTTAAATAAGAGTGCGAGACAAAAGTGGCGATGTTTAGATTAATTTATTAATCTTAATTAAAATCAACTAGCTGACCCGATATATAACTATATGTTAGTGGAATATATTTTTATTAAGTATGCCATAAATAAATGGTATTGCTAATGAAAATACGCTTTTTGTAAAAAAAAGTGTTATAATCAATTTTTTAACGAAAACATTCATTTTAAACTATTTGTCTATATTTCGTCAATGGTGGGGAATATAAGCTTTATAATGATGTTTGAGTCATTAATTTTGATGAAGAATTAAAGGAGAAAAAACGTTGCTACAAAAAAACCTTTATAAATGGTGAAATTAAAGTAGTTTTAAGCGTTTTCGATAGACAAACGCTGACCTTTTACATTTCATAGTTCGGATCAGTTAAAGAAATTAAAAGGTTTTCGGATGTAAATAAAAGAAGGAATGTGCATTTTAATGACGTTCGGTGCGATGTATTTGCGAGTGGTGAGGGTGAATGGAGGGGAATGAAAACAAGCGCATCATGTGGCGGTATATTACATATGTTTGTTAATTAAAATGGAGTGTAGAACTAAGTTGCGAAAGAAAAAAATATACAGTAAATCTTAATCGAATAATTTAATAGCAACCGTACGAAAACTTCATTGCATTCTTCGTTTATCCTAAAATGTATCCTTGCTAGCTAAATGCCTTGCTTGCCTAAAATGTATTTAATTTTGGACGAGGGATTGTTAAATGAATTTTAGTTAATTTTGAGTATGGTAGTGTAGCTTAGAACAAGTCAAGGCCCTCTCCTGAACTTTTTTCTGTTAGTTCCATTTTGAAACTAGGTTTCCTCATTGGTTAATGTCCAGCTTAATAAAAATATGTGGCCCACAAATTTTAAGGTCATTCACTGTCCAGCCATCGGGTGGGGAGGCTTCCTCGTTTTCTGGTATCTCCACTTTATATAAATTAATTTTCTTGACAGAGTCAATGTCATTGCATCTGAAGATAAGCAATATCCATCTGATGCGATTAATAATTTTAAGCATATCAGGTGTATTGGTTATATCCATAAACAATATAACATTTTATTGGTTTGTCTTCCTTATTATATCATATTTTCCAATTAATATTTTGTTTAATTATTCAAAAAATGTACCTTGCGTTTTCCGTTCAAAAAAACAAAGTGACTGTTTTTGTAAGTTTTCAGGCTTTACTACATACAGGATAATAGGTCTTATTAAGATTCAGTTGAGGTACATTTTCACTTGTCTTTCCCTAATTTTCTTTAAACGCTGTCGCTTATAAATGACAAATCAGTCAATGTACAAGAATTTAATTTATTTGGAAAAACAAAACTACTCAAAAGGAAGGAAAAAAACCTCGGTTCCATTTATAAAATGTATATACGGCAGATACTACAACTATTGATAGAGGCTTAATGCAAGAAAAGAAATACATATAATCAAAGAAAGATCACGTTTGCTTGCAGAAATAATTGAATACTTATGAAATAATTTTATTTTGCAGTTAAATAAACGTAATAAAATATCTGTTCATTGGTTGACACATAGATATACTTGCCTTCCTTTAATAGGGCTAGGGGGTTAATAAATAATTTATTTAAATATGATATTTCGAATGAAGCGCTGTGATGAAAAATAACATGAGATATTTTTAAAATATCTGCTATTATTTTGCTCCAAAGAGCAAGCAACTTTTTACGCACATTGATGTTTGATGCAGGTGGTAAGAATTATGTATATACACAGGTATACCTGATATGCAAAGTATAAAAAAGAACTTTCCTTCAGATAGTGATGGAAAAAACCGTACTGACTAGTAAAAATTTGAAGTAATACTCGCAAATACCAACATTTTTTACTGGGTATTTAAATTTTTGCAAATATATATTTGAAGTTATTACAAGCTCTGGGCATTTAAGACACACGGTTTTTTTACGGTCGGGAAAGGTATATATGAGCGGTATTTCCAGAAATTATTTACATTGCTCTATTTTTTTCCATTCGTTTTTTTATTAGTGCTTCTGTATGCATTCACTATATGCTCTGTGTATTTACGATATGCATACTACAGGTATTTACGGTATACAATTTATAATGATAAGTAAACAAATAGATGGGTGGTAATTTCAGAAATTATTTACATTGCTCTATTTTTCTCCATTCGTTTTTCTATTAGTGCTTATTTATGCATTTACTATATGCTCTATGTATTTACGATATGCATACTACAGGTGTTTACGGTATACGATTTATAATGATTAGTAAACAAATAGATGGGCGGTAATTTCAGAAATTATTTACATTTCTCTATTTTTGTCTGTGTTAATTTTTAGTTGGTTTTGTGTATTTACCATATGCTTTGTAAATTTATGATATGTATTCTCTGTGTATTTACAATATGTGGTATATATTACGATTAAAAAACAAATAAATTGGGTGGTAAAATGAAAAATTAATTCTATTTCTCAATTTTTGTCCGCGTTACTTTTTATTGATTTGTCTCTGAGCATTTACAATATGGTCTTTGTATTTAAGATATACTTAGTATATATACATATATATATATATATATATATATATATATATATATATATATATATATATATATATATATATATATTATGATGAAAAAACAATAAATTGTGTGGTAAATTCAGAAATTATTTCCAATTCTCAATTTTTGTCCACGTTACTTTTTATTGATGTGTCTCTGTGCATTTAAAATATAATCTGTGCATACTCTGTATCTGATCTGTCTGTGTCTGATTTGCGTACTCTATAGATTTAAGATATACAATTTATTATGTTTTACAATCAGTTGAGCGGTAATTTCAACAATTATTAATGTTTCTCCATTTTTGTCTTAGTTGATTCTTTTATTTGTTTTGTCACTGTGCGTTTATGATGTGCTCTATGCAATATGCGATTTATTATGGCTGGCAAACAAATAGAAGTGTTATTATTTTATAAGTTGTTTACATCCTTTCTCGATTTTTGTTTATATTAATTTTTTTTATTCTCCGGTAAAATTTTAATAATTTTTATATATTAAATATATATTTAAAGAGCAGTGTCTCATTTACGTTCACTTATCGTAGTGTATTTCATTTCATACAAAGCTCAATACAATAGGAGAATTAGTGAAAGGCATAGGACGTATCTATAAAGTAATTTAAGTGAATTATAATCGCCACACTCATGTTGTTTGGTGAATGAGTACATAAAGAAAACCCGTCTTTAATGACCAGTCTCCGCCTGAACACCATGCATTATATGTTGAAATATCACGAAAAGTTTGTTTAAATGTTTGTCACTCAGACACGCCTTAGCGGTAAAACAGAGTTTCTTAAACATTGGTATAATACGAGTACATACACACATACACACACACACACACACATATATATATATATATATATATATATATATATATGTATATATACATATATATATATATATATATATATATATATATATATATATATATATATATATATATATATATATAGTTTATGATCCAAAATAATGTATAAAATATCTTCTTGCTTGAAAATACATAACTCCCTTAAGGTGAAACACTCATTAGTAAAACTATTTTAAACTAATTAATAAAAATATAATACTATTTAATATCCATAATAAATCCATTCTTCACGCGATTTAACAGCCCAAAATCTGAATGAAAATCCTGTTAAAAAGTTGATAATAAAAAATCAACGTGAACATAGCATTTTCAAATAATAAACAAATAATTTCGTCTATGTTTCAGAAATTAGTCAAGATGAGACTACAAACAAACTTTTTCTACTCTATACGAAGAATAGTTGTTGCACAATGTTGCAACAAATATTCATCGTATGGAGTTGTATAGAGGGTATATAGAGTTGTAGAGAGTATAGAGAGTTGAAACTTTTCTACAAACGTTATCTCTTCTATACGAAGGATAGTTGTTGCATAATGTTGCAACAACTATTCGTCGTATAGAGTTGTATAGATAGTATATGCAGTTGTAGAGAGTATAGAGAGTTGAAACTTTTCCACAAAGTTTTTCTCTCCTATACGAAGGATAGTTGTTGCATAATATTTCAACAACTATTCGTCGTATAGAGTTGTATAGATAGTATATACAGTTGTAGAGAGTATAGAGAGTTGGAACTTTTCTACAAACTTTTTCTCTTCTATACAAAGAATAGTTGTTACATAATGTTGCAACAACTATTCGTCGTATAGAGTTGTATAGAGAGTATATAGAGTTGTAGAGAGTGTAGAGATTTGAAACTTTTCTACAAACGTTTTCTCTTCTATACGAAGAATAGTTGTTACATAATGTTGCAACAACTATTTGTCATCATAGATTTAAAAAGTTATCGTTAAAAGATTCAGTCTCATTTAAATCATTATCTTCTCCATATAAAGTTCGTGTATAAAATTCTTCTCTATTTAAGTTTCGTACTTAAGGTGTCAATTAATACGTATAGCTGAAATATAAATTAATAAAATTTATGATCGGATGATTTTATAAGATTAGTATTGGAAGTGTAAATATCTAGAAAAGAAGTGGGAATATCTAGAAAAAAATCCATAAATATGCCATTCTATCGAAAATATAATTATAATCCGTCATGACATACATCATTACTCACGGAGTTATGTTTTTTAATAGTTCACAAAAGCTCTCAATTTCCGTTAAAACCAAATCAACCGCCTAAATTGCGAGAGGAAATTTAAAATAACGTTTCTCTTTCTTTTTTTACACTGTGCATCGTAAAGTCTTCTCGCTTTTGTATCTTATTTTGAATAAATTTGTGTTATTTTCAACCCTTTTTTAAAATATCGTAAAAGTATTTCAATATTTAAGCGTAAAAAAATTTACACCATTGAGACATATTGACTAATATACGATCGATATAAATTCAATCATCGATAATAAATTCCATATCGACCAAACTTACATACGAGTCGATATGATAAAACTTCACATATAAACACTATATAATCAAACAGATCGTATGTTAACTATTTATTTATATACATATACCTCCACACGTAAAAAAAAACTAGCAAATTGCCGGTGACTGTACAAAGGCCGTACATTCTCACGAATTCAGAGCCTCGGGCTAGACAAGGTAGAGCTGTGGTGTGCGAGCGAGATGACGACATTATAATTCATATGTTCAAAGATTAGGTCTGGATAATTATGATCAGGGTCTTTAACAGGTAGCTAGAAGCCTTTCAGACCCTACTTTGTGATGATTCATGGTCTGTTTTGTGTTTATTAATGTTTATGATTGCGGCATTAGCTCGACGGCAGCGCGCTGGTATTGTGTAGGCGTTTTGATTGCGAATTCGTTTCAGCCGTCATATTTTCATATAGTTAGTGCATCTTTCAAATAATTAGACGGAAATCACTTCTAAACCAATATGACAAAAATATGCCAGATGTATGAGAGGTTTGAGCGCTTATATACAAACAAATATTAAAACAATATTATAGAGTAAACGTCAGTTTTTCCACTTTTTAACTCTTGAATAAGTTTAGTATTAAAAAATAAAAATAATTTTCATACAATTTTGTATCTTTCTAATATTGTTTGCGCTTGTATGTATCTTTCTAATATTGTTCGCGTTCGTGTGTATCTTTCTAATATTGTCCGCGCTTGTGTGTATCTTTCAAATATTGTCCGCGCTTGTGTGTATTCTAATATTGTCCGCGCTTGTGTGTATCTTTCTAATATTGTCCGCTCTTGTGTGTATGTTTCTAATATTGTCCTCGCTTGTGTGTTCTTTTTAATATTGTCCTCGCTTGTGTGTTCTTTTTAATATTGTCCACACTTGTGTGTATCTTTCTAATATTGTCCGCGTTTGTGTGTATCTTTCTAATATTATCCGCGCTTGTGTGTTCTTTCTAATATTGTCCTCGCTTGTGTGTTCTTTTTAATATTGTCCGCACTTGTGTGTATCTTTCTAATATTGTCCGCGTTTGTGTGTATCTTTCTAATATTGTCCGCGCTATGCTATATTATAAAAAAGGAAGGAGATTTTAAAGAAATAAACGCCACCTATTTATATTACGATACATTTTTTTAAAATTGATGCAATAGCAGCGAATTTCTAAGTTAAGGTTGCAACACAATTGCCACTATGATTTACACATTGTGACTTAAACTGATTATCTTTTAGTCTTAACACTATGCATCAAAATGGTGATGAAAGGTTTTTGTTATTATACTTCTTAGGTGTCAATGACCTAAAGCCACAATGTTGTATTTATGTGTCACAGATTATATTTATGTGTCATGAGAGCGTTTCTTTCAACTTCGAGGTAAACAATTTTTTGTACTGCAAATAAATAGATAATTTTTTTTTATTTTAATTGGCCCAACCATCCAATTAGAATTATTAGATTAATGGGACATACGACACATTTTCTGTAAGTTACAATTATTTCAATGTTTACTCAGAAACATTATTTTTTATTAAAGTAACATTTAAAAAAAATAGTGAATATTATTTGAAAAGGGAAATAGTGATATAAAATAAGAAGTTATTTAACAAATCGTGTTTACGTTAATTATAATATTACCTTGATTAAAAACTCATAATAAACATTAAACATTAAAATTAAAAATTAATTAATTTCTACATAATTAAAATTTGCTAAAGTTTCGGAATGATTTTTAATAGTTATTAAAGCTTATTATGCTAATACTATATTTTATATCTGTCAGTTATGTTTTATTTGAAACAAACTAAATTTATTACATACCATGAATTAAAATTTGCTAGGATAATATCACGTAGCATAAAACTTAATGTAGTTTTTTTTACAAACATACTTTTAATAGATAATTTGCATAAATTTTACGCTACGTATGAAAATACGATCTATCAATACTTTATATCTATTTCCATTCATATGAATTTCAGATGTCTGGCGAGAAATTGGTATGCTTAATCTGGTGAGAATTGGTATCCGTATCTGGTGAGAATTGGTATCCGGAATGCTCAATTTAAGCTTTGTGATGATGTAGAGGCTATCGAGAAGGCTGTGAAGGTATGTGATAAAATTTTATCTAATTTATAAATTTAATTGAGTATAATCCGATAAACAGGAAAATATACTTCATCTTATGTTTCTGGAATCCATTTTAATTAAATTTAAATTTACGTTAAAAAATTTGTTTAAATAAGTTGTCTCTTTCTGTCAACCGTATTATCACGAATTAAAAGTGAGACAATACAAATTTAAAAGTGAGACAATACAAATTGAGACAATACAAAAAGTGAGACAATATAAATTTAAAAAAAGTTCTGAGAGGTTTTTTGTTTTCAATGACTTATTTATCTTCTTAGCCTATTTTCTCTGCTTTCACAGCCCGTATTCCTATTGTTACACTTTCCTTGTCAGTAGCAGTCTCTTTCAAAGATCCTTTTGGTGAATATTTTGCTATTAATACTCTATATCTATGTTGTCTAATAGCAAAATATTCACCAAAATGATTTTTGAAAGAGACTGCAACTGACAAGGAGAGTGAAAGGATGGGAATATAGGCTATAAACACAGAGAAAAAAGGTTAAGAAGATAAATAACTCATTAAAAACAAAAAAAAACTTTCAGTATTTTTTTTTTAATTTCTGAGTAGAATAAACGATATTCTGTAATCCAATAGCGATTACATTGAAAAAGGATTTACGAAAGGAGTTACTGTATTTATAACTTGCATAAGTAATCTCTTTCTATTAACCGTATTATCACAAATTAAAAGTGAGACAATATAAAAAGCTACAATAGAGTATATATGTAAATAATATAAATAAACAGCAAAATATTCACCAAAAGGATTTTTGAAAGAGACTGCAACTGACAACGAAAGTGAAACTACAGGAGTAAAGGCTATAAAAGCAGAGAAAAAAGGCTAAGTAGATAAATAAGTTATTAAAAACAAAAAAAAACCTTTCGGAATTTTTTAAAATTTCAAACAGAATAAATGACATTCTGTCATCCATTAGCGAATACAATGAAAAAGTATTTACGAAAGGAGTTACTATGTTTAGAAATAAATAAAGTTAGTGACGAAGAAATTGCGAGAATTTGTAGAAATATAGAAGATGGCTTGAAGAATAACATGTACCTAGATGGCGTCTATATTTTGATCCGTTTAGATCTAAATGCGTATCCTTATAGTATATTTGTGTTCATTATTCGGATACAAAGAATTCGGATATAAATTTAAAAACCTGTCAAGCACGAGTAGAACTCGCACTACGACTGTTACGTACTCACTTAGGCGTTTATAACCATTCAAGTTTACTTAGTAATTCTATTAAACTCTTTGCAAATATTAATTTTGTCCAACGTCAATATATTGACTTCTATATCTGTCAAAGAAATAAAAGTATGGTGCATACTTAAAAAGTTATCACATCTACAATTAGCGCTATATATATATATATATAAAATACTAGTCCTTTGAAACATTATCTCACTCCATATTTGTAATTAAAAACACAATCGGATACATAAATTGACCCTGTGCAAAAATTTCATATTCTTTTATTAAAAAGGCCACGCGTGAGTCTAACTTGTGCATCGAGAGTTCCTTACCTCGTTCAATGTAAAATTAGCTTATTTATCATAAATCATCACTTAATATTGGACTTTGAAGCGTAATAAATACTCAATATTTCTTTATGTAATTTAACAGGGAGGCATAAATATATATCATTGCGAATATCTGAATAGCTATGATATATGGAATCATCATTAGGATTTTCTTACAACCTTTGTATAAGCTTTTAAAAGCCCTGCTTTTAAAAAGCTTCCAAATAACATTATATTCAGTGGTTTCAGAAATAAGAACGTATATCTAACATATTTTTTTGCGTGTCTATCAGCATATTTTTCTAGATGTACTATCAGAAATTACGAAAAGATAATTTTGAGACCGTTTAACTAACAAATTTTCAAACCATACCCGCATATAAACTTTCATTATAAATATTTTTTAAATGTTAGTTGTTGAGATATGTTCGGATTAATATGCTTTAATACTTTGCCAAATTTCCAAGTCAAGTTGTTACTGAGATAACAGGCTGTGACAGACAGACGTACAGACACGTGAGTGATCTTATGAGCTTATTCCGTTTTTCCTGTTGAGATACGGGACTTAAAAACGAGAAAAAAGATTCAAAACTTTCGGACATAATAAATGTCATATCTGATGGTTCACTAAAATGCAATTCAAGTGACAAAAGATAAATTTACAGACAAATTAACATGGAAAAAACATTTCAAGAGAAAATTTTTTTTGAGGGTGCACAGTGAGACAGGAATGGTTATGATTTATTTATCCGTCCATCTACCGGTCACAGCCTCACGGTGTGTAAAATTTTGTACAACTGTATTTTCGTCTTCATTTAGTGCTAAAGCTCTTTATGAGCCACCATCCGTTCCACAATATCCCACAAGAATTTGTTATCGAATGACTTCCTCTTCTAATTTGTAATTCTCATTTTATTAAGGTCAACATATCTAATCTTCTTTCGATTATTCTATTCTGTTATTCTTGTTCAGTTATTGAGTGGTTTCCAGTGTAAAATCCTTTTTAAATCATTGTTTTAACTTTATCTTTCTGTTTGTCCTAGGCCGTACGATGCGTTGCAAGTTGATGGATTTTACCACATTTGAAAATTTAATTAATTTTCCAGCTTTTTCTTTTGATTCTCTGTAAATGTCTATCTGTATAGGTTCGTATATTTTTCGTAGTATTTTTCTCTCAAAAACAAGTGGATTAATCTCATTTTTTTGACATTCTTCATGCCTGGTTGTGGAAGAGTTAATCGAATAATAATTTATATATTTCAGTCTTTATTTTTTTAGGATTAAACCACTTAAACTTATTCTTAATGAGTTATTGATACACGTAAAACATCAATCTGTCTTCCTCTGGTATATCCATTCTTATCATTTATCATAGATCTGAAGTAAAACTGAGTTTTTTTTCAAAGCCATAATTATGTCACAATTATATTTCATTGAAGCTCCATGTCTTTAATTTGAATTTGAACTGACCTGTAACCAAATTTACAAAAAAAAAAAAATTAATATACTGCCGCGTGCATGTAGTAACGGACGAAATATTCCTTTTATTCCAGTATCTAATTTAGTGGGGTATTATTGAATTAATTTTTTAAAAATAAAATTTCATTTATATTTTTTAAGTTTTAGCTTAATTTGCGGAATAATAAGCTTGATAGTGACTTGTAGTTTTTGCTCTTTGTAATTTTTCATTTAGAATAAAAAAAATACTGCCAGGAACTTGCGTTATGAGAGTTCCGTAATGGTATATAATATTACACATAATATTCCATCGTTACATAATATTCATAAGTACAAATATTTAATGGTATATAATCTTCCTATTATATTAGAAAATTAACATTTTAGAACGAAAATACATTGCCTACTATATCCTTCACAGGCGCATATAAAAAAAATTATGTGATACAACCACAAATTACTTGAATTACCTATATCAAAAATTACCTAATCGGAGTTTTTTATTTACTTGTGCTGTGATATTTTGCTTCTTGAGAAATTTCTTAATTCTAGGTCAACGGGAAGTACCCTTTAGGTATTGATTTATTTGCGAGTGTCAAAATATACAGCATAAATGACCCTATTTTTTATTGGTTTGACTTGGAAGCTTGATTTTTTTACAGCTCTAAGAGATCGGAGACCTAAGTATTTGATATTAATTTCAACTTGAAACCTTCACGTGTTCCTGAGAAAAAAGGTCTTGACAGATAGGCAGACAGACGGACAACAAAGTTATCCCATAAGAGTTCATTTTTTTCCTTTTGAGGTATGGAATCCTAAAAGTATTTAGATACTAGCATTTGATTATTTCATTTAACGTGCATTAAAAATTTCATGTTGACGGTTTTATCATAAAAATTCTTTGAAAGTTACAGCAGACCAATACCACCTCAGTAGTACTTAATAACTAATTATTTATAGATAATAGGATTATCCTTCAAGGAATAATACTTTAATCTAATATTAAAATCTGTCCTTTTACAAAATTGAAATATTTAACTAAATAAAAAACCACAGCGTTAAAATCGTTATTCATTTTGTTTGTATAACTAATTTAAATTACAAATTAAACTAGTGGGCTGGAGATTATACAAACTTGTACCTACTAATATTTTTTAATTAAAAAGGTAACTAAAAGATCGTAATCGATTTTTGTTTATGAATTAAGCATTCGATGATTTAATTGCACAACGACACTATTTCCAAACCAGAAGTAATATCTGTTTTTCATTTAAGTTTTTGACACAAGTTGTGTTTAATTAATCAATTAACATTTTTTGACACAGTTAGTTAGATATAATAAAATCATGATACGTTTATATGATAATAAAAGTGTATATCGTTTAAACTCTTCATATACATGTATGAATTTAGTTGACATGTAGTGGACACCCCAAGTCCAAGAATAAAATTATGCAAACTGTCAATAAAAATTACGGTAAATTTAGAAAAAAAAACGCAAAGTGATTTCTAGTTTATCTATTGTATCAATTTTTATGTGATTATGCAACATAGAAGTCCTAATAACTCGTCAAGTGTAAGTAAGACTAGAACGTCGAGAGAACCATACCAAAGACACTATACATTGCAATGGTTAAATTATAACACTCTATTAATGTATAAATAACTAAACAGTCAGGGAAAAATATTAAAAGTCGAATTTATTTTTTCAAAATCTACAAATGTTTGGAACTTAGTTTTATTAATCACGTAATATAAAAAAAAATATTTCGTACTTTTTGATTTGCAAAATTAGGAAATAGAAGAGAGGGCTTAAAGTTTTTTGCGTATTTAGGTAAGAAGCAAAAAATTATGAAGCTCAAAATTAAAATTAAAATTTATTTGAAATGTATAAACAAAACCCTTCCATACAATATCCCATTTAATAAAATCCCTTATAGCTTCATCCTTTCATACTCCACTCCAATTCGGATCCCATTTTGAATAAAACTAAAAATATTTCCAAAATTCTTTCACCTGAAATAGAAGAAAAATTGCACAACGATGCCTGTAAATAATTCCAAATTAACAGTAGCTGAAGAAGAGACAGATTCTGAAGAAGAGACAGAAGACTAAAAATTAATTAAAGTGACTAATTGTTCTTGAAGAGACCAATTTTTTCTTGCCGTTATAATAGAACTTTTTTATCCTGGTATAATAGAAGCATTTCTTCTATTATAATAGAATTAATAAGGTCAAAAGTAGGCGAGAGAAAAGACCGTTATATAAATAAATGCTCTCATCCCCGATCTCCCCTCAATTAGCAGTGTTACCTACTTATTTTATTTATATAGGTATTAAAGAATTATATATTACGAAAGTCATCATTTTCATTTATTATATACTTATTGTTATATATGTACTATTGAAGATGCCAGGGCGTTGTCGCCCTGTCGCCATATTCGCTATTTCCATGTTATCTAGCATTCTCGTTGTCATCTTATTTCTTCGTCTGTATTATTATAGTCGGTAAGAAAATTAATTATCTTTTTGTACTATTATTTTTAGTACCAATTTTTGATGTTATTTACGATTATTTTAGGTAATAGGTATTTATAGTAGGTAAGAATCGTAAATACATTCAAATTATTTTTGTGATATCCACATTAATTTCCAGTTAAAGGCAGTTCATTTGTGAAATAAACAAATTTTTGCTTAAAAGCGTTTCGTGTTATATTTGTGGAATATGTTAATTTTTTAAATAAAATTAATTTTTGACCCCAGCTTTGCTCGCGTGAATTTGTATGCCGGTTTTAATCTCATAAGGTACCTGGACTATAATTTTGACATATATTGTTATATAATGATATAAAACTTACAGAGATTATAATAAATATATTATAACAAAAATTCTATGATATAGAAAGAGAGATAAAAATTACAGAGTAAATAATAACGAATTTTATTTTTAAAGTATGACGTATATCAAATTATATTATAATCTATACTTATTTGAAGTTTTATAAAAAAACTGTTTAGCTATTTAGGCGTGATTGAGTTACAAACATACAAACATACTTTTGATATCATCTGAAGACGAGCGTATTGTTTGTTTATTGTAGTCTATGTATTACCTCTTTATACAAAACAAATTACCCATATTAAATTAAATTCATTTTTATTGCTCAGTTATAGTGTCATTATGTAACTAACAAACGGTCAATCAAACCAAGTTTTAGATTCACAATATAAGTAGGGATGGTTTACATCGATATATAACTTGTTTGAAACAAAACAATATAACATTAAACTACTATGGAAAGCCTACTAATGAGGAAATAACATACTTGGACAATTTTACACTAATTGAATAGGCAATGTGAATACTTCAACCACTCAAATAAGACCCGAATATATGTTGATTTAAAAATTAAGAATCATTTGTAAAATTATTGAAAGAAAAGCGAGGGAAACTTAAAGTAAAATACAGGAAAAGTAAAAATATGGAAAATGCAACTTAATGAGTTTGACAAGCTTTTGGCACGAGGGGTTAACCCTCTATCGATATATTTTGAAGACCGAAGAATTTTATATCAGCGAGGAAATTTCATTAGAACTGATCGTCGTACCATCATTATCGTGTTATATATATATATATATATAAATATATATATATATATATATATATATATATATATATATATATAGATATACTCATGATATCTGTATATACTTGTTATTATCAGTCACAAAAGAGATATAAATACAAAATATGTTGAATATAGGCCAATATTAACAGTGAATAATGAAGTAATCATATAGATGATTATCTAAGGAACTTATTTTAAATACTTAGTTATTAATTAGTGAGAAATATAGAAAAGTAGTAAAATGCGATTCTGTATGTAAGACATTCAAAAACGTTTATCTGTTTCCTTTGAAGCATATTTCAAACGAGTGGATTTGAAAAATAACGTTTTCATAAAATTTGTTCGATCTGGCGCACCGTTTTTCTGCCTATTCCACTATAGCAGGAGGGGAAGTTATGGACAGGAATATTTAAATAGAAAGGGAATATTGGAAGTATTTCTTTACTACCCATATCTCGACGTTTTTTATTATCTATTACTTTTTGTGTGATGGTGACTGTATGTGATATCGATATAATATCTGAATTAGAGTAGTCACCCATTATATATTAAAATAGTAGCCCATCTCCGGTTTTATCCGGCCAAGAAAGGAACCATTCCCGTTTTTTGTCTTAATTGTTTTTTATATAATAATTATTAAATTATTAAAGGTACTCTCGACGACTTGGTTATATATTTTATGTTTTAGTTGAGTACAAAAATGCGGTCTAATATTTTTAATATAAAAACAATTACTAACAACCAACAAGTTGTAATAGGTAGCTATATATATTCAAAAACATTTTCTTGTAAATTTCATTGTCTTGTAGTTAATATTTTGATGGGGCTATAATAGTTTAATTTATCCAAGTATAACTTGAAATGACCTATAGCCCTTTTTTAGTTACAAAATCATACTATAGGTCTGATTTTGCACCTAAAAATAAGCTCATAACAATCTGTAATAAATATAAACATATAGGTACATGCGTACATTCTTTTAATGTAGTTATAAAGCTTTAAAAGTTGAACTCAAAAGCACATTCGACTATGTCGACTCTCTTAATTTAATCATTATTGATTATTATATACATATTTAAAAAAAGGCATTATATGCAAAAAGCATTATATACTATGTACGCATTATACATATAAGTTAATAAAATGCGGTAAAAGTTTATACAGGTATAAGCATAATACTGGGATGAGCAGATCGATGGAATAAACCGTTTAGTGCTAAATCGTAAAAGCAATTGAATGAATTTTTTTTTATAATTTTAGTTTAATACCTCGGTAATAGCCGGCTTATTATATATATACCTATATATATATATATATATATATATGTATGTATATATATATATCTGAATCTTCCCAGATTTGGGAGTATTATCTGTTTTATGTCCCGTAAGCGTGATGTAATATTTTATGAAGTTTTCTGTTAGACCGTGCGCCTTTCAATATGACGTTTAACTGTCCTACTAGATTGGCACATTCAGGATGTGGGTGCGTTCTTAGACGATTAATAATTTTGAAAATGTCTCCATTAAATAGTTGTTAATATAATTCCTTATTACATATTTAAACCATTGGTAATAGTATTTATAATCGTGGTTTGTCAGACGATTTGAGTAGAGTATTTAAATGAAAAAAGGTCTTTAAATAGAAAGCACCTAGAATTTTGATAAAAATTACATGATGAGTCAAATTAGTAAAAAGCGGGCACTTTATTCTGCATATTATTTAAAAAACCCAAAAAATCGTTACTCGCAAACGTAGCGTGCGATATCTACTTAAAAAGTATTTAATAAAGTGATGGTTGAGTATATGAGTCAAATCAGCAACCTGCGGGGACTCTACTCCATATATTATTAAAAAAAATAGAAACTGTTACATATAAACGTAAAGTGTCATATCAATTAAAAAAATATTTAATAAAATGATAATTGAGTATATGAGACAAATTAGCAAACAGTGGGTTGTTTACACTGTATATTATTTAAAAAAAACCAAAAAACTGTTACCCCTAAACGTAAGTGTGACATCAACTTAAAAGGTGTTTGAGAAAGTGATGATTGAGTATATGAGTCAAATCAGCAAACTGCGGGGACTCTACTTCGTATTTTATTTAAAAAAAAAACAAAAACTGTTACATTTAAACGTAAAGTGCCACAATTTACAAAAATATTTAATAAAATGTTAATTGAGTATATGAGACAAATTAGCAAACAGTGGGTTGTCTACACTGTATATTATTTAAAAAACCCAAAAAACTGTTACCCCTAAACGTAAAGTGTGACATCAACTTAAAAGGGGTTTGAGAAAGTGATGATTGAGTATATGAGTCAAATCAGCAAACAGCGGGTACTTGACTCCATATATTATTTAAAAAAAATCAAAAACTGTTACACATAAACGTAAAGTGCCACATCAACTTAAAAATACTGGATAAAATGATGACTGGGTATATAAGACAATTTGGCAAACAGCGGTCTCTTTTGCCGTATATTATTTAAAAAAACCCAAAAACTGTTAGCCGTAAACGTAAAGTGCGGTATCAACTTAAAAAGTGTTGGATAAAGTGATGATTGAGTATACAGTACTTGACTCCGTATATTATTTAAAAAAATCAAAAACTGTTACACATAAACGTAAAGTGCCACATCAACTTAAAAATACTGGATAAAATTATGATTGAGTATATGAGACAAATTAGCAAACAGCGGTCTCATTACACCGTATATTATTTAAAAAACCCAAAAACTGTTACCCATAAACGTAAAGTGCGACATCAACTTAAAAATATTTAGCGGCATGCACTTTATACGTTGCAGTTGTGTTATCTGATTATAACTGAATTCGAGGAAAATATATTTATCTCATTTAACCATTAAAGGACATATATCGACTGCACAATAATAAAACCTGTTTTTACAGGGAAACTAGGGGAGGTGTTAAAAAAAAACATTTTAAAAGTAATCGAACAAAAGTTTTATATTTCATTATCATTTAAATGATAATGAAATATAAAAATGCAAAAATTAATAAGTAGACGTTTAAATAATGTTGCAAGATATACTTTAATAGGAAAAACACAAGGATAGCTTCTGTTATGTAATTAGACAAAATTAAATGAATAAGATTTTAAGATCCAATTAAAAAGATAACGGATACTTATTGAAAAAATTGTACCCTATCAATATTTAAATAATTTTATTCGTTAATATTTTTTGAACGTAATTTCGGGTATTTTTGACAATATTGTTTTTATTTTAACTATATTCGTTTACGCTTACGTAAAGATCGTGTCATAATCGTTTCTATTTATTTAGATTACTAAATTATTCAAAATTATTAAACTAACTTTTCGATTGAAAAGCTACGTCATTTTTTATATTTTCCGTAATGCTCTTAATTTTCATATTAGCACTAGAATTTTTCGTTTATTTTCAATTAATATCTTGTTTATTTATAAAATTATAGAAATATATGACAGCAATTCGTTGATTCGATGAAAGGCCTAAATTGTTTGTCCCACCTATTTACTAATTATAAGATGTAATCAACTAAAAAGCAATTTTTTTGACCATAGTTAGGAAATTATTAGCGCAGCGAGACATAGAACATGTTTAATATAAATTATCAAAAGTAGTAGCTACCGTGTATTAACAGCAATTATTCAGGTTAATTTAAGCTACCATCATTCAGGTAATTTAAGCTACCATATTTTACCATTGTTAATTCAGGGTATGAGTGCATACATAAAATATGAAATATAACTGTACATAAGCTCATATTCAAATACTTCTTTTGGAAATAATTCTTTCAATGTGTAAAATTATATAATAAATTAATAATATTTTGTTCATAATTTATAATTCGGCCACATTAAAATTCTCTATTCCTCTATGTTACAATCAACAAGTGTAAGGGAAGCCAGAATGAGTATATGGATGAAATGGGGCATAATACATATTTGACTTAAGCTGTTATGAGGTTTCATTCTAAGATGCCAGAAACACTGACTACTTCCTTTTATTCTCCATCATCACGCTTGAGAGGGTAGATATAAGGAAACATTTCAATATTCAATTAGGTACATATTGAAATCAATTTGTCTATTGAGATTTAAATAATATGAATGGATCTGCACTATTAGTAGGCATATTAAATCTCCTGCAGGTATATTAGATGCCCAATATATCATGGACTGAAAATAGAACCAACACCTCGATGACGAAAGAGTTTGGAACCAAAACGAAATTGTCTACAATGTTTCTCTGGAGAGGTCTCAAATACTTTGGTGACATTATTTTAAAAAAAAATATGATATAATTTTTATTTTCATAATAACTATCAGTTACCAGCATACCAGATAACAGTCATAGGTATGCGTAAAATTCGATATTGATCAATAAACAATTTTGTCCCTAAAATCGTCATGTTCCATCAAAATCATCTTCTACATATAAATGAGCGTAAACCTGCCAATAACATTCAGAAGATCATTGTTACCAGAAAGGTTGAAGGATGGAGCCCAAGGGGGTCTAGACGTAGGCCGAACCAGATCTTAAAATTGCACGGTAGGTACTCGATTAAAAATCGCTTAGCATCTGTTCCACGATGCCCCACAGAGCATCGATAACAGAAATCATGATGGAATACAGCAAAAGAAAAAGTGTAACCAAAATGATCCACTCTCAATCTCAGGAGATCTTCCGGAGATTGAGAGTGGATTCAGGAAGAGGAAATCCGCCCATCAAGCATGGTTATTTCCATTTACTAAATCGAAAGTTGCGGAAAGCTACAAATTCTCCATCCTGGCGTTTCATTATGGTCACTGTTTGTGATTTATTTGTAACCGTACAAATATACATCGAGCCCATCGTTGAAGTTGATGACATTTGGAAGAGTAATCAAATATTTGGAATTAAGTAACCTATTTCCAAAAATAAGAACGTGTATCAAAATCAAAGTCCAGACGAAGCAATATTCCAATTGTAATTGTGTTTGTTGAATAATGTTTTAAGAAAGATCTAATTGAAAAGGGGGTAGAACTAATTTATTTTGTTAAAAAGGAAATGTTTTCCTTTTAATTATTAATAATAAAACTTGTTAAAATTGTCTTTCTCACCCTCAGGGTATAAATAGGTACGACCATAATGACATATTTTAAGCAACATAATGACATATTTTAAGCAAATTAAGTAACTCGTAAATGGACTAGCCAGTCTTCATGGGAAAAATTATCACGGTGTGAAATTATGGATACAATATTGTATCTAGGTTTGACTCAGTCAGTTTGTTGAGTCAGTCACTCTACGATTTGAGCCCGACTCGCTCAGATTATCAAATAGTAGAATAACATTTGCTATTAATTCTTCCCGTCGAATCTTTGATAAACGTAGAAAATTATGTCAAGTTACAGCTTAGACTCTAGTAACGAACCTGGTGAATCGGTAACACTCCGATCCGAGTCAGACTCTCGTAGGTCCCTCGCAGCTGAACTAAGATCCCTTGGCGCCGCTTCCAATATGTCCGTTATCATGAAGCGGCTGCGCGGCGGCTGGGGCCCCCGCGGGGTGCTTCCAGCGCCCGCGCCCAACTCCTCCCGCTGTACCGTCATCGCCGGCGTCGCCACCGTGCCCGGCCTCAGCGACGCATCGGGGGGGCCTTGGGGGGCCCAGGGGGGCGCTGAGCTCGCGCACCCTGTCTGGATGGTACACCCGCGCGACGTCTGTACACGTTGTATTCAACAGCTGAATCTGTGTTGCGAGGGCACGATTTGTTCAATTTATAGTTGTTCGAGGACGTAAATTGTTCAGTGATAACACTGGCTCTTTGATTAAGAATATACCTATACTCTGTTAATTTGTTTTTTTTAGATAACGTCAATAAAACTGAATCAAAGTAAAACGCTCTTTGTTCATCACGAATTATTAAATTCAACAATTTATTTGTTCACTGCTTTAATTAGGTCACACTATGCTCACAGTGGCTTAAGGACTGTTGTCGTCAAGTTGTCTGTTCATTTGAATACGTTACGACAGATTCTTGTTCAAATATAACAGAGATAATGTCGCACTTTATTCAACACGTGATATAATTTAAAATTGCACACGCTACTTTGAATGTTAAAATCACGATGTACCGATTTTAATAAAAAGTACTTAGGTGAATATTAGTAAACGTTAATATTGCAACCATTATTCAATACATTTCCGTTTTGAAAGTGTATTTATACAGTTTTATCGTCTGAACGGTGTTTAAGTAATTGGCCATAAATTTGCGAACACTTCATGTTTTGCTTCACGTCACATCGGCTATCAGACTGCGGTTTAAACGCTCATTAAATACTTTTCTGTACACGTAGAACCAATTGTATTGTAAATTAATACAATTTTATAACCGTTTATTGTTTATTAGTTTTCAATTATTTAATTACTGTTGTTCAAATGGTTAAATATTTGACGCACATGCTGCACAAAACGAAAACTAAAATAAAAAAAAGTTTCAATTCACTTATATTCCATAATAGTAGTAAAAAAAAATAATAATGTTACGTATAAAAACGTTTACAAAGTAACGGCACATAAAGTTATTTTTTTTTAAAACAGTTTTGTCACTTTTGTATTTTCACTAGCGCATCGTTTAATTACACAAGGATAAGTTAAATAGACCGCAAAATTCGTACGCGGCGCGCGCCAATGCAAAGATGTGATAATAAATAAAAAAATAATTAAATATTTAATGCACGATCAAAACGGACGTAACTATCCCGTCGGCTGTTCAAATCCAACTGAGCATAATCAAGAAATGTGAGCGCCCAATGGGCTAAACGGCTAGCCAATCAGTGACGAGGACGCCGATTCGCCCGCCAATCGGTATAGAGGTGGGCGGTGCCACTTCAGATGAACGGGGCGTGGTCTTAGATTAAATATTTCCTACCAGTGGTGGAGCTCAGTTCGAGTTTGTGATGTGAATAGTTATACGTGATTTTGTTTATTTTTTTCTCTCATTTTCATCCCGTGTTTAGCATCCTCTTTCCTCCCGTGCGGTAAGTTTTGAAGAGCTTTCAGACTTCGGGCAGATCTGGCTGGTTAATGGAGGAGTTAGTGCCTAGACAGCGCGAGCACTTAATGTAAATAATGATTGTGAATTTATTTCTAGATGTGCCGCTGCTAAGTGGCTTTTTAAAGGCTCTGTAAGTATATAGCGCCGTGTTATGTATCGGTGTATGTATTAAGCGTTAAGTTATTAAGCGTTTATGTACGTACTTGAAGCTTATATTGACGTGTATATTTATTTTGGTAGCGTTTCATGGGTTCAAAGTGGATATTTGTAGATTCGATATGAAATGCATTTATGTGGATATTCTTTTGTAAATATATATTAAATGAGATATTTAACGACTTTTAATGAAAGTTATGTACAGAACTTTTATTCGTTTTTCACTTTAGATGTCTGCCGTCGGGGCTATGTAAGAAATTGTGAAGGAAGGGCGTACATGACTATCGCAAATAAATTTGTTTGCTAATGTATTGTTGATTAAAGTAATCCTATTTTTAATATAGTAATAATACTATATTTTTTCATATTTTTTTCCATTTGCTCTTTTAAAGAGGGTCTTAAAAAAATTCGTGTCTATGAATTTAAACCTATCTGAACGAGGCCTAGATCAAACGCGTCGTTTTTTATTTTGAGAAATATTTTGCCTATAAACTAATTATCTTTCAAATATAATTCAATGGTCTTCCATTATTTTCATTTTTATTTTGTATGTCGACTTTTCACGCGTATATCTGTTAAATTGTTACTATTCGGGAACTGGGTTCGGTTGTTACAAATTACCGCTGTTATATTTTTCTAAATATTTTTAAACGTTTGTCTGTAAGTATGTTTTTCTGTCAAAAAGGGTCGATTTCATATACTAATCTGTTGTTTTAGTGAAACTTTTTCAATTCACGTGGAATCCAAATATCGAGTTTCATCACTAGTTTTAGAAGGTTTTTACATTATTGTAATTTGTCTATGTTACATATTTAATCCCTTGCAAACCCTCAGAGTTATATTGACTTTTATTTAGTCGTCGTCAGTTACAGTAAGTTGACTAGAACGTTGGTCATATTTGAGTGAAGAAGTCCTTAGTATGAATTTTTCAAGCTAATTCCGACACATGCCTTAGACAATCAATATCATAAACTTCACATATGTTTTTGGGAATCTAAGTAGCTTTCGTGTCTTTCTGTAAATAAAAATGTAAAAATGCAAAGGACAATGAATGATGAATGTTATAAATCAATAAACATTATATATGAAGAAATTCATGAATGTTATAAAACAATATACATTAAATATGAAGAAATTCATGAATGTTATAAATCAATAAACAATAAACATTATATATGAAGAAGTTCATGAATGTTATAAATCAATAAACATTATATATGAAGAAGTTCATGAATGTTATAAATCAATAAACATTATATATGAAGAAGTTCATGAATGTTATAAATCAATAAACATTATATTTGAAGAAGTTCATGAATGTTATAAATTGACTAAATGTTATAAATCTAGAAATAGCGAATATAGTTCGGTGTAATTTTAAATGATGTATGATGTGGAGTATTGTGGTGGAAAGATTTTCGTTTAGGTTTTTTTAAAATTTTGTAACTATGGGATGAAAAATAAGTTTTCTAAAAAAAATTGAAATGTTGTGTTCGAAGAACATGATATTGATGGAATATAACGATTTTAGGGACAAAATTGTTATTGATCAATGTCGAATCTTACGCATACCCATGATTGTTATCTGGTATGCTGGTAACTGGTAGTTATTATGAAAATAGAAATCATCTCATCTATTTTTTTTAAATAGTACGTAAGTAATGTTCGGAGTTATATAGTCCATAATGTGTCTCCCTAAAGATAGATATGTTTTTTTTCTCTGTGCTATATATACATAGACACTGCTTTGTTCACTACTGTTTAGACTGTAATATTGTACTCAAAGTTTCTTTTTTATTAAAATATATTGTCATATTGGAATAAAGAATTATGAAATGATTGCTAGCAAAACTTAAGTTTAGGTTCTTAACTTTGGATATGTTTTATATATCGTTGTGATATAGATTTGTAGCATATTTAGGTTCCTGTGCATCAAGATATCGTTTGGTATAGATACTCATATGCTAATTGGAGAATAAACATTAATAAAACTTTTATTTTTCAACGGATTTTCAGACATTATTTTACATTCAGACGGATGGGTGAATAGTTATTTCGTTTTATAATGTTTTTAAATAATGCACGAATTTTAAACTATTTCAAATTATTTTACTGATAGATGTAAAGGTTTTTCTGTAACGTTTCGGAATTTAATAAGTTTTCCGAATTTATACAATATAAGTTTCGTTTTGTTATCTTTTCAGAATTTATTAAATTTTTTTACCTGCCAAATGCACTCCTCACTCTTTTCTACGAAAGGGTTATTTTGGGTTAATAGGTAAAATTTTTGAATTTCTTTACCGATCATTCTTGACTTATGTACTTAGCCAAAAGTTTCTTCTCTTCCTAAATTGGTCGATTATTATCCGTAAAATAGTAAAGTAGCTTTAATAATTTTCTTTTTAATTCGGTATATACACTACTATTATGAATATTTTTCAGAAATTAAAAAATAGCGGTTAATTGGTAGGAGATGGGGACATGTAACTAATAAAAGTGACCAATTAAAAACTTAATATTTCGTAAACGGATTCGTGTACAAAAAAAGTGTTTTTGAAATACATAGGTACTCAATGATACACAATGGGATATGCAAAAAAGATCCCCTCACTTTATTTGAAGTGTACCCTAAAAACCTTTTTTAAAAAGATTTTATTTCTTGACTGTATATGTTATTAATTTGTGTGATGATGCCAAATTTCAGTTTTATATGAAAAAGTAGTTTGCGAGTAAAACGGTTATGACACGCAGACGGCCAGACAGACAGAGAGATATGGCAAAACTATAGGGGTTCCTAGTTTGTCTATAGAACTCCAAAAATGGATATCAAATTAGCTGTTTGTCCGCATATTATATATGTTTGTCATTATCATTGTTTTGGGAAAATTTGATATTTGGCATTTTTACAGAATTACAGTAGAATGGTCAATTTACAGAAATATTGTTTTTTTCCGAAAAAGAGAAGAAAAATTAGATATAGGTTTTTGTCCCTGGGTTTACTTACATCGTAATTCATTATTTTGGAAAATATGAAATAATCCCTAAACATGCACGTCTTTAAGTATTTTTATGGAAAAAGAAATAAATTAAAAATACGTTTTACCTTCACTAAAATCTTTAACAAATATATCCTATATATTTGTAGTCACTAAAAAAATTCTTAATGCAAGATTATTTTGGTAAGTGGTCGGCGCTTATCATAGAATGTGAGTTTAGAAAATAATTCAAACTTTAATTTGATATTTTTTTCGTTTTCATGCAATTGTGTTAATCGATAATTGAATTTATAGTACCTATATTAGGTAGAAATACCGTGGCGCATCAATCTCTTTAGCAAAAGACCCATTTCCCCATTTCAGTGTAATGAAGTTGTCTTCTAAAGTTATTATAAATGAAACAGATCTAGGTATGTCTATTAATTTATAATAATCAGGTATATTTCTTTCGTTCTTTCATACCTCTAGTCTAAGTTTCAGCATCTACCAAATTGTGATCTTAGACCAAGTTTTCAAGACAAGGAACACTTTTTAATCTCTTAACTGCATTCCATCGAAAATCAGTATACCTGCGCCATAAAATTACGGAATCAACTGAGTATCAATATATAAAATGCTCTCCCAGTGTCTGTATTTAAAATTTGTCTGAAATAATTTCTGACAACTTTTGAGACAACTTCAGATAATGAAATCGTTTCAGAAAACTTCATATAATGGAATTATAACATTATATAATTATTATAGACAATAAATCCATTTCGTACGTCACTGCTTATTATCTCCCTGTTTCTTTTCCCTCTTTTACATATCTTTCTGACCACAAACGCATTTGTGTATATACGCATATGTAATAATTTTATTTTTTATTATTATTATAATAATTAACTTGTATTAATTATTTACAGACTACAACTGTATACATATTTCTCACTTGTCACACTGTGGTTGAATTATTCTTCTAGCAATAAATGAGCCATTTGTAGGTACTTGTACTTAGCTTCCTGTATCGTAGTGAAGTTTCGTAAGTAAATAGATAACGAATGTATTTAAATAGACTACAACACTAACGGTAGTTAACGTTGACCAGAAATATTTAACTTTTCTTTTAATATCCCTCGAAAAATAAATAAACTATTTACATGAGGGTACAGTGTTTCTCATAGAGATTGCTGGTACAGGTATTGTTGCATAATAATAATGTGATTTAGCTAATTTTTGAACTGCCATGTTGACATTATGCAAAAATCATTTCAAAGTATCATTAATAGTCTGCAATATTTAGGTAATACCGGAAATTGGGAGGGCTTTTTTCTCCAATATACTATATTATAATTGATTACTTGTTTAATGCATAAAATGTTATATACATAAATATGCAAAATGTTATATACCTAAATTTTCCTCAGACAGTGCGAAATTAGGTAGTGCATTAAAATTTTTGGAAAGGTTTTGGCATAGTAATATTTATATCACTTATACTTTACACTATATTATTGCGCTTTATAAAAAAATGTTTTACTTTAAACTATTCGTATATTTTTTAATTCGTTTTATCGAAAAAAAGCACGGATCTGATAATTTTTATGGTTTTAAAACTTTTTATTTTACTCCTTTTAGTTAGAAATGCCATAATAATATATTTATTTTACTACAGTATTTACTTACTTCAGTAAAAAAATATCCAATCCATAAAACCACGTGTAGTATTATTTCTACTTTCTTTAAGGTTTTTACCACGACCTAGATTTCGTAGCATTATATCTTCAGGTGGGCTATTAGCAAAGATCTATTTTGAAGAAGAGAAAGGGCTATTAGCATCTTTGCTAACAGCCCACTTGATGTGTTAATAACTTAAAGATCGTGGTCGTGGTAAAGAACTTAAAGAAAGTAGAAATAATACTACATGACGTAGTTTCATTTAATTGTGAATAATTAATTTCTACAAAATTAACGTCAAATATATTCAATATCCAATCTGTCACAGACTTATGAAGAATAGTAAAGATTTGTAAAGATTTGTCTGAATATTTTTATCGTTTTAATAAGCCCATAATATTTTAAAAGCATATTTGTTTTTTTATCATTAAGGGAATTTCCTTCTGAATTGTCGTCATTTGTAGTATTTGTTAACCTATCTTCTGAAGTTAAAAAGTTGGAAAAATTTAACAGGAGTACAAGTACCTACAGTGAAAATCTCACCAAATAATGTTCAAGTACTTCTTCATGATCATCATTATAGCTGGTACGATACCACATGAAATGGTTCCTTACTTTTCTAGTTTCAAACTTAATGTCAATTATTTTACTCCATTTAGTTTTAGGGCTATCTTTTTTAAAAATACTCATTTTATAATTCTTCCATAGTCCACCCTTATTATGTAGCCTCCCCGCATTATTTGATCAAATTAATACGTTTCCTTTACTTATGTTCAATGATATTCCTCGATAATTAAAAATTTCACCAACTAGGTCAGATGTCATTCTCAGAACTTTTTAGTGTTACACATATTCCAAATAGGGTCCCGTACCTACATGTTCTCTCATCGTTCATAATTTCCATAATTGAAATGCTTCAGATGAAAACAAGTGATGCCTATCAAAATTAGTACCTCAAGTGATACCTATCAAAATTAGTACGTGCTAGCAATTCAAGGAAATGTATTGAAACAATTGTATTACGTCAGACATATTACGATTTAACACATTCGCTGAGAGCGTAAGGGCCGAATTCTTTTCCAGGCCCGGAATTTTGAGATTTTGTTTCAGAGATCTTAATTTTGTTTCAGAGATCTTAATTTTAAAAATAGCACAATTTAAAAAAATATCATAATGGAATTGGATTGTAGAAAAATTGAAATTTGAACCAGTCCAAGTCGTCTTCAGCACTGGTGTAGGGCATATTACGCTTCTATGCTTCATGGGGTGATGACGACCATACATTTTTTGACGACCATAAATTTTAATACTTCCTTTGAGAATTATTTCTTATTCTATTTCCTATAATTATAAAACAGTGTTAAAATTATAATAAATAAAATGCTCTCCTTTTGCGTATTTTTCGTGAAGAAAAGCGGGGAAATAATAAAGGTATATTTTTCTATTTTTGAAAAAGAAAAAGTAACATTGCAAAAGGAGAAGTTTATTAAGGGAATTACAAATAATATAATCAAATAAGATTTAAATTGACCCTGGTTCGTCCGGCGGCTCTGCATCATGGTTTGGCCGATGATCTTGGAACGTCCGTCTCGCTCCGTCGTACTCGCATTAAGCAATACAACACGGTGCTTTCTGATTGGTCTATCCAATCCATATACAAATTTGTGAATCCGCTGAATGTAAAGTATTATATTTTCAAAGTAGTACAGTTTTTTACGTGTAAGGCGTTGCTGAGCGATCTAAACAAATAATAATCAGTGGGTGTAAAGTTGAGGGAATACGGTGCGTGGGAGATCTGTTTCCAGCCAAAATCCGTAACTTTAAGGCGGGTTTATTTGGCTATATGAGGACTAGGCTATAGCTACAGTTGGTTCAGGATAAGTTGATGTGATACTCATGTACTGTATTTGAGGCTTTTTCTCATGCGGTGTGAATGATTCTCTGTACTTCCGTGGGAGCACCTGAGCTCAGTTGCCAGCCAGCGTGTCGTTAATCGGCTATCATCTTCAATTAACAATTTTAATCTGTCGCTATCCAATTCCACCAGTCGACTAGAGCATGGTTGATCACTCAGGGCAAAACCGCTGGAATCATCGTTTTGCACTAGCTTCAGATATTACTTCACAAGCTATGCGTTAGCGTAGCTTCGGCAGTTAAGTGAGCAGGTATATCCTCGTAGAGTAGACAGAGTCTCACATGCATCTTAATGTTGTCCATATTTTACGCGTGTTAATAGTACAGCGTCTTAGTTACTACTGAATCAATGAGAGCGTATCGAGAACGTTCCCATATTTTCTGAATAATTCTCGAAAAAACGCTCATTACTTTTAGCCAACCCAATATAAAATATACATTTCGGCACTTTAATAATATGTGCTAGGATGGTTATAATATATGTGCAATAATATGTGCTACGATGATTATAATATAGGTGCAATAATATGTGCTACGATGGTTATAATATATGTGCAATAATATGTGCTACGAGGATTACGATTTAAAAATCCCTACATATTTCTATAGATCGATACTTCGTTTCAATTTTAATAGTTTACTTAACTGAAATCACCATTTTATTTTGGTTAAAGTTGCCGTTTGGCCCAAACAGTCTCTACTTTTAGTAAGGATATTGGTAATAATTTTTTTTAGGAATTAGGAAAATTATTTGGTACATTAGCAATGAATGTAAACAATTTTAGATCGTAATAAAACTGGATAATTTTGTGTCCAAATACGTATAAAAAAGAGGCCCGTACTTGTCTTTGTAAATCACTCGAAATGGATGACGCAATTTAAAAGAAATAATTTTCATTGAAACTTTTTTGAAATGTTTAAAATTAATGGTTGAAAAATTAGAGGTAGAGACAAACAAAATGCATGTCACTATAGAACTTAATATTTTAAAAATAGAGTATGTAACTCCAATTTCATTACAGAAAACCTCTCTAAAGATTTTTTTAGATTTCGGTACGCATAAATTGAGATAACGAAGGGAAAGGGGATTAAGTCTAGTGAAACATCTGCTTGCCAAATTTCATACACAGGTATGAAATAATAGAAACTTTAAGACTGTAACAAACGGACGGACGTAACAAAGTTAAAACGTTTTCCTGTTTTACCATTGAACTCAGAAAAACCATTGATTATTCAAATTTAAAATACACAATCTCTTCGTTAAGAAAAATGTCCAGTATATAAAAGAAAATAAAAAAATAGCATACGTGCTTTTATCTATAAATGGAATTTGGCTTACGGCTCTTTGACGGTGTGGCGGACAGCGGGGTCCCAGGTTCGATTACCGGTCACTAGTCGTGTAGGGCTGGCTGCTTTGTAATCAAGTTGCAAAAGTAAATTATTTTAAGTTTTTAGTTACTGCCTTTTCATTTAAGCACTGCTAGCTCAGTAAAATTCAAATCTATGGGTACGTAAATTTTGTAGGTTTATAAGTAAAGGTTTGAAAATAAATATTCGGTAATAAGCAGACGGACTGAAAGACGGATAAAAGAATGGTTATATAAAGAATGTTTTACATGACTAAAAGCAAATAGATAAGGTGACTTAGTTATGTATTTACACCCTAAAGAAAGTCTTAAAATTCGTCAAGCCCACCCGTTAAGGAGTTTCGGTTACCTATTTATATCATAGACACGAAGTGAAAAATCTTAGTTACCTAATTATATCTTAAACACAGTGGCATACAAATGATGAAGCCTTATATGTAAAAAGCCTTGGTTACCTGTTTATACCTTAGTTACGAAGCCAAATAGTTAAAAAGTCTTGGTCACCTATTTATAGATGCGAAGCCGCAAAAATTATCAATCCAAACAGAAAAGGAGTCTTAGTTACCTAATTATATCCTAGATACAGCGGGATAAAAATGATACAATCCAACATATAACAAATATACATATTATACATTATATATTAGACCGCCTTGATCACCTATTAATGTCAAGTTGTAAAAATTATCAAGCCAAATAGTTAACACGTCTCGGTTACCTATTTATATTTGAGATGTAAAGTCGCAAAAATTATCAAACCAAATCGGTGAAGAGTTTTAGTATTTATGATACCCTAGATAAAGTGGTCTAAAATTATCAGGCTAAATAGTTGCAAAAATTATCAATTTAAACAATTAAGGAGTCTTAGTTACCCAATTATACCCTAGATGCAATGGCGTAAAAATGATGAAACCCAACATATAAGAAGCCACGGTTACCTATTTTAAAGAAGTCGTATAAATTATCAAGCCAAATAGTTGAGAAGTCTTGCTTTCGTATTTATATCTTAGAAGCAAAGTTGCAAGAATTATCAAGTCCTAAATGTGAGGAGTCTTGGTTACCTATTTATACCAAGTCATAAAAAGCCAAGCGGACAAGAAGTCTTGATTGTTATATCTTGAGACACATGTCTTATTAAAGAAGGAAATTACATTATACAAACATAAGCACATTAGAAAAAGATGAGGATCTCCCGCCAGATAACTCATAAAAAAGACTTGAGGTCACTGGGGAGAAATTAATGTAGTGCTTCAATACCTGTAAGTTCTGAAGGGTAGAGAACTTTAAAGTTAAATTCCAAGTACATTATTAACCTTAAAGTTCAAGGTACAAATCACAGATTCCCTTTATCATTACATCTATAATATATTAAAAAACTAAGTTACAAAATAATATCTTAATAAAAAGAAAAATAATGTACTATTTTACATATTTATTAAAAACAAACTATGTATATAATTTCGGATAAAAAAATGGCCTCGACGAATTTAACTTAAAGTCCCATCAACCATCAATTGATTGGCTTAATATATGTAAACTTTTTACACATTCACACTTATGGGGGAGGGAGGGGTAACTTTATACAAATAATAATGTGGGTTGTAAAATCTATATGCACGTATACTGCAGCGATATTCCTTGAGAAAAAATTAATTAATTATTTTACCAAGTGAATTTTTATTGTTAACGATGTAGCAAATTTTAAGTATTGGAAGGAGTTTTATTTACATCTTTATTGCTGCCCAATTTTAGCAATGGTTTTGCCTCCACTGCCCAATTTTTTGAGGGTCTGAAGATACCCTTAAACATATTTTTAAAATTTTTTTCCGTCTGTGTGTTTCTGTTTTTTTTTTAATTGCTAAACAGATTTTCACTGTGTAAAAGCTCTTACCCTAGTTTAAAAAGTATGTACCATTATTCTAGGTCAACTTACTGCAGCGTAAAGTAATAAAATTAATTTAGCACCCAACGTAGACGGCCGACATTAATCGGTGAAAACAGAACATATGCTATTTAACACTATGATGCGCGCATCCCACTCTGTTACTCTGACAGACTTTCAATGATATGAATGTTATACTTAAAATGCCCTAACAGAGAAGAGGATAGAACATAGAACTGAATGCGCCCTGACGGAGACTACAGACGTTTAATCGACGGCGCGCGTTTTTGCTTATGCGGTGAGTCGGTGGAAAGTCAGCCACTGATCTCATCCCATAAAAGTCGACAGTTGTCTTTACTGCCGACTCATCACTTTCAAAAGTCGTTTGAAAAAAAAATGTTTTTCAAAAGTTGCAAGTAAAATATTAAAATTTTTTTTAATACAAAAATTAATAAAAATTTTCAAAAATTAATAACAATTTTCACTAGTAGAATGATTAGCATTCAACTTGAAAACTAGAATATGTATCATAATTTTGCAAACAGTAAAGTATTTTTTTGAATATAAGATACCAAACAATTTTGCTATTGAGAATCAGGAAAGAATAAAAAATAAGACGCATTTTGTGATCATAATAGAAAACAAAAAAGCTACCTTCAAAAACTACTAACTTTATTATATTTATTTCGCATTAACAATATTGGACATTTTAAAAATAAAACACAGGTAGGCGCGTTTTTGACGGTAGTTTGCTTTTTCTAATTTGTAGCCATTGCCTAAATAAATTAAAAATAATCTTTTGACCGACATTACCAATGGTTATACAGTTGCCAAAATTTTGCTTTTATCAAGTTTTACGTGCGTTTTTTCGACGATGTTCTCATTTTACGGGCCTTTTTTTCGACGCTATTCTCATTTTACGTGCATTTTTTGACGTTACTCTCATTTTACGTGCCTTTTTTGACATTACTCGTCGCTTCATGGACTAATAAAGCAGATCTATAAACGGAACATACAGCAAGACATAATCAGCACTTCGCTTCATCTCGCTAATTTAAAGGGTGGCGTAGAAATAACATTTATAAACTATTATGAAATATAACCTAACTTTACATAAATAATACAAGATTGCACGTTTGTCTTACTAACGATTTAGAGAAAAATTTTAAGTACTTTTTCATTTTCTCTATACAACAGTGACATTTTAATTTTTGTAACACCTGGGCCTAACACTTTATGGACTTCTGCCAGTCTCTTTTTATAATAATTCATGATCGATTAATATTTTTTGAAGTGACAACTTCTTTGGGCTACAATGCATGTTTATAATAAGCACTGAACGAAACTAACCGTCACGTTTGGGTCAGTGACGCTTAATCGGGCAAACTCGGCGCCCATAGACATAAGCCAAATGAACTACTTGTTAGACGCACCATGCGTAATTTTTTAAATATCAAAAGAACTAGTATCTTTGTTGCAACATTTGCACTTTTTTTAGACATTTGAATAAATTTTAATCTAAGTTGTTTATAACATATTTCTGTTTCTATAAACGTATTTTTATTTTTATGGGTAAATTCGTCTCCCTTCGGCTTCGACCAAGTGAGTTCACTGTTTAACACGGAGTGCATCGTTTCAAGAATTACGTTTTATTTTTCATTAATATTTTATTTGAGTATAGTTTAATATATTACTTGTATGTTATTGTACTTTAAAATAATAATCTCGCATTGTTCCTGAATCGCCGCACTAATATTCATCATATAACACAATGTAATTATTATATGTATTTATATATTTATTATATGTATGTATATATGTATACATACATATATATATATATATATATATATATATATATATATATATCTGTATGTATATATATATATATATGGGTATATATTTCTTTTAACTTTTTTATTTATGTCGTATGGTCACAAACGCAAACCAGCATTTTTTTTACTTTCACAGTTAATTAATACTAGTCTATTGCAGAATTGTTCTAATTGCAGCAATTCTAATTATATTTCATAATAATTCAGTATATTTTTTAAGAACTAATACTCCCCTGTTCTTTAAAATAATAACCATATCTCAGCGTCTTTCAAAGTGAGAAACACATGTATTCAATAACAATTCCAGTTTTTTTTATGTTTGCTTTACACTAAGTGGAACATCACTAGTGAGTAAGGAAGCAATATGGAAGTAAATTTCAATATACGCAATACGATGATCTTCAAATGGAATGAACATTTTAGGATACGAGATTCTTAAAAGTTGTTTTAGAAAGCAATCCTATCACTTTTCGTTTTTTTTTAAATTTGTTGCAGAATTTAAAAACAGCACACAAATAGTACTCTAGTACTTTTTGTTCACAGAGTGAATATGGTTTTTTATGAAACGGACGAAAAATAAAAAAAGTGATCAAATGCGTGTCGGATCATGTATAAATAAGAGTTCCTTAGTCATATTACAAAATATCAAATTATAATTTTTCTAAATTCTTATGTCGTGCTCTTACGTACCTATCCATAAAGGTCAAAGGCAGCTGAATAAAGATTTTAAGACCCTGACAGTTGGACCTGTTTTTGCAATTGGCCTTCCGTATTTTCTTAAAATAAATGTTGCCAAACGTATTTTCATATTTTAATTATTTACAGTAATTAATCTTGAGTACACTAGCAAGTTCCGTCGTCCAGTAATTTCTGTCTGCGTTATTTTCGAGTACTTAAGAGTTTTTTTTATATTTTCATGACTACTAGAATAACTCCAAAAAAATTATTAGAACGTACTCATTAAAACTTTTTTCTATACTTTTACATAGTTTTGTTTGGAAATGGGAGTAGGGGGACCGTTGCCACTTTTGGAAGCTTAACACTTCGTAAATGAAAAGCTAGAAAATAAAAGTGGTAAATGGACCTTAAACTTCATTTTGGAAGACCTTTCTAACGATACCCCGCGCAGTTGAGTATGCAAAAAGTCACTTTTTAATGAACAAAATAATATAAAAGATCCAAAAAAACCCAATTGCGTAAAAAATAAATAACTAAAGAGTGGAAAACAAGCTCTATAATTTATACAATTTAGTTTGAGCAATGTAGAATGCACCGTGCAAATTTTTTTTTGTTAAATTTATTTTTAGTTGCAAAAAATAAAATATAATATATTGTAAATATAACTTAAATGTTTTAAACTATTGCAGGCGGAGATAAATTAATAATCAAAATATGTTTTGTGATTATCTATTTTAATTTTTCCACAACAATGTTTTGTAAGTTTTGTTTGTCCTCGCCTGCAATAATTTATAATATTTATAATATATTCTGTTTAATTTTTTTGTTTACATTGTATTGGTATTGAACAAAAAAAAAACGTTGCACGGTGCATTCTACATTGCTCAAATTAAATAACATAAATTGTAGAGCTTGTTTTTATCTTCTCAGTTATTTATTTTTTACGCAATCAGATTTTTCGAATCTTTTATATTATCAATAGTGTTTTTGCAGTCGGGTTTGTTTGAATAATTTTGTTTATTTGAAACCTTTCAGTTATATAATTTTTATAATTTTTTTAATCTTGCTCTCTTTTTGTATTTAATTAATTATATAGTATTAGTGCTTGCTCAGTGGTTGAAATTCAATCATAATTCATTAAATTTTTAATTTTATAATTTGTATACATTTTAGCTTCCTGCACTCCTTCTTCATATAAACTTTAATTATGCCAAATCTGACACCACTCTAAAGACTAAAAAGGGGTATAAAGTTTACTCTTCACGTGTTAATATATAGATAAATAAAAGTGTACGAAAGACGCTGCGGATAAAACAAAAGTGTATTCCTCTTTAAGCAGTGATATTTTTTGTTGAAAGTATTGTCTTTCCAATAGGTTTATTGATTATATTTTTTGTTATTAAAATAGAATAAGTAATAACATTAAAACCGATTAAAATAAATATATCGTACCTAGGACTCTTCATTACAAAGTGATAACGACTTAAAAACTGATGAACTACGATTCGCACGAAAACGCCCCATACAAAATACAACTGGCGTATGACGTCATTGGCCAGTTATTTAGCATTCATTGTAAGGAAGTTTATTAAATATCTTCAGTATCTCGTTAAATATTGCGTTTAAGTTATATGTTGCATATTATAATTTCTCTCTATTTTTTGTGTGTAGCTAAATTCATAATAACTCTTTCCTATTTAGAAGCTTCGATTAGTTGTTTGTTATATGCATTATTTTTTTCCACCCAGTTTTTTTTAATTGTGCTCTACAATTTTAAAACATTTTTATAAAAAAACATCGACAGGACTCAAATACCCTATTAAATTTGAACATATAAATTATATATATTTTTGTGATCATCTTTCAAAAACTTTCATTTTGACACCCTAGTCGATAGGTGTAGAGAAAAAATATTTGTCAGACTAGTCAATATGGCGTCCAAAATCCGCAATATATATTTTTTGAATATTTAATGCACCGACTATCACTTGTGCTACCAAGGAAAATCTGACGACACCTCATGTGTTAAAATTCATCAAGTCATTTAGATTACAGCCCGCGTTAAAGAAATAGATATACATACATACATACACACACTCGAAAAGCGTAATCCTAAATATGTATTTTCAAAATTTCACATGACAGGCGGACAGACACGGACCAAACACAAACACACACGGAAAAGGCGAAATTGTTAGGTTCCATGTTTTGATTACGGAATCCTAAAGAAGAGTGTAATTGTACCTAACGATATGTTTGCGGATGTCTTTCATAAAATTAATGAAATAAATTAGATGCGGATAAAATGGGGCAAAAAACAAACAAGATCAAATACCTTTTACTTAATAATCTCTAAAGAAAAGTTAGAAGCTTACTTGTGCGAAAAGAATTTATGAAAATCCTTTTTCAAGGTATAGCGGGGGCTGTTCATTAGTAAATGTAATTATACATTTTCTTCTTCCTTTAAAAAAGTTAATTTTTGGAAAGTTTCTGTAATTATATCATAAATAGCCTTAGCTTGAATAAACTTTTCGAGACGCTTTTAAATATTACTTAACACTGAATTATGTTTAACATTACAATTAACATTATTTTACGAACGCGTTATTTATTTTAATTACTTGTCCAAAGTATGATTTGCTTGGCTCATTATTTCGTTAATTTGAAGCTGTTTTGATGAAAGTGTTATTAGCGTTAATAATATCTTTTCGATTTAAAACTATTTTAAAAACTAATTTGTTCTGGAATATTTCGTTTTAAATTCACTTATAAAAGGATTATCGAAAGTTTACTTTTCAAATCAAATTTACAAGTTTTAGCCTGATTTAAAAATTTAAATTAAAGTAAAAAGATTTTGGAGAATTTGTACTATAATAATTTGTACTTCCACTTTCCATTCCTTTTTCTTGCATTTTTCCTTCGCTTCTATTTTCCATATAATAATCACTTTAAAGAAGTTTTATTTTATATCATTGTACTACGACCTACAGATGGACACAATGGTTCCTTTTTTGCGATTCGACTACAGAATTCTAAAAAAGAGATGTGCAGAAATATTTTAAAAAAAGTTGCGTTCAACTCAAATAGAAGTGAAATTTCTTGGTCCATCTAAATCTCTATTTGTAAGTATATAATAAGGAATAAAATGGCAGAGGAAGAGAGAGAGAATATACTAAGTGTAAGTCTTTAGATTGTACCAAATTTATTATTGTGGATTTACAAATAAATTATATACGTTGTTAGTCTTGTAATGAATTAAGTACATGCAAAATTAATAATAAATCGATCATGAATATATTAATAAATCGATAAAATTTTGACAGTTCACTTTTGACACAGATAACATACAAAGCAGCTGACAGCAGTAGGGACGCCATTTTTATTTGTTTTCGGGCATGTGTCCACTTCTTCTTGTCTTATTCTACCGTGTTTATCTATCTCTCTCGGTTGTCAGCTCAATACCTATTTTTAGTCCTACTTGTGATAGATTCGTTATATTCAGACGTTACGATAAAACATTGCATTGAAGATATGCTCATGGCGACCAAAGAAGTTTCACTTCAAAAATGTACATGTAAATTGGAAAGCAAATATTTCATGTAGCTCTAAATAGGTATTATGAAATGAGATTGATTACACTTAGAATATTTTTATTTTGAAGCTTCTCTTGTGAAATATTATACGTCAAAATAATATAGAATATTGAATATATTTGGCCATAATTTTATAGAAATTTATTATTCACAATTAAATGACACTACGTGATGTAGTATTATTTCTACTTTCTTTAACTTCTTTACCACGACCTAGGTTTCATTGTATTACAACATCTTCTGGTGGCATATTAGCAAAGATCTTTGCTAATATCCCACCTGAAGATGTTGTAATACAACGAAACCTAGGTCGTGGTAAAGAAATTAAAGAAAGTAGAAATTATACTACATCACGTAGTTTCATTTAATTGTGTAGAAATTTATTGTTCACAATTAAATGAAACTACGTGATGTAGTATTATTTTTACTTCCTCTCATTTCTTTACCATGACCTAGGATTCGTTGTATTACAATATCTTCGAAGATGATGTATAAATATAGGTGAATAATGAATTTCTACAAAATTAACGCCAAATATATTCAATATTTGTTATTGTTATGTTTATGAGAGAGCTGTTAGCAATCAATGTTTGTCTTTAGCATATCTTGATTGCACTTGCTAGATGCGAAAACTTGATCACATAATCAATCGTTAGACATTGAGTATACTAACATAAATTGAAGATTTTGAATTAAAAATAACAAATATTTTAATTTGAAAAAAATAATTTAATTAAAAACACCATTTTCCCGACCCATTAACTGTTTGTGAGATTAAATTTCGCTACAATTATCTTACTACATGGTTAAATTGAAAAAGATTGAATTTAAATACTTACAGCACAGAGTTGCAAAATTTCGGAAACCTGATTTAAAAATGTAGAATCTACAGGTACAGATCGGTTGGTAAAATATAAAGTATGAGTTTAATTTAAAAACACCATTTTCCCGACCCATTAACTGGTTGTGAGATTAAATTTCGCTACAATTATCTTACTATATGGTTAAATTGAAAAAGATTTAATTTAAATACTTACAGTACAGAGTTGTTACAGTACACAAATGTAGAATCTACAGGTATAGATCGGTTGGTAAAATATAAAGTATGAGTTTAATTTAAAAATACCATTTTCTCGACCCCTAACTGTTTGTGAGATTAAATTTCGCTACAATTATCTTACTATATGGTTAAATAGAAAAAGATTGAATTTAAATACTTACAGTACAGAGTTGCAAATTTCGGAAACCTGATTTAAAAATGTAGAATCTACAGGTACAGATCGGTTGGTAAAATATAATGTATGAGTTTAATTTAAAAACACCACTTTCCCGACCCATTTACTGTTTGTGAGATTAAATTTGGCTACAATTATCTTACAATATGGTTAAATTAAAAAAAAAAATAATTTAAATACTTACAGTACAGAGTTGTGAAATTTCGGAAACCTGATTTAAAAACGTAGAATCTACAGGTACAGATCGGTTGGTAAAATATAAAGTATGATATTAACTTAAAAACACCATTTTATTGAGCCATTTACTGTTTGTGAGATTAAATTTCGTTACAATTATCTAACTAAATGATTAATTATGTGAATTTAATTTCTTCTATAGAAGTTTTTTGATGGACTATTTCTCATACTATTGAAGCCCATTAAAAATTCATTTATGATTTACGTTAATCTTAAATCTAGAATTTTAACTAAACACGCCAATGCTTATGATCATTTACACGTTTCTCAAACGTAGGCTTTATACAAATATTAGATATTCCCTGAGAATTTTTTCGATCCTTTGTTTATGTGAATTTTTTAAGTGAAATACTGCGCAACTTATTATTAAACAATAATAGTAATAATGTTGAAACTGTTTTAAAACTTATTTATTGTTAAAGAGCACACGTAAACTGTAAAAGAACCTTGATTTTTTTGACTAGGTATATACTTAAGAAAGTTTATAAAAAAGAAACACCTCACAATAAATTAAATAGAAATTATAGTCAACCTTGTATCAGTTTCTTATGCATTATTATGTTCCGTACACACTTAGATAGGTGATGTCCCTTCTGATCCATTTGAAAATTCTAATTTTATTTTTACCATGTAAACATATTACCTTGTATGCCTTTATTAAGTGTAAAAACATCATGTATTCCCCAAAAATACTTTGGTTTTATTGCTCATAATTGTTTTCATATTAGCTCTCTTTTGTTACTTGTTATTTAAACACATAATATGAAAAATATTGGAGTTGAATTAGAGTTTCCTACCTAATGCCTGGTAATGGAATGATAAGTTTAAATTATTTTAAATTATTTTTAATATAAATAAATGATAAGTTTAAATTATTTTAAATACAATTTCTATTCTTGAATTAAGGAGTTACATATTTTGTGTATATTTCTAGTCCCTTTCTTATTTCGTTTAGAAGTTACAAGTCTCTAACAGATCTGTATGGACAGACGGATAAAAAAATCAGACAGCGTTACCACAATAATAAAGTTTCGTTTGGATCCTTTGGGCGTGGAATTAAAAAATGACTAGAATCTAATTACGGGACCATAAATATGAAGGTCTACAAGTATCATTTTCGAGTTAAATGCATTTTTTATGTATATTTCAATTTATGAATTTCTTATTTACAGTAAGTTAAAGCTAATTAATAGATATTTTACTTTAAATAATTAAATCACCAATACCTCGTCCTTCATTACATTTTTTTTCTCTTCCCCTGCGTTCCTAAATTTGCTTCAAGATTTTAGAAGATTTTGGTTGGAGAGTTTCCAGAAATCAAATTGATTTCTTACCTAATATTCATTTTCTACTGCACTAATATTCTTGGATTGATGATAGATGTCCGCTGGAGTCAAATCCTCCTTATATCGCCTTTTTGATTCGCTTTCAGAGTTACATAAAACTGCTATATTATAAAAAAAAAAACAAGACAGGTTTTACAAATAAACTTAATCTGCATAAAATTGTAAGATTTGATTAAGTTCGTTTTAAGTTCTTTGATTGGCTACAATGACAGATTTTCAAAAAATAAGGAAATAATGATCGGATAGAAATATTTTTAGAAATTAAAATCTTACAATTACCTTAAAAACGAATAAACAGCTTTGCAGAAATTTTTAAATGTCACGAAATCATGACTTTGTTACAATGGACGCTTCCATTTTTATCTGTAACTGAAATCCGAGCTTCATGATCTTTCAGAATATGAAAAAATTATTGAATTGACAAATGATGAAAAATAGGAAGGATTGTTAAAACATTAGTTTCAGTCTAATTGTAAATCAAATTGATATTTTTGGAATGTTTACAAAATCTTTTCAAACACAAAGAAAGCACAAGATGAGACATATATATTTAAAGACATTCTTATTAATTGCACAGGTATAAATACATTTTTTTAATACATTTTTGTAAGTTTAATAAAAACCTGTTTAGGCATGATTGACTTACAAACATCGAAATATACCTTGTGGTTTTAGTCAGGTGTTAGTCAGACTAGTGCTTAATTTGAAGACAAGTTATATTTTTCAAGAGAAAGATAAACATAAATACAACAGCGACCTCTGGCGATAGCTACAAGTGGCGCCGAACAAACATACACGCTTCCTGTCCCCGCTATTTTATTTACTTACACTGTGAAAAGCATAGCTGTACAAACGCTGAAAGCTTTTACTGTGTGCTTTGTTAATTGAAAAATATATACTTTAAATGTTTTTTTCATTTTTAATATTCTACATTTTGTTTCTTTAAATAAGATATTGTTGTATCCGTTGTGTTACTATTTGTTTGTGTATATTGGTTTAGTACACGATCTGTTTTATAAAAGAAATGTATAACCTATTCCTTCCTTACATTTCGTAAAATATAATTGTTATAATGGTTTCAATAATATATATATATATATATATATATATATATATATATATATATACATACATACAAATTACTCTTTCTTCTTTGATAATGCTGTCAATGGAGACTGCGACATTACGCCATTTATAGGTAACACTAGTGAATATACAAGGCATTGTAGCCAGCGGGTGGAGGGGAGGGTTAAGAAAACAAATAAACTAATAAACAAATTTTCGAATTTATAATAATAGCAGAGAATTCCGGCTAATTAAAAATAAGTAATAACTAATTTCGCTTGAAACGAAAACTTATTAATAATATTATTGAAATATATTATACTATTAAAACACTTGTAAAGTAATTTTACTTTCTTTTCGAGTATACTGAAAAAATTAACTCTATAATAAGATAAAAGTGTCCGTAGTTAAAGATATTTTGATGCAAAAAATATTCAGAGGACACAAATAAGTTGCAGACCAGAACACAAAGGTTTTCTCCAATTTTTATCCAACTCAATTGTGTAATGCGGAAAAACTACAAGGCAAATTTCGATATGAATTTCAGTATCGTATCTCTTGGAGCCTGAAAGTGAATATCAGGTATTAGGCATTACTGTATTTTTTACCTTTCTGTGTATTTATTTGTATTTTTGCATTATTATTATTTAACAAGATAAGTTTGCATGTTTACTTTACTAGTGGTCGCCCATTGGTCGAAATTTGACAGTAATTTGTTTTGTAATTTTTTGCTTGAACGTTATTGAGGTTCATTGATCAAAGAACATACGTCTATAATCATTGCATATAGTTTTTTTAATTTTGTTCTCTTACAACACCTGGGGGCGTGTACAAATATGTTATTGGCGTGTATTTTTAGTTTTAATTCCCCGCAATACCCGTGAAATTTAAAATTTATTGTTAGTACACAGATATATGTTACAGAAATAAAAAAAAATTAACGTTTTTTACCTAGACATACACTCCTCAGACCTTTGAAAAAGGAACATTTTGAAATCACACAAAATTCACAGCTCGAAATTCATTCAGTCAATTTGACATTTTAAAATTCTTAGGTGATAATCTCTACTCTGTACGACTGTTTGAATAATATATAATTTAATGTATTTGTAATAAAAATTATACATAATACAATAAAAATTATACATTTCGGTGCTCGTTGCCCATATAAACTTTAGCTATGCCAAATCTTACACTTCTCCGTGCACGCAAAATGCTTAAAAAGGGTACAAAGTTTTCTCTTCATGTATTAATATATAGATATATTAAATATAAATTTGAGCTTTCTGTATTCCTTCTCTATATAAACTTTAACTTTGTCAAATCTCACACTCTTCTGTGCACCCAATATGCTTAAAAAGAGGTACACAATTTTCTCTCTACGGATTAATATATAGACATATTATGTATCAATTTTATCTTTATGCACTCCTTCTCCATATAAACTTTAAATGCTTAAAAAAATAGTACAAAGTTTTCTCTTTACGTATTAATATATAGACATATTATGTATCAATTTTAGCTTTATGCACTCTTTCTCCATATTAACTTTATATGCTTAAAAAGAGGTACAAAATGTTCTCTCTACGGATTAATATATAGACATATTATGTATCAATTTTATCTTTATGCACTCCTTCTCCATATAAACTTTAAATGCTTAAAAAGGAGTACAACGTTTTCTCTTTACGTATTAACATACAGGTTACCGCCTAGAAAGTTTACTGATGTATCTTGGTATGTCTTTGGAGAATTAAAAAACAAAAAAAAATGGGAGCTTTCTAACAATTATGATGTGTATTGACCATATTGCTCACTCTGATAAGACTTGTTTACAAATAAGACCAATAAAAGGGCTACTCGCGTACTGATTTATGCCACGTCCAGAGCTTTCATCATTCATTTTATTATGGCAATATTTTTCATTAGGCTTTCATATAGATGACTTGCGATGACCCGTACAAATAATAAATCTGGCTTTACCAACTGGTAGTTATCATAAGGTAATGCGTCATAGAATTTTCTTTGTTTAAAATGTAATAATATCAAGACACAAACATAATAGAGATAGTATAAGATCAAATAGGTGTCTTAATTGACTACAATATTCTAATTAAATAAGATTTCAAATTTATCTATTACTTCCTTTAGTTATTTGTTTAAAAAAATAATTTGAAAAATTTAGGCGCTCTAAATAATTTTTAAAAAATATTTCAAAACCAAAAGTTTGCTCAGTTTTTTTTATTTAAGTTTTATAAAATTATTTATTGTTATTGGTACAAGTTTGTTATTTATTTAATTTCGTATACATTATTTGGAGTGCGTAGCTCGTTCAAGTATATTTTTTGTCTTTTCTCTTTCTTTTTATTGACGGTAAAGTTATATAATTTATTACCATTCTAGACTTAGGTCCAATGCTAAGACTAAGATACTATTTTGTGAAAAAGAGTAACATAATTTCCATTCTAAAATACTGGGAATACGTTACTTTAGCTATAAATGTACACTTACTGCGGCTATTTAAAACATCAAAACAAAAAACGATATAGAGGTGACGATATACAGCGGTGTCGAACTGTAGAGGAAGCGTTCGGCCGCCGTAAGGCTAGTTCCACACCGCGCGGCGAGTAAATTAATTCCCATCAATTATAAAACAATGGTTGAGCAACAAATCGCGTCAGTCGCTCCTCGTGATACCCGCGTGTGTGAAAAATACGTATTATTAATTGCTCTGTGTAATGTTCTCAAACTTCGCGTCAGATTTTCTGTTCTTGCCGAGCAAGATTTCAAAAACTCAAGTACGTATATAGTTAGTGATATATGTTTTATCTTTAGACAAGTTTATGAGGAAGTTATGAGCGGTTTATCTTATTTGGACACTTCTAGTTGAGTTAAAAACATAAAACTTAACATTTGGAAATTATATAAGCTGTAGATATCTGAAAAAATAACATTATCGGTTTTTTATCTAATTACCACGAACAATTTGAGCAAGTGAAATGTACGTAGTAAGTATATTTTTATATCTTCGCTTCTATATGTAAGTCATAGGTACAGAGGTAAAGTACTTTGGTCTGAAGTAACAAGTACCGAGTTCGAGTCTCGGAATGAGTTTCTTAGACTAAAATGAAAAAATAACCTTTAGTTTAATTCTCATTCCGACACATTTCTCATTCCGACTTGAATAGTTTCTGTTTTTTCCTAAAAAAACAAAAACTATACAAGATATAAGTGACACATTTTCATTTCAGCGATATCTAAAACGTTTCCAATGTTAATTATCAGGTCCAAGGATATACATTTGTGCTTACAAAATATATTGACAAAATTTTAAATCTCATTTTATGGGTTTACCAGTAACATTTTTATGAAAATCGCGTTGCGAGTTATCAAAAATTAGTAATTTTTTTTTATTTCATTACTTAAACTTAAGGTTAAAGTTAAAAGTCTTTTAATTTTAATCGGTGTTCGAATATATATGTTTTAAACACATCCTGTAATTTTATGTTTTTTATTAATAACTAGATATATTCTAAATAAATTTTGGTAAGATATTATTTTTGTTTTTTACCTTGAGATTAATGGTTACGTTTGTGTGTTTTTATTTTGAGATTAATTTTAATGTTTTGACAGTTTTTGTATAGAGTATATGTCAAAATGTCAAAGTTATCCTAAGGATAAAAGTTATCTGAGGAATGAACAATCAGCCCTTCAAAAGGTATTTGACCTAAAACAAGTACCGTTACGTGATATACAGAACGTGCAGTGATTATGACAGCCCTTCAACTTTTAACAGACCTTCATATTTTTTTAATTGTTTTTTTTTTTAATTCATCTCAATGTTTTAATTGATTGGTTTTATCCGTTAAGTTGCATCTATATATGTGTCCACGAAGATTTAAAACTTGGAAATGTTTTTTCCAAAAATAAGCCTCATGGTGTATATCAATGTTTTATATATCAGTATGTACCGCATTAGTATATAAATAATAGAAATATTTTAATTTTTCAGCTTGTGTACTTGTACAAAATACGATTAGTCAAAGTTAGAATTTTGGCTCAAAGTGGACTTTTCGTAGAATAATGTGTGTGTCTTATATTACGATTACCAAGAATTCAGTGCTAGGTTTGAAACCCTAATATTATTGATACATACATTATTGAATACTAATTGGTAGATATTCTAAAATTTTATAAGCAGGGCCTAGGTACCATAGTCACTGAGATTAGGTCCTTTATGACCCCAGTTAGTTAACACGTTAGGGTGAAAATAAATTCTAATATTTAAACAATATAAAGTTTTAGTACATTATTATTAATTATAGTTAGAGGTTATAATAATTTAGATAATAAAAATAATGTTCGTATATGTTGACAGAGTGTTATAATTAAATAAGGATGTATCACGTTTTGTTTGGGCATTTAATTACGAATTTTATACTATTTATTTAGATATAAAAAATAAAATAATACTGTACTTATACTATTAATAAAATTGTATCGAAGTAAATTCTGTACATTGAAAATATTAAAAAGTAGTGATTGATTTAGCATACAGAAAGGTAATAGAAGCTTGCGAAACTTTTTTAGAATTTTTGTATGTCTGTTTATTAATTTGAGTGGGTATCTTGCAAAATGTACTGGTTGGATTTTGGCGAAATTTGGTATAGTAAGAGTATATACCCAGGAGCAACATACATGAGAAAAAAACAAAAAAAATTCCTAATTACACACAAAGTCGTAGACATAGCTAGTATAATAATAAGGTGCTGCTTAATGAATTTAAATTCGTTGTTCCTTAACGAGATTTTAGAAACGCGTATAATTTTTTATTTATTTTGTTTTTTTTATCAAAATATTATCAACATTATTTTTTTGGTATTAAAACAAATAACTAAACATACGTATACAATTTTTTTTCAATTTTATGATTTGTATAGTTTTAATTGTTTTGTAATGATGTTATTTGAATTATATTTATTTGTTCAATAATTTTTTTTGATTGTTCTAATATAAAATTAAATCAGTGACTATATTTACTATATAATTGAATAAGTAAGCAAATACGGTCTCAGTTTAATATAATCTCTATGTATTAGAGAAGTAACTGTTTACAAAATTAAAATTCCTTTCTGGTCTTATCTCAGGCCCATTATACAAAATTACATATCGGCCTTCATTTTGTATAAGGGCAATCCGCTATATTACAATAAAATTTTACCGATTGGCCTTCCCTCAAACGACTATATACTGTATCGTCTACTAAGTTTGGGAGCCGCCACTGCTCGGCGGAGCATCCGTGCGAACGCGCTTGCCGAGCGCAATTAGTTTATGCTGGTTTTTCACCATAATTGCCTTTTAGAAACAATTAGATGTTAATGGCGGCGCGCGGCCGACCGAGACGGGATAACGGCGAAGATGGAGCGGAATAACAATCTGGCACTCGCATGTCAATATGGAGCATCGGTTCAAATCGACCGTGGCTCAATGGAGAATTATGGATGATTTTAATTTTATATCGATACAAATTAATTTCAGTAAATAAAATGTACTTTTTTATGCTTTTATTTGTTAATATATGAGTCATAAAAGGATTGTGAGCCATAAAATGTGGTCATTTGTTTCCCTTATAAATAGGGTTGCCTCCTTTTTTAAAATAAAAAGTATGAACAAAGTTTTGGGCAAGAATATAAACTTTTAGAACATGGGATGAACAAAGTGCTTTAGGAAAAAATAATGTAATTTGTTCCAATATTATTTATTAATAAAATAGAGAAAATAATTTAGATAGTCCCGTTTCACTTTTATGATCTGTCGACTGTGTGTGTAAAATATCATATAATACTTTATTTTAACTCGTGAGTCACAACCCAGCTTATAAAAGACAAGTAGAGATGCTAAGTTTTAAATTCTTGTTAAATAATCAGTAAGTTATGTAGGGAAAGAAGAGGTTAACTGTACATTTAAATGAAAGCTAACAATTTCATTAACGATTGCGATTGTTAAGAGTTTCTCATTTGTGATACATTTACAAAGAGCAAATGAATATTTTTTATGGTAAATATTTAATGGCGTATTTGGATGAGAGTTAAAACGTTCTAATGGCGCATAACGACGTGCCATACGGTTAGCTTCGCGACTTATCGGCTCTTTCCGACTTAATTCGGCCAGCTTCGCATCTTGTCGACTCTTTCCGACTTAACGATCCCCCCTCTACTACACCATACAAACGCTACTTTACATGTGTGTTAATGTATCCGCATTGTTTCTTAGTTACTAACACTTACTCTTCAATATTGGTGTTTACAAACTCCGTTACCAAACGTACGACGTCCTGATTATATTGCAATATAAAAATATAAAAAAATTCAAATGTTTCTCATCTGACAGGTGTCCCATGGTGGCTCACATTCTTTTACTTATAATTTTATCACTGCAGGTTGTAGACGTAATCGACGTTATCCACATACAAAAAGCAAAATAATAATATATTAAAGTTAAAACATTCACTTTCGAGAAAAATTAAATCATTTTTAAATTATGAAATATCTTTACTGGATTACAAACATTTGTGTTATCTAGACCTAACTATAAATCGATTTAACTAATTAGATCGACTTCAAAATTAATATATTCGACTAGCGTGACCCGTGCGAAGTCTTCGCATTATTTATTCCATTATGAAGCTCAGATGACAGATCAAACAAATATTTTACTAAAATTGACATATAGAGGCGCAAGTATCAAAAGCATTGAGCTAAAGCGCCACTTTATTTATACGTGAGTGGATTTGAAATTAAACAAAAATTTTACCGACCGTCAATCATATTGACGTTGAGCCGTTAGATGGCAGCATTGCTGTTTTGTGTATATAATTTTAATAATTAATTAATTTGCAAAAACAATAGCAATAATAAATTTTTTAGTTGTGGTTGCCGGTAGAGCAAGCAATTATCTATAAAATGATATATAATTTATGTGGATTAGTTGTGAGGTTTTTTCTAAAAAGGGAGTGTAACATCTTAACCTTAGCGTATTAATATATATGATGATGATGATGATGATGATGATGATGATGATGTTTATCTTTCCAAAGAAAATATTACCACATTTCTATATTTAATTGTCAGCTGGATGGTTAATGTGTGATCGGTGCAATTTTCAGACTCTATTTATCCCTTTCAAAATGTTTAATTAATTTTAATTGTCCAATCAACCTCTTAAGCAGGTTACAATGTGTTATATCTTAATTTTAGATTTTAAATCTTAGGTGCTCATGGCATTAAATTATTTTTTAAATCTTCCTTACGTTTCTTAATTCCAAATCTCTTACTATCTGCTATAGGTACTCTTTCACAATATATGCTGACAAACGCTGTAAGAAACTGTATATATCTCACTGTATGTACTGTCAAATTCAGTAAAAAACTGTTTATATTCCGCTGTATATGCTGTCAAACGCTGAAAGAAACTGTTTATATCCACCTGTAACTGCTGTCAAATTCAGTAAAAAACTGTTTATATTCCGCTGTATATGCTGACAAACGCAGAAGGAAACTGTTTATATCCACCTGTAACTGCTGTCAAATTCAGTAAAAAACTGTTTATATTCCGCTGTATATGCTGTCAAACGCAGAAAGAAACTGTTTATATCTCACTGTAACTGCTGTGAAATTCAGTAAAAAACAGTATATATTCCACTGTACATGCAGTAAAACTCAGTAAGAGACTATATATAATATATGTTTAACAGTATACGCTGTCAAACTCACTAAGAAATTGATTCTAACATCTCGAATGCATCATGCATTCGATCTGGATTATTTATTAAAACATTTCCTCCATTCTCTACTAAGATCTAATTATTTAGAGATTTAGTTCATTGTAAAAAATAGCTCGTGCAGCAATTAGTATCTTAATGAGTATGTATATATTTTGAAGTCTATAATATATAAACACAAAATTTTTTTCGAGAATATTTCTATGCACATTTTCTCTAGCTTTAACCATTCAGAAAGCAGTGCAACGTGGGTAGTTCTATGCATTTTCTTTCATATTACAGTAAACTGAAAGGAAATGCATGAAAATGCATTTCTATGCATTTGCTATCATATTACAGTAATTTTCTTCAAGGTTACTGACGTACGTTACGTATATCAACGTGTCGTTTCTTTTTTCTATAATTTTCTACTTTCCCAAGTAAAAAGTAAATTAAAACCAAAATAGAAACGTATAAAACGGAATAATTTAGAAATAAACTTAAATTTAACTTTTTCTATTATAATTTTGAAATGGACCAAAGACTGAATCGCGTTTAAGAATTATGCTTCACTGAAATCTTCTTATTCGTTCTTGAAACGAGCGTACAATAAGAAGTTTGATGTCACAATTTAAGAATAATGGAAACCATAGAACACTGAATGTCGAAACTTATTAGATTTTACGTTGCTTTAATATATTAAATGTGGATCTGACGGGACGGGTTGCATAGCGTTTTCGGAATTTTTTTATTATTACTTGACTTTGCACGAATAAAATGGTCCCGCCTTATATTTTCACTATGGTACTGACATAAATATGCGGATTTTCCGGGAAAAACTAACTAGCATATATTCTACGGATACGTTAATAATATATTACTAACGTCGAGAATTTTAATATATTCGACAGGGTCGTTTCTAAGGAATTTTTTATTTCTTTGATATAAATCAACTTCCGTTATGTAAATCTTTTTACACGAAACTAATCATGGTAAAACATTAAATGTTATTATAATTATCTATTTTTGTACAACATTGCTCGAGTCGCTATTAAGCAAGTTTGGCATTTATTTTTTTGTATCACTAAAATAATTGTCAAGTGACAAAATCTATAAAATATGCCTGATATATTTTTAATTTTTGTTGCATGGATTCGAAAATTAAAGAGGGCAAATTTTATCAAAAAAATAGTATAAAAATTACAAAAGCGTAGTACAAAAAAATACAATTATCTAAAGAGAAAATATTTCAGTTATATTTTAATAAAACATATTTAATGTACACCCTAGTCTATAGGTATCGCGAAAAAAATGTTGGTTCCACTTTAGTGAGATACTTTTATAAAAAAATGATCAATTTTATTGTATTATAACGGACATCTCAATTTGAAACAACTACCCACAATCTTTTATCCAGATAAATCTAAACCGTAGAAGCTATTACGAAGGGTAAATGGATGGATTTGACGACATTGTTAGGATCAATGAACTCTTGACTACAGAACAAATTTAGCGGCATAAGTGAATGGACTTAATGCAATGAAATACGACTCACTTTGTTGACAGACCATGCTGTAATCATATTTACACTTACATCACGTATATTCACACAAATATAAGACATCCCAAAAAAACTTAGTCAATACATCGAAGCGACAGCTTTAGAAAAAAATCAGCGACTATTAAAACAAAGGTGAAACGTATTTCTACCGCTACGCTCACCGTCAACGATACAGACATCAACTCGACATCTCAACAACGTAGTCGTCGTCCCAACAACTCAGCAGACAAATCGGTGAGTAAAGAGGCATGTGTGAAAGACAAGCGGCGTTGGGTGTCGGAGTTAATTGACGCCGGCGGCGAACAATCCCCGCGGTGATTCGACCGCCGCTGTGTGAATCCGCGCAACTCCGTAAACACACTTTAGTTTTTCATCTCTTTTTCATATCGCATCTAGCCGTGTTTCGATCGTATCTGTTCTGACGTACAGTTAAGTTCAAGAATTAAATATATCAATATTATAGTTAACAGTAATAGTTTAACGAATTAATAAGTGTGAGTATAGTCGTTTGGAAGACGGCTTCGATTCTCATCTGAGGTACATTTTTGAAGTGAAATTTCTTTTTATTAATGGACGACACGCTGCGAAATAATTTCACAGGATTTTATTGACATATGACGCTATGTCATCATTGTCAGGGCTAGCCAATGCGTGCCCGACTTTTCTTTTCGAGGTACGTAACCCTAACATTTAACGCAGCCAACCCTGGTTTAGTGTCGAATATTATCGTTAATTTATGTAACACATATATAATCATTGACAAAACTAAATATACAATTATTCATATTCATAGTTGTTAGAAATAATATTATTCGGTAATATTTTTTTTTAATTGGTATAATTTCTTTAAATTCCAATTACTTGTTATTAAATGAATATAAATAATGTTTTCGACAATATGTATTCTTGTCTAATCGTTATAACCTATTTAATGATTGCAATATTTCAGATAAAATAACGAAATTTGTTTATTTTTTCCTTTAAATCAGATTGGAAAAGAAAAGTATTTTGTGAAATTACATTTAATGTGTGAAATTTTGAATTTGAAATTTTTCTATCGTTTTTAATACCTTTTAAGGTAATGCTACTATATTGCGTAACCACGCATTGTCTAACTGAATATTCACTTAGTTCTAATTGGAAAACAAATGTTAAATTTGATAATTATTTTGAAAATAGTAAGAAATTGTTTAACTAGAGTTAGAATAGATTAATTAGAAAATATAAAAGCTGGTCATTACATATGGTCTCTACAAGACGGTTGTAATTTTTTTTAATTATTTTTTTATTTTTGCAGTTTCGTGGAAATAGCATATATATATATATATATATATATATATATATATATATATATATAATTAAATGTGTTATGTAATTAACTATGTAAGCACTTTGTGGACGTATGTCGGCCAATCTACATCCTTAAAATTAAAATGATAACACACATCAATGATTTCATGTCATATAGATAACTAAGGAACCATGTTTTGTACATGTATCGACCAGTATTTGGTTGGCACATTTTAAAATATATAGAAATGAAACATGTATCAAATATATTTGTTTACAAATTTATCACCACAATTACGTTTATTTAAGACGCGGCAGTTGATACAGGAGGGCATACGAAATTAGAGAACCCCTAAAAATTGATCATGTGCCAGTTTGGCTCATACATTGGGGGGTTCTGCATATCGTTTGAAGGGAAATTACTCTATTATCATAAGTTATCACAATATGAATTTCCTGCAATTGAGATCAATAATACTTGAGATAATTAAGTGTAACGACGTATATATTAAAAAGTATATATTGCAATACATTTCAGAAACTATGACATTGAGACTTATCGATTATTATTCCTATAATATTTGCGTAGGCGCTTAAACATTGTGTTTTCATTTTTCATAATTTTAGGTTCAATAATTTCGGAAATGGGTGATAATTAAAATTACGAAAACACTTTTGAGACCGTTATAACTAGAACTTCCAATAGACCACTCAGACATATATTGAATTTCAAAAAAAAATGTTGAATGCATAATTTGCCCCACCACCCTTCCTCCCCTTCCCCCCCACCAGATTTATTTATCAATACTCTTTAGTATTAGTTATTGAACAAACATGCGGTTTAATATATTTTATTACTATGTCAAATTTTAAGTTTTTATATCAAGTGCTCTCTGAGAAAAACGGTGGAGACAGACAAATAGGCACGTTAATGACGAAGGGTTGCATTTTTCCTTTTAAGGTATGGAATCTTAAAAACGGTAATAACTAAAAAAGAAAATGTCTTTCTCACCTTAATAATTCTTGAATTTGTATCTGCTATAAAACAAATGACGGTTAACATGACTATAGAAGACATCCACCACGTAACACAGCTAACGTTAAATTAAAATGTTACATTGGTCACAATGTTGTTTGTTGCCGACTGTACCTGAGATCCGCCATTCGCTTCCCGGGCAATTAGTTATAAATTATTATTAATGTACAATTATCGCGGCCTGTTCGTCTGAACGTCACGCGTTGCATCGTTCCGTTAGCGAGCGGTACGCGGTGAATGTGCTCGCGCCTCTTTCGGCGATTGTTTTGTGCAAAATAATGCAATTACCAACATTACGTAAATGCAGCCATCGCAAGTGCATTCGAAAGCGTTTATTTGGATGGTGCAACTGTCTGAGAGGTAGAGATTTCGTGTGTATTTTAGGTTGAGAGCTATGAGATCCGGTTGTTTCAACTCAAGTGTTACTGGATGTTATTTGTAAATAATGTTGATTGTCGTATCGTCAGCAGTGTACGTTCTCGTTAACGTCTTCATGTAGTTGAAACTTCAAACAACTCTAATAAAGGTTTTTGTTGCCTTTATTTAACTATGAAGACCTATTTTATATAGATCTTACTGAGAATCATCTTAATAAATTTGAACCCTTTGAAAATCTGTGCGTTTCTTATATTTTGGTCCTTAAAAAAAGCCATATTTCTGAGTGCAGACTACAACATAAATCAATTCCACAATCAACATTATCTCTATTTACTGCATTTTCCATATTTTTAATATTTTGCAAAATCCAGAAGTTTGGATTTGTCTCAAAAGCATGTCAATTTACTTTCTTTTTTCATCATTCATTTCTTAATTAATCATTTCATTGATTTTAGGGTTATACTAAAAACAACCCGCGCAGTCCTCTTTTTCTTTGGTGAAAATAGGACTGCGCAGGTTTTTTTATAGAAAATTTTTCTTCCTCTCTAAGTACTGAAACCCACTGGATCTGAACACTAGGATATCGCATTATACTAATATTTTTATTATACGAATATTGAAAAAAGATCTCCGCCTTTCGCAGTTCTTAGTTCTAATTGCTTCTTGATTTCATCTTGTTCCCTTAAACATATCAATATTTATAATATTCTCTTTTATGTATATTTTCATTTATTTTTGCAATAGTACAGTTGAAGCAAAAACAAAAATATTTTGAATAAATAAAATCAATTTTCTTATTTTCCATTTTGGCTTTGGATCTTTATAGTAAATTTTTTAAATTACAACTATAAATAATAGAAGTTGTAACATTGTAGTTTAATCGACGAATTGTGACCAATTTTAAATCTTACAGAAACTGGAAGTACATATATATATAAATATATATATATATATATATATATATATGTATATATATATATATATATGTATATATATATATGTATATATATATATATATATATATATATATATATTATTTTCTTTTTTTTTCTTTATTATAAAAATATTTAATTTGAAGACGAATTGAAATACCTAGAATTATAAGATTCAACGGAAAAGCCTCAAAAGTTATCCCTCCCATAGGTGTTCACGCTTAATGAATATCGTAATATCGTATACTGCACCTTGATCGGTTGTTCAAATTGCTTATTTATCACAATTACGATCAGAAAACCTCGTAAGAAATCCACCAGAAAACCATTTTCAGTGTCATAAAAATTAACATTAGGTACCAACTTGTTTATCAATTTCATTTCAATTCTTGAGAGATTCTAGAAAAAAGAAGATATTTTTCTATTCTGTTTAGCATTTTTTTTCAATTGCAGTATTATTTAACTTGATTGAGTAAATTTGATTGCATTCGGTTATATTGAATGGTGTCAACTGATTACGATTTTTTTCGCCTTCTGTTAATTTGATTTGATTAAATTATATTATCAAAATAAATAATTATTTTATTCTATTTACATTACAATTGAATTTATATAATTCGATTTGATTTCAATAAGCTTGGTCCAATTTTATCTGATTTATGTAACTTAAATTTTATTTTAAATATAAATTTTTATCCACCTTACTTATTTAAAATATTAAATGAGATAAAATATTGCCCTATATTTGTGTTGAGAGATCAAGGAAATTAATGGCGAAAATTTTATTACAATCATTTTAATAGAAACTTTCCTTCTTCATAATATAAGTATGCATTAACTAAGATAAAATGTAGCCTTTGTCCGTACTGAGAGATCAAAGACTCGAGTGGATTATTCTGAACAGTTTCGGATTAGCGCTAACAATTATAAACTGGAGCCGGGTAATGCATTTTTCTCCACCTTACTTAAGTTCTAGGTGTATTATTTAGCTTAAAATATTAAATGAGATACAGCGTTAACCTAAATTTATGTTGAGAGATCAAGGAAATTAATGGCGAAAATTTTATTACAATCATTTTAATAGAAACTTTCCTTCTTCATAATATAAGTATGCATTAACTAAGATAAAATGTAGCCTTTGTTCGTACTGAGAGATCAAAAACTCGAGTGGGTTACTTTGAACAGTTTTAGCTTAACGCGAACAATTATAAATTAGAGCCGGGTAATGTATTTTTCTCCACCTTACTTAGGTTCCTGGTGTATCATTTAGCTTAAAGTATTAAATGAGATAAAGTATTGCCCTATATTTATATTGAGAGATCAAGGAAATTAATGGCGAAAATTTTATTACAATTGTTTTAATAAAAAAATTTGTTCTTCATAATATTAGTATGCATTAACTAACTAACAAAAATGCAGTACGTACTGATCCGTACTGAGAGATCCAAAACTCGAGTGGTTTACTCTGAACAGTTTTGGCTTAACGCGAATAATTATAAACTAGAGCGGAGTAATGCATTTTTCTCCGCCTTACTTAGGTTCCTGGTGTATCATTTAGATTAAAATATTAAATGAGATAAAGCATTGCCCTATATTTATATTGAGAGATCAAGGAAATTAATGGCGAAAATTTTATTACAATTGTTTTAATACAAAATTTCGTTCTTTATAATATTACTATGTATTAACTAAGATAAAATGTAGCTTTTGTCCGTACTAAGAGATCAAAAACGCGAGTGCTCTAAACAGTTTTGGCTTAGCGCTAACAATTATAAACTGAAGTCGAGTAATGCCTTCATTTCAATTTGACGATTATTTTAGATGTCGAATTTTGTTCCAATGATTTTTTCATGATTGCAATAAATAAATAATATGGAAAACTTGAACTTTTGTTGCGAAATATTACTAACATTTAGGCTACACCAACGTTAAGAAGATTAGAATATAACTCCATCATCTGATGTTACAAGAATTCAAATATTAGAATTGTAAATGCTAGGTAAACAAAAGACGTTCATACGTTTTAATACACTAAGCGTTATGGTTAAATCGCGACGGTTTTAAAGTATTACCTACGCGACATGTTAAATCTTCATCGTTTACTATTCAAATATTTTAGGGTACCTCATAACAAAAAAAAGAGGAACATAGGGAGAGAGGAGAGAAGTGGGGGAGGAGGTAGAAGGGGAAGGCGATGTTACATATTGGAAAAAAATTAGGATTCCCTTTATAGTGTGGGACATCGCTTCAAAGAATTTTTGTTCCTTCCACTTTTGAAATTAGTAAATATAAAATTAAAAAAAACAAGCTTCTAGACTACGAAAACCTTGTAGAAAAACTATAACAATGATTCTAGATATTGCATTTTTTGAGATATTTATAATAGTATACTGTCTTCTCTATAAAAATATGTTTAAAGTGAAAGGTTTAGTGGTTCTCAACTTACGGTAACTTGTCAGACTACCTACAATTATTTTAATTAAGAAACCGGTTTTGGAAAGTATTTCGCAACATTTAAGACGAGATATTCACTGTATGACGTTCGAGTGCAAGAAGAGGTTACCGATCATGTGCTGCTCAGAGTTTTTCAGGCATATTAAAAGAAATGATCCAAAGTGGAGACTTATGACCGAAACAAATATTCAACGCGGATAAAACCGATTTATTTCGGAAAAAGATGCCCATCCGCACTCCTATATTGCAAGAAGAGAAGTCTAGGCTTGCTTTAAAGTGGCTAAATATTCCTTAATGCTCTTATTGGAATCAGTTGCTGAAGGTGATCTCAAATTCTTGATGGCTAAAGATTGCTTAACGCTCTTATTTGGATCAAATGCCGAAAGTGATCTCAAAAAATTGATCTTAAACCACTTTTAGGTGATAAGTCCGAAAATACGCGAGCTCTTAAAATTACGTAACTAATACTCCGCTATTGATTTGAGGGGCTAACCTGAAGGCATGGTTCATCTCAGCACTTTTTAAAGAATGGTTCACTAAACATTTCATATCCGCAGTAGAACAGTGCTATTTTGGCTTTAAAGTTTTACTTGGATACTTCCCACTCATTCTACGAGAATTACCGATATTAACCCCCAAATCATGTCTTATTTCTGTCTTGAAACACTCCATCTTTGTTGTAACCAAAGGATCAAAAAACTATTGTATCTTTTAAGGCCTATAATATCAAAAGAACATTTTCACAGACAGTGAAGGCTAATGAAGATGATGGTATGGAAATGAGAATTTTTTGGAAATGTTATAATATCTTGCAGGGTGCAAAAATATTGTTACATCATGGGAAGAGGTAAAATTCAGTAATTCGAAGGGAGTTTGGAGAAAATTATGTCTACACTTCATTGAGTCATCGTGTCCTTCAACCATAAATCAGCCTAATATGGATGAGATCGTAACTTTATTGATTGGGGTAACCAGTTGCCCAATATTGAAGTAACTGCGATGATAGTGAAGATTTTTTAAACTCACATATGCTAGAACTGAAACTCGCTAGAACTGAACTAATGAGGATCTTACTGAATTCGATACATAAAAAGGAATAACTGAAATACAAAAAATAATACTTATTGCCAGCTCCGAAAAAGACTGTCGATTAAAAAAAACTTTTAGAAGCTTTTGTAAATTTAGAGAATAGATTTCTGAGAAAAATGATTCTAATTTTGACGGGTCTTAATGTTAACAACCAAATTAGTGATGCCTATTAGTGTTATCAAGGCCTTTATGGTTATAAGACAAAAGAAGTCTAGAATTAAAGCGTTCTTCAAGGCAAAGATCTAATTTATTGTGCTTCGCACTATTTTTTAAATTATGATAAAATTACTCAATCAAAAGGAACAATATAACGTTATGTACCAAAGATAATAATTATTTTATTAAACATACATTTTACGTACTTACTTGAAGTAATATAAAATTTTTAATCAACATTGAATATGGATTTATTTAAAAAAAGAGCTTATAGAACCTAACTCCTAAATATTAGGTATATGGAAAAATATGAAAAAATATGTTTTGGATTACGTCGATTCGATTTACGTCGCATATTCCTAGAATCTAATATGTCGTAAGTCCGTCCTCGTACTGTAAATAGATTTCAAAAAAGCCATCATCATCATCATATATATTAATACGCTAAGATTAAGATGTTACACTCCCTTTTTAGAAAAAACCTCACAACTAATCCACATAAATTATATATCATTTTATAGATAATTGCTTGCTCTACCGGCATCCACAACTAAAAAATGCATTATTGCTATTGTTTTTGCAAATTAATTAATTATTAAAATTATATACACAAAACAGCAATGCTGCCATCTAACGGCTCAACGTCAATATGATTGACGGTCGGTAAAATTTTTGTTTAATTTCAAATCCACTCACGTATAAATAAAGTGGCGCTTTAGCTCAATGCTTTTGATACTTGCGCCTCTATATGTCAATTTTAGTAAAATATTTGTTTGATCTGTCATCTTAACTTCATAATGGAATAAATAATGCGAAGACTTCGCGCGGGTCACGCTAGTCTCATTTTATTAGAGAAAATCTATTTTAACGGTACTAAGGATAATTTACTTCGTTGGTTCATTTTTTATCTCAGCATCAGGTAAGAAGAAGTCCAAATTAACAGTTTTACATCACCGTGTGTTTCTACAACTTTAAAATTGCCTCAAGGTTCTATATTTAGCACCTTTTTATTTGTCATTTCCATAAAGGATATTAGTAACTGCTTCAAATGTAGCAAATTTCTGTTATACTCTGATGATCGTAAGATATTCCAATGATTAAAAGACAACACCAATTACGTTCACTCAGAGAAATATCTTAATAGGCTCGATGCGTAATGCAGTACCAACAAAATACATTTAAGTTACGTAAGTGCTATTACTTTTTCCAAATATAAGATATTTAATTCAGAGTTTGATGATATTGGTGGTATTTCATTAGAGTCTGTTTATGATATACGTGATCTTTGGATTATTTTTGATATCAATTATATTTTGACACCCACGTGGAGCAAATTACCAGAAGAATACCAATGTATGGGACATTGCTGGGTTTCTTGTTGAGAACCACTAAACCTTTCAGGAAGATGAGAATGAATAGCATTATTTGCACAGCTCTTGTTCGATCCTGACTTGAGTACTGTGTTGCAATATTGCCTTATTATGCTACCTATTCTGACATGATCGAGCAAATACAAAGGCGTTATACACACACATTGTAATGTCGTCTTAACATGCCAAAAATAAAAAACTATGCTAAGGCAATTTTGCTGTTTAAAAATATCCCACTACATAGCAGGAGTGTTGAACTGGGAGCAACAATACTAAACAATGTCTGTCGTGATCGATACCATTATTCAAACATAATGAGCAAATTGCAATTTGGTGTGCCCGGGGAAACGAACCGCAGCTCTGCGCTGTTTACCTTCCCAAAACTCGTAGTAATGTCGCACTTCGCAAATTTTGTGATGATGGCGACAAGATTCACCATTCTGTCAAAATTTTCGCTAGTTCGTTATTACAATACAACTTGTCTATTTCTAGAATATTGTTGAAGGGTCAACCCTTAATAAAAAAAAGGATGCGTGTACTTATGTACGCGCGTGAGAAGTTATACTTCTTTGGCATCATTAAATAATACATACCGATAGATAACCTCAATTAATATTTTGATTAAGTAAATATATTAATCAAAATATTGAATTTAAATCACTACTGAATATAATTTATCAGCACATATATAAATCGCACTTATATGAAACTAAAACACGTGTGTGAATGTAGACATTAGAAACATGTGGATAAATAGTATGAATATGAAAACAGTGAACAGAGGCGACGATGGTGCCAATAGTTTTTGTTTCGAGACTGCAACCGCTGCAACTTCATACTGTAACTTTTGTGTGACGAATCTTAAAATTTCACTCTCTTAATTTTTTCATAACGCGCCTAAAGAAGTATAACTTCAAAAATTATTAATTAATGTTATCTTTGGAGTCTCGTATTCTTTTTATAATTGTCGTTTAGATGATTATTTTTATTACCATATTCTTGTCATTAGTTTTAAAATTTTTCCATTTTCGATCTAAAATTATTTATATTATTTTGTACATCATTATTGTAATTTATGAATTAAAATTAATGTAAGTTGTATTTTTTTTTATAATTATTATGTAAATTAAAATTTATGTTATATTGCCGTTTCATATTATCCAATAATTGACATATCAATTTTTAATCTCTTTTTTTCTAAAGTATTACTGTTATTTTGTATAGCGTTATTATTTCTTTGGTTTCATTCAACCTTTATATTTATCAATACATTAGTATGTGGATGTAGGAATGTTGGGATAAAAGTCTGCCTATTATAAAACTTACACATTGTTATTACGTCATCTGTTTCTTATGCCTGTTTCTTCCTCATATAAATAAATAAGATAGATATAAAAAAAAAATGAATATATTATATACGTATTACGTATTATTAAATATTTATTGCGCGATGAAATCTATATTAGTAACTTTTTAGAATATGAAGTAATTTTATATCAACCAAAGTACGGAACCCTCGATGGCTAGCTAGAATTGCACTTGGCCGGTTTTGTCTTTGTTACTTTTAATGCAACATACATAAAATGGCTCAAGAATAGTCACCAGAAGAAAGATAAATTTAAGAATTAATAGTGTGGTGGTTTGCTAAAGCTTATGAGTACAATAAGGAAGCAAACTTTCAATTTGAAACAATTGAAACAATGTGGATAATTATAGATATTATTCCGATGGGGATTGTGTTTCGGTTAAAAAAAATAAGTCGCCTGTCAACAGTGTGTCCCACACTCACTTTTCCCATGCAATAAATTCTTGCATTCGTGTAATCTTTATTTTAAAATAGGTACTACCAACAATCAAAATGTATCTAAGTTATTTTATATTCCAGGAAAAAAGATTTATTAATTTTCTCGATGGAGATTTTGTTTCGGTTAAAAAAATAAGTCTCCTGTGAACAATGTGTCGCAGACACACTTTTCCCATGCAATGAATTCTTGCGTTCGTGCAATGTTTATTTTAAAATAGGTACTATCAACAATCAAAATATATCTAATTTATTTTATATTCCAGGGAAAAATATTTATTAATTTTCTCGATGGGGATTGTGTTTCGGTTAAAAAAAAAATCTCCTGTGAACAGTATGTCGCACACTCACTCTTCCCGTGCAATGAATTTTTGCATTCGTGAAATGTTTATTTTAAAATTCTAGATACTAACAACAATCGAAACGTATCTAAGTTGTTTTATATTCCAGGGAAAAAGATTCATTAATTTTATCGATGGAGATTGTGTTTCGATTAAAAAAAATAAGACGCCTGTCAATATTGTGTCTCTCACTCACTCTTCCCATGCAATAAATTCGTGCAATGTTTATTTTAAAGTACTAGGTACTATCAACCTATTAATTTTAAAAGAAAAAGATTTATTAATTTTATCGACGTCAGTATTAAATCCAACTTATATATTATTTAATATAGTTACTGAATTTAAACATTTTAATTCGACATTTCTTTATGTTAAGAAATACATTAACACATTATTATGTATAAATACATTATTATGTGCCTTAAAAGGAAACAAAAAACCAAATACCTTATAAAATCACTCATGTACCTATTTTTTTGTCACAACCGTTTTTTTTTTACAAAATTTGTAAATAGAAACCTGAAATTTAGCACAGTGATAAAGTATATCAAAACCCGCATATACTTTAAAAGGTAACAATAAATATATTTATGTAGAAATTTTCTTATCATAATATAAAATAATAGATAATTTTTATAAATTATGTATGACATATTACATATAAATTAAGATGACATGTATATATATATATATAAATATATATATACATATATATATATATATATATATATATGTATATAAATTTTTAGCTTCTTATGTAGGATAGTTATAGAGGTATTGTTGAAAATATCGATTGAAATAGGCAACTTTTTGCATTTGCCTGTCAAAACCGTACAGTTTCAAGAGTTTTTGAATTACCTTCTTCATTTGAAGGATGTTACAATTAAATGTTTCATAAAAGAATTACGGTACATCTTTTTACACATAAAATACTGTGAATTTTTTTCACTCATTTCATCAAGTTTGTATAATTATAAGGACCCTTAAAATGAAATTGAAACGTAATTTTTAAATTCTGTTTACAAATTATCAAGCCTTAAAGTGATAAATAATGTGTGAAATTCTTTTTATATTTCTAGGGGATGGAAAAATGGGAAATATTTCTGATACTAACATTTGATTATGATCTTCATTTAAAACTGTTTCGGTTAAATTCTAAAAAACTTCGAAACATATGGACAAGTACGCATTAAATATATTTCGACTCATACTTGATCGGTTTTTATAGTCAAGCATGAGTCGAAATATGTATATAGCGCAGTCGTCTATTAGGAGATAGATGTATTTTGTGATGATTGCATCAAGCTGTTCCATTCAAGTATGAGTCGAAATATGCATAAAGCGTAGTTGCTTATTATGAGGTAGGTGTATCTTGTAATAAGCCTTACATATAATCTGTGCCATGGGGATTACATAGAAAATATTGTATAGTGGCCAATACTAAATTCACGCGAGCGAAGCTGCGAGCAACAACAAATAATGTTATCACCAAATATTTCTTTTATCACCAAATTTTTTTTTTGTTTATTTCTTGTTTGTTCGTTTCGTTTATTTGTTATCTAACAATTCTGCAATTAAGTACCAAATTACTATAAAATTTATTACATATAAAATCCACGTGATTGAAATTACTACCAATTATGTAATTATGAAATTACTACACAGCCTATTAATTGAAACTTCACTGATGTAGAATTTTTATAGTACGTTGTCTACTGGACGGAGTCGACGGAGTATACGGAGTCTACTACGTAATACCATCACACTTGCAGATGCTGACTCGGTGGCAAGATGTAGAATTTTGACCCAGACCTTTATGAAACCCCTTATTATTAATCTCAACTGTCCTAGACATATCACATCTAAAATAGCCCGGCTAAGAACTAATCGCCTTAAAGGCATGAATATTCAGTCAATTTCAGAACTTATATTCATTGCAAGAACTGTCCGGATTCCAGTTCTCCCCCAAACGCATCTTTGAGTGCCTAGCTTTTGCAGCAAAAAGTCCTAAATGTGGGAATGTCTCCACTGAATGATCTGCCGCAAGAAATCTTGTATAGTAACGAGGTACTGAAACTAACGGAGACAGTTTTAAAATGCTTTGACCCAATTTAATCTTTTTTTTCTCATTGTACTATCTATGTGGAACACGACAACAAAAACAAAATGATTTATGTATCTCGGAGGCCTTAAACCTTTATGTTAAATCTCATTAGCATTATTAAAAATTCACGTAGGTGAGGCTGCGAGAAAAAACTAGTCTTATATATATTCACTAATAAATACTAACATTAAAGTCAGTTTTAAGGAGAAATTTGAGTTCAAATACACTACATATTACTAGAGAACGTTTCACCTTCCTCTAGCCTAACGTGAAGTATATAATTAGATCAATCAAAAAATTGAGTTAAGAACATGTTTTTACATTTATAGAAGTTTACAAACCTAATATTTAAAAAAAAATTTAATACAACATTTTTTATGAAACGCAATAAATATCAAAACCTTTGTTTACAGTACTTCAAGTAAGTCTATTATATTTTATATAAACATCTGTGTACTGGAAGACTTATACAAAAATCCACTCAACATGTAGCCAGACAGTAGCAACGTTCCATTTCCAAATGCGCTCGTTTTAATTAATTAGTTTAATATAATCTTAACTCACACTTAACAAAGAGTTAATTTTAATAATAAGTTAACATTCTCGATACATTTAGCTGAAGCAAAGCGGACCAACACGTTAGCGAGCTACCTCATTGCTGATGTTCTCTTTAAATTATGTCTAATTACTCAAATTAGTCAGACTGAGACGGCCGTAGTCAGTCGGAGAAAGACGGGGATATGACATTAATTCCACTATAATAAAATGTTAAGTCTTGAATTTATAATTAGGTCTTAGTTGAGTCTGATGTACAGTTGTCGATGAAAATTGTTTGTTGAAACACATAATAGGTAGACATGTAATTATTCAGGAGATAACTAAACCTTTTGATAATTATCCATGCATGTTTTCTACTTTAAGCATTTTCTACGAATGCTTTCACGGTTATAGGTCAATGGAATTGCAGAGATTAGTTCCCTTAGTGGCTGACGAGGGACAGAGATTGTTGTAGACACTTTTGCTATGGATACTGGCTCAGATTTTCTGGCTCTTCTTTACAGATAACAAGTAGAATCATTTGAAACCCATTTTTCACATATTTCCAAGCGTATAGTCAATAGCTTTCTTCAAAATAAATGTCTATGTCATAGATATGGCACTAGTGCTTCATTGAAGTTGAAGCTGAATTACTTAATGTACTGAGAGTGTACACGGTAGAGTGTGCATTTAATGTTATTTACTAAAGATATAAATCGCTGAACTAATAAGCATATTTATTTTATTATTTTCTTGGAAGCGTCGTCAGACAACTTATGGATTTAAAGTGTCGCATATGCAAAAAAAACAAATAATTTTAATATGTAAAAGAAGCTAATGACAGTAACATGTACAATAATTGAAATAATCTGAAAACTAACCAATGATTAATTGTGAATCATAAATAAGTTCACAACATTGTATTTAAAGCGGGCAAAGGAATAGAAAATTATGTCAAGAAGGAATACGACTCGCAACACTTCTTTTATCAACGTAAAGGGGGCAGGATATATGACGATTCAAAATACATAAGTAGTTAATTAAATGCATAAATATATAATTAAGTAGAGGCTCCATCAACTTCTGTAGATATTTTAGGAGAAGACCAAATGTATAATAAATTCAGCATATCTTCTAAACGCAAAGATAGGTTTTTCGTTTAAATTCAAATATACTTTTCCATTTAGGATAGGATTTTATTTGCATTGGAAGTCAATTCTAAAAGCAACATTAATGCTAAAATCAGGCAGATTATTCTTAAACTTCTGCTGACAGAAATTTTAAAAGAATAAATCGTTAATGTGTTACAATATACGGAACAGCGTGTTACAAACTAGCTGTCTTCCGTGTCTTTATATTATTTTATTAGTCTTGGTATTCTTTTAGGTTTAGTAGGAGCACCCGCGTAAAATTATTTTAATGCTGTCTCCAATAAATCACAATGTAACGATAAATAGGCAATTTACTCAAAGTATTTAAGGTTTTTTAATATAAAACGATTTTTTCTGATCAGACATGTGTTTCTAGAGATTATTGAGAACAAACCAAACAAACTTTTCCACTTCATATATTAGTTGCATTACCTAGTATATTACTTGAGAATATAGTACTTTTAACCACGTTAAAGTACTTAAGTACTGTTAGTAGCAATTTTAACGAAACCGTTTGGGAATATATAAACCGTCCATTAAAGATTAAGTCTTCTTACCTGCGTTCGCAAAGGATATGAGCATAAAAACTAAGGGACAATCTTTCTAAATAACAGAGTCTTGTAATGAATACGCTCCATTATCGAGACATTTTTAGGGAACTTTAGATTTTAACGTAGGCGAAATTATTGATACGTGAGCCATTTCTTTCTGTTCACTTAAACACTGTATATTGACAATTTAGTGTTTTAATTTTTACAATATATTTTAACTAATGAATAATTTACTTATTAACTAATATGAGTTAAACTGAGAGATAGGATACGACAGAAAAAGAAAAAAAAACTCGAAGAAAAAGGTAAATCGTCGATGAATTCGAAATAAAGAAATATTAAGCTTGCTCTAGAGTTTGGTAGCATATACTGCCAAAGAGTATCCGTTATACGTACTGTGTTTTAACATAGGAAGTGTATAGGGTTTAATAATACTGTGGCAGAATGAAGTTAAGGCCAGGAGCGCTTTGAGGCAAGACTTAAGATAAAACACACCACGAAGATTCTTCAAAATATTAGCAAAAAAGATTACGTGTTCGGATTATGTGCCTAATCCGTTTCTTATCCAGTTAAGATGTAGTTTACATTATTTCTAAATTTCCACGAAGTATTAAATATTATTAAAAAAAATTGGGATACAGATTAGGTGTTGATCCCAGAGAGCAAGCAAGTTATGACAGATAACCTAGAACAGTGGAGGGAATCATTGGAATCAAACGACCTGCGCATAAGTAGAAAAAAACGAAATTTATGGCATGTAACATCGATACCAGCAAACACTAACATTACATTGAAAGATGGTAATATTTTGCGGGCAAATAAATTTAAATACCTAGGATCAATAATTTCCAAAGATCGTCCTATCGAGGCAGATGTCATACAGAATAACCTCAACTTGAAACAAAGGGCGTATTCTGAATTATTCCGGCTGGCGTTCTATGCGTTGTAAAAGTGCCGGCCAGGACTAAGGCCAAGGTTTACAAAACGACAGTTTTGTTATATGGAAGTGAAGTTTGGGGCACAAAGAAAATTTATATAGATAAAAGGAAGAGGCACTGAGATGGTGCGGTCATATAATGCATAGACCCGAAAATAACTTAGTGGAAAAGTGTCTTTTTATGGCTTCGACAAAAAAGGAGAGAGGGACACTTTTTACTACCTGGTTGACAAATGTCAAACGCGACACGAAGCAGTTGGGTCCATCTGAAAGCGGCGCTTACATGATGAGTAGATAGTGCCTCAAAATTATGAAAGGTGATTTCTCATAGCGGAAGTTGCAAGAATAAATTAGAAGAAGATTAGGTTCCACACATACACTTAAATTAAATAATTATAGCTTTAGAATGATCTAATCTACCTTAATAAAGTAAAGTTCGAAAACGTAACTAATTATAATTAAGTTACGCAGTGATTAATATTTTTGTTATCAACTGTACGCTGCAGCTAATCACACTAAAATAACAATGTGAAAATGTAGCAATTATACAAAATGTTTTAAGTTGTTTTAGAACTATTCTCAAATGTTTGATGTTCTTCGATGCGCGGCCCCGCGACTCGTTAGTTTGCCCCCTATCGCGGCGCGCATCTCGCTCGGTAATTTAATTGCGCCCGGGCAGCAGACACTCGGAGCGACGCGAGCTGATTGTTTGAATTATTGTCGGCTCGAGTTCACACAGCGAGTGCGATGCTGATAATATTGAAAGTGAATACGGAAAGATCGAGTCGTTATGGCGAGTAACGGCGGAAAACCCCAACCAGTCGTTACGTGTGTCATTTATTGAAAAGGCGCCATTTTGTTAACGTTTGACGTTTTGTACCGTAAGAGGTTTCTTAGTTTTGTTAACGATTAACATTTTGTACCGTCAGAGGTTTCTTAAAGTTAATACATTTGTGTCAAGTATATTATTTATTTATGTTTATCAATAATAAGTATTTTTTTATAAACCTGACAGGAGAATGGTAATTTTTAATTGTATCTCGTCAACAATAATGTTTTTATTTATTATAACTTACTCTAAGTTATGTAAAAGAAACTTTTAAAATTGTATACACTTGCTTGCTCCCGATAACATAAATATAATTTTTTTCTTAAATAAGCTTAACACATCTAGAAACATAGAAATATTGAAAAATATGTATAGCAAAGCAAACAACTTAAAGAAAAAAATTGAGTCGTCATGGGACACTTGGCAGATGTGAAACATCTAAATTTTTTATATTTTGTATTGAAATATTTTTGGACGTTTTATGTTTGATAACAGAGTCGGTAAACATCGAGATACACGAGTAAATTTGTAAGCGTAAGTTATTAAGAGACAATGCTTGTACACTGAATACACATAAAGTAGTATTTGAGAGGGAAGCTTTAAGCCGGAAAGAAACAACGAGACGCGTAGCTGACCGAATTAAGTCGAAAACAGCCGATAAGATGCGAAGCTAGCCGAATAGCACGTGACGTCGCGATCAACGATGGCACGTCGCAACGTGTCATCAGAAAGAACTTTTTAACTCTCATTCAAACGCTTTATATTATTTGTTTCACGTTAAAATTAAATTCTAATGATTATTGAATTGTCATTCTGAGTTCTTAACTTCAAAGATGTTATAAAGTTCCCTCTGTAGTTGCTTTGAAAATTCGTCATTTTACAAGATTGTGTACTCTTTTTGTATTCACGATCGTGAATACAAAAGGAATACACAATCTTGCAAAACTATGACCTATAACTCTGACCTATGTCGCATCCACTCTGGATGCTATAGAGTGAATTAGTATACAACTTAGTGAATGCGATCAACTAAATTTATTTTTAGCATTTATCAGTGATAAGTTATCTATCTGCGTAAATGACTAACTACCATTACAATATAATAGCTAATATTATAAATATTATAAATATAAAAGTGTTTTTGTTCTTGTTTGTTTGTTTGCTTATTAGCTAATAACTGTGCAATCAAGCAGCGAATCGCTACCAAATTTGGCATAAAGTTTGCATGATAGGGTAACGTATTGGCTGTTATTTGTCACATATTTAGCGTAGAATACGAATAACATGAAAGTTTGGATATATTACAATTATACTATATCAAAAATGGCTGACTAGATTTTCACTAAATTAGATGTACTCGTAGATATAGTTCATGATTCAATTTAAAATATAGATTACTTTATAAACGAAAAGTAGCATTATTATTATATTTTTATTATGAAACTCTGTATTTCATTTAATAATTTAAACTTGATATATAAATTTAACGCTAATTTGTCGGTAGAAACAAATTAAATCAATATGGTATTTGACTTGAATTTTTAAATTGTTTTAAATCGTTCTATTTTATATTATAAGCACACTACATTTATATTTCCACAATATATGCCGTATTTTTCATATAAATCACTTTTAAAATTTGAATTTTCGAACTCGCGCTAAAACGCTATTTCTGTAATGGCGCCTATTATGACGTCACACATAATGTAAACAAACAGTCGTGCCCGCTGAAGGGGATTATTATTTATTTTCATATTGAAATAAAAAGTCGACACAAAGTGTTCGTTTCAGTGCCTCATAAAAGACGAAAAAAGTGGCTGCAAATAGCCCAAAAAGATCCAAACAGCATTGTAGCTTACTCAAATGTTTTTATGTGTGAATATCATTTCGATATAAGTAATATTTGTGTTTTAAACATTATTATCGAAATCAAAGCCCATAAACCAAAAGAATAAGAATATTAAATTTTGGTATGAATGCGTTTTAGTACCAATGATATTTCGACAATTGTTAGTATTTATCTAAATTTAAATTTTTGATATGATATGAAAGAATGTACATTAAAAACGATATGTTTAAAAAAATTCTGCAGCAGACGATTATTTATTATAAAAAAATCAATTTAAAAAATTCATACCTGATGACTTTTGTTTGCGATGGAATATGTTTTAACATTTTTTTCCAGTTAGTTCACTTTAACTTTTATAGCTAAGCACTTATTATACAATTAAAAATATAATTTCTTATAAATTGTTAAGTATTTACAATAAAAATATAGTAAATTTTATCCAACTCGAATATTTACTTAATCTGTCAATTTTAACAATATCTCTAACCAAAAATCTTGTTTATCCAACAACATTCAGGAAAAGTCTATTTGTCTATGATTTATGTTTGGAATAAAATTATAGTGCTGATATATACATTAGCATATGCATTGTATGGGAATCAAATTTTTTTTTATATATTAGTTATGACCGGAAGTTATTTTAATTAAATATATCATTTGTAATGTATTCTTTTATATAATATAATACGTAATGAATAAAATACGTAATAAATTTATATTATAAAAAAATAGTACTAAATGCAAAAGGTGGTAGTCATAAATTAAAAAAAAGAAAGAAGGACCATAATTTAAAGATTTAAAAACTTGTCTGTGACGTCATCTGACTTTTAATCAATAACGCGTTTGCGACGCTGATTAAATTTCAAAAAAAATATTGTGATATCTTTAGGTTTTTTTGCATAATATAAACTTATTCTTCCGAAAATTAAAAGCAATACGCTTATTTACTTTATAATCTAATAGGATGACCCCGAATTGTGGTATATTTTCGATGTTATCAAATAGCCTATTGCTTAATTATTTCAAGGACCCAAAACCTGTATGTAAATCTCGCTGACCTGATTAAAAATTTACCTGGGTAAACCGCGGAAAATGTAGTAATTAAATGAGTATGCAAATAGAATTATGAGTATTGTATTGCATTATAGACGCACATAGTAATTCTTTTAAAAATGGGTGTGAAAACTTATTTTTGAACGTTTTGTCATGCTTTTGACTTCATGATTGAAAAATAAGTTTTAACCAATGTGCTTTGTTAACAATTTTCTTGTTTATTTCTATATCCTGGCAATGAAATACTGAATCCACAAGTATGTCCACATATACAAAACATGCCGGCACACCACACGTTAGGGCTTCTACCTTTACTTTTATTAAAGGGTAACTTTAAAATGAGGACTTTTTGTTATTGGGAAGGTTAACTTTTTTAAATTGAATTGTAATTATGAAAAGTCACAATTTCTAGATTAAAAAAATGCTTATAGAAATGTTTCCGTTATCTGTAACTTAAATATAAAATTATTAACTAACTTAAATATAAATTATTTAAATTTTTACAAGAACAGAAATGTCATTATATGCACTGCTTAATAAGCGGAGTTGATAGTATAATTGTTATTATTAATTATTTTTTACTTTTATTAATTTTTAAATCGTTATTTTGAACCTTCCTTCTGTTCGTAAGGGGCTATTGTAGAAATTATCAGGTTTTATAACTTGTAAAGCAAATACGTATTCTTAAATACATTTTAATTGTTTGATGAGATAAACAGATCATCGGTTTCAAGTCAAATTAAGGCGGTCATATTAGATTAGTCATGATGAAATTCGAAAATTAGACTAAATTTTTAAAAGCCGAGAAATCGAAAAAATAATAAAATTTTTATATTATGGATACCAGCAGCATTTGTATATAAAGGTTTAATTATTCATCCGAATTGTAATATAGATAACTTTGTCTGATTTCTGAAACAATTCTTCCGGCCGATTTGATTTTTTTAATTAGTATCTCGTCATACGGTAACATTTATATTACTATTTATTAAATAATTCTAGTCTCCCAACGCCACTTTTAGGGTAAATCTAATTTTCGGTCAGTAAGCGCGTGATTGACTTGGATATTCAGTGTAAGTGAAGGATTGACAATCGCTGATGCAAGTATCCTTCCTACGTCCCGTGATTTCTCATCTTCGTACAAAGAAAATGTTAACTTTGCCCTAATTTAATTTCTAATATTATTAAATTTTAACAAGTCAATTTGTTTCGTTCCCGTTTAAATAATGAATATGAATAAAGCGCGTAAGATCGTAATTGTTAGTAACGCACGCAACAAACGCTTTGCACTCGTTAGTTAAAATAAATTAACATAAATTGTATTTTCTCACTGCTTCGAAGTCCTACAAATGACAGCAAATATGTATTTCATTATGCTAAATTATACTAAATTTTATATTTTATACACGCTAGATATGGAAATGAGAAAAGATAATTTATGTATTTTTTAAGCAATTAACTCGATTTAAATCTTCTTTAAGACTGCATTTAAATAAACAGTTTGTATAAAAAATTAATAAAATGTGTAAAGAATTATATAATTTTAAGGTCTAGTACTCTAATGAGAAAAATGCTATTAATATTTAAGATTTCTCTTGTCTGTCCATTGCAAGGTTGTTTTTAAGGTTTAGTAGTCAAACACAAAACCCTTAGAAATACATTATGACCGCGTGTGCCGGACGGATATCAAAGTTAAGCCTTCGGTACTCATATTCGTATGTTAGGGTCTCCACAACTCTCGTCCATATGTTGGGTTATTTAAAAAACCGATCAAAGAATTTGAGTAAGTGCTTGCGACTATAACGGTCAAAGGTAAGCCTTGACGACCATATACATATGGCATAGCTTCCACAAACTCGTCCGTATGTGGGATTTCTTTATATAAACAATTCAAAGACTTGAGCTTACTTCTGGCTAAAACAGTTAATAGTAAACTTTCATGACTCTTATGTATTCACAACTACCGTATGTTTACACAATACGCAGAGTCTTCACAATTTTTGACGACATGTCGAGGTCTTTTAATAATAAATTTAAAAACTTTAGCGTGTGCTTCCGGCTAGAACTGTTAAATGTAAGCCTTCACTTCTCATATCCGTGTGTCAGAATTACCACAACTAGCGCCCATTTGTGGGATTCTTTAAAAAAACATTTAAAAACTTCAGCAAATGCTTCTGGCTAGAACGGTTTAAGGTAAGGCTTGACAACTAATATTAATATGTGAGCCTCTCCACAAATCTCTTCCATGTGTGGGGTTCTTTAAATAATTAGTTACAAAACTAGAGCAAGTATTTCCGGTTAAAACGGTTAAACGTAAAAATGTAAGCCTTCACGGCTTATATCCGTATGTTAAAATTTCAACAACTGTCATATATTGACAACATATGTAGAGTTCTTTAAGTAACTAATAATAAACTTACGCAAGTGCTTCTTAATAAAATGATTATTTAAAAAAAATCGAATTGAACATTGTTTCACGTGCAAACTGCGTTTTTGTAATAAATTGCTTGACATAATTTTTCGTCTTAACTGCCATCCATTGTAACACTAAACATTGAATATGCGATACAAATATGAATTTACATAAAAAAAATTAACCTAGAAAAAAACGACAAGTTTGACAGGAAATTGAAAGCTGGTTCTCCATAGCAATTTTGAAATCAATATTTTGTTAAAATTAATTACGAGCGATAATATTTTTAATAAATTTGTAGTTTATTAGAGTTTCTCAAATCAATTTTTCTGTTAAAATTAATTACAAGTGACTAGTATATTTAATAAAGTGATCGTTTTTTAGAGTTCCCTAAATAGGAACCCTCATAGCATCGTCATATCCATGTATATGTCATAGCTGTTTTACTCTCTGAATATTAGTGCTACGAAGCTGAAATTGGGCATTGTTATATATATATATATATATATATATATATATATATATATATATATATATATATATATGTATATATATATATATATATATATATATATATATATATATATATATATATATATATATATATATATATATATATATATATATGTATATATATATATATATATATATCAGAGCAAATATATACACATAAATTATTTGTAATAATAATTCTACAAAGTTAAGTATAAAATCATAGCTGAGTAGGATCTTCTAGTTTACGAGTATTAATCGACTAACTTATGACATGTAATTTAGTCTACAAAAAGCTTAAAGAACTAATTCAAGCTTATAGAACTCAATTCTAAAGCTTTTAGATCTCCATTAAAAGCTTAGAGAATTCCATTCGAGCTTATAGAACTTACTAAACTGAAATAAACTTTGTTAACTTTGTATTTTGAAATATATATTTATAGCGTTTAAATGATTGCTGCTTCCTCAAAATTTCACGTGATAAAGACAACTACAAAACCCTAGATTGTGGTTTGAATCCTAACTTTGTCGGTTTTTCATTAAAAAAAATAATGGAATTTCCATTTGTGCTATACTGCCCTATATTAAAACATTTTCCATGCAGTATTGTCTGTATTTCTTACAGTTATACTTTAACAACTTAATGCATTTACTGTCAAACACACCACTGCTATCTACATTAAGGTTTTTTGCTCTCCGAGCTGTGAAGCCTTAGAATAAACTGAATTCTGACACCAGGTATCTCTTATCATCTTCAATAAATATTTATAGATGTCGCTTAAATTGCTCTACCTTCCTACACTTCCATTTTTCTGTCTCCTCGCACTTTCTTTATTTTATTTCATTTCAGGTCAATATGTGTATTGCAAATGCGTGTTTTTAGTAAATGAAATTGACTTTTTTGATCATTTTAATTTAATAATTACTCTAATAATTTATATTAATTTTCTTACAGTTCATAAAACAAGCAATTTTACAGTTATTTAGTCGTTGTTGACTAAAGGAAATTAATTCTATGCAAAACCTTTAAATAAAAAAAAAATAAGGATTTGTGCTAAAAATAACTTTGACCACCACTAATGTATCGTTAATTGAGTTCAGTTAAATTATTATTTCGCTATATCGCAGTTAACAATTGAATTATTACTTAATCAAACAGATCGTTAATGAGTTATTAGTCGGTATTTATCGCAAATGAAGGTATAGCGGCAGTTAGGCTATAATTAAGTCATCGTTAGCAGAAAATCAACTGCTATTAGATGAATCGCTGGTTGATCTCACTAATTGGCAAATTGTTATTTGTGATGGTAGCAAATTAAAGATTGTAGACGTTTATAATATAAGCGAGTAGTACTGGAATACTGGTATTAGAGTGGGGATTTAAAATACGTAAAATTACAAAATTGGAAAATTACATTTTTGTATTAGTCCGTCAAAATTTCTTTGCGTTTTCAAATATAAGTGAAATGGAGAAATATAAGAAGAAGAGAATAAACGAATGAGAAGAAGTATAAATCAAAGGAAACGGATATATTCCCGATCATTTTTTTTATGTAGCCTTTATTTAGCATACTCTAAGTTTTTTCTAATTTCGTTAAATTAAAAACTCAAAATAGGTACTTCCACATGTGTTACCTTTTTCAGGTTTTTCTTGTCATTGTTTTGAGTTATGTAAAATATTTATACAAGGAATTTTCTCATTTTTTAAATTATGTTCAATAAAATTTTTAATATTACAAACATTTTTTTAGGTGTCTCACTTCATCAGCTTTATTTTAGCAACCACAAAATGGGATCCAAAACAAAAAAAATCCCCTCAAAATCGTCCTTAATGGCTTAATTAAGGTTTTTATTTGCATCTCCATAGCTATGTAATTACTAATTATTCTTATTATTTTAATTACTGATTATTCTGTTCATAGTTATATTATTATTCTGTTCATAGTTATATTATTATTCTGTTCATAGATATATTATTATTCTGTTCATAGTTATATAATTATTATTACAGATTATTTCGTAAGAAAATGAATTTTCCTCTTTTATTATTTTTATTGATTCCCACTAAATTGACATGAAACACTGTAGTTCGTCCTATAAAAGATGCATCCTTACTAATATTCATGAGTGAGAAAAGAAACATAAAACAATCCATTCAAATCAAAAAGGGAACTTTCACTTTACATCAAGTGGCTTAACGACCATCAAACTACTTCCTCTTTATCTTATAAAGTTACTTCGTTATCACAAAGAACTTTTATAAAAAGAAAAATAAATATTGAAATTAATGAGTTGTATTAATTGCTTGAAATTTGTAGAGACTTCATAGACTAACCTATTTCTAACATACTAGTGATGTTCATCTGGGATATAATAGGTAAGGTCTCAGTCTGAACAATTGCTTACCTCTTTTTATAACTCATCGATTAATTGCCGATCGCGTTACGATTGACATTATGCACTCTGAATTATTGAAATCCGAGTGAGATTTTATTACTTATAACACTACTCACAATTAAATGAAACTACGTGATGTAGTATTATTTCTACTTTCTTTTAGTTCTTTACCACGATCGAGGTTTCGTTATATTCCAACATTTTCAGGTGGGCTATTAGTAAAGATCCATCTATGCTAATAGCCCACCTGAAGATGTTGTAATATAACGAAACCTAGGTCGTAGTAACTTAAAGAAAATAGAAATAATACTACACATGTAGTTTCGTTTAATTGTGAATAATGAATTTCTACAAAATTAACGCCAAATATATTCAATACTTATAACACTGTTGCATTATATCAAGTATTTCATTACGATATACAGAAATATCGCTACATACGACGCAGTGTCGCATTTCGTTATTTACAGTTCGATTTACGATATCGACAATAAATTTGTCAAGATTTTGATTAGTTTACTCGTTGAGTTTTTTGACTAGATCACATTTCATTTGTAACTTATATTTTATAGGTGTCTTTTATTCCCTGTAAATTTTGCTACACAGCAGTGTAGTATTTTGAGCTATTTTGTTCACAGTTGGATTTACGATATCGAAAATAAATTCGTCAAGATTTTGATTAGTTTACTCGTCGAGTTTTTGACTAGATAACATTTCATTTGTAACTTATATTTTATAGGTGCCCTTTATTTCCTGCCAATTTTGCTACACTGCAGTGTCGTATTTTGAGCTATTTTGCTCGCAGTTGGATTTACGATATCGAAAATAAATTCGTCAAGATTTTGAATAGATCACGATTTACAGAGGTGTTCTTTGCAGTTTGCAAATGTCGACACCCAGAAAGCAGTGTCCTATTTTGATCTATTTGGTTTACAGTTCGATTTACGGTATCGAAAATAAATTTGTCAAGATTTTGAATAGGTCACGATTTACAGAGGTGTTCTTTGCAGTTTGCAAATATTGACATACAGGAAGCAGTGTCCTATTTTGATCTATTTGGTTAACAGTTCGATTTACGGTATCGAAAATAAATTCGTCAAGATTTTGAATAGGTCACGATTTACAGAGGTGTTCTTTGCAGTTTGCAAATATTGACACAAAGGAAGCAGTGTCCTATTTTGATCTATTTGGTTTACAGTTCGATTTACGGTATCGAAAATAAATTCGTCAAGATTTTGAATAGGTCACGATTTACAGAGGTGTTCTTTGCAGTTTGCAAATATCGACACACAGGAAGCAGTGTCCTATTTTGATCTATTTGGTTTACAGTTCAATTTACGGTATCGAAAATAAATTCGTCAAGATTTTGAATAGGTCACGATTTACAGAGGTGTTCTTTGCAGTTTGCAAATATTGACATACAGGAAGCAGTGTCCTATTTTGATCTATTTGGTTAACAGTTCGATTTACGGTATCGAAAATAAATTCGTCAAGATTTTGAATAGGTCACGATTTACAGAGGTGTTCTTTGCAGTTTGCAAATATTGACACAAAGGAAGCAGTGTCCTATTTTGATCTATTTGGTTTACAGTTCGATTTACGGTATCGAAAATAAATTCGTCAAGATTTTGAATAGGTCACGATTTACAGAGGTGTTCTTTGCAGTTTGCAAATATCGACACACAGGAAGCAGTGTCCTATTTTGATCTATTTGGTTTACAGTTCGATTTACGGTATCGAAAATAAATTCGTCAAGATTTTGAATAGGTCACGATTTACAGAGGTGTTCTTTGCAGTTTGCAAATATTGACACAAAGGAAGCAGTGTCCTATTTTGATCTATTTGGTTTACAGTTCGATTTACGGTATCGAAAATAAATTCGTCAAGATTTTGAATAGGTCACGATTTACAGAGGTGTTCTTTGCAGTTTGCAAATATCGACACACAGGAAGCAGTGTCCTATTTTGATCTATTTGGTTTACAGTTCAATTTACGGTATCGAAAATAAATTCGTCAAGGGTTTGATTAGTTCACGGTTCGTGTGCAACTTATATTTCACAGGTGTCTTTTCTCTCTGTGCTTGATTTCGCTTTTTATTGTTGTACTTATTATGTTTTCATATCAATGGTTTATTTCCCTTGTTTAAGTATTATTGATTAAGTTAAAATATGTAATATCTTTAATCGTGTGCATTTATAAATAAAACAAGCATTTGTGACTTTTTTCACATTTCCCTATATTTGGTTTTGCGTTTGGTTTTTTTGTGTGTCAGTTTGAATTTTTTTTAATTAAAATATTATTATTAAACATCCTCCAACAAATATAAATTAATAATTATTACCATTATCTGGAAAAGATGGAACCTTGTGTAATTTTTATTTCACATATGCTTTTTAATTTCGAATACGAGTAAAATTTTATCTAAATTTTTTTTATCTTTTTTCATATATTCACACTATCACACAATCCCTTCTCTTCGGTATTTCAAACATGTCTGCACACACGTATTCGTGGTATATCCACATACACATACATAATTGTTCGCGCACCTTTAGGTACATAAATAGATGTGCATTAAAAATACGATTATATTTCTGAACACAGATCATGTCTAAAATGGAAAAAGATTCCTGATCGACGCCATTTTCATATTTTCAAATTATCCGCATAATCTATTATCTTTAGTATTTTAAACATGTACGCACATACACACGTATGTGCACGTATATCCACACACAAATATTATACATGACTGTGCTGTATAAGTACATAAATAGACGTGTATTAAAAATACTATCATATTTCTGATCACAAGTCACGTCTCTAATGGAAGGAGATTCGTGATCGACGCCATTTTCATATTCTCAAATCATGGCGCAATCCCTTCCCTCTAGTATTTAAAACATGTACGCACACACGTACATATACGCACGTATATTCACACACATACAGAAATGATTGCGTGCATATGTATAGGTTTATAAGTAGACGTGAATTAAAAATAGGATCATTTATCTGATCACAAGTCACGTCTCTAATGGAAGAAGATTCGTGATCGACGCCATTTTCACATTCTCAAATCATCGCGCATTCTCTTCTCTTTAGTATTGTAAACATGCACGCATACACACACACGAATGTGCACGTATCTACACACACGTACATGACTTTGCGTCCATGTACAGGTACATAAACAGACTTGAATTAAAAATACGGTCAAATTTCTGACCACAAGTTACATTTCAAACGGAATGAGATTCGTGATCGACGCCATTTCCATATTCTCAAATCTTTGCGTGATCTCTTTTCTTTATGATTTTAAACATGTACGCACACACACACACGTTTGTGCATGTATATACACACACATATATTATACATGACTGCGCGCATGTATATAAGTATATAAATAGACGTTCATTAAAAATACGATCATATATTTGATCACAAGTCACGTCTCAAATGGAAGGAGATTCGTGATCGACTCCATTTTTATATTTTCAAATCATCACGTAATCTATTTTCTTTAGTATTTTAAACATGTCCAAGAATTCAAATTACCTAATCAATAGGCTTAAAGATTTTACTGGTCTATTAAATAAATAAGCACATATGTTTCATTTAACGGAGACCACGAACTTCATTTTCTGAAACCATGTTCAGTACTTACTATTTTCACAAAACCTAATTTACTTTCTAAACCAAATTGTAGAATCTACTGATTTTTGACACCAGAGGTTAAACTTCATTAAATGGTTTCAAGGAGCGTTCGAAAAAGTTTTATATAGTGTAATATCTATGTAACCTTTCTGTCCTCTTTCTTGCCCACATTTCAATCTTATTTTAATTCAACGCTATATTCAATCTAGATTATTTGCCAATAGCCCACCTGAAGATGTTGTAATACAACGAAACCTAGGTCGTGGTAAAGAACTTAAAGAGAGTAGAAATAAAGTAGAAACATCACGTTGTTTCACTTAATTGTGATGAATTTCTACAAAATTAACGCCAAATATATTTAATCTACATTAGTTTTATTTTTATCTAGTTATTATTATATGTTTTCCTTTTTTGTTTTTCGTATTGTATACGAGTTTTTGTAATTTCTTATACATTCGTTTTTAATATGATAATTGTTTCCTTATTAATCTATGTTAGATATCTGACAGTCCACTACATAGTTGATTTTTCTCACCCAATTTCGTTTATACCGTTTTGAAGGCATTAAAGTTTGTAAATACCTTTCATAAATAAATAAGCACGCATGTTAATGTTATAGGAGCTTTTCTACTCGAGTTCCTAATCAATGATACTTCGAACTTTATCCATATATAACATACCGCTATGCTTCATGCATAGCGGGATGCTCAGATATGCCAAGTAAACAAACTAATTCCATTAACCAGCAAGCAATCGTCTCTAAACATATTCTCCACCTTGTGAAGCTACGTTTTTCTGAGCACGTTTTTCAATTAACGACCGCGTACAAAACAACATACTAAGCTTAATTGTTGTTAAATATTAATAATTAATAACTCAAGCAAGCGTGGGTAAGAGCGAGGTAGGTACCGGTAGTGAGGCCGTAATTGGTGCCAGAGACGGCGAAGCGGCAAATTATTGCAAAACTCTTGAGTTGTTTTTTGTTTTAGTAAACGGTTGATAACCTCTGATGTTGCTGGCGTGCTTTGAAGAAAATGCTATTGATTCAATTTAGATATGTTTTGTTACGCTTTATGGCTGGCAAATGCGGAGAAACAGGCCGGTTAAACTTGTTCTTATTTTTAATTTTTAACCACCTGTAAGGAATACTGATGTAGAGGTGCTATAAATCAACGGCTTATACAGGTCTAATATACCATTAATTTTGTTTTAATAGCCTTTTAAAAATGTTTTCTGGTCTGTCACAAAAATATTTTTTTTCACTCAATTGTTACGGTTAACGAGAGGAAATTGCTTCAAAAAACATTACACGTCTACGATATGTATGTGTAGTTTTTCTATTTCATTGTGGCATCAAAAGAGTCTCTGTCGATTTTGGAAACCAGTCGTTTCGCATACTTAGTTGAGCACTGAATGCAACTAAGAAACACTACGCAGGGAGGTCCAAATAGTAACGGGTATTCTATTGTAAGATTTTCCCCATCCCTAGATGTTGAAGGAAAAATTCTATTTTTGCTGTTATAGGATTTTGCCGGGTGATTGAATGGAAATTAAAATTTTAAAATTACAGATGTGGTTATGTACTTAGATTAATTTGTCGTTGGCAAACAGTCTATGAGTGGGATTTGAAAAGAAGACATGACTCGCTATTCCGCTTCCTTGTGTACTTGTGTGCGAACGGCCGACTGATTTGTACATACTTATTGATAAACGTTTATTGTTTATTTCTATTATATTATGCAATACTTATTGAAACCTACTTTTCTATCTGAAATCATATATGCTCATGCGAAAATTCGCAATAGTTTGTTTATTACTCACTTATTTATTATTTATCGTATTTAAATTACTACTCTACAATTTCAAAATATCTACATTATTACACAACTTTTGGAAATGACGATCAAATGAAGTTTTAACGTCGACATTACAGTCAATAGGTTTTGCACATAAATATATGATCATATATATATATATATATATATATATATATATATACACATATACATATATATATAATATATATATATATATATATATATATATATATATATATATACACATATATAAATATATACATATACAAACGCCCATGCATAAGTATACATTTATATTTCGTATCACCAATATAAATATCGACGCCATCTTTGTTTCTTTTGTAATGTCATTATTACACGGGATAATATAACTATTTTGACAGTACGCATTTGTTTAAATCAAGATCGCGGAAAACTATGTCCATATTTGGCATTAATTAAAGAAAACGCCACGTTCGCGTACTACATTACTTTTTTGAAGGTAGATTTTCAAAGTATATTCAAAGAAGTAATATTTGCCAGATTGGCGGGCACTTGTTTACACTTACTTTACACCAATCTTATCGTTTATTTCTATTCCTCAAATAATTTTACTATCTTGGTGTTATTTTAGCGAAGTTCTCATTTTGCAGTTACCTGTTGGCAATTAATTCTATGTGACTATAATAATTTTAGATATTGGAAAACATTACAATTGATTTTAGCCAGTTACACACCACGTTCGTGTTAGTTCAGGCCACGTAAGGAGTGAATGAGTACTATGATCGTAAACATAGTGATCGCAAGAAATATGTTGAATATATGAATAATGAAACGTATATAATTAAATGGGAGCCAATAATATAAATAAATGTATTGAAAAAATTAATGGAATAATGCATTGTATGGACCTTAGAAATAAGCCCTATTTCTCTGCGGGGCCCCCGATTCTTTAGGCAGTTAATGAAAAACTTCTGGTATCTGTTCGTAACTATGTTCCTAATTTTTTTGCGATTAAGATGGAAAGAAGAGAGTCCAAAGGGACTGTGATAAGAATAAGACGAACGACAGAGAGAACGGGTTAGAGCGTGAATTAAAGAAGGTAGAGAGAGGTTGGTTGAAAGGATTTCTTTAAATAAAATTTACTTTTTTTAGACCAGAACCCCTTAATTTTTCCTTCCGGAATACGCAATTTAATTCCTAACCCGGCATACTTTTATTGTTTTCGTTCTAACCTCAAGAATAACGCACCTAAAGAAGTATAACTTCAAAAATTATGGGTCCACGTTTAGTAACATTAATTGTTTGTCTTTCATATTCTTATGTATTTTTTCCTCATATCATGATATTAAAATAAAAATTACAAGTTTTAAAATTAAGATTAATTAATAAAAGCAATTATACCACAAAACACAACCAAATACCTACAACGAAATTCTACACAACTAAATACATACATATTCCAGAACCTACAGAAACACCTTATTCCAACTTCGAAAAAACTGCACATTTTTAGATTTCGAAAATGTTGATAACAAATTTATCTTTCTAAATATTTATATTTTTAATTAGATAATAGTAACAGTATATAAGATAATATCCTGTTACTATAGATAATAGTAACATAGTAAATTTTAAGGGCTTGTAATTTGAAAATGGTACGGTTTTCCGGATTATGAGGTAAATCGTTATATACCTAACTAACTGCCTAATCAATTTTGACAAGCTTTTAAAAACTTACGACGAGTACATGTGCGTACAGATATATATACATACTTGCAGACTTCGAATTGTTTCATACTTTTCTATTATGATTTTGTCCTGAAACGATCGATTTTCTAATTTTCGTGCACTCTTTACTGAATGTAAATGCAATATTTTCATATTTTTGTTGAAAATAATAAATGCAAAACAAAAATGCTAAACAAATCGAATCAAGCCTTTTCAATCACACTACTAATCTAATTTTGAAATAAAAACTTGAACGAACTATATTATAGCTGTTTCCTTCTAACACGCTGCGCTTCATCCCACTCCCACTATGACCCATCAAATCAACGTTTTATTAAAATAAGATTTAATACACTTAGAGCTTATGGCCATCTTTGATATCATATCTATAGTAAAAACGTTAAAAATACACTTCATTATCATACGCACATACGACCTTCTAAATTCGGCAACAACATTAGGCGGTGCTCAAAAACAAAACGTGAAATAAACGAACCATAACACGAGGTCATTTGAGAATAGAATAGCTTTAAAAAAATATGCGACTTATAACGTTTTAATACTAAGTTAACAATCGCCCACTAACTGATGTAATGAATTTAAAACGGTCAAATTCTATACAGACGATATGGGAGATACAACGTTTTTGGAACGATTCTGGTATATCGTACTAGGTTATAGAAGATCATAAGCGCGTGTTTATTCATATGGGATTTTGATGCTTATAACGTAGCTGAAAGTGAGGCGCTTAGTTCCATAATTGCGACAATGATTACTCGAGACTTGTATTATGTCATTGAGGTATCGAAATATAATATACGGGCCGTATTCATAGCAATTTTCGCAGCTTTATTAAACTGATGTTAATTTAAAAAAAATATTAGTTTTCGGTTATTAAATCACTGTTCAGAAAAAGTACTTTTGTGTTTATCTTGTTTTTCAAAAAAGGAAAACAAGAAATGTATTTTCGACGTAATATTCATTTTTTTGTATTATTATACTTTCAATATTCTATGTCTGTGTTATTCAATTCGAGTTGGCATCAAAATGCTTTGTCCATTTTGATTTAATTTTTTCAATTTTTTATATAGACTGTGAAAATATATAAGCTGTTCTTACTGTTTTTACCACATTGTTAACAGCTTTCTATTTTTGCAATTATTTATTTTTGAGTAATTGATATACGAAGGGTACGTACGAAGCAAACCTGTTTCATATTTACCCCGGCTGACTTTTATGTCCGTTTCTAGAACTTATGAATATATTTTCCCAATGATCTTGAAAATACTTTTTACAGATATCTACATTATAAAAAGAAAACCTTTTGAGTACTGCATATTCTCAGGCTGGCAGTATTTTACTTTAAAAAGTTTTCAAATGTAAGAAAAAGATATAATCTCCTTTTTGCTTCTTAACGAAATTTTTAAAAATTCATTCATGAATATATAAATATATATATATATATATATAGATATATATATACATATATATATATATATATATATATATATATAATGAAGAAAATGCGTTACATTCTAAAGTGAATAGTCACCTATGTGAATACGATGTTTTAATCTGTGAAAAAATATATAGACTCCTTCTTTCTTCTTCTTCATATCCCATATACCATTAACAGGGAAGTTGATGCCCAAGGCGCTAACTATGCTGACAGATCCAGTGAATCAACTACTACTTCACAACAAGTCTGATGCTCTTCAATTCCGTTAGCACATTCTAACGCAAAGCATGCTTCGGATAGCTAGATTCTTTTCCTCTTGAGATTTATTTGGTGTTAATTTCTTTAAGTAAGCGTCATTTAAGCAAGTTGAATGTTGTCTTTATAAACGATATTTAAAAAAACTCCATCTTGTATCTTTTTTCACGTTGTGCGTATTGATATTACTTTTGATTTTAGGTGATATGATATACACATTTTTATTACTTTTTATTTAGGCCTAAGGTTTTGCCAGTGTCAATCATAATAAAAATTATTCCTCATATCGATTTCCCTAGTTTAGATGGTAGCAAGTTATTTAAATTATAGATGTATTCTGCGTACTAATTATGCATATAAACTACTTCAAGTAACATAGTAAACTATTTCTACGAAACTCATAACGGAGAAAATACAGGGGAGTACAATAAATTGTGCCCCGCAGTATGCTCTGTACACAGATATAACATATTAAACAACGAAACTTGTAGACTTGATAAGGTCATTAAAAAAAGCAACGTAAAATTCGAGAAGAACGGAGAACATATTTATTTGCTATTTTATTTGATATTGATAATTTTTTTATGTAACCGCTTCTTAAAAAAATAATTTTGTTAGCTTTTCTAACAGGATTATTTTTAACATATTAATAATGTATTATTTTTATTAACACACTATAATAAAATTATTTTGACACATTGAAAATGAATGTATACCCGTTGTGAAGAATTTTTGTTTTATATAATGATCACAAATATTACTTTATTTATTTTATCATATCATTATATTACTAAGCAATAACTGACTAATTCTTAATTCTTTCTTTATGCCGATTTTCGAATTAAATAGAAAATCGGAACCGAATTATATTTTTTGAAGCCAAAAACTGAAATAAATTTCTTTTACACCGTGATGTGTAATTACTGATAATAATGTCATTAATTACCAATTTTTAAAACATTTATTATCCTTTCTCACTCTCAACATTATTTAGCGTCATACTAAGTAGCTCATGATAAAGAGAGAAAAAAATATGCAAATAGGAGAAACCGGTATAATGATTTTTGAGTTAAGCATAAAAATATATAAAACAAGACATTTAGATAAAACTTTATTCAGATAACATTTGCTGCTTAAAAATAGAAACCAATTACTTTTATGACTACATCTCATAAGATGTGATACCTTCAAATAATTAAAAGCATTAATCGTCGTATATTATGTAAGTTTCAAACAAAAACCAAGTTAATAGTTGCATTATCTGAGTACATGCTAAGTCACATACTGTACATTTGACGAATGATCGTTTGCGTTGTACACCTGTCCCTCTCACTCACCGCTGTCGCGGCCACGCTCTCGCATCCGGTGCCCGCTCCGAGAAAGATAATAGTCAAATTAATTCGATACAAAATCCAAATTAAATATAACTCAGTTTCTTTCACTATTTACCAACCGAGCGCCTGTGCTTTATTTCCATTTACATAATACTACATTTTACGTAATTATATTATTAATTTATGTACTCATCAGAATGACGCTTAAATAAAATAAAATTAAAAAAATATTATATTACATAATTTAAATAGCCCGAAACAAATGAGTTTAGTGTGATTTTCTCTTGTCACTCTCTTATTTTATTGGAATACGTACTAAAATACCTTTCTGGGTTATGGCAAAATATTTTGATTACATGATCACCGCCAAAGCAAAACTTGTGAACAACATTTCAATCGTAAATACTCAACACATTATTTATTTCTAATTATATGGAACATTATTTATACTAGAAATACTAAACACTTTATTTATTTCTAATTATCCGGAACATTATTTATACTAGAAATACTAAACACTTTATTTATTTCTAATTATCTGGAACATTATTTATACTAGAAATACTAAACACTTTATTTATTTCTAATTATCCGGAACATTATTTATACTAGAAATACTAAACACTGTATTTATTTCTAATTATCCGGAACATTATTTATACTAGAAATACTAAACACTTTATTTATTTCTAATTATCCGGAACATTATTTATACTAGAAATACTAAACACTTTATTTATTTCTAATTACCCGGAACATTATTTATACTAGAAATACTAAACACTTTATTTATTTCTAATTACCCGGAACATTATTTATACTAGAAATATTAAACACTTCATTTATTTCTAATTATCCGGAACATTATTTATACTAGAAAAATAAACATTTTATTTATTTCTAATTATCCGGAACATTATTTATGCTAGAAATACTAAACACTTTATTTATTTCTAATTATCCGGAACATTATTTATACTAGAAATACTAAACACTTTATTTATTTCTAATTATCCGGAACATTATTTATACTAGAAATACTAAACACTTTATTTATTTCTAATTATCCGGAACATTATTTATACTAGAAATACTAAACACTTTATTTATTTCTAATTATCCGGACATTATTTATACTAGAAATACTAAACACTTTATTTATTTCTAATTATCCGGACATTATTTATAATAGAAATACTAAACACTTTATTTATTTCTAACTATCTGGAACATTATTTATACTAGAAATACTCGACACATTTATTTCTAATTATCCGGAAGGTAAAAGTGACATATCAATATTTAATTGTTCTTATCACACTTGCACCGTGTCCGAAAGTGTGACAAGGCCAAACTGAATTGCATAGTTCCCTTTTCACCATTATCTATAGGGAATGGGCTAATTCTTTTCGCTTTACAGCAAAGCTATCTCGTTCACACCTGTGTCGTACTCGCTCATATACAACATAAAGGTAGAAACTTCTATAATTATGACTATCTCTTTTTTATATGCGCCTTTTTAACCTGACCTCTCAATATTTTGTCTGTGTTATTCAGTATTTGAATATGGTGTGTAAAATTTCATAAATGCACTCATTATATAGAATTACATTTTTCGTCAGCTCGATAGAGATATAATGTGCTTATTTAGTATAAAGATATAAGCACGGTTCATGAACACGACTATGAGTTCTACACCTGATTATGTCAAAAACGTAGTGCCATCTATTAACAATAACATATATATTAAAGGCATATGCGTGAATTAATTATTGTTATCCAATAATGTTATTATTATAAATAAGTAATTATTATTTATAAGAAATTTGATCGATATTTCAAGAATGTCACTCAGGGATAACAACAACAGAACAACCCAGAAGAATATTTATAACATGACGCAAATGATTAATTTATAATTTTTACAATCAAAAATATCTTTAAAATTTAAGGTAAAATCAAAAAACTTGTGTCGTTTGTCATTCATAGGCGTCAAATTCGGATGTCCAATAAGAAAATAACCTACCCAGGTGTGCCAGAGAGCTATGAACGGTCAGTTTCAAAACTTAACCTAAAGAATAAAGTAAAAGAATATAAATTAAAAAAAAAAGTATTTTAAAATACAAATGTGTAAAACTCAAATGTAATATTAGTCAAAAATAAAACATAATAATTTAAACGATGCACACCGTGTTAGACAGTGAACTCACTCGACCAATGGCGAAGGTAGCCGGGTTTACCCATAAGAATGAAAAAAATAGGTTTATGGAAACTGAAATATGTTATAAATGCTATAGATTCAAGTTTAATTTATAATTATAAAAAAATGCGCATTATGCGCTTTGAAAAGCAGCCCACTTAATATTTTTAAAGGCAAAACCGAAGGCAGCCGAGTTTACCCATAAGAATAAAACAATAGAGTTATGGAAATTGAAATATGTTATAAATGCTTTTAGACTGAAGTTTAATTAAATATTTAAAAAAATAATGCGCACTGTGCGCTTTGAAAAGCAGTCCACTTAGTATTTTTAAAGGCAAAACCAAAGGAAGCCGAGTTTATCCGATCCAGTGTCACCGACCCGAACTAGACGGCTCAGCTTCACCGACTCCAGGGTTACGGCTCATTTTGTTTCACTGTTCAGAAAAAGTTTGCTGGTAAGCAAGCGCGCAGATGCCAAAAATAATTTTTTTGTATTTGTCAACATCAAAAACATTCGTCGCTATTATATTCTAAAACAATATTGGAATAAAGATATAAATATATACATCTAAACTCATGTGGGCCGATATCTCTTGAAAAATTTAATTTTTCAATTTTTTAGTCATAAAAGTTTGATTTTTGTTATTAAAGCCACATCCTTAGGCGTTTTTCTGATTTTCCTTCGTCAACTTTTCCTTTTTGTTCATATTCTCGTCTCAAATAGACCAATATTTCTAAGCAAACTTACAAAATTTTGATTATTATTATTAATGCCAATATCACTTGAGGTCTCATTAAATATACTTAACGGCTTTCCATGAACATATTTCCATAAACCGGTATTTCAACTCCACGCATTCACGAGATAGACTGCCTGTAAAATATGCATACTTCTATATTTCTGTCTCATTCACACATGTGAATGAGATAGAAATATGGAAGTATGCATAAGCTAAGCCCCAGATAACTTAAATTGTCGAAATAACTGTTACTTCAATTGTCGAATAACTAGTTAGAATATTAAAAGAGTAAGCTTTCTGAATTTAACCAGTAGTTTTCTATCGGTTAATTATTTACAGCGTCATGAAATCGGCACAATTCCGTTCCATCGAAATGGAATTGGAATTTGGGCTGACTACCAAACCGAATTCATGTTATATTTTTACGTCAAAAAGTGAGAGCCAAGTAGAGAGTGATGGAAGAAGACACAAGATAGAAGATAATGTGATACATTGGAGGAGTTTAAATTATATTTTTACGTCAAAAAGTATATTTATATTATATTTTTACGTCAAAGAGTAAGAACAAACCCCGGATGAATATTAGAAAGATGCGATTATTGCAACGGCAAGTAGAGAGTGATGAAAAGAGACACAATATAGAAGGTAATGTGACACATTGGAGGCGTTACTATTTCGGTTAAGTGGTATCGACAATTCAGAAAATACAGACAAGTACGTGCTCCAATACATTTGCCAGTCCTATTTAGAACACAATATAGTGGTCATTCTCTTCGCTCTCTTTAAGACATATTTTGTTCTCTTTAAGAATATTTTTTATGTCCTATTTTAACTGTAAGCAGTAAATATTAAAAAGCATACCAATTTCTACTTAATAAATGCAAATATATAACTAAAGGTAAAAAGAATAGACATAATTAAATACGGTCCGGAACAAGCCAAATGAATTAAACCAGAAATTAAATATAACACATAGTTAACAATAATTCAATTAATATTACACAATATTTATGGATTGCTTGTAGATAATCTTGACGGTTTAGCTATTTATTCTGGGCCTTAATAGAGTACAAAACTCTAGAATCAAATCTTGTGACACAAAAATATTTATAAAAACATTTTCTAATAATTAATTGTATTCGTTCTAAAATTTTTTGGAGGTTTCATTGTTAAGTATATTATATTATTTTAATGTATTTATAATGGTTTAAAAGTTTGATTCAAATAAACACGGTGTCCGGGAATAGATGTCGAACAAAGAAAAACGCTATACGTTGGCTATAACAGAATAAATTGTCATTGAAGTAAACACGTCTTTTTTCTAATTGAGTTCAGAAAAAAAATATTACACAAAATTGTTTTTAATACACCCATTACTTGCTTGGATTGCGGTTTTTACCCGCACTAACGATGTCTTCGCAGCTGTTCGTAGGTTATTACCCCAAGCGGCGCTGAACAATGTGTGCTAGTATCGTGTGTATGAAAAAGGTAACAAATAATTATGAATATTATTTTCAATTTTCTGAAACAAAAGTCATCTTTTAAATATTTTTCAGTCAAGGAATAACGTCTTACTTTGTCCGACGCTTATTCCCGGACACCGCGTATAGCATACTTCGACTTCCGTCGCTTAAATCATTAATGTTAAAAAATTAAAAATTTTTTGGTATATTTAGGTAATAAGACCTAAATATATAAAAAAAAATTTAAATTATTACATACTCTATATTAAACTGGGCACTATAAGCTACAAAAAGTTTAATGTCAAGTAAATAAATAATTTTTGTCTTAAGCCTTAAAAAATAAAAACACAAAATTTTCCTGTTTTTTAAATTTTAATTACAACTCTAAACATTCTGTAGCGCTTCCTTTGTTAGAATAATACAGTACACATATACTTTCTTCTACGCGGATGCTCCCACGCAACAGAATAAACATTTAACAAATCAAAGTCCTCATAACCTGCCATTTAAACAGCGTTAAAAACAGGTAGAAAAGCGTGGGAAACGCCATGATACAGTCGATGCAAGCGACAAAAGAAATGAAAGGAAAACAATTCACGGGTACACATTCCTAGCAAGCCGTTAAGTGGCATAGCAAGATCATTAGATACTCACGATATGAGATCATTATTACATTACAAGATTTGTTGGGAAAATCCTCTACATCACGTTAAAATGCCAGTGGTTAAAACCAGGCTTTGCATTGTTCACGTAGGGTTTTTAGTTAAATGTTTTTTTGATATGTAGTTATGTAGACTGTTCTAATCGATCTCCGCGAATCTTAACACTGGAAAGACGGCAGTCGTCAATTTGACGATTCCGTAAAGTAAAATGGTCACCTTTTTAAAATTACGCTTTGTTTAAACTTGATACTTTTTGACTTTTATATAATTTTTGGTTTTATAATTCCTGTTAAAATATGATGTTGTTACCTTAATTAATTCTCAAAATACAATGAGTCATACCTACAAAGACCACTGTCGTCAAAATGACCCAACAAGGAGAACTCGGTTAATTATAATACTTGATGGTACTAGACATATTTGTTTACATTACCGCTAAATATTTTGTTTTCCTTGCTTAGTGTTTGATCAGTGTTGAAACTCTCAGTGGTGTGTAAGCTAAATAGTTTTGTATTTGTCGCGTTCTGTAGTTATTCTGTAGTTATTGATTAAAATCGATATGAGTACTCGTAAAAGTTTACCTGACTTTGAAATTGAAAAACATTTGTAGTCTTGAAATTTACCTTATTCAGAGTCTGCATCGGGTCGAGAAGATAGTGTTGATGCAGTTGAATTTGTTGATACCGCAGATATGGACTATATACCTCCGAGCAGAAATAAACTGCAAATGCACAAATGCACACTTCAAGCGAGAAAACGTGAGGACATGCACTACATTTTTACGCACACGATCATGCGTCAGACCTTTGTGTGACTAGGTTAAAAGTGGGTGGACTGTTTATATTACCTAGAGTGCGTGAATTCAAATGACACGCAGAGTTTCGTACATATGGTATATCTATTGAGAGCGGGCCGCGCGTGTCTTCCAACATCTTTGGTAAAACAAACAAAGACGGCGTTCCTATTGCTATCAACTCTTTTGTAAGTTATGTTTATCAAATGTAAACTATCAACATTTTGTCGATTTATTTATCTATTTATGTTTGATTTATTACTAATTTTGCATATACTTCATCCATTATCATACTAGTAACATATGTAATTAATTTGTTTATAAATCTGCTATGTTCCAATGTGTTCTGGCATCACGGCTATTTTTTTAATTGATAATTGCCTATGTAAATTTTATTAAAGAAAGATAAATTTTAACCATTTTACGTCGATTTGCTATGATATTTTATTAATTTTCCTGAGCGTATATTAATAGAATCTTCTTATACGAATAAGTGCAACCTATGGACTTACACTCAGTATATTTTTCATATATTCGACTCAATGTAGGTATTATAATTAAAATATTATCGAAGCTATAATAGTTTAGTTTGTTCGAAAGAAATTTGATTAGTCACGAAATACATAAATCTGATAAGATTGAAGTAAGTAAATAAATTGAAATGAAGAAAAATTTGGATTTTCTACCTGTGCATTCGAAATGGGATTTATTTTAGCATTATTTATTATTTTTATACAATTAATTTAATTGCACATGCACTTATTGTTACTCCGTGAAAAATGATGTATATTATTAATATTATTTAAAATGCAAACTTTACGTACACAGTCCTGTAATTAAATATAAACGTTATTTATAACATTTTCAAAAATATTTTGTTATATTTCAGGATACTAGTTAGAAATATATTTTCTAATTTGCAAATAATAATGGACTGTGCAGTCTATGGTTTATAGTTCAAATTTCAATTTTAATTTTAATTAAAACATATAGAAAGCGTTATAGAAACACTTACATAAATTACTCCCTAGATAAATTGACGATAGCGTCATCTGTCAGCCAAGCATTATGGTGCAACTATTAGTATTTTATTCATCAATGCAAAGTTTTAATAAAAAAATATATTAACAATAAAGAAGTCAATAAAAATATTACATTCATAATTCTTAAAATAATCACGTACGCAGTTGGAACTCCTTAAATGAATGATCGGGCGACCGTGGGTTTGTAACCCCTGGCGTGACAACTGGCGGCCGCAGAGATGTATCACTTAGCGGCATCGATCAGTTTATCGGTTCGATTTCGAGTTCAACTTCTAGTTCGCTATAGTAACAGTGACCTTTATAAATAGTCAATTAATTTATAAATAAATTGTCTTACAACGACGAGGAGTATTAATTGGTAATCGACCTAGCTAGCTCTCTCCTGACTACATAATCAACAGTGATGTGAACGTTGAATCCTCCAATCCAGCAACAGTCAAGTGCGGGGATGTAACTACTGCCTGTCGTCCCGCAAATTATCTGTATGCAAAATTTTATTGGAATCCTTTGAGCTGTTTGGGAAATAGAAGGTCAAACAAATAAATACAAACGTTCACTTTTATTATATTAGTAGTGATTATGGAGTAATAAACGTTGATACAGTGCCCCAATATCAATGCATATTAAAAATTGGCAAGAGAGAACCGAAAATAGCGTAATGAAATACATACATTTTTTAATAGCTAAATTCCATCATACATAATTTGTCAAATCAATACAGATCTAAAACTATTGAGTAATTACCAATTAGATCTGAACATTCACAAACGCAGCATCATTGCGTAATAGCAGCCGGTAGCGTGCTGGAGATAGCTACGGGGAAGCAATTACCGTTGACGTATGCTAGTTTAGACAATAGCTTTTAATAGCTACTCAATCTGCGCCAGTTTGTGTGTGTCTGTGTATAAAGGTGTAGTTATACTGTTGTGCGTCGGAAAATTGGTAATAAAATTTAATTTTGTGGTGCGTTAATGTAAAATCTTAGATAGATGATATTAGATGACTAATTGTCGGAAGGATATATTGTGAAAATAACTTCATATGTTCTAAGAAGGAAAAGTTTTTTGTTCAGTTTGTTTGTAGTCGATTATTTTCAGAGCCCGTTTGATTAAAAGTAGAATTTTATTAATATTTCGGGTGTTTTTTTTTAATAAAGTACGTGTGTGGTTAAATATTCAAGATAAAAGTGAATTAAATTGAAGCAGAATATAGTCCGGAGAACTTAATATTCATTAGGATGAAATTAAATTAAATCTTGTTCTTGTTACTATTTTAAAATAATATTCTATCTCCTTTTTTATTCTTCACATTAATTTTTAATCTTATATTTCTACCTCATTTTTTCCTAAGTACATTTGCTTTTTTTGCCAACCGTTTCAACTTAGAAAATTTGTTAGTCGGGATTCGAACCCAGAATTTCGGGAAGACATTTTCGTTCGAACGACTCTTTGAAAGTTTGTCCGTTATTTCAATTCGCCATTTTGAATTTTAGCGATTTACAACCCACAATGAAGTTTCTATTTTTATAATTAACGTGATTAGACAATTATTTAGACATAATTCAAATTTAGATAAATATCTAACGTAACAAAATGTGAGAAATATAATTTCATTTAATGGTAAGATATGGTGTATCTAGGGTTGCCAACCGTCTTCTTTTTCTGGATATTATTCTCTTTTTGAAAGAGTCGTCCAGGGGATTTTCTAAAGTATATATGGTTTCAAAGTAAGTTGCTTTTTGTTATTAATACGTTAATTTACTCCATGATCTAACGAAAGAAATAAAAATTAATCGGAAACTATATCTTAAATTTATAAGATTAAATATAAATTTGCAATAATTTGTCAGGAATTTTAAAACTCGTATGTGTTTTAATTTATTTACTGTTGTTTTATTCTTAAAGTTTTATTACTTGACTACTTGTCTTACGTATTTATTAAAATTTCAGAGTTCAAATTAAGGATGAAATTGGGATTTTTAACGTTTATGTAATAGATGAAACTTAGTTATTTCAGTTGGAAATCATAGGTATAATGTTTTTCTTTTTGAGTGAGTAAGATAGATTTGATTAAGAGTAGGGACAATACTTAAATATGATATTGATTATATTTATATGATTAGAACTTTTATTTTTAATGTATTATGTGTCCGGATTTAGAAACAAAACGTCAGTTTTGTTCATAACTTCTAGTATTTAAAATTTATTATGATAACTTTAGTTGTGTCTTGTAAGTATGTCCTTTATATATATATATATATATATATATATATATATATATATACCCCGATTTTCGTTGTTGTAATTTTCTTTACCTGTCACTGAAAATTTACTTCTTATTTTCTAGTACTTCACAAAACCACCCTTTTTCTTTCCTTTTTAAATATGTATTTATTTCGAATATAAAAGAATTTGTCTCCATTAAGTACCGTAATACATTTATATGATAGATTCGTCAGCGTTCAGTGCTACACAATTTATGTATGTTAATAAAGGAAATATTTGAATCTATAAGTGTGTATACGAACCATTATTTTAGGATACCAAGTATATAGTACAACGGTTGGAAACCCTAATATTATTGATATACAACCTATCTAGAGGGTAAGCATTACAAAATGGGATTCAGATCACGAAGTAATTGGGTTAAAGGTAAAGTTCTTTGCATGTTATATACAATTATGTTAAAACTTCAACCCTTAGTTACTGTCAAATCGAAACATATGGGGGAGAATGGCGGAATTGAAAATATATGGTGTACACAAATAACATAATATTATATGGTTTATTCAGTATTGTACTAATAATTAAATGATGTAATCAAATCTATTGTTATAATATTTGTACCATTTGAACATACGTAACGATGACACTAAACGATGGAAAACAACCTATCAAAATTAATCTAATAATATTAAAGGTATAAGCAAACGTACAGAAAGATAACTGACAGAAAACAGTTTTATATAAATATACATAAAGAGATTTGTAAATTCAATGACAATGTACGAGTAATACATAAAGACGACACATATCAAGAAATGAATTTAAACTCATTACAAAACACATTCTGATACAACCACGAAAAGTTGATTGAGGGGATGCATACCATTAGAAAACGGGGAAAACCGGCATAACTTAATTTTCTTCACTCGCATTGTAAAATATGATTACCACAAAAACGCAGGAATTTATTAGGTACGAAGAACGGCGAGAGCCTTTGGAATGAGAAGCAAAATAGTTACATTTAACAAACGGAAAATAAGTTTGATATTACGCAGTACTTCAAACTTCCCCGAGATACTTAACGAAGGGGAAGTTTGAAGATACTTAACGAATGGAATTACCACGACCAAATATTAGAATCCCGGACGTAAGTAGTACTACACAATCTCGGCCGCAAATAGTACCTACCACGCAAACGCAGGAATTTATTACATATGAAGAACTAAGAGTGCCTGTGGAACGAGAAACAAAATAATTACATTTAAAAAATGGAAAATCAATTTCATATTGCGTGTTTTAATTACATACGAAAAACTAAGAGAGCCTGTGGAACGAGAAACAAAATAATTACATTTAAAAAATGGAAAATCAATTTCATATTGCGTGTTTTAATTACATACGAAGAACTAAGAGAGCATGTGGAACGAGAAACAAAATACTTACATTTAACAAATGGAAAATCAATTTCATATTGCGTGTTTTTATTACACACGAAGAACTAAGAGAGCCTGTGGAACGAGAAATAAAATACTTACATTTAACAAATGGAAAATCAATTTCATATTGCGTGTTTTTATTACATACGAAGAACTAAGAGAGCATGTGGAACGAGAAACAAAATACTTACATTTAACAAATGGAAAATCAATTTCATATTGCGTGTTTTTATTACATACGAAGAACTAAGAGAGCATGTGGAACGAGAAACAAAATACTTACATTTAACAAATGGAAAATAAATTTCATAGTGACCCAAACTTCCAGCAGGGGATGGAATTAGCATGGTCAAATATTAAAATCTCGACCGCAAATGGTTAATATCCTATTTTCATGTCAAAATTCAGTCTCTATATAACTCTGTAAAAATGTTAATTTTTTGTTATTGAAATCGCAGTTTTGACAGCAATTTTTTTTAGAACGTTTGATATTTGCATTTGGTACCTTAATATTGTTAACATTGTCTGTTTGAAATTAAGAATTGCATGTACGAATAATAGACGGGTTTTTATTACAGTTGCATAAATGTTTCTGTATGCTGTTCATATGGCTGATTCTTTGTATCAAACTGAATTTATTTGAAGCATATTTTCGTAAAAAAATAATTTTTTTTTCAGTGGAAGCGCAACTTTTTTTACGATTTCTCGGAAACGGATAAGAAATGTCATATAGTACCTTAATATTGTCTACTCGGTTGGAAAGACAAAATTACTTGCATCAATAATTGACTGTTTTTGTTACTTAACAACGACATTAGTTTATAGATATTAGGATAAGTTCGGTTTCCCACTAAAATTCGGGATAAATTTAGTCAAAACTTTTAAAATCCGTCCAAAATCAAATTTATCCAGTCAGAGAAACTTGTTGTTCATCACTTTTTACGTGACACGAATATGAACAGATCAACAAAGAAACAAACGAGTAAATAGAAAAAAAACCTGCAATATAATATTTGGAACATTAAGTATAATTTAGGAGTTATTTCTGAACTTAAGAGTTATTTCTGAACTTAAGAATTATTTTTGAACTTAAGAGTTATTTCTGAACTTATGAGTTATTTCTTTAATGCTAAGTACAAGCAGATGTTTTCTACTATAAGTATATATAATATGAGACTGAATCGCAATTATTTGACAACGATGAAGTTTTCCTTAGTTTTTATTAACTAACTTAAATGACCACAATTAAATGAAACTACGTGATGTAGTATTATTTCTACTTTCTTTAATTTCTTTACCACGACCTAGGTTTCGTTGTATTACAACATTTTTAGGTGGGCAATTAGCAAAGATCTTTGCTAATAGCCCCCCTGAAGATATTTTAATACAACGATACCTAGGTTGTGGTAAAGAAATTAAAAAAAGTAGAAATAATATTACATCACGTACTTTCATTTAATTGTGAACAATGAATTTTTACAAAATTAACGCCAAATATATTCAATAACTTAAATGAGAAAACCAACAATTTTACTTAAATTTGTCTTGACTAATTCCCAACTTACAACCCTAATAGAGGCCGCGCCCTAACGGCTAATGCAACGGATCTCTGCGGTTACGTAACGCTGAAAGTGGCATCTGTAACGGCCGCTAGTCTCTTCCGCTATGCGCTCGCGCTTCCTGCGAAAAACTGTAATTAGATTTGGTTGCATCACGGCGCGCATCTGCGCTCCGTCATCGCTCGTTGCAGAACGGGGAGGCTGCTTAATTGTGCACTTTGCGAGAGCGAAATTTGCAACGATAATAATTGAAATAATTGAAATGTTGCGCGATGTTCATGTAGGCTTGCGATTATGAAATTGGGCTAAATACATTTTAAATGCTCTCGCTAATGTTATCGATAGGAATATCCTTACAGTAATCAAAACCACTACCCATAAACAACTTATATAATTTTAATACACCAATTCGTTTTAGGGACCCTTAGCAACAGTTGTTGTGTCCTAATTTTGTTGTGTCCATTCATATGGATGCCACAGGTTTATAATTTGAAATTATTGTATACTTTTTGTTAAAGTGTACACATTTGTTATCTTAAAATATTGGTGAAGTAAAATTGAGGTGAAAATCAGCTATTCAAAGTCGACACCACTTTTTACTTATTTAGAACAAATGTTTATAGATTAAGAGACAAGATATATATTGATATACTTAATAAATAAAAGTGTTTATTTTGTACGCTACTTAAAATAATAAATTATTAATATATCTATTTATTTTATTATGAGCATTTAGCTTAATAAACAAATTAAATTGAAATAAAATGCCCACTAACATATTAAATTAATAAGACGAAATGGTGTAGTCGCATATAGCACTTATTTTAAAAAATTTAGAGAAATACCCAGTGCGTTAGATATTTTGAAGTATTTTATGAAAGCTAATATAATAAAAATTTTAAAAAAACTTTCATCTCGTGCAACTCAGTACATGTGAGAGAAGTAAAATTTCTTTAGAAATCCCAACCGCGATATGTAAGAGTATAGTAAGGGATAAAACGGTAGAGAGACAGAGAGCGAAAGAGCGAGGGAGAAAAATATAGAAAATGGGAAATAGGCCAGCTTGTGACAGTTCTCGGAAATATCAGAAAAAAACCATGTACTTTTAAAATTATAGGTATTTAAAAAAAATCGAGAAAATTTCCACCCGGCGGCATTGTTTTAAGTATTATAATTTTTCTTGATTCTTATTTTTATGGCTTAGTCCTGTATAACAATTATATTAATTACAGTCTAAAATAAAAATAAAACTTCCTTGGTTTAATAAAAAATAATCTTTTTTGCCCAATCATGCACTCAAAATGTTCCATTATCTAATTTTGATTGCTCGTACTATAAAAAAAATGTACTACACAATTTTAGCAAGTTACTTTAAAAATCGGCGCATTTAGTCCAGATTTCAAAATGGTATGAAACTTGTTGGTTTGTTTTTTTTTTTTAATTTTACCTTGTTTTCCACGGAATCCTGATGCACGCTTTCTCTAGGTTCTCAATTTTAAAGTACAAAATTGAATGAGATGGATAGTGGTGGCATTTTACCAAATATGTGTGAGACGGGGCTGGAGATGCAGAGAGAGAGAACATGTTTTTTTAAATTCGTTGAATTGTACTTTTGGGCACTCATATCTTTGATCAAATTCCACGTACTGAGGTACTCGTGTCTTCTGTGACTGAATATAAATTGACATGGTCAATCGTCAACTAAATTAGCCTATGAGATAAATGAAGGCTCCCTATTAACTACGGTAAGCAATTAAGCAAGCCATTAAAAAAAGAATAAAACAATTATAAATAGATAAATAAATCGACAAAATTTTGACAGTCTACATAATTTGACAGTCAAATTTTGACAGTCAAACATGACGTAAGAACAGCTGATAGCATTAGTCAGCGCCATTTTTTTTTATCTCCCTCAGTTGTTAGCTAAGTACCTATTTTCCGTTCTTTTTACCTTAGATTTGTTATATTTGAATTTTACAACTATACATTGCATGAAGCATGTTGCGACTTTGACATTTTACTCTCGTCACGTCCAAGAAATGTCACTTAAGAATCCCATATATGTATTTACAAAAGAGAATTAACAGTGCGCGGTTTTTTATTCCTATTAAAACATAGTCAAAATAGGAACATATTTAATAAAGGAAATATATATGGATGGCAACATTGGGAAGCTGGAAGAGATATGTTGTCAGAGATATATAGAAATTTGTGTCCTTTCGTATTCGTGAATACCACAAATTCTATGAGGGTGGAGTAGCGGAGTAAGCTAGTAAAATGTATATAAAAATATATTTTCAAATACATGATTAAATTTTCATGTCATTATCAACATGTTGTTATACTTCAATAATGAACATAAGAATGCATTTTTAAATTATGTTGCAAAAAAAGTAATTGTATTATATTTCTACCAAAATAATATTTCAGGTTTACGTCATTTTAGCATGCGATCGAATTCAACGAAGTCAGTTTCCGAACCCAACGTTGAAATGTTATATATATATATATATATATATATATATATATATATATATATATATATATTTATAAGACACAGTATAACCAGTGCGAAAATTTGTTTGGCCCTGATTCGAAACTGGCAAAACTTTCAAATCATCGGATACTGTAGAATACCTGTAAATGAAAATAAGAACATAGAAGTACGTACCACAAAAAGGCTGGCATTTTGGGGATATTAATAATCCTGCAATGCTAGCCTTTTTATGGTAAATATCAATATTAAAAAATAATAGAATATATATCTTTAATATTGCTACCGGGTATGGGGAGGTAATCTTTCTCAAATAAGGAACAGATTCTGTTGAAATAATTTCAAACTACAATAACTTCTCAATATTAAATATAGTAGAGATCAAGGACAAGGCAGAAAACAATATATTTATTTCAGCTCTCTTTTCCAGACAATTAATTTAATTTTGAAATATTTTGGTGCAGCGCTCTTTTGATTATAAACTGACAGGTACTCTTAATTAATGTTTTGACATGATCACGACACGTAAAATATTAACGGAAGTTAAACGTTATAATTTAATTGATTTGCCTTTTTGCAGTCGAGTTTTTTATAATTTAAATACATTTTTTAAATATTTTAAAGGTACATAACTTATTCAAACTTTATTCGTAATATAAAAAAATATAAGTGCAAGCAATACTTGAATATTCAGATATCTGTGCCATCAGTCCCCCATTTAAATATTGATTGTAATACACTCCGGCTTTGTACTTAAAAGGGACCCATCTGCTGTAGACCGCCTTATCACGAGTTAATTTTCAACCGAGAAAAAATGAACACTTTGAAAAACGTGTAAGTACAGAAGTTGTTTCTTATATCGCGGGAAATATTTTTTGCAGAATAAATTTTTCTCTAAAAGCCGTGTATCAGAAGTTATAAGAATATAAACATTTAAATTGTTTATGAAAATTTATCGCATTGGGGTTTTTCAATCCCGATAATTCTTGCTCAATTATGTACCTAATTTTCAATATAAATGAATATTAAAAAAAAGTTTTGAGCCATTCTTTGGGTAAAAAGGATAGTTTTTCCAAAAAATATTTAAAAAATTCATAAAAAAATATCATATGTATATATATGGTTGAATTCATGCTTCAATAAGTTTTCATTTGACACCCTACAGAGTCACAGAAACAATTTTTTTAATTTCCCAATTTACCCACTGAAATTAACCCCCATAATAAAAAATCATCTTTTTATACTATACGTCTATAATTGGGCCAATATACTCTACGTTTGTGCCAAATTTAAAATTTTTATCAAGAATAGTTTTTGAAAAAAATCTTCCGCGACCTAGGGATGAACGAAGAGATTCCATTAGCATTCCGTTTTGAAAATTTTGCCACGAAATACTAGAAAGAAGGTGTATTACTTATACGTCTTTGTAAGAAATAATATCAACAGTTACTTAAGCGAACTGGAATGCCTACATCCTAGGAAACTCAGTGTTTTAGGATGTAAGTTAACGACTTTTCAACCGCCCAAATCCGTAAAACTGTTTAGGTTCTTCAAGGCTATGAAGAGACTCACAGAAATATATGTGTATAGTACATACAGGTCAAACATATTTCTCCATTTAAACGATAGTTACTTAAAGGATTTGTTATGCCTACATCCTAGGACACACAGGGTATTAGGATGTATGCAATGAATTTTCATCCGCCAAATCCGTTAAGCTATTTAGCTTCTTCAAGACTATAAAGGGACTCACAAAAATATATGTGTATAGTACGTACAGGTCAAACATACTTTTCCGTTTAAACTATAGCTACTAGAAGGATTTGGAATGTCTATATCCTAGGACACACAGTATATTATGATGTATACAACGACTTTTCATCCACCCAAATCCGCTAAGCTATTTAGTTTTTTCAAGACCATAAAGGGACTCACAGAAATATGTGTGTAGTATATACCGGTCAGACATATTTCTCCATTTAAACGATAGTTACTTAAAGGATTTGGAATGTCTAAATCTTAGGACACTCAGTATTTTAGGGTGTATCCAAAGACTTCTTATCCGTCCAAATCCATTAAGCTATTTAGGTTCTTCGAGACTATAAATGGACTCACAGAAATATATGTGTACGTATGTACACATATATTTCTGTCAGTCCATTTCGACTCGTGAGTTTATTTCTGTGAGGACCAAACATATTTCGAAGTTAAAAATATTAACTTTGCTTATATTTAGCTAATTGATATCACATTTAAATTTACACTTCAGCTATTACCCTGTTTATAATTAGCTAATTGATATCACATTTATATTTACAGTTGAGTCATTATCCAACGGATATAACATTATTTACGACCTGCTTTAGAGGCGGTCGTATTTTGTGTTTATTTCTTTTTAACAATTGCACTTTTCCGACATTAATTTGGGTCTTTAAACATTTGGCCGCGCTGCTAGTAAATTAAGTAAGTCGGTTACGATGTTACGTCAGCGACACAACGTTAATTAGACACTCATTAGTGTAACGGCAATTTGCCTTACTGTGTTGTTAATATCCGATATATGAAAGTGCCAATATGCAAATGCGAATATATTTACGGCCAGTGTTTGATAACATAATGCGATGATTCGTCATGCGTTACATTCCTTGGGTTTAGTCGACGCCGACTTGCTTCCGTCGGTGAGATTTTCTACTTGCACGATAGTTGCAAAACGTCTTAAAATTCTCTATATTATCTTAAGAATTGTAGATATGAAAAGATCTGAAAATATAACTACTCGGATGCATCATAGTAATAATAATCGACAAAAATCGCGTGAAATGCAACAACAAGTGACAGAAGTGAAACTTCTTTGGTGATCTAAACCTCAATTTGTTATTATATAGAAAGGGGTAAAAGAGCAGAGGGAGAGAGAAAGAGAAAGAGAGAGAGAGAGAGAATATACTAAGTGTGAGTCCTAAATTTATGTAAGAAGATACCAACAATATGTCATTACAAATCCATCTAAACATCTAATAAAATCTTCATATAAACTTACATAGAAAGTTAACAATTAAAAAAAAAGAGTGTGCTTTAGACCACACGACTGAAGTAAAACTTCAAATTCACGAAATATGAACTTTAAAATGAATTTACAATTTTATTCACTTTAAACGTAGAATATTTAATGTATTGAACAAAATAATAATTTATAAAATTGTTCAAGAACGAAATTAAATTACAAAATAATCAAAAAATCACCGTTTGCGTAACGCTAGCAAACTCGCATATATATATATATATATATATATATATATATATATCATGCACTGGGTATGAAAGGAAGAGAGAAAGAATATGTCTCTTGTCCTTACAGTAATATACGAAACGTAACTCTCTCTCTTTCTGTCTTCACTAACTTATATCTCCCTCTCAACTTCAGTTTGCCTCGCCCGATCACACTTTTCGTAACGCTCTCATCATACTTCACCAGCTTACTACCCAAGTCAAGCGTGCGTAAAGAAGTTTACTTCAAAAATTGATGCGATGCCAATACCAGAACAAGGATAAATGTAGTTGAAGAAAGTCGAGATGTATTGCTACGAAAACGAAATATATGTACGAAAACTATAGGTTGTTTTTTTAGAGGTATAGAATTTTAAAATGTAAAAATAAAAACAGATAAAAATAATGATAATGGCTATGGAATTGGTTTTATTAAAAATATAATTTTATGAATTAGTGTTTAAATAAGCATATGGGCACCGCGGCTGTTGCGAATGAAGCGCAATAAGAAGTCCAATTCTCAATCACGTTTTCGGGCAGTCGGTTCGATCGGAAATAACGCAGCGAATGTTATCTTCCAAGAGTTTGACGTCAATGGTTCACCGGCGTAGATTAGCGACTTCAAATATACCCACAGAAAATAATCCATAGATGTGATATCACAAAATCGTGGAGGCCAACTCACAAGGGAATTACGCAAAATTATGCACTCATCAAATCATTCCTGTAATAAATTGATTGTGTCGAATGCTGTGTGGCATATTGCACCATCTTGTTGAAACCAAAGCTTTTTAACATTAATACTATTCAATTGTGGAACGAAAAAGTCAGTAATCATGGATTTATATCGCTACGTTGAACATAATGTTCTCACCGGCATATTTTGAAGAAATACGGGCCAATGATTCCACTAGTTCATAAAGCACACCGAACTGACTTTTTATGGATGTAGCGGTGTCTCAATAATGGAACATGGATTCAAATACGGTAATTTTGTTTGCTGACGTAGCCATTACACCAAAAATGAGCATCGTCCCTTATATTACAAAATTATTGCTGATGTACGATACCGATTGCTCAAAAAAACGGATGAGAATTGAACTTCCATATTGCGCTTCATTTGAGCCAGCCGCGGTGCCCATAAGCCTGAAATCGTATTTAAACACTGATGGCATATAATTTCGATAAAGCCGATATTATGGCCATTGACATGATTTTCATTTGTTTATTTTTCATTTTAATATTCTTTACCTCTAACAACACAGTTTCTATGTGCGTGTTTATTGCGGATTTGTAACTAAATTGCATACTTATGTTGTTAGTCTTGTAATTAATGAAGTACACGCAGAATTAATAATAAATCGATCATAAATATATAAATAAATCGACAAAATGTTGACAGTTTACTTTTGACACACAACGTACTGAACAGCTGATAGCAATAATGAGCGCCATTTTTGTTTTGTGTTTGCGCATGCGTGCACTTCTTGTGTTATTCTAACATCTTCATCAATCGCTCTCATTTAAATTTAAAAATTTAAATAAGCACGTAGCGAACTATGGTAATGTTTAAAGAACTGTTATTGTTTAGTTCGTTCATTCAGACCTCACTTTAATTTTCACATTAGAATTGTTTTTTATTCCGTCTTTCTTTCTTATATTTTCTTTTTCCCTACAATGATGTATGAAAATTTATTCTATACCATATTTTTTCAATTATATTTTCGAAATTTTTGTTTCATCTAAAATATGCTTTTTAAAAGGGTTAAAAGATTAATTAAAGTGGTTTAAAAGGCTAATCCTCATTGACAGGCAAAATACTTTTTGTTACCATAAGATTTCCGTTCTTACGATAAATATTTACACGTTATTCGTCTGAATTTTAACAGAATTAAAAATAAATATTAACTCAAAGAATTTACTTTTAAAAAATTAACTTTTTTTAATACACAAGATTAAGAACGGAATATTATGTATGAAAGTCTCCACGTATTTATTAATTGTTCGTGACAACATTCACGCTCGTATGCACCACACACGGCCAGAACTCTAAGTTGGACTTACTAGCAGTTAAAAACCTATTATATATATATATATATATATATATATACACACCAAAAACGTATTTCTGTTAGTTCGACTGACAGTTCAGACCGTGTGTGGTGCATACGGGTGTAAGTCGGTCGCCTATGGGCCTTTTTATGAGATAGACATAATGAAATTTTATAGAGGGTTCGGATGTCGCACTGTGAGAATTTTGTTAGTATGTTATCGTTGTTTTAAATGAAATATAACTTCGAATTTCCTATAATTTTTTATTACCCGAATCTTTTTGTTTATTCATTTTGTGGATTATTTGGGTTTGTTTTTTTTATACAAATACATCGTGCTTGTTTTTATGATCTCTCTTTATGCGAGCTTTTTTTGCTTATGTAATTTTTTAATTTTAGGTTAGTTTTATTTTATTATTTTATATCACTTCATGTTTGTATTTATAATCTCTCTTTTAACGATACTTCTCGCTTACTCAGTTTTTGAATCTTTTGGGTTTGTCTTTTTTATCAATTCGTGTTTGTATTTATAATCTCTCTTTTAACGATCCTTCTCGCTTACTAAGTTTTTGAATCTTTTGGGTTTGTCTTTTTTATCAATTCATGTTTGTATTTATAATCTCTCTTTTAACGATTCTTCTCTCTTACCCAGTTTTTGAATCTTTTGGGTTTGTCTTTTTTTTCAATTCATGTTTGTATTTATAACCTCTCTTTTAACGATCCTTCTCGCTTACACAAATTTTGAATCTTTTGGGTTTGTCTTTTTTATCAATTCATGTTTGTATTTATAATCTCTCTTTTAACGATCCTTCTCGCTTAGTCAGTTTTTGAACCTTTTGGGTTTGTCTTTTTTATCAATTCATGTTTGTATTTATAATCTCTCTTTTATCGATCCTTCTCGCTTACTCAGTTTTTGAATCTTTTGGGTTGTCTATTTTATCAATTCATGTTTGTATTTATAATCTCTCTTTTAACGATCCGTCTTGTTTACTCAGTTTTTGAACCTTTTGGGTTTGTCTTTTTTATCAATTCGTGTTTGTATTTACAGTTCCTCTTTATGTGGTATTTCTTTCTGGGCAGTAAATCAATGGTAATTCAAGACATTTGCTACTGGTAGTTTTTACTTTGCAAAATAACTGCCCCATCGACCAGGTCAGTGTCTGACAATGAGTATTGGGGATGAATAACTCAACTCCTTTACGGATAGTAGTAAATCAATCGTGATAGATTGGTTAGTCGTTACTTTAGTTATTGCTTTGCAAAATTGATATTAGATTTCCGATATGGAGAACAGAACACGTCAAATGATAGTTGTTATTTTGCAAAATCTGATACTGGACTTCGGATATGGAGAACGGAACTCCTCAACGGCCAACAGATAAGCAATGGCAGCTGCTACAGACGCTTCATTTCTGTGTGTTGTTGATAACCAATTTTTAATAACTAACTTTTAATAATTATATAATATTCTAAGAAAGAAAATAATTGAATGTTAGTTGCAGTATGACGATTAATCACTAAGGATTCTAAAATAAAATATCTTTTAAAAAACCGACTTCAAAAAAACAAGGTACTAAAAAGTAAAAAATAATTAACTCAAAATAAGTCCCTACTTATCCGCAATATATAACTGAGTCATACGCCCTTTGAGAATCTATTTCGCATTGTGAGTACATGTGAAGTTAAAGTTTTAAATTTACATTATTAATAAAAATTAAATTATTAATTTGTTTAAGTCGAGCGACAGTGCTGGCACCGAACTCAAAAATAAGTAACTTAGTTATTTATTGCGAATAAGTAGGCACCTATTTTGGGTCAATTACTTTTTACTTTTTAGTAGCTTCTTTCTTGTAATCGGTTTTTTAAAAAGATATTTTATATAATTCTTAATTCGTTTCGCTTATCATAATATTAATAAGTGATAAGATTTTTATTGCATCAAGAACAGTTTTCATTTGATGATACGACACACTTTGTAATCTAAAATAAAACATTTTTGATGATAAAGAAAAACATTTTAACATTGATGATTTTTTCACTTGTTTGGGCAGTGACAAACTTTTTACACAATTTTATCCAAATTACTGAACCAGAGTTTAGACTTTCTAACTTTTTAAATTATGAGTAAAATAGTTATACATTTCTGTTATAAACGTGGAAGTAATCATAGAGAAACTTTTTTCTTTTTTTTTACAAATGACAAGTGTCAATTTGATTTCTCCATGAATATACGAGTATTTAAATTATAAACGTGGTCATTTACTTAATTCTTCCTTAAAATGCTAGTCAAGTCCAAAAGGTTATGCTATGAACTTCTATACACAGCGTTTTTAGGTTGTCACCCTTAATTATTGTGAAACCAGATATCGAATTTACGCTTTTTCCATTAATTACGCAATTATAGTGCGAACGTGTTCAACGAGGTTTAAACAAATTACATGAAATAATTCCTCGCATTTTTATTTTTATAGCTATTTAACTTTTCATTTATGCTTGGGCAATTTCAATTTACTGCTATTAAGACAACGGAGCTACACCTGGCCATAAATTATTTTCAAATTGGTTACAGGTTATGCTGATTGACGGTATGTGTCGGAATTGGTACCAGTTTTTGTTCTCGGTTGTCACGCTCAGGTGAGGGTGCATTCCTTGCGCCATTTAATGCTAACATCAAGGTATGATTTCTTACATTATTCATGCTATATTATGAAATATATTTTTACATTATTCATATGATAAAACATATTTTTTCAGTATACGGCTAAACATGTACGTATATATAGATAACTATAGATGGTTAGTCTATTCCGTGAACGTAATGGTCTTTTCTGATAAAATATCTGTGCTTGAAATATTTTTTAGCTATCTCAAATACGAGTGAGTTTATAAAAATAATTAACTACGAAAGCGAGTCTTTGATAATGCAAAGATGACGGACTGAAAGCCAAATTGAGATGAGGTTATAATAGAGTTTCTGTGGAAACTAGGTGACAAATGGAAGGTCTTTCTGATTGGAAAAAATAAATATGGGTGATCGATTAATATGAACAAACGTATAATCTGTGTCAGACTGACAGAAAATACCCATAGAAAAAAAGAACCACTGGAAAAGTAGGTTTAGAAGACCATGTTTGGAAATATAATATCCAAAAAACAAATAATAACATAGAAACGGAAGAACTTTTGTAAGGATGGGAGAATCTGAAAATATGCATATAATAATGTAATATATAAATTTTCATAAAGTGAATGCTTATTAAGCTGCGGTAGAGTAACTCATATATTTAAATATTATGTTATGGTCAATGCTATGGTCATTTATCAATATATGAGCGAGATATTCATAAAGTAACTTAAGAGAGAGAGAGAGAGAGAGAGAGATAGAGAGAGAGGGAGGCGGGTGACAGATTGATAGTCTGGCAATGACAAATAAGAAATTTCACTTCTAGCCATTATGTTGGCTGCGCTCCATTTTCAAATTATCTATTTATAAACATACAGTACATAAAAATAACTAATTTTTGTTTTATTAAACCATTTGGTAACACTAGGAAGAATAATTTTGTGATACATAAAAAAAATTACAAATTCGTTAACACTAATAATAATTAAAGACTGTATATGTCAAGAAATTAATTTTCACTCAACATAAAGAGTTCACACCCTGTTGCAAATGTGGTTATATATCTTTCAGTCGAATATCCTAGAAAATTTGTAAAAAATAAACGAATGATGGCTAGGCAAGGGCAGGTCATCATCAATTATGAGTCTTATCTCAACAACCCACGATACAGAATTTTCTATTTTAAGAATGGGAAAATAATTTTCAAATGCGATATTTATTTTCCGAGTTGCAAAGGATATACAGCTAGCATATTCAGGAAAACATTGGTAGCAAACAGAAAAGGGTAAGTAACCATACTGTTTCATGCACAAACGTCGAAGAAGCTTATTAGACTGGAATGCATTTTTTTATTATTAAAAAAGGAAGCTTAGTTGCTATTAGGTAGCGTGCTCATTTATAGCATGCGCTCACCATGTGTACATTTGCCAGTAACGTAGCACAATTAGATGTCGACTTTTGTGAGCACGATGCTTTTACAGCGTGTTCGTAGCAAGCCCGAGACACCCGCTTTTATATTGGCAGCCAAAATGGCGGTGTCTCATATACGAAACAAATTAAATAGTAGAAAAATATTACTTTTCTAATAACAATAAAGGTCACATCGAAAAAAGTTAGAGGGATGAGGAAAATAGCTCACTACACACAGCATCCTAATAAGCATCCGAAAAAATTGACTATCGTACGATTAAGTAGCCTGATCTTTTCTGAGCATGCTCTTTTAACATACACATGCTAATTTCTTGCTACTGGGTAGCACATGCCTAAAAATAGCGTATTTTTATGCTACTAAGTAGCATGTATATTCCAGGCCATATACCTGATTCCTGATGACAATAGATGGGACTTTTAAATAACTGTCGGATCCGTATGTTCATTTTGACATTTTTCTTAAATATAACAGATTTTTAAATGGAAGATGCCAGTAGCATAAACACGTTAAATTATTTATACTTGCTACAGGAAAAATAAGGTATAATTTAAACGAGTTACGCGTAATTAAGTTAAAATCAATTATTACGTACAAACATTGCACTGAAACCACGGGTGTCTTGTGAAACCACGGCCGTCTTGTGAATATTAATATCTTAACGGATTTTAAATGGAAGATGCCAGTAGCATAATTTAACATTTTCAACAATTTATTTACTTCAGTACAACAATACATAAATGTATAGGTACCTATGTATAACAATAGATCAATAGATGGCGTTACGTATATTTTAAATAGTGCAATGAAATTTTCCACCAGACATACGTAGGCGAAATAGACGTGGCCATAGGGCGAAGTGTGAAGTAGTGCTTGTGTATTGTATGTTCTTGAATAAGCTTTTTGTATTTCCTCTATTGGTTTGAAATTGGAATCTGTTTTCCATATACGAGTATATAATTGAATGCTTTGTTAGGCTTAGTATTGGGCCATATTAATTTGATTGTTACGTACTTTATTGTCTAAAGTTACAATAAAGCTGTAGAATTGCCCTCCCTGTATATTGAACTGATTTGGGGAACATTACGGAACAAAAATACTGTTTTGGAATATTTGTCCGTTCTTTCGTGAGCTTGTTTATTTTTTCGCGCGTCACGCTAGAAAGGAATTTTGTTGCTATGTTTTATTGTGATCATAACACTATACGAAATGTACTTAATTAAAAAAAATCTTATAATTGGTCTTATAGGTGGTATTACGTGGAATCTTACATATAACTTTATAATATTTTCTAAAAGTTTACATACGAATGAAATCGCGGGCGTACCTAGTCGAAAATATCTTAATCAAAACTAGATGAATTTAAACCGATAATTTAGTTAATACATTGACGAAAACAGCCCAAAAATGTTAGAACTTAACGTCAACGTTAAATTTATCACAGTGATCTTTATGGAATAGGCAAACGGTTAATATTGACAAATTAACTTGACGATATCTTATCGGGTAGGTATCTTGATCAGAAACACATTTTGGCAAGCTATAAGTTCATTTTTTGTATCGAAAAGATAAATTGCTGACAAATTATAGTATGCGTTGTGTTGACTTGTTCTTCTAAGAATTTAAATTACAACCTTTATAAAGAAAACGATCTTGATCGGGTTGGTCTAACTTTTTTTCAGTTAGAATACAATAGGGTATATTTATGTCCATTTATATGCAAAAATAAACCACTATTTTTAACTCAATTTAGAATAAAATTCCAAGAGTAAAACATAAAATGAACATGCGCTAACGGAGATGAGATATATGGCATGTCGGTGGCATGGATCTCTTAACGTATGCACCGAGTCGGTGACAAGCTCAACTTCAGGATGCAAGCATTAAACGTCCTTGTTCTAAATGTAATCTTTAACCGCCCAATAAATAGTTGCTATGAATATTTTCTGTATACACGGGATGGTGAACGGACTACAGGAATACGCGAGAGTAGGCAGGGAAAGGGGATTAGAACGCAAACCGGCCTGCGCAGGATTTAGAATAATTATTTAGGTATAATATAAGAACATAAAATAAATATTTTTAAACAACTGCACTTGCATTTTGGAATTCCGTGCGTAAGAAATTGCAAGGTGTCGCTAGATCAAATTAATCAAGCGTCTTTTAGAAAGTTATAAAATAAATTAAAATAATAGCAAATAAATTGCAATAACAAATTCCTATCACAATGATGTCGGATTAATAATTTGGTTATACAAATTAAGACTTAATTACTTAGAGAGGCCATAAGCATTTCAACGGTAATCTATTAAGTAAAAAGTAGGTTAAACATATATACATTAAGAGTTACATCTGGTATATGATTTATTTGATTTGTATTTTAATATCAAGAATCAATATTATGCAATAATACTATACTTCTGTAATACTGTACACTTTGGTTCAAATTATCTGTTTAAGAAAAATACAAATTATTAAAAATATTTAAAGAAATAAGCTGATGAAAATATTTTGGTATATTACGGTATAACTAAAACTATCAAATCCTCGTATTGAGAACGAAAAAGCAACATAAAAATCGTTAAGTCTTAATTTCATCCCGGGGTGATCTTTATTTCGTACTGCACGAATCATAACAGTGGATGTCATCATTAAAAAAATGTATATTTCGCAATGAATTTTCGTGACATGCTTCAAATGGTCAGCGTATTTGACGGGATAATCAATTAAAAATAGATTTTAAGCAGTAAACAATTTTAATACCCTCTCCAAAATGAAACACATTCTATATACGCCCTTTATCGTGACAATTTGCGTACGAATAAATTATTGTAACGACATAACAGTCTTCATTCGGAAAATCTTTATTTAATCATGCAAACATCTTTGTAAAACGTTTTATAGAAAAGTTCATATACATTACCCGAGAAAATTTTTAGTTCCACGCGCAACAAAAAATCGCCCTACAGATCGAATATGTATCGCCAATAAAACGGACACTGCATAACGACTTTACATTATTTCAAAATGATAGTCCTTATTCCTAAAATACTTTATGAAATAATCAACACCTTCGTCAAATAATATGCGTAAAAAGTAATACATTTTCATAAATTGTGAAACTTTTAAATTCTGGATACGACAGAAAATCGCTGGGCGAACTGAGCATGTATTAACACAAACAGATATAATGACTTTACCTTATCTCAATTCAAAAGTCCATCTAGTTAATACTTTGTAATCCAATTAACACTTCCGTAAAATCATTTGCTTCAATTTGAACGTATGTCCGTAACTTGTGAAAATGTTTAATTCAATGTACGACTAAAAATCGCTGGGCAAACAGAGCACGTATTGACACAAACGAATATTAGACTCTACATTATCTCAATACAAAATTTCATCTAGTAAATACTTTGTTATACAACTAAAAACTCTGTAAAATCAATTGCTTGAATTTGAACCTATTTCCGTAACTTGTGAAAATGTTTAATTCAATGTACGACTAAAAATCGCTGGGCAAACAGAGCACGTATTGACACAAACGAATATTAGACTCTACATTACCTCAATACAAAAGTTCATCTAGTAAATACTTTGTTATACAACTAAAAACTCTGTAGAATCAATTGCTTGAATTTGAACCTATTTCCGTAACTTGTGAAAATGTTTAATTCAATGTACGACTAAAAATCGCTGGGTGAACAGAGCACGTATTGACACAAACGAATATTAGACTCTACATTACCTCAATACAAAAGTTCATCTAGTAAATACTTTGTTATACAACTAAAAACTCTGTATAATCAATTGCTTGAATTTGAACCTATTTCCGTAACTTGTGAAAATGTTTAATTCAATGTACGACTAAAAATCGCTGGGTGAACAGAGCACGTATTGACACAAACGAATATTAGACTCTACATTACCTCAATACAAAAGTTCATCTAGTAAATACTTTGTTATACAACTAAAAACTCTGTAAAATCAATTGCTTGAATTTGAACCCATTTCCGTAACTTGTGAAAATGTTTAATTCTATGTACGACTAAAAATCGCTGGGCGAACAGAGCACGTATTGACACAAACGAATATTAGACTCTACATTACCTCAATACAAAAGTTCATCTAGTAAATACTTTGTTATACAACTAAAAACTCTGTAAAATCAATTGCTTGAATTTGAACCCATTTCCGTAACTTGTGAAAATGTTTGATTTTATATAGGACAAAAAATTGCTCGGCAAACCGAGCACGTATTGACAAAAAACGGATATAATGAGTCTACATTATCTCAGTACTAAAGTACATCAGTAAATATTTTGTAATACAATTGATACTTCCGTAAAATCATTTGATTAAAATTGAACGTATATTCGTAACTCGTGAAAATGTTCAATTCCGTGCACGACAAAAAATCATTAGAAAGACCGACCACGTATTGAAACAAACGGACATAATGACTCGACATTATCTCAGTACAATAAGTTTATTAAATACTTACCGTTATAACAAAAATCTCCATAAAATAACTTGTTATAAATTTTCACATTTCCCGTTTGTAAAATGTTTGTTTAACTTTCCTCACGACAAAAAAACCACTAGACCGACCCGACACTGGTTTACGCGTGTCATGTATCATGACTCGTTTAGCGGTAAATTCAAACATATTATCATGACTCGTTTAGCGGTAATTCGCTTGTGTTAACATATTTGAATAGTCGATTTCAGTGAACCGCGTGCGGTGTAAGAACATCATATTTCCGCAACGTGCGGAAACTCCACACCACAAAAAGTGCAAAACAAACACTTTTTCATGATACAGTTTTTCAGCGCACAGATTAAGCAAGTGTTCCGGAACAGCACACATGACCGTTTGTCTTCATTAGAAAGATACTTTGTCTATGAAAGTCTGTAAGCAAGAAAGCTTTTTAGATTATATTTCTTTATTATATTTCTTTATTAAATTAATTGCAGTAAAACTATTCGATTTATTTATTTATTTAATTACAGTTATTAATCTGTACGTTACATACAACAACGATAACGAGTTAATTACTAAATTCGATAATACTACAATACATGAGGACGACACACTTCAAGAACTTTATTTTCACTTATCATAAAATAAATCATACTCTGCTATAAGTAGGATTAAGGGGTTGAGCAATTGTATAGAATAGGAAAGGGGTTTCCCCTTTTTCTATTGTCGTCAATATACGAGGTGCGGTAAAATAATACAGTGAATATTTCATAGCAACCGAAGTAATAACTTTACAACAAACTTGACATTTGAATATATTTGGCGTTAATTTTGTGGAAATTCATTATTTACAATTAAATGAAACTACGTAATGTAGTATTATTTCTACTTTCTTTAAGTTCTTTAGCACGACCTAGGTTTCGTTGTAGTACAACATCTTCAGGTGGGCTATTAGCAAAGATTATCATTGCTAATAGCCCATCTGAAGATGTTGTAATACAACGAAACCTAGGTCATGGTAAAGAACTTAAACAAAGTAGAAATAATACTACGTCACATAGTTTCATTTAATTGTGAAAAAACTTGAATTAATTTTCTTTAAAATACTCTCCATAGCTAGCGATATACTTATCCCAACGGTGGTTCCCTGACTGAAAGCATTCCTGGAAGCCTTCTTTCGGAAAGGCCTTCAGATATTCTGTCGTGGTCCCTTGAATGTCGGGAATGGTGTCAAGTTATTTAACGTTCAGCACAGTTTTAATTTTTCAAAATACCCGAAGGAAACCTTTTATCAGCCAACAATGCTCGTTTCACAAGGAAGTTCTGGCACGGAGAGTTGACGTGATGAAGGAGGAAACCGCTGACCCATTTTTCTGGTTTCTTTTTTCGTACATTTTTAGGCCCTTGTAATATTCAACATTTAATTTTTTTCCTCTATGAACGAACTTTAACCACACCATGTCCTCATTTAAAGAAAATAATGAGCATTACCTTCACGTTCGACTTTGACTAACGTGCTTTCTTAGAGCGCGGGGACCTACTCGTTTTCCATTGCAAACTCTGAATTTTTATCTCAAGGCCATAATCATATCCATCTCCTTATATCTGTTATCATTTTTTTCATGAAGTCCGGATCTGGTGCAAGATGGTCCTTCGATTCCGTCTGTTCGGCCGATGATTTTCCTTCTGTTCGTCTATCAAGAGTCGGGGAATAAATTACGCATTCACTCGTCTCATTTGAAAATTATCCGTTAAAATGCTTTGCATGAACTCTCACGAGATGTTCTGATCCTCAGCAAGCTCTCGAATAGTCAATCATCTGTTTGAACAGACCTTTTTTGCTACTTTTTGCATATTTTCGACCGTTTTTGAGGTGGAAGTACGCCCCACCTTTAATCGTAAATATCTTTTGAATTTAATTTCGAAATTCAAATTATTATTTTATCAGATTGAACACTGCATCTCCGCAGTTCTGAACGTTTTTATTCTCCATCTTATCATATAAATAAAGCAAGAAAATTGTGTCCATTGACTAAATACTTTCTGAGAAAAATGAAGATTTTCTAATGAGAATGAATTTCAAAAAAACTAATGTCGTTTTGTTTTTTGTTTTAATCTATTATTTATTTAAAAAAAAATTAAAAAACTAATGCTAGCAGCGCAATTGGTTTCTAGATTTGGTGCATGAACTATTCAGTACTGCCATAATTTCTTGAACTCAAATCAATATGAGAATTTGTAAGACACTGCTGTTTCTTTTCATCTGTATTTAAAAGATTTTTGCCCCTAAGTAAGAAACAAGAAGTTTGGACAACATTGATCAAGTATATAAATAGTTAAGAAATTTAAAATTTGAACCTGACACCGTTATCATAAATACTAATTTATTTTTTATTATTTGATTTTTTTGTTCTAATCTGTTTCAAAAAATTGATTTAAATTTTTTTTTGTATGACTTTTAACATGTAGGCAACTAATTATTTTAATGTATATTATTAAGGGTGTTTTACGTATGAAACATAATCTTCCCACGTTTACAAATACAATAATCGTGTGCTGACGAATATATATCGGTGCATGTGATATATATTCTGAGTTCGCTACTGCTCATATATATATAAGATTTTTTAAAAATCCACTTTTGCGCATCACGATTAGGAAAATTTAAAACATCTTTTCTTTATTCAAGGTCTTGACAGAAAGAACATACAAGTACAAAGTTATACTGAAATTATCATGAAATTATCAGTAATTGCTCGATATTGGCGTTATTTTTTTGATCACTTGTGGTTATTTTGATCATTTGTGATTATTTTGATCATTTGTGATTTTAGAATTTTTTTTCACAGAATGTCGACCTTAGTGATGCTAACAAAAAAATGCACACCCGCGTTCGAACAAATTACGCGAGTACTTACGTACTCATGTAATCTATTGGCAGACATAAACAAATAGGATGATTTGTCAGTGAGCAAATGATAGCACTATTACGGTATTACAGTATGCAATGCCAACCGAAAGTAAAACAAATGTTAGCGAAAGTTATTACAGATTCGATACAATTGAAACATAAATTTTTCAGTATATTTCTATTTAGAGATCAACAATTAGAGGATGACGACAACAATGTTCAAGATTCATATTAAAGTTTTATTTCTATTTCAAAGTTTTTATTGTTTTATTTTTTCTGTTGATTTAATTTTTACTCTGATAACAATCGATATACGATAATTATGGTTAAGACTTTAAAAAAGTTAATAAAATATCAATAAAAGTAAATGGGAAAAAAGAAAGTTTTATCATTCTATTTTCCAAATTATATGACCATAATCCATTACTTATATATCTATTTACATTCAGAAAAAAGACTTCATATTTTTATAAAGTAAGGAGATTTTCAGAAAGAAGTCCAAGGCTTAGAATACAGAGTTAAGATAATCTAGACTACGAGATATTTCAACAAGTTAGGAAGAAGGCAGATTGTTCGAATCTCTAACCAGTTACGTTGCACCCTGTAATCAGAAACTTGGTAAAAATTTTTGAGGTCGGATTAGTTAAGTTATATTAAAAATCGCACGATGCTCAACTCATTCTGGGCAATTTTTCTCTTTAAACCAGTATTATGTAAAATCTAATAATATTTATGTAAATGTATATAATATTTTAATATATAATATTACGCTACTAAAACATTTAACATGGCAATATGGTCAGCTGGCAAAGACTATTTCTTATCAACAAGAATTGAATATTTGTTCGTGTTGAGATCAAACGAAATTAAGAATTGTACCCGAGTGGTTAAATTCGATGTTAAATTTAAATTAAAAATTAAATACTAAAAATATTTATCTCACTTCAGCTGAAATTAATTCCACACCCTCTAAATTGTATCTAGAGTAGATACGGTTAACACTTCGCCATTCGTAGATAAAGATTATTTCCCTTAATTTTTCTTACTGCAACAACCCTTAAACGTGATTTTGATAAACGACCATATATTTTGAGGAGAGGAAAAAATATTTTCTGGGAAAACTGAATTTATATTTCCTCATTTATTATATCGCTTTTCGCCCCTTTTTTCTTCATTTATTATATTATTTAGGTAGGCGACTGTAAACACCACTCGGGATTTTGCGGTGCGTTTCTTCGTCAAAGGCCGTAAAATTCTGATCAACACAGTACAGTGTGGTGTCGATCAATAATTTTTTTTGCTATATATTTCTATGGGTGACACAATATTTCGCTCTAAGTAACGATAGAGAATATTAAGACAAAACGTCTCTAATATTTCTTATAATCCTACTGTTAAACTGGTTTTCTATATTTAATTGTTTGTGACAAAAGGTAAAGCCCATTTTATCTTGGTATTTGGAAATGTAAATGTCAGCGTCAGCCAATGAAACTTTGTAAATAGTATGGATCATGGTATTCAAATTACATGAATTTTTAAAAAATTATTGAACATAAGTTTTTCTTAAAGAAATATGATAAAATAACCAAATAATTGCATTATAAGGCAATTTAGTAAAGAAATATGATAAAAAAATCAAATAATTATGGTATAAGTATAGTTTTATTACAAAAATAAGTAGTAATCTATCTCTTAATAACATATGACAATATGAGCAGTCTATTATTTCGGCATATCGTTCTTATCAATAAACAACACGTTTTGTTAAGGTTTGGGTATTCAAAAACCATCAAACGTGTGTAGGAATAGACATAAATTACAGTTATGTAGATGTCTGTATCTTTTCTAACTTTTGACGTAATTGAATCCAATTAATTTTATTTAAAAATGCTAATCAAATACTGGTTACATGTAGCTTATAAACATTTTCAAACATACATAGATCTAAAATTATGGAAACTGTGAGGATGTGATAGACGGACGAACGGACAGACGAGGTGAATTTATAAGGATTCTATGCTTTATTATGGAACCCAAGTGCAAGTGAGATGTTATACCTGTATAAATTTTTATTTATTACGCATCATAATAATTGATTATGTACAATTTTCACTACAGTAGTTTAAAATACGGTAGCTAATTTTAAAATTATAATAGTGTATTTAGATATTTATATTGATATTCTTGTATATATACTATTCAATAAATCTATTGTATTACTATATTTTGACTTATTCAAGTGGAATTTGATCTGAATAACTATCAGCTATTACTCGCTACTTTGGAAAGCATTTTTTATTTGGTTTAATTTAAAATCTCTTAGTTTATTTCAACTTAATATAATGTCACTTTATTAGATTTATTCTGATTTAATTAAATTATATATGTTTAATTTTTTTTAATTTTATATAATTAGTTTAACGTAATGTGGTTTGGACAAACTTATATTTGTTTTAGTTAATTTAATTATGTTTGATCTATTATTTTGCTTTAATTTTATTTTAATTACAATATTAGCAATAGTCATGTTATAATCAATGATTATTGTGTATATAAATAAGTATGAATTTTTCATTAGCTCGGTACAAAATATAATCGCCCACATACGAGTAAAGACTATCACAATCAATTAGTTTAATTTCATATTTTGACAAAAATACCAAAATGGTTATCATCTATTATTTATTTTTCATAAATTTTCCGTGTATTTTCCGTGCAACAAGTACACAAGTTTATTTCTAATGCAATAATACTCCACTGCGAGTATAAACCTGTATTAATTTGGCAGTTACATTGGCCAGTTATAAACCAGTTTTCGCTATTACTTTTCATTTCAGAAAAAGAAAATTGAGAAGATGAGACAGATAACCTTATTTACTTCTCTTAAAATTCTAACGTGTAATGTTAAGAATTTTATGGAATGTAGTCATAATGAAAGATAACTAAAGGTTAAAATATCTCCATCTTAAATTATTTCTATTCAGTACTCCATCAATCACTAATTAATATATACCTCGATTAAACTACGAACTTTTAAAACAAATTTTTGTTGTTTCTATCTAAGTTATAAGAATAAGGAAAAGAAACGGTCAAGTTCGAGTAAAATTTGTGCCTTGAGGATTTCATACCGTTATATAATATGATCGTAAAACACAATAAATGGGTATAGTAGAAATATATATATAAAATATCAAGTTTGTCATATAAAATTCCACATATTATTACAGCTTCCTTAGTGACACATATAAAGATTCTATAGATTATCTTATTAATTATCTTATATATTTCATATCGATTTTGATGAATGATTATTTAGAATGAGTATCAAAATTTGTCATATTTAAAAGGCCGGGTCTATTTATTGCATTTAGTTAGAAGATTTATTGTTTTAAAGGACTACGGGATTACAGATCCCGGTGATTTATTTCGAATCATCTTGGTATGGAAAAAACGGGTCTGAATGTGAATGTGGGTCTGAATGAAAACGGGACGGCCATCTCCGGGTTCCGTATCTCAAAATGGCGTACATTCTGAGGCACGGAACCCTAAAAATGATCAAGTGCGGGTCTGAATGTGCTCAAGTAGGGTTACGTAATTGTCTATATATTTTGAAACTGTTGATGAAAATTAACTGAAAAAATTTAATTGAAACTTCAATCAAACGCTAGAATATAGATTTTTTTCAGATTCAAACATAATAGAAAAAATATCACATTGTAGTATATCAATATAAAACGTAATATTTAGCAATCGGGGCTTAAAAATGAAAAATGGTGAATAGAAATTTGATTTCATTTTAAAAGACCTTTTCAAAGACACTTTACTCTAAAAAAGTGCGGAAGAATAATACTTTTGGGAATGTACATTAAGTTTCCCTGAAGTTTTTGCACGCAAAATTTAACGCTGATAAGTCTAAGCCTCTAGTGTGAAGTTGTTATGGACAGACATAACGAAAATACAAGGATTCCTTGTTACACTACAGAATCCTCTCTTTATCTCTGCCAACCATATTCCCATTTCATTTGAGGTTGGTTATTATTAGTTATCAGTTATCAGTTATTACTATTAACAAAAACAATTCAGTGCATTGATTAACTACAACATCAATGTTTGTAATTGTGACATGTTTGTACATATCGATAAAATTATTATTTGTAATTGAATATTACCAACGAGTTATTTTATCAAAACATTTAAAACGGAATATTAAATAATATTTTTGTCTAAAATTAACAAGGCAGTGTTCATAATTTAACAATTCATTAATTTCAAATCATGGTGAATTATATGCGAATAATATATGTTATAGCAATTTTATAATGCAGTCATACAACTCAGCCACGTTTCTGGGATTTTGCCTTTGGTTGGGCGAATATTGACACTACCAAGGATATAGTTGTTCTTCACATTGTCAAGCAAAGTAACCTGTCCATAACTTTCCAACATACTCATTTTCATTGTGTGCATTTTTGTGGTGTGTACTGTTTTCAGTATCGGCATTTTCTTTTCCCGTGGCATACTTAAAAGCTCTCGTTCCCATGGCATATCTAAAACTCGTGTAGATGTGATGTGACACGCAGCAATTTTACACTGTAGTACCTTAAAAACAAAAAAAAATAATAAAACATCATAGTCACAATTTGATCAAAAAATTTAAAGTAAAACATATTAAAATAGAAAAACAACAAAGTTATCACAATATAAAAAATTATATTATAATTATTAAAGCGTAGCAAAAGTATATGCATTCACAAGTAACTTCACAAATACCCGTCGATTTTGGATTCAGTTATATTTTCCACTAAATACGGTGCTTCAAATTGATTTTCTTTTAAACTATTGTACTCTCTTATCGTCATTTACGCAATAGACGTGTTTTGACGTGAATACGTCTTTAAATTTGCTACCATACGGGGGTAATCCAAAAAACCTAATGATAACAGAATCGGGGGATACAGTTTGGCGTTGCAGTTTCGAATCTATCCTCTACATCAAAAATTAACGAGAACAGTGACGCATTGCGCGCGGTAGAGGGAGAAGGGTCGCCATTTTGAGGTTATTTTGCTGCGTATCGAAATTTGCAATTAGTATAACTTTTGATTCGGAAAAGCTACAATGTTCGTTTAAGTTTTAATCGTCAGCTATCGTCAAAATATATCGAGTGTATATAAAACATTAGTTCAAAGTAGTGACAGTGAATATAATAAGGTGTTAGAATAAAAAAACATATTATCAAACATATATAATGTCGGCCTATATACGTCGAAAAGCCAAAACCAAATACAGAGATCGTATACGACTGGAAAGGGCTTCGCAAAAACAATAGAATGGTAACAATAAAACACAATATGATCGAGTCAAGCAGTGCCGGGAACGTAAAAGAATGAATGCGGCCGAGTGGATCAACGACGGTGCCAGTACATCTGCAGCTGGGGCGGTTGAAATTATGCAAGTGGATGATGAAATCGCTTCTACATCGACAACGGACTGTATAGGCATAGATTGTGTTCGATCTTCGATTATGAAGACACATTGGGTCGCAGCTAGTGCACGTTTCAATATAAACCGTTACATAGACATATTCAAGTACAACACACGGCCGTTTCTATGACACAGCCACACCCCATTTTTTCTTTAATTCTTAGAACAAAACATGTTAATTGTGTTGGAAATTAATATTCTAAATACAGATACTACCAAACTTATTTTCTTTTAAACTATTGTACGTACTCTTTTGCAGTCATTCACGCAATAAACGTGTTTTCTTTAATTCTTGCAACAAAATATGTGAATTGTGTTGAAGATTAATATTCTAAATACGGATACTACCAAACTGTTTTCTTTTAATCTAGTGTACGTACTCTCTTGCAGTCATTCACGCAATAGACGTGTTTTCTTTAATTCTTGGAACAAAATATGTGAATTGTGTTGAAGATTAATATTCTAAATACGGATACTACCAAATTGTTTTCTTTTAATCTATTGTACCTACTCTCTTGCAGTCATTCACGCAATAAACGTGTTTTCTTTAATTCTTGCAACAAAATATGTGAATTGTGTTGAAGATTAATATTCTAAATACGGATACTACCAAACTGTTTTCTTTTAATCTATTGTACGTACTCTCTTGCAGTCATTCACGCAATAAACGTGTTTTCTTTAATTCTTGCAACAAAATATGTGAATTGTGTTGAAGATTAATATTCTAAATACGGATACTACCAAACTGTTTTCTTTTAATCTATTGTACGTACTCTCTTGCAATCATTCACGCAATAAACATGTTTTCTTTAATTCTTGCAACAAAACATGTGAATTGTGTTGAAGATTAATATTCCAAATACGGATACTACCAAACTGTTTTCTTTTAATCTATTGTACGTACTCTCTTGCAGTCATTCACGCAATAGACGTGTTTTCTTTAATTCTTGCAACAAAATATGTGAATTGTGTTGAAGATTAATATTCTAAATACGGATACTACCAAACTGTTTTCTTTTAATCTATTGTACGTACTCTCTTGCAGTCATTCACGCAATAGACGTGTTTTCTTTAATTCTTGCAACAAAATATGTGAATTGTGTTGAAGATTAATATTCTAAATACGGATACTACCAAATTGTTTTCTTTTAATCTATTGTACCTACTCTCTTGCAGTCATTCACGCAATAAACGTGTTTTCTTTAATTCTTGCAACAAAATATGTGAATTGTGTTGAAGATTAATATTCTAAATACGGATACTACCAAATTGTTTTCTTTTAATCTATTGTACCTACTCTCTTGCAGTCATTCACGCAATAAACGTGTTTTCTTTAATTCTTGCAACAAAATATGTGAATTGTGTTGAAGATTAATATTCTAAATACGGATACTACCAAACTGTTTTCTTTTAATCTATTGTACGTACTCTCTTGCAATCATTCACGCAATAAACATGTTTTCTTTAATTCTTGCAACAAAACATGTGAATTGTGTTGAAGATTAATATTCCAAATACGGATACTACCAAACTGTTTTCTTTTAATCTATTGTACGTACTCTCTTGCAGTCATTCACGCAATAGACGTGTTTTCTTTAATTCTTGCAACAAAATATGTGAATTGTGTTGAAGATTAATATTCTAAATACGGATACTACCAAACTGTTTTCTTTTAATCTATTGTACGTACTCTCTTGCAGTCATTCACGCAATAGACGTGTTTTCTTTAATTCTTGCAACAAAATATGTGAATTGTGTTGAAGATTAATATTCTAAATACGGATACTACCAAATTGTTTTCTTTTAATCTATTGTACCTACTCTCTTGCAGTCATTCACGCAATAAACGTGTTTTCTTTAATTCTTGCAACAAAATATGTGAATTGTGTTGAAGATTAATATTCTAAATACGGATACTACCAAACTGTTTTCTTTTAATCTATTGTACGTACTCTCTTGCAATCATTCACGCAATAAACATGTTTTCTTTAATTCTTGCAACAAAACATGTGAATTGTGTTGAAGATTAATATTCCAAATACGGATACTACCAAACTGTTTTCTTTTAATCTATTGTACGTACTCTCTTGCAGTCATTCACGCAATAGACGTGTTTTCTTTAATTCTTGCAACAAAATATGTGAATTGTGTTGAAGATTAATATTCTAAATACGGATACTACCAAACTGTTTTCTTTTAATCTATTGTACGTACTCTCTTGCAGTCATTCACGCAATAGACGTGTTTTCTTTAATTCTTGCAACAAAATATGTGAATTGTGTTGAAGATTAATATTCTAAATACGGATACTACCAAATTGTTTTCTTTTAATCTATTGTACCTACTCTCTTGCAGTCATTCACGCAATAAACGTGTTTTCTTTAATTCTTGCAACAAAATATGTGAATTGTGTTGAAGATTAATATTCTAAATACGGATACTACCAAACTGTTTTCTTTTAATCTATTGTACGTACTCTCTTGCAATCATTCACGCAATAAACATGTTTTCTTTAATTCTTGCAACAAAACATGTGAATTGTGTTGAAGATTAATATTCCAAATACGGATACTACCAAACTGTTTTCTTTTAATCTATTGTACGTACTCTCTTGCAGTCATTCACGCAATAGACGTGTTTTCTTTAATTCTTGCAACAAAATATGTGAATTGTGTTGAAGATTAATATTCTAAATACGGATACTACCAAATTGTTTTCTTTTAATCTATTGTACCTACTCTCTTGCAGTCATTCACGCAATAAACGTGTTTTCTTTAATTCTTGCAACAAAATATGTGAATTGTGTTGAAGATTAATATTCTAAATACGGATACTACCAAACTGTTTTCTTTTAATCTATTGTACGTACTCTCTTGCAATCATTCACGCAATAAACATGTTTTCTTTAATTCTTGCAACAAAACATGTGAATTGTGTTGAAGATTAATATTCCAAATACGGATACTACCAAACTGTTTTCTTTTAATCTATTGTACGTACTCTCTTGCAGTCATTCACGCAATAGACGTGTTTTCTTTAATTCTTGGAACAAAACATATGAATTGTGTTGAAGATTAATATTTTAATGAGCAAAAACTTGTAAAATTACTTTTTGTTTTATTCCGTTGGACGGATTCATAGTTACTCAACATTATTGTTTGAATAATTCAATCAGTTGAAGAAACAAATTTGAATAAAGAAGGCCAGTTTATTCAATCGATGTTTCAAGTTAAAGTAACATGTTTGTTGAATTGAAACGTATGAAACCAATATTTCAGTTTTGTTGCAAAATAAATACACCTGCAAACCATGGCAAAATTTTATTCAAATCAGTTTCCCGTCATCGTATTGAAAAATCACAGTCATGAATATTTTTGCAACATTCATTCGGTAATAATCGTTGAAATATTAATTTTTGACGCGACAATATCTCATAACTTGATTTAGGGGGGGGGGGGGGATGTGTGTCATGTAACACATGCGTCAGTGTTTCCAAAACTAATGCATGTGTTAGATGCTGCACAGGTGACGAGGCGAGAGCGAGACAAACTTTTGTAGTGTCATTCGATTGACTGATCAAAGGTAAATAAAATCACAATATCTTCCGTGTTTATCAAGCCAATTCGATGTAGATTAAAATGAATATACAATGCATCAATATGATGGGTAAAAATGCATCGGTAAAGGAATTTGAAGAATTGGAGCAAGAGTAAAAAAGTGACCAAATGTGAAAATTTGAGTTTTCAGTGTTGACTGTGGATGCCTATAATAAGTTCAAACACGTAACCGATGCCGTCATTTGGTATTTATTTCGTTTACTTCATTTACTGAGATTATATTAGAACTAGTCACCCTTTAACGCATTAACTCACACGACGAGCAACAGTGAACTGAGTAGCGCTCGAAAACATATCTTTTCATTATAATGAAGCGAGAGGAGACGTAAATTAAGTCGGGTCGACAAAAAATAGCAACTACTGACTTTTGTAATGAAAAACTTCTTTAGCCGCTGCGCACTTTTCACGTCACTTTCGGTTGGATGACGCTGAATAGCCGTCACGCTCGGGTCGGCGATACTGGATCGGGTAAACTCAGCTTTCTTCGACATTGGCCAAATGCACTTTTTAGGCGTCAAATACGTACTTTTTTAGATATCAAGAGAACTACTTTTTTAAGCGCATCTTGCGAATTTTTATAGATATTTAATTAAATTTGAATCTAAAGTATTTATAACATAGGTATTTCAGTTTCCATAAACCTATTGTTTCATTCTTATGGGTACACTTGGCTCCTTTCAGCATCGGTCGAGTGAGTTCACTGTCTAACATCGTTTTAAGAATTACGTTTAATAATTTATTTAATTTAATATAATACGCGTATGTTTCGCGTATGTTTAATATAATATGCGAATGTTATTGTATTTTAAAATAATAATCTCGCATTGATCCTGATTCGCCGCCGAACTAATATCCATCATATAATTATTGAAAGTACATGTGTGTGTATATATATATATATATATATATATATATATATATATATATATATATATTCAATTTTAAAGATACCCAAGAAGTTCAAGAGCCAACTAGGCAGGGGCCCATACGATGATTGTCCATTTCCTTTGAAATTTTATGTAGTAGTCAAACATAATTTTGAGTTTAACTATTTAGATATGTGTGGGTTAGATAAACTAATAGCTAAAATTCAAAAACATTCCTTTGTAAATTTTGGAAGGGTCAGATTAGGTATATTTTGCAATTCTTTATATTATGTGGCGTATTATTTGAAAGGTCTAGCTTGGTCTAGCGTAGAGGGTTTCGAAATATTTTTTAACAATTTTAAGTTTTATATTTGCTGAAATATTTCAGTACGTTAATAAGCATAATAAGCAAAAAGTATGTATACGATATAAATATTGAAATTTGGCATAGGAATGCATCTTTTTAAACTACATAATGTGCACTGGCTAACTATTTAAACTATTCATACCATTATAATACAAGAGGGTGTAAACAAAGGTTTAAAAAAATTAATATTGCATACCGTATATATATTTAAAAAAAATATATTATATTAATTTTTTTTTAAATATACATATTTAAAAAAAATTAATATTGCATAACGATATCATTTGAAAGGGCTTGTTATGAGGAACACAAAAATATTTTTTCACAATTTAAATGATTTATTTAAATGTATATCCAAAAATATACAAAAAGACAGCATTATTTCCTTAATTCCGAAATTACTGAGCTATAAATCATAAAAAAACAAGGCTAGTCAAATCTGACTAGAGAATTATAGGAAAACTATAGCGGTAATCCTAGACTTTATATTTTTTTAAATATGCGCCAAGTTTTATGTCCATGAAAAACATAGTAAGCAATTATTTACGTTGTGAAAAATTAATATTTAAATATAGCTTAATGAAAACGTACCATTGTAAATGGTTTAATGAAAATGTACCCCTCGTTCCACTCTTACTTGATAGATCATTATATTTTTGTTTTTGGTAGGATTATACTCAGCTACGAGATCTTTTATATACCAATAGATATAACATATAGATTTTGAATTTTCGTTTTACCTTGATCTGAAAAACTGTAATTTTTTTACAGGTTTTTTTTTCTATTTAGACCTGCAACATGAACAACAATCACCTACAACATGAGAGTTAAAACTTTGTTACGTACGAAAAAACATCTAGACATAACATCCAGCAACCAGCAGTTGGCTGAACCGACTGCGGGCAACAGAAAAAGCCCCGAACGGTATGCTAGACACTCAGCACTCGCGCGACTGTCTAATTGATCACCGAAGCGTAAACACCGACTCGGGTTTCTAATGAGGTGGCGGGGCAAACTCCGTTTTCATTTTGACGAGCGGGCCGACTATAACTATATCGAATCCACAATCTCTGATTTATAGGACGTAACACCTAAATTTATATAAAGATCAGGCTTCAAAGCATGATCACAAGGGACTTATTTTCCTAAGATTTTCTTATTCACTGTCCCCATGATCCCACTAATCTTCAGTATTACATAAATACGTCGTAAACAAACAATAAATTTCATGGCGTAATATGTTAAAAATTTTCTCCCTTATTACATATTAAACTTATAATATACGTAAGTTGACAATCAATGTATCGGTATAGAGAAATGCTTAGCTTAATATATAATAAATAAGTTGAAAGCATTTAATAAGCTTCTTTAAGTAATTCAAAAAATATAATGTACCTATTTCATTTTTAATTTTTAAGAAACACAACTTGTATTCCTTGTTCTAGTTAAATTATATTTAACAAAAAAAAATTAAACCGAATTTAAACACCAACAATTCTAATCAGTTTTTTGGATTAAGGAAATTGTTTGATTTATCCACAAGATGTTGACCGAGACAACAAAAACTAGATTATAACTGAAAAAAATCATATGTTTTTCTCTAAATTTGCCCTCCGTCTTTTTGTTATATTCTGACACTAATGTTGATTGAAAATTAATAAATATTTTATTCATATCTTTTAATGGTTTCTTACATCGAAAGGGGAAACCTTTGTAGGATCACTCATATATCTGTCTATTCGTTTATTATCCGTCTATCTGTCTTTATATGTTTTATTACTCTGTCTTAACTCATGTTAAGGGGTCATGAGTTAAGACAGAGTAATAAAACATATAAAGGGTCGTTTTTCTCCAAAACCACTTAACATGAAATAAGACAGAGTAATAAAGCATATAAACCCACACATATCTCAGCAGCAAAAATTCAGAAATATTAATATTAAAACTTTAGGGGCATGGAATGTTGGGGCTTGGGGTTTAAATTAAGTACAAGAAATAAAATTAAAGTCCGTATATAGTATGTGATATCCTTTAAAGGGGCTGGCCGTAAAGTTTTGTGAAATATTAATTTTTTTATATTTATAAGTATTATATCATCATAGCCATTCTGAAAATTATGTTTCCATCCTTATTGTTGCAACTACTAATTCTAAAATTATGAAAAACGAGGTACGGAATCCTCGATATGTGAGTCAGATGGGTTTTTTTTAAGTGAAACTTCTTTAGGCGCGATGAGAGTAGAATATCAAGGCCGCAACATTTCTATGCAATGTCTAAATGTAACGAATCTATCGCAAAAAGGACGGAATATAGGTACTTTGCTAACAACCGAGATAGATAGTTTACATGACAGAATAAGACAAGAAATGTACGCATGAGTGATAACAAACAAAAATGGCGCTCACTATTGTGTTTATACGCTATATGTGTCAAATGGAAACTGTCAAAATTTTGCGCGAAAACAATATGACACTCGTTTCTGATATATGCTGTTTTCGACATTATGTGTACCAAAAGTAAACTGTCAACATTTTGTCGATTTATTTATCTATTTATGATTGCTTTAATACTAATTTTGCGTGTACTTTATCCATTACAAGAATAATAACATATGCATTAAATTTGTGTATATTTATACATAAATGAAATTAAACCAATGAACCAGCACATATAATTAACGTAAATATAATTTAACTTCTTTTAGCCGCATTTTGTTGTGTTCTGGTACGGGGATCGTGGCTATTTTTTTTTTAAATTGTCGACGGAAATTTAAATACCGATTGTATTAGTAATGACACTTCATTATTTTTTTATGAATGTGTAGTATTAAAATCTTTTTGTACGAATTTAGTATAATCTATGGTCTTATGCTTAGCATTTAACTCAAAGTATTTATTCTGCCCTAAAGCGTATTTCGAAATTTTGCATATTTGCTTAAGGGCAGGGAAATTTTGCGAATGTGCTTGATGGCATGTAGATTTTGGAAATGTGTTTAAGGGAAGGGAAATTTTGCAAATGTGCTTAAGGGTAGGGAAATTTTGCGAATGTGCTTAAGGGCAGGTAAATTTTGCGAATGTGGTTAAAGGCAGGGAAGTTTGCCATATGTGCTTAAGGGCAGGCAAATTTTGCGAATGTGCTTAAGGGCAGGGAAATTTTCCATATGTGCTAAGGGCAGGAAAATTTTACAAATGTGCTTAGGGGCAAGAAAATTTTGATAATATGCTTAAGGGCAGGAAAATTAATCATGCGCATGTGCTGTATGTATTTCGAGAGTGCGTAATATTTTTAGTTAATTAATGTTTTTTTTTCTGCCGATTTATCCCTTACTATATATTTACAAATCGGGGTTTCGATCACAATAAAAGTTTAATTTCTTTCACGTATACTGCATTGGATGCAAATTTTCTTTAATTATGCTAGAGAAATGTACGAATATCTATCGGAATACGATAATATTGTTAGAATATAGAAATATCCAATAACTTTAATCTAGTTACATGTATAAAGACGTATATAAACAATTTATCTGCAATTCTTTAACTGAGCTTTACTTGAATGAAGGACGAACAGTAAAGATTGTTTCATATTTATATACGAAAATGATTAGCGCAAAATCTATGCTTTCGCTATTTTTAAACTTGATTGTCTATCGCTATACCTATATTGAAAATGAAAAATTAAGGTTAAGACTTAGCTTTAAGCACAGTTTTACCATCATTTCTATCGTCATATTAATATATGAACTGGTCTAGTTACTAAGCATTACAGCGAGTTTTAGCATTCCCGTCTAATGCACGTAGAGTTGGGATGACTTCTAAGTACAAACAGAACTAGCATTACGAAGATTACGTAGATACTACAAACGGTTAAGGATACATAATATTTCTATTAAACTATTTAGGAATGTAAATATTATTTTTTACCATGCATATATATATATATATATATATATATATATATATATGTATATATATATATATATATATATATACATATATATATATATATATATATATATATATACATATATATAATATTTTAAGGATACATAATATTTCTATTAAACTATTTAGGAACGTTAATATTATTTTTTACGACGCAAATTTTATACGTATTTACCGGAGTAACAATATTGTGAATTTCATAAAAAACTATGGATTTTAATATCATTTTTGTAGTTTTCAAGTAAACTTTAGGTAAACTTTTATTAGCGCTATTTCTTTTAAATTTGGCTTTATGACTTTCTGAAACAAACAAATCTTTTTGCGATAATTTTCAACAATATCTAATTTTCTTCTTAAATAAAATTAAAAAAAATCGCTTTCTCATTCATTCTCCCAGATAACACACGAAATTTTTAAAAAACTGAAAATGTATTTTTAATTGTTAATTGTTGAGGTAAACGAGGTTAATTTATTTTATATTAATGGGAAATTTAAATTTTTACGGTTTTTGAAAAAAAACGGCTTTGACAGTAAGGCGGACAACGTGACTAATCTTATAAGTGGTCCGTTTATTCATTTTCCATTACGAAATCCTAAAAACGGAAAACTTTTGAAATTAATTATTACTCTGTAATCTCACACAGATTTTTTTTCAAAGATCATTTGTATAGAGTTACTATTCGGCTTAATTGTAGTTGTTAGTAATAGCTTAACATACATACGGTACGCTACGTTTTTAATACGTTGTTAGCAACATCTTAACAGACATACGATATATTACGTTGTTACTAACAGCTTAACACATACGATACGTTACGTTGTTAGTAAGAGCTTAACACACATACGATACGTTATGTTCTTAGTATGTTGTTAGTAATTTTAGTATGTTGTTAGTAATAGCTTAACAAAAATACGGTACGTTACATTCTTAGTACGTTGTTAGTAAGAGTTTAACAAACAAATGGTACATTATATTGTTAGTATGTTCGTAATAGCGGACTAATACACTTTCATATGTACGCTACTTTCGGGGTCCATGTTGAGCGTAGGTCAAATGATTGATCAATTTAGCTCATAACATAAAATTAAAAATGAAGACAATCAATAACACAAAAATTTCAAATTTCTAGTATTAAAATAAAATTTCAGTCGAAAGTAAATTTTAAAAAATAGTCGCGGCGATCTTTATCTTACATTTGCATCTTGTTTATAATAACAATAAAAATATCGAATGGACTAGGATATCCCTAATGAAGCCCGTATTCTAAAAAAAATTGGTATAAATAATAATAAATTGTAAATACACACATTAAACTTATGGTCGGTCCATTTGAAATCTTGATCTATTTTCTACCTAAACTTTATATTTATTTCCGTCGCTTTTTCGAATAGATTTCATCAACTATCGAGTAAATGAATTTGAATGACTTATAATTTTCAATCATGCAATTTTATGGCGATCAGGAACTTTTTGCAATTTCTCATACACAACCATTAAAAATAATTAGCCAGTACATTAAGCACGGTTCCGCAATAGTGCCGGCCTGTAGAAGCAATTGGACCGGCAAATGAATGCTCGCGTACAGACAATAAGCTGTATGTCTTCAGCCTTAAACAGCCATCATGTAGAGATATGGTAGAGGCGATATGATTGATGGAGAACGGTTGCAAAATAGAAATAATTAGACGTTCCAACGTTTGCGGTCTACTTGAGGCGTTGGTCAATCGCAACTAATTGTTTTGTTTTGATGGATTAATGAATTGTTTATTTAAATTAATTCCATAATTTAATTTCTGCTATCGTATATCTCATGCTTTACTTTGTATAGGCAATATTTTATATTTTTCTCTTCTTTTTTACTATAAATCGAAACAGTATTTGAAAGGAGCGATGGCAAAGGGTTACGTGAGTAATCCCCATCTAATTAGAAGGTCTTATACAATATGGCCTAAAAAGTTTTATCGCATGTGTGCGTATTTGCAATTTTACATTAGTCGGAGGAAAAATAGAATATTTTATATTAAAAAGGCAATATTTTATATTTTTTCTTCTTTTTTCACTATAAATCGAAGCAGTATTTGAAAGGAGCGATGGCAAAGGGTCACGTGGGTGATCCCCATCTAATTGGAAGATCTTATAAAAAGTTTTATCGCATGTGTGCGTATTTGCAATTTTACATTTGTCGGAGGAAAAAATAATATATAATGCAGCCACTGTAGCCAAAAGTGCTCCAAGACTACGCTTGTTCGGTCGAGAATGTTTGACTAAAATGAGTAAAGACGTTATCGTGAACAGAAGATCTTATATCATAATGTCGATACTTCAGTGCAACACTAGGATATCATAAATAGTACAAGAGTAAGATGAGAGTAAAGTTTCAACAATGTAGTGAAGTTATTTTAAATTATTTGTCGATAAAGTATTGAGTTAAATTCCTGTACTAAATGGAAATTATGCCGAAGGAAAAGCACCGCTCTGAAAGTTGAATTTCGTAGATTTTGGATTGTTTACGCTGCGCGGAAAATATAGTTCTTATAGTGATATCTACTATAGTGATATCAGAACTAGTACAACATTGAAATTAGAATAAAATTTGAACATTGTAGTGAATTTATTTTAAATTATTATTATACTCCAAAGTATTGAGCTAATTTTCGTATACTGAGTGAAAATTACACCGATGGCGAACGCTGCGCGGAAAGTATAGTTTTTCATTACTTATATCGAAACTTTAGTATAATACCAGGATATCATAAACAGTACAACATTGAGATAAGAATAAAATTTCAAGTTTGTAGGGAAATTATTTTAAATTATTTGTCGGTGAAGTATTAAGTTAATAATCCTGTGCTAAGTGGAAATTATGCCGGAAAGTATAGTTTTTCGTTACATATATCGAAACTATAGTGTAACACCAGGGTATCAGAAATAGTACAACATTGAAATTAAAATAAAGTTTCAAGTTTGTAGTGAAATTATCTTAAATTATTTGTCCGCGAAGTATTGAGTTAAGATCCTGTACTAAGTGGACAAGCACCGCTCTGAAAGTTGAATTTCGTAGATTTTGGATTGCTCATTTTGTTTGTATTGTAAAGGCAACCATAATTATGAGAAACTGTGTCAATATTTGTGCACCAGGGATTAATATTTTCCATTTAGATTATCCAAAACTCCACTTCCGAATTGATCTTTCGATCTGCCAAAAAAATACTTCCGTGAAATAGCACAGTGTCATCTAGTTGAAAATTATTTTTTTATAATTTCTTTAATTTGTTTTCTTATATAAAATAGCAGCACCATCGTCTAGTAGTTGCTTGATTATCGATTATTTGTTTGCTTGATATTATTTGCGTATCAAGTTTAGATGGGGTAAGATTAAACATTAATATAAATTAGCGATATTTTAGTTAAATAATGCTATAAATTACAAGCTAACAATTAAAATTTTGAATCGAATGCATTATTTTTCAACGAAATATGTATTCAAATGAAATGACGTTGTATGGAAATACCGTTAGTATCGTGGGCGATTTAAGTACTATCCAGGGCTCTTTTCTTTTTTTAAATAAGTCATGAAAAACCAACATTTAAAAAAATGTTTTTTTAAAAGATCTATACACCGACGTATTACTTGTGTACTTTATTTAAAGATATATTTATAGGGAATTTTTAATGTAACTTAATAATACAAATTCACTGTAAATGTGAGATTTCGCTCTAATGGAGGTATCCATTTTAAAATTATTAAACCAATTTAGTCCATTTGCGACCTTAACCTAGATTTTGACTTATCCTATTTTTATCTTGACTGTAATATGCTTTCCAAAGCGTCTAAAAATTTCATTACATTTCTTATATAGATGTTTTAAAAACTTTCAAGGGTGCTTTTGATTTGATGTCAGGGGATCAGGATCGCAGTAGATATAGTGCAATGAGCTCGAAATTGGAAAGTCGAGATCTCCGTAATAGGTGTACTTCTGCGAAAATTACTTAAAGTGTTTATAACATCCATTTTTTCGTTGATTAAATATTTGTACTGAGTACATGAAGCTGATGTCATGTGTATTAGATACTTTACAGTAACAGGTATGTGCACATATTTACCTATACATGTCTTGTATGGTACTGTTAGCCTTGCAAGTCTTAATGGAACCGCTTTATTTTATTACCCACCATAGAACGGAGACAGTATATGCGTTCAATCTAAGAGGTTGTACTATTGTCATTTTTCTCCATAAGGCCGAATCGATTTTGATGCAATTTTTTTTAAAAATATTATCTATTACCAAAAAAACCTGATTCTCTCGAAGAAAAAATGATCAGCTTTATGAAAATATAATTACTAGTTTTTGGCTGTGGTTTTGTCCACATATATTTTTGATTACGGTATAATGCGGAAAGAAGATTTAATATACACGACGCAACATTAATTGACATGTTGCATTAAAACTTTTTTAATGTTGACGAGTTTTTTGTCCAGGAACTACGCTGTTTCTTGAGTTATGTAGAATATAATTAAGTCGAATAATGAAAAATAACCGTACAAGATGACAATATATCCAGCGGTTTAGGCGCGGTTGAGTGACAAACATCTGAACATAGTTCGTAGTGATATTATTTTACGCGATCAAAGCAACGGGTTGCTTATCTGCAATTCTACCTTTTCAAAATAGGGATATCCCTTCCTAGGACCTACAAAATAACAAATTAAAAAAAAATACCTGTCAGAAATAAAATAAAATATTTTTCAAATTATTTTATTTTAACATAAATGGATCCTAACAATGTGAAATCCTAGAAATGAATCCTAACAAAATTTTATTTCCTACAGCATTTGTTGTTCAGATTAAATTAATGATATTTTTGTGACGACATAACTTTTTTTAAATAAGTCTTTGTTTTCCAACATGTACAGTAATTACTTGCAACATACTTAATATTTTCTTAAGTACTTATTATTATTTTACTGTCCCGATTATTAATCTGTTTGTTATTTGAGCCACTGGGTGCTGACGGAAAATATACTTTTAAGATTTGCATTATACGCCGATGTACAAAACATGAAGACAAACGTTTTTAACAGTTCTTTCTTATCACTGATAATACCCTTATTTCCACGTTAAAAAAATACACCATTCAGTAGTCATACTGTAAGAAAAATTGTTATGCTCTACATTTTTGCTGTATTCTCACTCAGGGTCACGGGTGTGTCTGCGAATCTCATAAAGGTTTGTCTGTGATGAATACCTGCAGCGGGCCTATCTAAAGTTTAATGTCTATTAAATGCAGCAAATACCCGTCAAACGGTCACTTTACTTATTTGTTCCTCCATCACGTAGACTGTTTGCGCGCTATATTTAGTTTCGATTAATTACTTTTTTCCAATCTTATTAAGTAACAAATAAACACAAATACAAACCGACTATCTATTTATGATGTTTGTAGGGATTTGGTATAATTACACTGGAATAGGTTTTACGAGACCACTATTTAACTCTGCCGTTAAGTTGCAATATAAGAATTATCTACACTAAAATATAAAGCAGAAAAGTTCATTTCTTTGTTCATTTTAATCTTTAGACCCATAAGTCCGATTTAAATGTTTTTGTCTACAGCAATCATGCGGTATCAGTGATAAATAATTTAAAAACAATGGAGAAACTGTATAAACGGTGCAAGGTGGAGTAAGATCAGCTTGTTCCTTAACCGATCCCGGTATTTCAGACGATATATCCCGATCTGGATGATCAAACCGTTTTAAGAGAAGAATTTTTCTCTCGTGGCCAACTTTACGTTGCTATACCTATACCAGGTTGTGGTGAAAACTATTTTATACTTCTACCCAAGGAAAAGAATATTACAGTTTTCGAAACGCTCCGAAGAACTGATTTTACATAGAATTTCGGAAGTTCTGATCTGGAAAAGTAATTAACCTCATATATAGGATAATTCTATGGCGGAGAATTTGCGGTTTATAATAAGATAAAATTGTAATACTTATCCAGAAGTGAAAAATTCAATAATTTATTTTAGATACATATAAATCTTCAATGGATAACATTGCTGAAATTCACCAAAACCTGAGCCAAAACGAAGGTTAGCTTGTTCTTATCTACAGCTTATGATTAATTTAACGTTTACAAGTAAACAAGAAATAATATAATTATTTATATAAAAACTAGTTCACTTCAGGACAGTTTTTTGCTAGACTGCCCTATTAGAGGCAAACTGTCACTAACGGAATACATCTGAACAGGTAATTTGGCCATAATGATAGACACGGCCTCGAACCTAGGCCGTCGGTCGTACAAAAACATTCATTACCGAACTCTCTTTAATACGCCCTAATGAATAGAATTAAAAACGCTTCAAGATACATTTTCAAATCACATTTTAATAAGAGTACAATTGTCCACGATTTGTCGTTTGGTCGGGGAAAAAAACATTTTTCGTAAATTGCCACCGCCTAGTCCGGCCCTGCTTGCAGTAAATTACTTTCGTGTATCGGTCGTTTAATGTTGTGGCTTATACATGGTGTCCTGGTGCGAACTTTTTTGGCATTTGTCACTCCAAAAGTGATTATCTATATAAGACGAAAGATGACTAGAATTCAGGACATTCCTCATAAACAGGATAATTTTAATATATTTTTTTTCAGTTGCTACGTATTCGATGCTACAGTGTCATGTTTGAGTGATATAAATGGAAAAAAAATGTTACGTGTACAAAATTCAATTTAACAATTATTAATTTTACAGCGTAATAATTGCGTCAATATTTATATTTTAATTAATTTATAATTATTATCATCAGGAAATGTATTGGCATAAACGTCAGAGCAAATAAAAAATTGTCTGTACTTTCCAAATTTCCTAGGTATTATTTGTACTAGACTTTTTTAAACTTTCGCGATTCGAACACATATTTTATTTGATTTGAAACGGGTTTTTTCGCGGTAATTATATATTTAATGAGTAAACCTAGATATTATAAACTAAGTACTCACTATGTCCCGACGTTTCAGACTGGTTGCACAGCCTGTGGTCACGGGAAGACTGACGATGTATAGGAGTCACCGCTGCGACGCGGGAGTGTTTTTTAAAACTACCCCCACTTGGTTGATTGTAGAAATCTAAGGCGCGTTCACACTAGACCTACACACTACACTGACGGTGTCATGACACTTGGATTTATGTACACATCGCGAACACCTAGTTGCAATCACTGGATTCCAAGCCGCCGAGAGTTTGAATCCGTCTTCACGGTTGAAATTTGGATGTTTTTTAATTTCAATCGCTTCCCGTATAATCCTCTTGAAATAATGAGGCTCAGAAGAAATAACCTTGGGGTCATGAAGTTCGATCCAGTGATTGGGCTTCGAATCAACTAAGTGTTCTGCTATAGCAGACTTACTTATCTGGCGGTTCTTCACAGCTGCTATGTGTTCCTTCATGCGTTGGGCGATTGTCCTTTTTGTCTGACCTATGTAGGAAAGACCGCAGCTACAGTCGATTTTATAGACACCTGGCTTCTGCAATGGAATTTGTACATTCTATGACCAGAACTGTCATCATCACCCTATTTGTAAACTAAAATCACAATGATTAGTGACTACAGGTTCTTGTGCCTTCAATAAACGTTGATGAGTATGGCTAGTAGATTCTTTAATATCTGAAGAATCACCAAGTTCATCGACTATAATGCTATCAGAACTAGGAAAGCAGTCTTTCTTGCAATATTTTATAAACGTTATAGAAGAATTTTGCATTAATATATAATGTAATTGTTTTCTCATCTGTGTATTGTTTCTGTGCCACACTAATCGTTTCATCTTCGTATCATCTTCGTTTTTTTATGTCTACAGCACCCTCAGAAGACTTAATCATATCTAGAGTTACACAAAGATCACCTGTTCATGTTGCTTACGAATGATAACTCAGCTGTGCAGAAGGCATCCGTATCAGCTTATAGACTTTTTCTTGCTTAGTTGGGTCACCAGAATGTTTAAACGGATTTTATGGTCTAACTGATATTTGAACCTGTTCATTTCGACTTTTATCAGCAAACGTGTCATCATCACTAGGAAAACTAGAAAAATTAATCCTTTTCTCGTCAAAATCTGAAAAAAAACTTCTGTTACGAGTAGCATATAGAATATTCAAAATTTCAATAAGTGGAGACATACTAGCTTGATAAATTACGTACGAGAACCGGAGGACTTTAATTTTTCTCAAGTTTCATTGACAGCGGTCGAATTTCCAACTTAAGCTGCTTTAGTTTATCGCCTTTAATTGCTTGAATTTAATAAATTTAGTGAATACTAGCTGAAGCACAAGAGGTATGTTCCTTCCTCAATGTAGAGCATAGAATATTAAAGGTCCCAAATGCCTCAGAAAATACCCGTTTTGTACAGAAAAAAAAACTAAAATATATATGCAAAACCAACAGGTTATAAATTCAAAAACAGATAGTTAAAGATTTTAAATATGTTAAAACGGTAGGGTTATAATATTTAAAGCATATAGTAAATGTTTAAAACTTGTAAATTTAAAAGTACGCCGAATTCCAAATATTTTTGTGACTTAAATAACAGACATATAACTATCAAACAATTTATGTTATAATACATTATATAACATTACATACCTTTATTATTATAACTCATTTATTTCAGACAATTCAAACACTTTGCTACTAAAAAAACTATTGACAAACTCACAAGACAAAAATTAAAATAAGGAAGCAAGAGACGCATCCTTCCTTATATGCTAATTCATGGCTCATTGAAAATAGAGGGCAGGTGATTATTAAATGCAATTTGGAATTTCTGGGTTGTATAAATTACTAGGTATAAGATGTAATTAAATTTTCCTAGATTTGCCTTTTTTTATTCTAAATCAGTCAAACAGCGCACTGGAGCAAAGACGTACATAGTTTTTTCCGTAACTTTCAGTACAGATGTTATTCCACGTATTATTTTGAAACATTTAAAAGAAATAAAGAAAATTTTACAAATAAACACAAAAAGAATGTATTTTTTAAATACTTCATTTTTCCTCTATTTTTATTATCCGGAATAAGCATCAACACTTGTCAACAAACTGTCAACACTGTCAATATTTTGCGAATCGTTGCTAAACCTTTTTGAAGTTATTTTACGAAAAAGATATGCAGATTATTTTTAAATTTTAATATCATCATCATCATCATCATCATATATATTAATACGCTAAGGTTAAGATGTTACACTCCCTTTTTAGAAAAATCTCACAACTAATCCACATAAATTATATATCATTTTATAGATAATTGCTTGCTCTACCGGCATCCACAACTAAAAAAATTATTATTGCTATTGTTTTTGCAAATTAATTAATTATTAAAATTATATACACAAAACAGCAATGCTGCCATCTAACGGCTCAACGTCAATATGATTGACGGTCGGTAAAATTTTTGTTTAATTTCAAATCCACTCACGTATAAATAAAGTGGCGCTTTAGCTCAATGCTTTTGATACTTGCGCCTCTATATGTCAATTTTAGTAAAATATTTGTTTGATCTGTCATCTGAGCTTCATAATGGAATAAATAATGCGAAGACTTCGCACGGGTCACGCTAGTTTTAAATAATCTGGATAATGGTCGTTTTCTTTTCCACATTTGCCAAAAATATTTTACCTTTAGAATGAGAAGGGGAATCATTGTACATATACAAGAGGCATATGGGTAGCGATGATCTTCGATTTGATTTCAAGAGGCTCCAAATGAAATGAATTCAAAAGTCGGACGAGCTTCCACCATCCATATTTTATTTATTTATTAACTTTAATATCGTATATATCAAAACGAATATAGAATGAAATTAATGACGAAATATTTATCTCTATTTGTTATACGGGAGAGATAACTTTTGGTATATCGTATACGTACAATCTTACGTAAAATGAAAAGAGAAATAAATTAATAATTTTACAAAAAATTATTTAAATAAAATGGCTAAGTATTTGTTGGAACACGCAAAACTATTGGGTCTGTACATCATACGTATATGCATATATATATGTGTGTGTATATGTGTGTGTGCGCGTGTATATCTAGATCTTATTTAATTGTTTCAAATCCATGATTGAAAAATTCTTTCTGTGTGAAGGCACTTTGACATATAGTAAGTAAATATTTCAAAGTGAATATTTACGTAACAAAATGGACTTGAAAACGAAGAATAATAAATGAAAACTCATTTTTATTTTTAAAGACCTTTTTCAAAGTTTTTACGCTCGATGGAAAGCGCAAAAAATTAATTTTCACTAACATTTAATTTTGGAACATATTAATTGAAATCTTCATCTGAGACATATATGTACTTGCAAAATATTATGAAAATAGGTCTGAATGCGTAAAAATTGTTAATATAAAAGAGAAATGGTAGCATGTAACTTTTAGCTTGTGGTAGGATGAGCAGGAGTAGTTATTGTATTTATGTGTGGCGTTGTGGCAGAAGTAGTTACTGTACTTATGTGGTCGATGGTGTAGTTATTTTTCTAAGTAACTACTATCAGTGGCAAATATCTTGAATCATGGTTGATTTACGACCATCCGTTAAGAATTTATATTGTTCATCTCCGGAATTCATAATCAGACCCTGACCTGGTTGATAATGTAGTTGTTTTGGAAATTTATAAATACCCGTAGAAAATATCTTAAATAATGGTTGATTTACTACCATTCGTTAAGGGTTCGATGAAAGTTTTGGATACGAACAATGTAACGTTAAGGAGTCAAATTGTTCATCTCCAGAACTCTCATTAAACCCTGGTCTAATCGATGGCGTAATTATTTTACAAAGAAACAATTAACAGCAACAAATATCTTGAACGTCGTTTCATTTACTATCATTTTTTAAATAATTTGGTTGTTTACCCCCAAAACTCATCATCAGGTTCTGATCTTGTCGATGGTCTAGTTCTTTTCCATAGTAACAACTACCAGTAGGAAATATCTTGAGGCAAAGTTGATTTACTACCATCCATTAAGCAATTTCCATTTTTCATTTTGGAATCTCATCATCGGATTATCACCATATTTATAAAGAACCACATCGCTAGCATACACTGTCAAACAAAATAATTATTAGTATTAATGTTTATAAAAGTAAAATAGAAATAAATTCAAGTATATATGGATATATGACGCATATACTTACGAAATTACGGTCAGTCGATATTATACAGGAAAGTACGTGACCTAATTATATATTTTATTTAACGTTATTATGGTCTGAAAAAAATTTGGTTTACTCTCAAGGTGTGCCTGAAGAAGTTTTACTTCAAAAATAAAAATACGAAACTGAAAGAGGGAAAACGGATATAACAAAGTTACATGGTTTCTTGTTACACTATGCAACGCTATGAATACACAAACCCTTAACTTAATAAGTGAAAAGAAAAGAAAATAATCAAAAGTAAGAAGGACAGGGCGAACTTGAAGTGTTAAAGAGATATTATAAATGGGATTAGGGGTTAGATTTTGTTAAATGCATACATTGAAGAAGAATTCTAGACACGGGAAATTAGTTTAATCGAAGGCAAATAAAGTAGAAGGAAGCAGTATGTTTGGGAGTAAAAAGTGTACGTAGCCTCTCTGAGTGGAGGATTGAGGCTGTAAACAGGCAGAGTTGTGAATATGGGAGTAAGCTAAGAGGGAAAATCAGATTCATTTGGTTTAACATGCTCGGCAGAAAAATCGTAAAACATTTTCACCATAAGAAGAAAGTTAAATAGACAATGTACACCATGAGAAGAAGAAAGAAAGTCTTTGTATATTTAAAAAGAAGTTATTGGCATCAGACATTCTGGTATACCGGTTATAATAACTTAACAAATATAAAAAAATTACTATTATATAGTCTATATAGAAAGCCAAGCATTGTAAAACTTAATAAAATCTAAACATTGAAATGTATAATTTGGTCTTATTATGTAAATGAAGGAGATAAGCAACAAAAAAGTAATTTAAAAGAAAATGACTTATCTGTTTAGAAAAATTTGCATACAAAATTAACATTTGTTTAAAAAAATAAATAGCGGAAAACACAAAATCGAAGCTACCTGTGTATAGTACATTCATAAGAACGGCTTCTACATAGGGTCTGATTACATGAACACACAAGTACAAACTGTTCTGTCACATTCCGGAACGCTATTTACGAATTATTAAACATAGAGAGAAAACAAACCTTCTGCTATTATAAGGTGAATGTATCAATGTTTATGTCGTTACACTGCGTTTTGTGGCCGGAATGTCGGATCTCAGATAATGTACTTAAAGCTTCGACAACAAATGTATAGTTGAGAACATTTTGTGAAGTTGAGGACAACTAAGAAGTGTATTTGTGAACTAGGTAATTATCTTTGATTACTTCTACATTAATATTGATGATTAGAGTGCTCTATCGTTGTTGAGAAGGATCAAAGCGTCATTCGTTCAGAATGATTTACGAAATGGAAAATTGAAAGTGAATGTAGCTCTTATTTATAAGTTTATATGTATGTATACATTATATATATATATATATATATATATATATATATATATATATATATATATATATATATATACATATATATATATATATATATATATATATATATATATATATATATATATTTCCTTTCATTAAAAACTAGTAAGAGCCGATCAGTCAGTAAAAAAGAAAGTAACTAAAATTACATATGAACAAATTGAAGAAAATTATAGCAGCTTACTAGAGTTCTGTTCCAAACTCTTATATTAGCCTTTCACTCCAGAAAAATTATATTTAAAGAATATTTTCCATTAATAACGCCAAAACTAGTTAAGAAAGAATTTTTAATTTTTCAAAGTTCCATTTTTAAAGGGAAGAAACGTCACGTTTTCAATAGAGTTAATAATTTCGTCCATACTTCTATGAGAAAAATATTATTTGGGAAATGTTTTACTTTTTTAATGTATGCATCTGTTAAAAGCCTTTTTTGGGAAATATGCATAGCATTAAAATGTACTTTTTGGCTTAAATGTCACTTCATCTCAAACACATGTCAGAAATATCTAATTCCTATAAGATATTAGTTTTCTGGGGTAAGTCCATGTCTATAATATGGTCAACGTAGACTTGGAGGAGAACTTCTTTTCACATTGTCAATTTTACGTATATATACATACTAACTAAAATCTGATGAGATAACTTCACATTAAACAAATTATAAATTTCATAAACAATATATTTCCCCGATTTTAACATTTTGCGAAAATACGATTTTTTTTTTGTTCTCATAAACCCGAGAATTTAAATAATTATAATAAGAAATATACAAGTGAATAAAGTGTAAATAAATGAATAAAATCTATGTGGAAAGTTGTATTTTTAGGGTTCCCTAGTTCCGCAGCCAAACTAGGAACCCTTATAGTTTCGCCTTATCCGCCTGTTTGTCTATAAGTCACAACCGTTTTATTTGCAGACCGTTAGTGCTACATGGGTGAAATTTGGCATAGACAATATATGTTTATTACGCCTGAAAATTTGCATATTATCTTTAAATTTTTTTTTACGTAACCTCTTTTACGTATAAGGGAGGTAACATAAAAAGAGAAGGGTTTATTTTTCCGTATATCCCAACAGTACCCACTGAGTGTCTTTAAAAAATATTGAAAGTATATTTAAAAAAAAAAGGTTTACAACCTGCCACTACCAGCTAAACTGCTATTTATGAATATCTGGAAAGCATTTTACAAAAATGGTTTAAATCAACTGCAAAAGTAACTTTCTGCTTTAAAATATATTTTTATTATGTCAATAAAAATATAGTAGACAATAAATTTACGTTATGGCTAATAATAATGTTTAATTTCATCACGTTTTTACGCCTGTGAAGGGGAGATCAGGCAATACATTTACGTTGTCAATTAATGTTTGTAAATATTTTAATAGAAATACAGTAAATGTTTATAAGTACCTTAATGTGTACGGAACTCACGAAGTGCGAGTATTAATCGTAACTTGACAGGTTTTGATACTGTTTGATTCAAAGAATGACATATAGGTTTGATTGATTGAGATTGAGGATTGAAAAAAAACGAAACAAATAAGAAAAAAATAAGTCTTACCCTGTTTACTTTCAAAATTGCTAAAGTCAAAATTTTTATATTATGAAATAAACAGCGTCACGTGTAATTTAAATAAATTTTAACGTATAAGACAGTAATGATTGTAAATAAAAAGACAGATAATGTAAATAAAAGACAGTAATTATTGTAAATAAAAGACAGATATTGTAAATAAAAGATAGTAATTATTGTAATAAAAGACAGTAATTATTGTAAAATTATTGTAAATAAAAGACAGTCATTATTGTAATAAACAGCGTCACGTGAAACTTAAATAAGTTTTAACGTATAAGACAGTAATGATTGTAAATAAAAAATAAGTAAATAATGTAAATAAAACATTATACTTATAAAAGGATGTATATTTTAAGTCTCAGAAACATGTACTATCAGAATAGTGAAGAAATATTTTATAGGTTATATATACACAGACACACACACATATATATAAATATATATATATATATATATATATATATATATATATAAATTGTGTGTGTGTGTGAGCATATATTGTTTTTTTTATATAGTGTATGGTGACCGCAAATGATAAAAGGATAGTGATCACTGATCCAATTATAATTTGTTCGACTATAGTTATCCTTCGACTAACGCTAACCTGCGGTGTTGACGTGGAGATATTACCTACTGGAGGACGAGTACCTTAATTTCGATTAGTCGTAAATGGGAAAGTGATTACTTAATCTATGCCAAAAGCAAATGAAATTGGTTAAAACATAATGTTGCCAAAAGTAAATAGTTATGTTGTAATTAAATAAGGATAATATCAATAGTCTGAAAAATTAACGAAAATACTGAACGATTTCTTGAATTTGTCAGATTTGTAATATATAATTTAAGGGTAGATACTTAAACATAAGTCAATAAAAAAATAGATATGTTGTAGTAAAATAGATTGTTGTATTAGAATAGATATGTAATATCGGTAGATTGTAACATTAACCAAAATACCTAGAGGAAACATTTTCTAAATTTGATAATTTTTTTCATAAATAATTTAAGAATAGCCCTTTAACAAATGTCAATCTGTTGATAAGAGTAAATAAATATTTAGTATGATAATAAAGATAACACCGGTAGATTGAAAAATTAACAAAAATACAGAAAATATTTTAAAAATTTATCACGGTTTTTATTTACATAAATTTCACTTAAAATTGTTTTAGAAAATCAAAGAAGTTTTATTTTTATAAGTTTTCAATTTTTATTTTTACCTATACGGATTTATCACAAAGTACATTTTTTAAATTATGACATACCGATTTAAAAATCTTTCATAATTTTGAAGGAAAAAATTATTGCATAAACCGTGGATATTGAGAAATATTGATTTAAAAACATGTAATAACATTGCCACTTCCGCATTTTTTCAACTAGTCTCTGCAACTATGTACACGTCAGGTAATGGAGCCGTAAATGACGGAGCAGCGCGCAGCCGCATTGTCATTCCAATTCATCGAATCGCGCAGTGTTGCTGTTTATGGTTGGGATAGTAGTTTATCGATAATAGAATATCGATACACTAATTTTTTATTTAACTGATAAAGTGATAATAATTTTGAAACGTAAGTTCGGAAAATTTTATTTTGATGCATGTCGTACAATTTGTGCCGTAACAGCAACTCGCCCAGCAAGCATACCGAAAACGAACGTAGAATGGAAAGAAAATTGAAATTGCCCTTTCTCAGAAACTACTTAATGGAAAGAAATTAAGAAAAGTTTTTTCCATTACCTTGTCTCGAATATTATAAATATTTTGAGATTCATCTGAAATCAACGTCAAAAATCGATGACTCAAACCATTTCAAATAGTTCCAGATACGTCTAAATAAAAATTCCAAGAAAAGATATATATAGTTTTGAAATCACGTATACTATCCTCTTCTTTCAAAATTATAGCAACAAATTATAATGGATTCACAATAGATTCCTAAAAAAATTACAAGAATTCGTTTTTAAATTTCCTTCCACACGAGGGACAATTCAGAAAATTCCAAAAAGGATGTATGTCATTTTGAAATGATTAATACTATCTGCCTCTTCCAAAATTATAGCAACAAATAATAATGATTCTACAACGGATTCCTAAAAAAATTACAGGTATTTGTTTTTAAATTTGCTTCCAGACGAAGGACAATTCAGAAAATTCCGAAAAAGATGTATGTCACTTTGAAATGATTATTAATATCTGCCTCTTCCAAAATTATTGGAACAAATAATAATGAATTCACAATGGATTTTCAAAAAAATTACAAGAATTCGTTTTTATATTTGCTTCCACACAAGGGACAATTCAGAAAATTGCGAAAAAGATGATGTCATTTTGAAATTATAAATACTATTTACCTCCTTCATAATTATAGCAACAAATAATAATGAAACAACAATATATTTCTAAAAAAAAACCGAAATTTGTTTTTAAATTTGTTCCACACGAGAGGAAATTCAGAAAATTCCAAAAAAGATGTATGTCATTTTGAAATAATGAATATTATCTGCCTGTTTCACAGTTATAGCAACAAATAATCGGCAATGGATTTCTAAAAAAATTACAGAAATTAGTCTTTAAATTTATTTTCATACGAGGAGTAATCTAGAAAATCCGATGAAAACTAAAAAGGGAGATATAATTTGACATCGTAGTTCTGCAATTATCATATACATTCAAAATACCAATGATACTACTCGATAATCAAGTGATCCATGTTGGGAACCCTTGTTGGGTTGCAACAAGTGGAAAACACTCATATTTTGAATGCAGTGGTGTGAGGAGCGTCGGCATGTTCAAATTTTCCACGCTGTATGAATTTAAAGCCACAAAGCTCGTTTTAGAAAACATTAGTTTGTGTAAAGTTGGTACATAAAACATTAGTTCTTGTATAAAACAGATTTCGTGCTTGAAACTTTAGGTTCGAGTGGATAGGGTGGAGTTGCATGAATTTGAAGTTGAAAATAAATAAAGTCACCAAATTATCAGCCTGTACTCGTCAAAAATCTAAATTAAAACGAAGTAATCGTATATGGCTGGAAAGAACATCTCATCAGTAAATCAAAGATACATGTAAAGGTTTATGAGCAGGTTAACGGTATTTGGGATCCGAGAAGTGCGGCGGCCCCTCGTGCTCGACGTCGTTCGAATAAATATGTTCCATTAGCATACATTTTATCCGTTGATATCTCTACAAAGCCCCTCTCATTTTTTTTAAATTCATCAGTTGCCTATTTTTTATGAAACGATAAAAAAATTTCAAATGATTGAACATACCTTTGCTTCTAAATATACTTTTTCCTTCACCTAACTGCATTTTAAAATCACGATTGTCATCGTCAGAAAGCGATTCATTTAAGTAACAGCTCTTAAACATAATATTTATAATTTAATTTTTTTGTTGCTATAATTTGAATAACTGTAAAATATTCTTTCTGGCGATATTTTCTAAATATAATGAAAAATTATAAAAATAAAGCATAAAAATATAATATAACTTAATTGTTCATAAATTAAATTATATCATAAAATGAAGTTTATAGATTTTTTCCTTTATTCTTTTGAATTCCCTTTCTAAGTTCTTTAAATCTGACGTCTCTTATCCTGTGATTGCATTTTTATTAAGATCTGAATCTTTTCAAGATATATCTTTTTGCATCATTGTAACAAGTGAAAAATTACTGGAGTGTCAAAAATATTTATTTTCCATCTAAATGAAACTTTTATCAAGACTAACTTTACAATTAGCAATTTTTCATTATATTATACATTTATAAGGATTTATGTTCAGGAAAAATGTCTAATTTCACTATTTAAACCATTCTGTATTTTAATTGCATAGTTAGGTATTGTTACAGAAAATATTATAAAAATTAGAACTTAAGCGATGATCGGCAATTATAATTTTCTTTATATCAAGTTTCCATATCACTCCACGTTTTACATAGGAAATTTTCTAACATTTTCCGTCCTCTCTTGCACACATTGATCCGGCCTGAGCAACATAATATGCGGACGTTTGCGTCTGCAAAACGTGCTCATTAACACAAAATAAAACAAAGACCTAAAGTAGTAAACCAAAAAATGGAACGGTCCTCGCTACATTAAATTAAATCCTTTAAAACTTTAATTTTCCCGAAAGCAAAAGTAGAGTATTTTGTATGAATTCGAAATAATTTAAAGACTTTACAACATTTATCAAAATCGATATCAATATTTTGGGTGCACCCCGCCCTACACACCCAATCGAACAATTCAAATCAAATGACCCTCTGATAAAAAGGACACACGGAATTATACTTATTTCCGAAACGATCCAAATGCATTTAATAAAATTCGGATGAACCTAAATATAGGTTCCAATTGCGACCCGCTATATGGTTTAAGACCCTCTTTCCCTTCATTATCTAGACCATACTTATCTGATTATTTCTGTGGCTCGAAAAAAAGACCGACGCTACTTTTGTGAACCTAAAATCATTAAATGCTATTAGGATATAAGTAATGTTGAAATGGCGCCCTTATAAGTTCGGGAAACTGATGTGTAATCATAGAAATTATATTAAGTCCATTTGGTTCGTTTTATTTGGGTAGTTGGCTCCTAATATGGGCTCTAAGCAGTTGGAAAAACTGACATGGTCGATCAAGAAAACGACATATTACTAAAAATTTCAATGTGAAAAATCTAAGATCTAATCTATATTAAACTGCTTCCTCGAAAAAAGAAATGAGATTAAGAAAGGACTAGATTTTACCGTAATTTTAATTTAAATCCTATTTATATTGTAGCTTTTCTTTTGTGATTCTAAACCAGGATTTCATGGGCGGTTTGTCCGAAATGAATTGTCCTTTTATCCTTTACTAGCATCGCCCGTGGTCAAAATTTTACCAATTATGTCTAGAAAGTAATGAATTCAACTTTTTTTTCACATAATTAATTGGAATTTATTTTCACACAAATTCTTTATTCTTACTTTGAAGCTATGAGGAAAAGTGTGGGAAAGAGCAAATAGGAAGTATGAGGGAATTAATGAAAAACATTTAGTAAACGTATAAAATTCAGTAGATAACTCAACTATTAAACAGAAGAATAATATAATAAATACATAAAGATAAAGAAAGAAATGAAAACAACGCTACGTATTTGCATAACTTCTTTTTTTGAATATTCTCCCATGCAGGTAAAGTAAAGAAGGAATCTAAGCTCATAGAGTCATGAACGTGGTTAAAATGTTTTCATTTAATTGGTTAAAGCGTTTTGTATGGGGAAATCATGTGTATGTTTATTTTATCTGTCTTAACGGAAAATGTAAAAATATTTTTTTTGCACACATTCATTTCGATTTTCATTCCCTTCCTTTTACAATAAATACCAAAAAAAATACGACTGTCTCCTTCTTGTTGTTTACGTCTTAATACATTATATCATACGTCGCATATCGTGAGCTCCAATTAAGTTTAGTTACAAATGTAGTTTACTAGCCAATACACAAGTTTACCGGGCGAGTTTGCACACATTTTAGGTATTTAAATGTTAATTAAAAGTGATTTTTTTTTATATTTCTTTTTTGGTTATAAAACATTTCGAATTGGGTCAAATTTCAAGGTTCTCGCTCAATGGGAGATACCTTATATATTTTTGATAGGCGAGTTAGTCAATGAATTTTCCAAATAAGAAGTTGTTATGTTTTAATTTAACATTTACAGCCAAGGGATGAAAAAAAATCATGGTTGTGGGAAGCATGGTTTAAGTGTTGACGTAATATATATATATATATATATATATATATATATATATATATATATATATATATATATATATATATATATATATATATATATTATCAAGTCTAGATACCTATCTTACATAGACATAATAAATATATATTTTAAATTACAAAGTTATTTTTGTAATTGAATTGAGTCACTCGAATGAAGTCACTATTGAATTTTTATTGGTCTACATGTTATGAGTTGATCGACTCGTAAACTGGTATGGCTTACTTAGCTATGACAATTTAATTCAATTTTTAATTTCGTTATATATACTACTGTTGAGAATAATTTCAGATACTATAATATAGATGTTTAGCTGGTTGGAAGTGGAGATACGTAACTCTGGCAAAAATTATCGTTTTAAAGCTTAATATTTGATCCCTGTATTGTAGTCTTCATGACATACCCTTAAACATTTCCTAATATTTATCACCCCCGCCCCCCAAGTCACACCCGCTCTTCATGTAAAGGAGGTATCTAAAAAACTGGTTTTTAAAAGATACATAACTTTGTAGAACTTGTAACTATATATAACTCAGTCCTGCTAGATTTCAGCTTTATAACTCCAATGGTCTGCGAATAAAACAGCTGTGATATTCAAACGAACAGAGAGGCAGACAGACTGATATGATGGAAATATAAGGGGCTCTATTTTGGCTACAGAACCAGAAAAAGAGAAGGTATACTCAACATGTCAATATAGGTAATGTAGGTATATAATTTCAAGAATTTCCCGATATTCCTGCTAAATATCGATCATTAATAAATTATTATGATTTTACTAAATATGTGTCCATACCATGATGTATTGCATCGAATCACAAGGATTTCAGTCTTCACTTCACTAACTTCAGTTTCCCGGGTTCGATTTAACCTGAAACCTATCTCCAGCAGTGAACGGTGACAGGGTGTATGTCCATAGTCGAAATAAAAATATATTGATTTTTACCTCTATTCCTTTCGTCTTGGCAACCATTGAAATGGTTTTACACTGGAAAATATTTTAAACCCTTTGAGGTTAAAAAAAAACAAATCATTTTTATGTGTTAAACTAAACTGATCGACGGATAGGTTAACGCCCAGCCTCAATTGCTGGATTTAGAAGCCCAAAATTTGAAAGATACGTTTCTTTTACAACCCTCTAAGAAAGAGGTTTTCAAAATTTCGCCTCTAAAATGGTGAAAATGAGTAAATATGTTATTTGCATATTTAATGATTGTTAAATTAATTAAGAACTTAATTACTAGCGTATTCAATATAAATAATTATCATTTTTTATTAACATAGGTATTTAAAATATTATACTAATTTTTTTACATTGTAAGATTAAAAAATACAGTCAAACATAAGTTACGTTTTCAAATGAAGTATTCGTATATATGCGCACAATAAAATCAAAATGTTATTCAACTATTTTTATGCATGTAAAGTCTCAAAATTGTTGACTTCATGACCGATCTCTTCCGATCAACTGAATTTTTGAAAGATAGCAATACGTTGTGAATAAAAAATTCATTTTCATTATTTTGTCATTATTTATATCGCTTTCTGCTTAATTTTGTAGATCACACTTTTTTCAAGCTTCAGACATGATACTTTACGAGATAGAGGAAAAGAGAAACTTTTGTTTTGTTTTTTAAGATACTCATGAAAATAAAAACAAAACAAGTCAATTCGGAATCTCCGTATTAATTTTTGCTGCTTAAATCTGCACATTTTTCAGAAAAAATGATTTCGTGACGTTTTGAAGTCCAAACTAAAGAAAAGAAAATTAATTTCTGGAACAATTGTTGCGTAGGTGTCACCAAACATCGCGGAAGTAATTATGCCACAGCAACAGGCGAAATGACAAAGTTATTTAACCATGAGAGTTCCACGGTTATCTTTTTTGATAAAAAGCCCTTAATATGAAGATAAACAACGAGAGGGGTCCTTTTTAATTATAAATAAAGTATAAAAAACAACGTTGAAAAACAAAACAAAATATAAAAAAAATTAACGTACTCTTCAATCCTGAGCTTCTTAACTAGAATGAACATCTTAATTACGTAATTAAATGCAACCGAAGAATATTTTATGGGTAGGAAAAAAGCTGGAGAAAAGTGCAGACATCCGTGAAGTTTCCCGGTGGTCCGCTGTTCATCATTATGAGGGCGATGTTATTTTTGTTTTTATTACTTCTTTCTTGTTTTTTTCTTTGGCTGTTTATTTACTTTGTGTTTTAATTTACGTTTTTTGTTTATTCGTCTCTTGTCACGGATGAAACATAAATATGTATAATATTTTACTGGAAATTTTTCTTGTACAACATGTACATTAATATCTAGATATAACAAAGAACATGTTAATTATTCATATGGTTAGTTAGCACAAAACTAAGTGTTTTAGAAGAGCGATTCTGTGAAAACTATAATTATTTTTTGGTTGGAATCGTAACTATTTCAGTGCCTTTTTTAGAAATAGTTGAGAAGTGTCACATAGTTCCTAAATATTTCCTACTCACTTTGACGCACAGAATCACCTTTACGAGCAATAATCGTTCTTTGTTAAATTCCGAGGACGTAATACCAATATCGACACGATTCATTGAAAGTTTAAGTTATTTTACTTATATTTTACATAATTATTTGTTTGATTAATAATTAAATAAAATTAAATAAACTTGAACAAGGTATAAAGGAATATTTCATGCCACTGGTCATGTCCTGGCAATGTCAGAAAATGAAAAAATTGAATTAAACCATTGTCAATTAACCACAACGTTTTTAAAATGTTCCCATCCTTAGCTACAAAAAGTGATCCAAAAGATCACAAAAAACAATGAATACCATCATTAAGATATCGGCAAATTAGCTATAATTTTTGGAATAATAATTTTCAGAAATCATATAATACTTTACCGATAATTTTTCTTTCGAGTACCAACATTTTCCAGTAAATATAGTGAAACATATAATTTTTTAAAAAACCACTCGCTCCCTATATGTCGAATTATAGCATTATTTTTTAAATAGAGTAGTAGCTTATTGAAAAGCTCTTTTGAAGGCTTCCGAAAATGTATAGTAATCTTTTTTGATACGACCTTATATTTCTTTGCTGAGATAAGATTTTCTAAATCCTTTTACAGTTTATCTTATCAATGAAAAAAATCCGATTAACTATATTTTATTACAAACAATGTAATAATTTAGATCTATTTGATTACCTGAGTACTAATAACACTGAAAAAATAATGATATCAATTGCCTGATAACAATTTTCATATAAAATACATAAAATAAGGCGTTTTCCACATTTTAAAACGATTTATGCAAACGGAGTAAATTTGTGAAAATAGATTCGAGTTCACCTGTGTGACATTTACTCTAAATGTCACACAGGTCGTGATGTTCTAAGAGATCATCTCAACCTCTTCGATAGCGTTTCAATGGTGGTTGACATCAAGACACTGAGATTCATATGGTTACGTCATAGGTATATAGTAATTTGAGAGAAAAACGGGTGCCTAATATGGTATTCATCTCTCAACCGGACTACAACCGACTACCCTGTGGGATGGTCAAAAATACATTGGCTCAATGAAGTAGAGATGAACCAAGGAAAGTCGGGTATCCGAAACTGAAGAAGACTAGCAGAACATCTGTCAAGACAAGCAGAAAAGATCTGGACTTATCATGGGTTTATGGTGTTCTCTATGGGGTTATGAAAGGAAGGTGTATGAATATCGTATACTCAAAGTTTGCATGCGACTAGCATGAACTTTGAATAATTACGGCATGCCTTGTTGCCGTATATATTATTTATTTGCAATTAATAAACCTACCATCGCAATCCACAAAGTTATAATTTTTTTCATATTTAATTAATAAAACAAATCCTCAGTAATGTAAGCTTCATAGTTATCTATTACTTGTTGCAAAAGTATATGAAGATACCAAATTCCTTACTTGAAGAATTCTTTGAATTTTGATTGAAAAACTGTCACATTTTCATTTATGAATTTTGATTGAAGACATGTCATGCGATCTGTTTCAATAATCTTCTAATTTTACAAAATGTGTTATAGGACGTCACGCTCGATGGGGATTATTGGAGATATCAAAATATCCTTTGTGTCTTTGGAACCAATACTTGACTGTGTCATAAAAGTGTATTCTTTCACCTATCGTTTGCTAAACAGAATTCATGAAGTAAAAGCACTTTAAATAAATTTTAATATTATATTTTTTTTGCCTGCCGACATCCGGATGCTAAGTGAATGAAAGACGGAACGTCTCGCTCTTTATATGCCCTACCAGAGGTGTCCTAGTATTCTAATAATAAGTTGAGCTTATACTTGACTGAATTATATTAATAACACTTTTATGTCAGTAAGATTGTTATACCTATATCACTAAATTATAATGGCGATATAATGACATCAAATGTTTTATCGAATAACATTAAGACTCATAATATTAGACTATAACTCACAATTTACACGCATATTACAGCAAGCTGCAAAGACAAACCTACCAATGGACAATCATCAAACCAAAAACGCTCACACATACATCTCCATAATCACATAAACGCAGTTCTGTCATTGTTTCCATATGACATTTAAATATAAAATTTAGGAATCAAATGGACCTATAAGGTCTATTTAGGGCCAATTATAAAGAGCTTCCCTCCGCAGCCGGGTACGTCTGAGGTACTGACAAAATATATATAATTTCGGTTACCTAATGTCATTTGGATCTTGGATGGAACCATGATGGAGTTTAATGTGGGGTTAGGAGCGAATTGACTAATTAAATGTAATATGTGAGTGAATTGGAGACGTGTGTCGAAAAATGTGTATTTTATATCTGAATAGGCTTTTAATAGAGGTTTTAACTTGGTGGGAACAGCAATTTGAATGGAAATAAAAAATTAAATAACCTTCATGGTTTTTATTTTCTTAATATAACTTTAAATATAGAATATTAAACACGGAAAAAGGTGATTGGGCCACAATAAAGGTTTGTGACTTTCAATATCTTCGTTAACGATATCTTTTTGGTTACAAAGATACGGTATCATTTTTAGTGCAAAATCCGCTGCGTAAGTCTCTACGGAATGCTAAAAATTACATTCAAATTGTTGTAGCAATTCGACATTTGTGTTTTAAAAAATATAAAAAAAACAATTGTGAATTAAATTGGGAACTTTTCCCTGTTTCTAAATTGAGCAGTAAGTGTTTGTGGCATTAATTTTCTTCACAAAGCATTACATGGGCGTTTTGAAAACCCCTTTAAGGAAGAATAAAGTGGCCATATTAGCGTTGGTAAGTTTCATGGTTAGTTGGGCATTTTTTAATGTACCGGGTATGGGGCGTATAGGTAATATAACAATATCTAATTATTATTAGACTGTTACAACACTAGTGACTTATTAAGACGCTCACAAAAAAAAATGAATTATATGACACACGTTTTGAATATGTGATGTTTATTAAAATAGTGTTTCCTGTTTGACTGCCAAGATCGAGTATCGTTTACAAATTTTGTTAGATTTACAAAAAAGCTTCGATGCTTAGAATAAAATTACGTTATTGACTAAAAATCTCTTAAACTATCGTAGCGAGGTAGCTACTTGACCCGCCTTCGGGATGGGCAGTTCTTTGTAATCCCTTTTATTTACAAAAAAGCTTAGAATAAAATTACGTTATTGACTAAAAATCTCTTAAACTATCGTAGCGAGGTAGCTACTTGACCCGCCTTCGGGATGGGCAGTTCTTTGTAATCCCTTTTATTTACAAAAAAGCTTAGAATAAAATTACGTTATTGACTAAAAATCTCTTAAACTATCGTAGCGAGGTAGCTACTTGACCCGCCTTCGGGATGGGCAGTTCTTTGTAATCCCTTTTATTTACAAAAAAGCTTAGAATAAAATTACGTTATTGACTAAAAATCTCTTAAACTATCGTAGCGAGGTAGCTACTTGACCCGCCTTCGGGATGGACAGTTCTTTGTAATCCCTTTTATTGCACTTAATGAACAGCAAAACTAGCGAAGATAATACATAATGTCAGATAATACGTTATGGTGGCCTTTGGGTCTATACAGATATTAGGCGTAGTAGGGTTTTCCAATTCTAAAAAATACAATTTACCGAGAAAGTTTAACAATATTGGCAGGTTCATGTAAATTTGAAATATTTTAGAAAATACAATTTTTAACAGTACCATAGTTAAATTTAAAAATATTTTTTTTACTGTGAGAGTTGCTTTATATAAATCTTAAGTTATGCCCCATAACAGTAAAAAAAACTATGAAATCTTACAAGTTTACAAAGCAAATTTCTAACCAAATTGTTATCTGTCGCAATTACATAATTTGTTTCTACATTGTTTACATTGGCATTTCTGAATTATTTTGATAGCCTTCATGATGAATGCGGATAAATTAGTTAATAAAAAATTTTGCCTTTATTCCTCATTAACATACAAGACATATATATTTTTGAAGTGGCTTTTCAATACTCTTTTATTTGTGTATGAGGTACTTGGTGGAATAAAACATTTTTTTCTTGATTTCCTCAAAAATACTTACGGAATGCTAACTAATAATCGAAGGTTCAATACCAAACTTTGAATTCGAAAATTACCTAATTGCCCAAAGCCAAGTTGTAAGCAATGTGGTTTTGTGATATTTTAAAGATTTTTCATTGATTGTCGTATATATTTACACAACGTATGGTATATTTTTGAAGTTCGCTAATCAAGAGATTTATGTAATTCTGTACCCATCTTAACGGTCTTTCCAATTTTTATACGTTCACGTTGGATACAACATCAACCTACAGCCGCCATACAGCATGGATCGTCATGTCACACATCTAAGGATATTCGGAAGGTTAAAGTTATTATAACGATAACTCGTTTATGCATATCTGATTATCCTTTCCAGCTCTAGGTACATTTAGACACACATATTCCCATGCATTTACGTATTTGTACATATATACTGATAAATACAATGTCTTTATCTTGTTGTAATCGGGTAAAGACAATAAAATATTAATAATATTAAATCAAAATATAATAATAATTTATAAGGATATGAAAGCTTGGCCAAAAATATCAAACAAAAAGAAAACTATTAAATGGTGACACTTTTTATTTAGTTGAAGTAAATCTCATTTTTAATATAATTGACAAAGCTACTTAATAATAATATATCAAAAATATTCGTGTTAATATCATCTTAATATGTTAATGATGGTATGAAATGTTAATATCAACTTGAACTAAAATGATGGTTGTGAATATTGTTAAATAAATATTTACAAATATTAAACTATATATCCGATTGTGATGATTTTGAATAGAATTTTATTTCTAGCAAAACCGAAAAGAGTAAAAGAAAAATCTGGTGAAAATGTCAAGTACTGTAACGTTTAAAGCTTTTCCGTATATATTACGTATATTAAACCTATAAACATTGTGATGATTTGAATTCGATTTTAAAATTTTTAAATAACTTACAATACGTAGAAAATCTTAATACAATAGATGATTTGTATATTAATATTCTCTCTGTAATAACATATATTTTACGTGAATTATTTATGGAGATGGAGTTAAGGTAGGAAAGTTACTTTAATATTTATTAACTCTTTTAGGCTGTGTTTATGTATAAAAGTATATGGTAAATTATTTAAAATTTGTTAAATAACTTACAATGCATAGAGACTCGTAATATAATAGATGATTTGTAAATTAATATTCTCACTGCAATAACACATATTTTACGTGAATTCTTTATGGATACGGAGTAAAGATAGGAAAGTTACTTAAATATTTATTAACTCTCTCAGGCTGTGTTTATGTATAATAGTATATCGTAAATTATTGACTATACGAAAAAAATATTTAATAGAAGTTATGTAAAATTAAATTTCTTTCTAGCTTACGATTACATTTTATTATGTCCGATATACAGTTAACGGAATGTTAAAAAAAAACTTAAACGAAATTAAAATAAAATATTGGTAAGTTTTTGTGGGCTGTGATTTATAAGCTACAAAGTGGCGTATACAAAAAGAAGTGAAGATTCTAAGGTTTTGTAAGATAGAAGTTTTTAAAAGTGTCCAGTATAATTTGCGTAAACTACTTTTACTTACAAAACTTTATATATGATGTACCCTAAAACGTAAAGTATTAATAAGACAAAAATTATTCTGCATACATAACATTCAATTTCATAAAAAACTATGAAATTTAATGTTTAAAATGAATCAAATTGAATGCAAAAAATCAACCATTTTTAACACGGCGGAAATAAGACGTGAGATTTCAAATGTGTATCGTGTTACATACATAGAAGTTCCAGCACGAATTTTATAATTTATCAACTCTTCAGAAGAGAAGTACCTCCTGAGTATTCAAAATATAAAAAAAATTAACTTATGAAATCCTTTTCAAAAATCTAATTTTGCTGGTGTTTTAGTATCATTTTCGAAGAGTATTAAAGAAGAGTAATTTTATGACTACTATTTAATACTCGTTAAATGTACTTAATTAATTAAAAAAACTTAAAAAAAATGAGACACATCCTCTTAACGGCTAATCAAAATATGAAAAAAGTACCGTTACTCGCTGTTAATGCAAATTTATTGAAAAAAAATTCATTTGATATTTCTAATAAAATTTTAGTGACTAGAATCTTTTTCAAATTTTTCATAGCTTTGGTTGAAGAATTCTATAGGAGGGCATTGCAAGCCACTTTAAAATTTAGTTTTTTTTATTTAAATAAGTTTTTTTTCATATTTTGCTATATTTTAATTTAGATTTTCACATAAAGCATGTATTTTCACATAGTTCTGCAATTATAGAAACTTAGAGACAATAAAGGATGAGACGTGAAGAAATTATTAAGGTTTCTAATAATCTGGTCCATCCCTAGCTAACCTTGTAACAACAAAATTAATGGAAAATCTATGGACGTATATACCTACGGAGAGGGTATCAAACACATTTTATATAGAGGGTACTTAACTCGCTGCTAACACGCATGAAGAGGAAAGAGGAAATATGGAAAAGTACAGAGAAATTCATAATAATGGTATTTAAATAATAGAGTATCCAATTGAGAAGAGAGATGCCAATATAATACTTGTACTGCTTATATCATCGTCTGTGTCCGTTTTAGCTCCATGTTGTTTCAATACGTTATAACGGCAAATCGTAAAAATAAATCGAATGCTTATTTAATATAAATATATATTATCGACAGGATCTCATAAACAAAAGCGGTCGCGTTCTTTCCGAATTCGATATGTTTACATAGGAGTTAGATGAGACATTTTCGTTCGATTTGCTAAAATTATCATGATTTTTCATAAATAATTTTATTTTGTTTTGTAAAAAAATGTCTATTAAATATAATTATTTATAGACGTATAAATTTCATTTAGTGATGTTCCTTGCTAGAAGAATATTTTTATCGACTTTCTTTAATCACATAAACAATATGTGAAGTGGGCGGGTAAGATCTTTGCTAATAGCCCTCCTGAAGGTATTTTTGCTAATAGCCCACCTGAAGATGTTGTAATACAACGAAACCTAGGTCGTGGTAAAGAAGTTAAAGAAAGTAGAAATAATACAAATAGAATAGAAATAGAATAATACAAAATTAACACCAAATATATTCAATAGTTATATATATATATAATATCAATAGTTATATAGTTATTATTTTTATTATGCAAAATTAATAATATATGTATACAAACATATTAAGGACTTTAATTGGAGTTTGCGATTAGAATTATTCTTATTTTGTCCAAAATTCTCATTTAATGCTAAGTCATAGTCTAATGGTACACTATTTTTGTACTTGTTACATTATGCTAGACTAGAAGACTGCTACTTTTGAAAATTGTAAAAAATTAAAATTTTTTTTTAAATTACAAACTTTTTATAAGTACCTAAATTTTGTAGGTAATTTTTGAAATGAGCCGTAGTTAGTAAATTTTTAAAGCCAACACGAAAAATGTGACGCTAAAAACCAAGCTACGGAAATAATGTAAGATTTTTATATAAAAACAAACGAAGTCTAATATGTTGAAATGTTGTTTGAGAGAAAATGAAAGGGAGCATAACTGAATTACGATAATTAAATAAAAACTGCTGGTAATTTTTTTCGAATATTCACGATTACACTGCAAAGAAATTTAATTTAATTTCTAACGCGCGTATCAAGGTAAAAAAAAAATTTAATTGTCCCTGGCAAAATTCCCAAAACGGAATTCTAATGGAATCACTTCGGGAAAGTCGACCTTTGATTTGGGGTTAATTTTAGGTGGAAAATGAAAAAAAATATTTTCAAGGTTATCACGTAGGATGTCAAATGAAAGTATATTGAAGAATGAATTCAACCCCATATATCTAATTTTATTTCCAATGTCTTTTTCACTTGAAAGATCGTTCATACATATAAAAAAAAATTCATAATATTGGAAATTAGGCATAAATTGAACGAAAATGGGTACCATTGAAAAATTCCAATTTTTATATATAATTTAATTGTTTCTTTCTACATAACTACTGAACCATTGGTTTTAGTCGAAAAGTTGTTGAAAAATGAAATATGTCTCACAATATAAGGAACAACTCGTTTTTCAAAATGTTTAATTCGGTTCAGTCGAAAACACTCTCCACTCAGCTCCGCGTGTAGGGGATGTGATACGGCATTGTGGCGGGCGGTGGCGGAACGTGGCAGATATAGCTTGCACTTCATTGATCTCTTTAAGTCAGAAGCTAATAAATCGTCCACTTTCTTCCAGCGATTTCTATAATATTAAGGAAACATCTTGAACATCTTTGGAAAATTACACAAAAATAGCGACATGGGATCTGCTGCTCAGCAAGCAACTGAGTTTTGGCGAGTACTTCAGAAATGTAAATTTTAGAAAGAAAAGTTAAGAGTGTTTCAAGAACTCTGTTTAGGACGAATAGTGAAAAAAGCTAGGAACAGTATATGCACAACGGTGGATAAAAGTTCTCTCTTATGGCACTGTCAAGAGTTTTTTCGAAAGACTCGAAGATAGGTATCTTGATCTTTTCGATAATCATCTTTCAGATCAACCTGCTGCAATAAATCCAGAAAAATAAAAAAAACCTTTATTAAAATAGATACCAGATTAAGTTTATACTGCAATAGAAAAACAACTTCTGATTTGGTGGCGAAATATAAATATTCTGGATAGCTATCCCGTGAGATAACACTGATAAACTGAGATATTGAGTTTACTAGTAGCCGCCCTAATATTTTGCCAATAATTGGTTTAGTTTGTCAATTCGTCTGTTTAAATTATTATACTTTAGTCGATCAGAAGAAAACACCTTAAGTTCTCTTAAGATATTAGTTCAGGGACTGGATTATATGCAAATGCATACTCGCATGTACATTGGCTTATTTTATTTTCCTCAATTTCAGCACATTTTACTGAAAGTATACGGATTTAGCATATTTTTGTAATTTTTATAGGTTTTAATATATTCAGGTAGGTTTGTGAATGTTTTAACCGGCCGAAACAATTTGATGCACAGCTCGTACACGTCCTCTTAGAAGCCTTGTGCCTTTTTGTTTTGGCTGAATAATACTTAAGCAAACACTTTATTCCACGCCTATCGCACTTCTCCCGTATGCAGATAAAATTGTGACTTTTGTTTATGACTTTCTATACTCGCGGAGGGTTTAGAATTCAAGTTTACTTTTTATCTGTACAGAATCTCAGGAGGAAGAAAGTATGTAGACGTGGATAACAGAATATCCAGAAATATTTACGTACAATGGAGGTTAGCAAATTTACGTATAATGGAAGTTAGCTGTTAGCAAATATTGATTCTTTGCTACTTGCCCACCTGAAGTTGTCGTAATACAACGAAACCTAGGTCGTGGTAAAGAATTTAAATAAAGTAGAAATAATACTACATCACGTAGTTTCATTTAATTGTGAATAATGAATTTCTACAAAAGTGACACCAAATATATTCAATACAATGGAAGTGTTTTATAGGGTCGAGTTTTTGAGACAAAATATTTCATGTGCGAAATAATCTCAAATGAACTAGCATATTATCAGGAGTCTTCACATTGCAGTGCTGAACAAAAAATGTCTGCGATAACAACTTGTAATAATTTGTTTTGCTTAGATTTACGTGAAGCTTTGCTTGCAAGTTATATTTTTGTTAACAAACTTTGAAATTCTATCTTCAATCGTTTCCTAGGAAAATATAGTTTGTTTGGATAAAAATGTACTAGATCTAAAAATTACTTAAAAATTACATGCAGATAATTTACCAACATGTTCTACAAGAAACGTGCAATAATCTCCATGATTGCATTTTTTCTATATCAGTGAATTAAACTGAATTTGTAATACTCAGATCGGTAAGATAACGGTGTGGTAGTTATCTTATATAACTGATTACTGCCTAGAAAATTATAACTTAAACTTTTTCCATCTTATTTGATAGCTTTTAAAAACCTTAAAAAGATAAATTAATTTATCTTTGACATATTTTAAAATGAGGGTACTAAAAATATTTCCTGGTCCTCCTGCAGATGGAAGCGTTTATTCACATATTTTCCTTGATGCTGTTTACATGTGATCAAAACAGCCAAATTCCTCCATTCTTATGTATTCTATCTATATGTATTCTATCTATATGTATTCTATCTTATGTATTCTATCTATAACTAATGTATTCTATCCTAATTTAATATGCCTTACTTACTTTGCTCACGAAGTTCATTGACACAGCGAAAAAGTATGATGCACGTTCGAAAATGGAATTAAATTAATTTCGACAACAAAGAAAATATTCCTAGAGGCACCTAGTCGCATTAAGGCCTATAAAAAATTACCATCCAATTTGATAGAGAACATGTCTGAAAGCTATAATATTCTACAAATAATATTTTGACGTCAAAAAAACTAGAGTAGATGACTTGGACAGCACAGATATTACGGCATTTCTTCAGTACAAGGAAGCATTTAAAGACTCTTCTATTAAAAAGAACATTGCATTGATTAGCATTCACTTATCTCACATACCTGAGTCTATCAAAAAACTAGAAACTCCAAGTGTAATCTTAAAGAAATCTATTAAATTTGAGTAAAATCCATGAAATCAACACCTAATTGCGAGATATATTCCTGCATCAAATTGGAGAAAACTTTGAAAGCATCATGCGAAATAACCCTGGCCTCAAATCGTTATGCAAAATTAGTAATCGTAAAGGTATATGTAGATATTCAGATACGTGATGCTATCTGTCAATATAGCACCTAAACTCAAGTGCAACCCGGTGACGTCAGTGGATGGAGAAGGTCCATCCTTCATAAATATTTTGATTCATAAAGGGCACCAATTTACGAGTGAACATTTAGACCTATTCATGGTTTTAAAAGTCTTTATATAGAGAAAATGTTAGATTCATATATTTATTTTTATATGTAAAATGACTTATTATATATATTTGGCAGTCTCCATGAATTCACGTTGTATATTACGTATTCTGCCGGTATTACATACACATTAAATTTGAAATAAATAAATAGAGCAATCGAGATGTTAATCTCAAAGTCATATAAAAATTTGAAACACATTTCTGACATCAGATCTAAACATAAAAATCTCCTGATAAAATCACATACGACGAGCGACCGCAAAAGCAACAGCGAACAATAATTACGCAATTTAAACAATTCATTTGATCGATTGTGAACAAAACTCGACTTAATGCTACTAAAACGATCGAAATTGCTACCTCCACGGTATACAGTCAGCGTCCGTATCATATAATGACTATATAATGATCATTGTAATTCATGTGTAGAGAGAAACGGATCTGCGCTTCGGTATATAATACTGATGGAAATAAGCACATATGTACATATATATAAAAACTCATAAAATATATGGATATATAAATAACGACTAATTTTTATTTTTATGTGTAGTCTATTTTATTGTACTGTTTTACTACTTCCCGCTTAATATAGTGTAGTATCCCTAAATTTGCAGTTAATTAATTTTTGTAGGTTGGTGTATATAAAAACAATATTAAAAATTTTGTAGCACAAACCAAATAAACAGAATAATGCATGTTTATCCATTACTTTTGTTATGGATACTTATCAATTTTACGTAAATCCTTTAATATAAAAGCAGCCTAATTTTGTAGTTTTATATATGTAGACAATAAACTAGGTTAAAACAAGTTTATACTGCCTATTGCTACTTACCTACCAAGTAATTAAATTACTAATATTGACAGCAGATTCAACTTTTAAGAAAATTGAAGAAACAAATAAACTCATATCAATATATATATATATATATATATATATATATATATATATATATATATATATATATATATATATATATATATATATCATCGGAAAATGTTGTATGGGGTAAATTATCAATAACGACGTCTGCCCACTTGCGTCTGTGCACATTCATTTTGCTTACTTAATCTTCCTGGCAAAAGGGATATGGTCATAGGGCCATGCCCGTTTCGACAATATCTGAAACCGTTTCTACGGTTAATATGTTTTTTGGAAGTGGTTTATTAATTAATATTTAATTTTGAAAGACCCATCCAATGACATTAAAAGAAGAAATCTCCACCTTTCGTCTTTCTTAACTGTACAAGGAGATATTTTGATTTTTTTACAATTTTTATACGATTTTATTACAATAATGATTAGATATTTCCATATGAGCGATCTTGCAAAATTTCATGCATGATAGCTTGAAACTCTAGAAACTTTGAAGTTTTAACAGCCGGATTAAAATTACGAAATTATAAGATAGAGTGCGTCAGTATGTACCTAACCCTAAATGATTACACTTTTTTGATACATCTAATAATACTATCCTTCTTACTGTACTGACAAATATGTAATTTAGAACATGTTTTACTTTTATAACAAAGGTTTTTCTTTATCGAAAGAAATTTCCCGTCCCTACAAAGTTCAGTACCAATTTTCATAAGTTTTTTTCCTAATCTTCTGTTTTATAGAACCAAGAGTTTTTAGACCAGTGCTACGAGGTCTTTATATCTATATCATTTAAAGTCGCATACACTTTAATAAATTATGAATTGTTATAATTAGAGGTATTCTGAGTATTTTCTATAGAATTACAGGAGTGTTTGAACTTTGGAACTACAGTCCAGGACTTCAATTCTCTGAATATTTGAACTACAGGCCAGGAGTTCCAATTACCTAGTTATCAGAGTTGCCAAAGTAGACATAGTGATTTCTCTCCTGATAACCATAATTACTTTGATGATCTCCCTCATGATTTTCCTTCATGTGGGACTGGTACGTCAGCGTTGAGTTTTGGCGACTTAAGTAATTATAGCATTACTTCTGTCACTTTTTTGGAAAGAGGAGATCATTCTCTATGAAATTATATTTCTTTAATTTTTTAAAAGCGTTTTTCAAAAAAAGTGAAACATATTTTTTCGTATGCAAAATATCTTCATTCAATGGACGGTTGATAGAAATATGTTAAGTCCTTTTACTCGAAGCTTAGATTTTCTAAAGAGCTTCGCCACCGCATACGATTTTGGGAAAAATTATTTCTTCGACATTCATTAACAAATTGTGTCTCTATGTCGTCATGGTCTGCCTCTTCTCTGGTGCTCTTAGAGTTTCCTTTCAGGAATTTATTTGATGTTGTACTTCTCTTATAAAAAAAGGAATATTCCTAAAATATATAATGTTACTAACCTGGAATAAATCTTGAAAGTAATCTAGGGTATATCTTCTTTTTTCACAAATCGTCGAGGTTTAGTAGATTGAAGTCTTCAACCATATTTCTATCCCACACGAAGGAAATTGCAATAAACATCCAGCAAGTAATACAACTTGAGTACTAAGTAAATATCTATGTACATCAATATAAAGGTATAAGCAAGTTACATAAAGATAAATAGGTATCTACATGTATTTACCTATCTACCCACTCCTAAGACAAGGGTGAATACATCCCTTCTTCCCTTTCCTCATCCGCCCGCCCCTACCCCAGTCGGCCACTCGCTCAGTATTCATGGGCTGGGATCAATCCGAGGCAGGACACAATCACGGTTTTGCTTATATAGTTACAGCTCCGTGGAAACACTAAGGCGTCTGTTTCTACGTTTGATGGTTAAATTTACTGCGTGGCGGGGAATGCTCAAAGGGTGAATTCACCTGATTTAGGAACATGGACAAAAATAATTTAAAAATGTTGAAGTTTTAGAAACTTTTTTTTTACTTCAATATAAATAATATGTGACCCTTATTTATGCTAAAAAATACATAAAGTACAAGCAATAACCGTAAAATTACGAACTGTTAAAAACCGAACCTCGCTCGAAGAGTTTTTATTATTGGCGCTGTTAAACAATTATTTAGTTAAATTAACTATTATGCTCGTAGGTGATAAAAATCTAAATTAAATTTCCAGATTTTCAATGTTTGTTGGCGACTTACATTTTTATAATTTACTTGAAAATTTCAAAGTTTTAAACGTTTGTACGTCCGGCAATATGGAATATTTACATACACCATTTTAATTCAAGATTTGTTTATTGGTTTAGTCGAAATGAGTGATACAATTTTTTTATCACTTCTCAGCAAAGCTTTTTGAATATTGTGAAGCTTTACTTCGTAATTTTTATTTTATACTTTAGTCGGAGGGTTTACTTTTTCTCTTTCCAATCTATTCGTCTGTCTCAAGAAATATGTATGGAGTTTTTCTTCATGTTTATTCCACCTTATAATTTTTTTCTGCCAAATTTTGAATTCTTTTTAATTGAATCAGATGTATAACACCCATACACGCATATAGATAGAGATATTTTAATAAATCTAACCATTTTTTAAAAATTATATGTTAAATATAAAAAAGTATTATTTTAAAAAAATATACACTATTTTATTAACTTCTGTGATATTTTCATTTTAATTACCGAAATAAAAATAAGGTTTACAGTTTATGTGTTAAAATATAAAAAAAGAAATTTAATTTTTCATAATATTAAATTACTAATAAAAATTACTCTGAATTTTTAGTGTCTGATTTAAGAAGCATTACTATTATAATACTACTATTTATTTATATTAAAAATGTGTTTAGTCGCGTAGGGAGTCATAATTTAGATTTGAAATAACACCACATTTCATCATAAAAATTAAGTTTAAATACCCATGAAAAATCGTTTAATTTCTGCTGACAACTACACGGACATATATATCTTATTATATAGAAATATATATTTACATCACTAATAATATTATGATAATAAAAAAAGGCATGATTACCCTAAACTTAATTATTTGCCGAACTCATCTGTCGCTGATTTTTTTAACAGCTAAATAAAGTTAAATTTTTAACTTTAAAGTTTTTTAGCTGATAAAGATAAATTTTTGTAATGTTTTTTTATCATCAAAATTCCCACAGTCCGTATCTAGAAAAATAACTAACAAAGAAAAGACAAAATTTCATTAAAAATTAACATAAAAATTAAATTTATTGAAATATTTGCGGAACATAGTTACACTTGCAATCTTATAGGCGATGGTGACAGAGATTTCCAATTACAAATTATTTTTAAAATTTAAATATTAAATTAAAATATATAAAAATGAATCACATTTTGCAATGTACCCCGAAACGTGGACACTTTACACGAGGCGACGGTTTGCGCGTTTGGACCGTCAATTTGCATAGCGGACGCGGGTCGACACGGGGAACGCCCATGGGACGAGCCAATCTGAACGAACAATGTTCGTACAGCACAGCGATAAAACTGTACAGTTCTACATTTTTGAATGTAGAACACATTTCTACACATTCCATAAAAGAAAAAGGGTTTCGATTAGAATTGAAAGGCCATGTGTATCATGTGCAGCTATACAGAAGTAACATATTTTTATTTTTCCACTTGAATCTCGATGACAGCTCGAAAACTCTCAGTACTGATGTCGATGATGAAACTTTGACAAATTTTGTACTTTAACACATTTCCGATGAAAAACATTAAACATTAATTTTGTTCTTATTTTTAGGACAACGTAATTTGTAAAGCATATCCAGGAACGAGCATTCGATCGAAAGACTGGTAGTGCAGGGCCACGTAGAGGGTAAGAGATCTAGAGGCCGATCATGTACTCGATGGACGGACTAAATTAAATCATTAACGCAAACTACTTTGACTGAGTGCTCTCGTAGCGCAGCGGATTGGCAGAAATGGAGAGACATTGCTAAGGAGGCAGTTTACACCAGGAAGACCGAATGAAGAACAGACATGTACAAGCACCCTCAACCTTGTATCTAAGTCATCGGAGCAGCCACGACCACTCTGTCAGGAGTGCAAGAGTGAGAAGAGGAATTTGTAAAATGTAATTTTATGATATTTTTAAAAAAACTTAGGCAAAAAAGGAAAGAGAAAAAAATAGATAATTAACTCTATGATAAATTCTTACCATATAATAACCCAAATAACTGAAATTAATAATTAAATTTTTTTATGTTATATATTACGTTAATTAATATGAGAGTGTAAATGATTTACAAAGAATCTTGTCCCAAAAATTATTCATTAAAATTACATTAGAATTACAATTTCCACTTATTATGGGTGTTTTGTCAATATCTATAAAATTCTCGTAAATTATTGTACGCATATAGGAGCATATTACTATAAAATCGTCGTGATATTTTTACGTGAAACGCTAAAATTTATTTTTAAAAAAATCACATTTATGGTAAAGAACGGCTATTTTCCGAAATAAAAAATAATGTAAATGAAAATAAATTAGTGACAAATAATGCGAATAAACTTAATGTGAAACAGCAGTAATTTATAATAATAGTAATTATTTTGTATTTATAAGTGCACATGTAAATGTGAACAATATTACACTTGACAATTTTACATCGTAGTGCTCCGAACCAAACTGGGAAAGATTCAATATAGACTATATATTTCGTAGTAAAATGTTTATAATGTAGGTTTCCTACAAAACATAAGCAGGGAAGTTTTTTTTTAGTTTTACTTAATATAACTCAAACTTCACTTAATATAAATTATAACTGAATAAATTTGCATAAACTTTTTTATTTAATATAACTTATTACCGGATAAAACTAATTTCAACTTAACACAACTCAACTTAATAAAACTAATTTCAACTTATTATAACTGGATAATTTTAAGGTTAACTTTTAAGGTTTTTACCAATATCTGAAGGGCATTTTCGAACACTAAACCGTTTCAGTATTTGCCAATTTAATGAGTTCGCGACCAATAAAACAATACGCCCTATTTTAATAACTTCTATAACCAACAAATTTTATTGAACCATAAATCGCTACAAAAAATAGCAAAGAAATTATTTGATGATAATCGGGTTACACGAGCAATCTCAGTACCTGAACAAAATGAAAAGTATTAATATTAATATAAAAAGCAGATTATTGAAAGTTGCATCTGAAAAATATTACTAGTTACAATGTCTATTATTTATTTATTACAGATTTAAAAATATCTCATACGCGTTAAATAAAAAAAAATATCGTTTATTTATTTCTTTATCTTGTATTATCGTCACTATGTTTTATTTCCACGATTTTCGATTATATATTTCTTTTCATAATAATTTAAACCGCTATTATTAATTTATATTTTGACCGTCTCAATAACTGATGCAGATTTTTCAATAATAACAATACTGTTATATATGTCATTGTATGTTATACGAATCGATATTAAAATCATATTAAAATTGTTGTACTAAATATGAATTATATATCAATTTTATCTGATCTATTCGATGAATGTATGCTGACTATGCGTCCGGATATTTTTTACATTCGTTTCAATATTTTTTTCATACACTGACACTGTTTGACGTACCTCGTGTGCCATTATTAAAATAAATTAAAGTTGCAATCAGGCTAATGGCCGGTTTCATAAAAAACTGGGTATACATAAAACGTGACAGAAGTAAAATTTTTACTATAAATTGATTTTGCTTCATTGGACATAATTAATAAAAGCTTCTCGTATAGTCACAATTGAAACAGTTTTTAACTGACGATTGTCGAAGTATCTTTACAACCGTACCATGGCGATCTTGTAACTTCAAATAATTATCTAAATTATTAATAAAATTATAACAGAGTGAATTCTGTACATTGAAAATATTTTAAAAAATGATTAGCTGGGCGCATAGAATGATATAGAACCCAGAAAAACTTTTTGAGAATTTTTGTCTGTATATTAATTGGTGCGGGTATCACGCAAAATTCACTGGATGGATTTTGATAAAATTTGGTGTGGTAATAATATATACATATAAAAACGAAAAAAAGACGAAAAAATATTTATAAACCTAATTACAGACGAACGAAGTCGTAATCACAGATAGTAATAAATGACAATAAGAAATAAATTTATCTATTACGTATATTTATTAAAATATTACTCTTTATTAATTATCCAAATGGTATTAATTATCGTTTTTATTAAATAAATATTCATCTTTTTTTTCTGCGGACATCATCGCCAAGTTGGACGAAAAGGATTTTTGTTTCAACAAAAGACTCGTGGAAGGTAACTATATAATGACGCGCCATGTTCAAAAGTAGAAGTCGGTTTTATTTTTTTTTATTATTTGTTTACTTACCTTCGGAAATCGAAGCAAATTTCCACACTCAAAATCTAATCACAGGTATTTATAACATTCTTGTGCAAGTGATATTATTAGCCCAAGGATATTCTATCTTAAACGCAAAAAGTTTTATCTAATTCGGTATATTTTTTTAAAAATTAAGATAAAATCAAAACAAAATTACTTAAATTAATGTAACAATTTCTTATTTCTTACGTAATTAATTTTTGTAATAAGTCCATCTTCAATAATTTCTGAAGCTGCAAAATTTTAAATGATCTTTTAAAAGGTTTACGATAACCTAAAACCGCATAATTTTATCAATTTCGCTTTAACGAAACTTCTGTCCGATTGTTGAAGAAAAAAAAGAAACAACAATGTTTTTCTACTTCTCATATGATACGTAGATCATACTTTGACAGATCCCTTTAAAAAAATTATGAGGAATTGAATAAAAAAATATCTGACTTCAGAAAAATAATTCTTGTTTTATCTGAATTTATGTCTATTATAAATATATGAAGAATAGTATGATGACAAATTTACCGACATAATCTTGTTGTCAAAAGGACACTCATGTCAAAGTGGAAAAAGTAGGGTTTGACGTAAAAAAATTGGCTAATAAAACAAAATTATTTTGGTTCTTATGCGTAATAGATTATTACTCACAATTATTTATATTTTTAATATTTTATTACTCACAATTTTAGATTATTACTCACAAGTATTTATTTTATTTCAAAAGAATAGTGTTAAATCGTTATGTGAAAATAAATACCTGTTTATTCTAAAACATTTTTGTTTTATTTTTAACTTATTCAATTGAAAAAAAAAATTAGCGCTTCCACGTTTTCAATATTCTAAAGAAAAATTAGCGTTATTTCACTTTCTTCTTATTTTTCTTTATAATCAAGGTAATAGATAGCGTGGTTTATGTTTGTTTTGATAAACATCATTCAGTTAGCTTACCTGTTGAATGTATCTCTCCTCATGCTATTTATTCATATAACTAATTAAAAATTTACAAATATACAAAATAATATAACATATTTTTGTGCAAATAGAACTCACACTACGAGTGGGTTCAATACATACTTAAGCACATATAAACGTTTAAGAGTACGTAGTAATCACATTAAAATATTTACGCAATCAAATATGTTAATATCTCACCGTATTGGGTTTTCAAAATTAAAATAGTAATTTTCAAAAAATTATTCATTTAAACAAATAGAGCAAATGTCTCACTAAAATAATGCACAGTTGAAATTTAACGAACATATGATAATGTAACCATAGCAACGACAGCAATTGTGCATCATCATTTATTGTACGCTGCACTGTCTTAACTCAAATTACATATCACGACTTTCTAAGAATATAGAAAACAATGTCTCACTAAAATAATGCATAGTTGAAATTTAACGCTCTAATCTGATTATATGATAATGTACCCATAGCAACGACAGCAATGCTGCATAGTCATTTACTGTACGCTGCACTGGCTCAACTCAAATTACATATCACGACTTTCTGAGTCTGCCTTGATCTCAAACTATGCTTGTAATAATACAATGAAAATTTTCAGCAGTCGAGTTTGGGAAGTCAAATTTGCTACGTTAATAAAAAGCAAAAAACCACAACGAATAGGGGTGTTTGACATAAACCACTTTGTGGAATTAAAATGAACAAGTAGTTAGTACTTGTGTGCAGTTATCGCTATATTAAGATGATACAGTTTTATAGGTACGAAACATTTTGTTTAACATTGATTCTAAAACTTTCACTGCACTGATTTCAATATGAATTTGCCGTAAGGTCAAAAACATTTGCGATTTTTGGTAGTATTCATTTCTCAAGATCAGAATTACTTTAGTCTTTATTTTTTTAACATCGACAAGGTCTTGGAATCAAAATGATACTCTGTAGTGTTCATACAGTAAAGAACCGGGCAGTTGTACCTATTTTAAAATCATTTTCACAAAGTTATATTTAAAATATACATATTTGTTCATTAAGGTTGTAACACAAGTACGTCAAAGTAAACAAGATTCTATCTTTTATCGTTCGTAGTCAAATCTTTTTCATAAATTATATTGTTTTATTTACAACCCCTAATTCCAAATAGCATCCGAATTTTACACGGTCCGTTTATTAAAATATCCTAAATATTCAAAATTATTTCATTACTGGATTAAAAAAATTGTCTACTCATGATCATTTTTCTTATTTCCAAGCTTACCATGGCATTCTCCAGCGACAATGTCTTTACTATCTAAGCTATCTAACTATAGAATAAAATGGATCCTTAGAATATTCAATAATTTTTTTCAAAAAAGGGATGAATAAAATTTTCCTTTCCTAATAGCTCTTATGCATAGTTGTTCCTTCTTCTTCGTAATCTCATCTTATGTCAATGTACACTCCTATTAGAATTCATATTTCTACGCGTTAACTAAATTCTAGTTACTTCTATTCCAATCTTCACGTTTTGTAATACATTATCCGTTTTTATCTTGTAATTATTTATTTATCTGTATCAGATATTTTGCAGTCTACTACGAAATGAATCCACCCAATTCCTGCATTTAATTCTTGTGGCTGACAAAAGGAAATGCTCTTGTAACAATAACATTGTCACGTGTAATTGCGATTTTTTGGGTACATAATCACATCACAATGGTTTCTAACCATTCGCAATTGACTAAGGGAACATTCACGAAGCCGCATGCTTATGCAAGCGAATGCACTCATTTATAGCATATGATGAGTTATGTGCACATGTGCTTAATCACGTTTCGATATACACGCCGAATAAAGGCGGATAAAGGGACAGGCATTGTATCCTATTGCAAGAACAATATTTTTAATGCCTGCAAGAATATGCTCTTTAATACCTGTGCACATGGTTACGCATGCTATCGATTGCTACCTCAGTTTATCGTAAGCATTTGAATGTATTCGCAGTCGAATGCAACTGATGCGTATTGGGGTGATTAATATCATTCGACAAATTGCGAATCAATGCTGACCAGCGTTATCAAACTCTCTAAAGCTTAAAAAATAAAACAGATTTTTATCACCTATTTCCTTGATTTAAAAAAATAAATTAATATTTTAAAAACTAAAAAATACGCTTTTACGAAATAGTGCAATAAAAAAATACGCTTTTACGAAATACTACAATTAAAAAATACGCTTTTACCAAATACTACAACTAAAAAAATACGCTTTTACGAAATACTACACCTAAAAAAATACGCTTATACGAAATACTATAACTAAAAAAATACGCTTTTATGAAATAAAAAAAACACACTTTTACAATAAGGGCTTTAGTGTAAGCCATGTTTGTTATCGTTTTTTATTATTTGTTATTGAGTATGTTTTTTTAGTTTTTTAAACTATTGATTTATTTTTTTATTCTTTTAATTTTATTTTAAGACTTTAAAAATGTTTTAATTTCATGAAATTTTTGTCAGTATTTGAGACGTGTGCAAAATTTTAAATAATTTATGAAATGGATGAAAATTTAATTGAATATTCCGTTTTTTAGCCTTCTTTGTTGTAAATTATTTTTTTATTTTGTGAAATTATTGTATTGTCACCAGTTTTTTAATAGTGTGAAAAATTTTATATAATTTGGATATCTGGATATGGGTGAAAGTTTAATTTAAAAATTCCGTTATTTTTTTAGTTTTTTTTTGAAAACAAAAAAAAATTTAATTTTATAAAATTATTGCATTGTTGTCAGAACTATCCACACCTGTCATTGATTTACAATGATATAACAATTAGAAGTGCATGAAATTTAGTTTCGCAGCATCCTTTACATAGTTAGCTACATACAAGACGACCTAATAAAATCGGTTTAATATGTAAATGTTTTTGATTGTGTAGGACGTGACTCAGCTTTTGAATTTATTTATTTGACCCATGCAATCCACACATATTTTCTGTCCCCTCTGTAATACGTTAAATGGTCCTAACGCCCATTATATCGTGACTCCAGGTTTATAAGTCACTATAATCTTGTCTAGAATTCTCTTAATTTCTTACTAATAAACGCTGGTTTATATTATCCGTCAATTTTTCTCCTTCCCTTCTAAGGGTGCCTCTCTAACTAGTGAAGATTGACAGTTAACTTTGAGTATTTGGATTTGTCCTTGGCAAGGCCCAAGAGTTCGACGGCACTTGTAATCCCTGTCCATTCTCAGATGTTATGCAACCATGACTTTATTCTACGATGAAGGGAGTCATGGTTGTGTAACATCCGAGAATGGACATCTACTTACTACATCTTTCCTTCCTCAGCAATTTTTGCCACTATTGTTAGTTGCAAAAGTTCGTAGCTATGGTGCTTGAGCACATGCCCTGGATATGCAACCTTCGTTTGTTCGATAGTTTGCAAAAGCATTCATTTTTGGCCAACCCGCCATGTCCCTCTAACCCGACGTCTTTATTTGTGAGTTTCATCCGTCAATGTACAATTTCAATTATCATTTAAGAAACTTATAACTGTGTTTCATAACTCTATATCATCCTCATTTTGTTTCTTTTGGTTCCATATTCCGCTCCTCATCAATTTGGTGCCAAATATGATATATACATTTCTACTGTACTTACTTATGTATTAGTCTTAAATATTATACAGTTTGTAAAAAAGAACGTGTCAATTATTCAGACAAATGATTCTGTGCATCAAATCGAATAGAAAATATTGTGGGACTATATGATAATACTCAACTTTTTCTGAAACAGAAAATAATGTCAAAGTTGTGATTACAGCAAACAAAATTACCTTTTTCTACGGAAACGTGAAGTTATAAGTTTCACAGAAACATATAGTTATAAGTCTGTACAAAGTTATAAGTTTCACTTCACAATGTACTTACTTCTAGTAGGAATATTATTATTAACTCTAAAAATAACTTGAAACAAATTATTCATATATTTTTGTGTTTTCTAAATAAACGAAAACTTAATAAATAAATTAACTATATGTTCTTTTAAGATATTATTTTAATTTCTATACTTTAGCTATAAATAACAAATGAAATAATCCAAAATCTGGACATACATCATTCTCTTGCCATCCCCAGTACACTCAACCCACAGCGAGTTGAGCGGTATCGACACCGGCGCGGGTCCACGATTCGATTCCCAGCTGCGAGATATAATAACGATGCGGCCTCCGATTGGTTGGCTAGCACCCGAATATTTGATTTTGGTTATTTGAATGGGTACGTGGCAATTTCAACGTCTTTACTCTATACATTGCCACATACTTATGCGACGAAATATATATATAAAATAGGTTATACCAATATTGAGAGTAATTTCATGTCATAAGCCATACCGTTGGCTTAGAATGCGTCTACATTAACGATGCTGGACGTCTCGCATTTCGCGGGACTGTTCGTATTTTTAGACATACATTAAGCGTCCCAACGGTGCAGGAACTGTCTCATAATTCTGAAATTTGTAGTGTATGAAACTGTCCATACTGTGCTTCTTCTGCCAATTCTGAACGAAAAAAGCCAGCAAAAATGCATCACGGTTGGCGCTGTTTCAGTTCTCCTACCCTACCGATGTTCGCAGAAATACAAATAATGTTTAAAACATGGGCAGTAATTATAAGACAAGTTAAATTATGTAACGCAAATAAATTACTGCTTAAATTAAACAAAATATATAATCTTTGTTTTTTTTTATATATATTAAATTTTGATACTCCGTTATTACTTCACTTTTTCACTATCTACCCTAATGGTTGGAAATCTTGATTTATCTAAGTAAAATGATTTATTGAATCTGAACCAGTAAAAAGAATCGATCCATCTTAAATATTCTGTGACTCTAATGAATCAATAAAATTGTGTCGGTCGAGATACACTGCAATTCATTTGATTCTAAATTAATAGCTCTTGCATATATACTGAGTTGAAAAAATCATTGTAACTGATTGTTTTTTTTCTTTTATAACTTATGACTGTTAACAAAATCCATAAAAACTTCAAGCACAATAGGAATTTCTCAAATATTTCTAGTAACATATTAATTAAACAAGATTGGAATGTCTGAAAATTTGACATTTATTGCTCACTCATTGAGTCAATGCCATGCAAATTGAAAGCCATCCATTATTTTTTACGATTAAACGCTCCTTGGTGAAAGAGCCAAATGAACCAATATGATTTCAAGTTAGCTTAGTGCTGTATTGATTCTTTTAATTCACTCACTCAACGATGCGAATACAATCTCGCAACTCCAGTCCACACCCAACGATTAGATAAGAATTTTCTAATTATTATTTAAAGCCTATAATTGTGTACTGTTATAAAATAATTATATATAATATTTTTTTATTATATCCTTTCAGAATACCATTACAATGTCTTCACGCATTTGGACAATGAGTAATATGTTCCTAAATTAATTGCATATGAAGTTTTCTAGTCCAAAGTCTAACTCAATAGTAGTTCTTAGTTTTCTATCAGATTTGTTGCATTAAAAATATTGCATGAACACTATTTTATCGTGTAATCTACCGCACTGTGCTCCACTTTAATCAGCTTCCCATTTCACTACTCAAAATCCTGGGGCTTGGGCCTCTTGAGTCTCATTTGGTTCATTTAGTCCATGAGCTGGAGGGCCTTGATGTTCACGTGGTGTTTGAGTCTTTCTTCATAGTTCCTGGTTTATTTGGTTAAAGTCTAATAGTTTCAACTTCTAGGTTGTAGATATACCACGATGCATTTGAGACAGACATTTGTATAGCACTTTCGCTGGTACATTAGCAAAGTTGAATGCCGTAACTCCACACAGATTTGAGATTCTGGTTCTATAGAACTGTCTTATTGTGGATGGATAGTTTAGATTTTCTTTCCAATAGCTATCTCATTTTCTTGTATTTGATTTCAAGCTCTTGTCTTTTTTTTTCTTTGGGTCTGCCTTCCATTTAGAGATCGTTTATTCCGATTGGAAGATGTTGAGTCCTTTTGTTCATGAAGTGTAGCATGAATGTTTTACAGTGTAGTATGGCACAAATATTTGGCTGTTTTTGACCACATATTATATAAACACTTCATGGAGTGATTGACAGCTTGAAGTTTTAGAAATATTTTATAATATGTTTTAACTCTGCGTAATGAAGTTGAATATCAACAGAATATGCAACAGAGATAATTAGTTACGTGTTTTTTTTTACTAAAAATGATGGGTTAATATAGAATACAATTTTCAGCGGAACTTTTGATTAAAATGATTGAGATATCATTTAAGATTTTTGATGTTATTTAAATTTTCGTCACCGTTTTTCAAATGATACTTTTGTTAAATTACGGAATATATATATATATATATATATATATATATATATATATATATATATATATATATATATATATATATATATATATATATATATATATGACAGTAGGTATATTCTTCTAATATTACTTGAGGTGACAGCAGAACATTAGTTCCATGTACCACCCGATAGATGGGACATTAAGAAGTTAACTCGCGCTAGCATCATGTATGCATGTTTGGGTATGTGGATATATTAGGGTCCATCCTATGTTGCAAACTACTGGGGCGATATGGACGAATGAAATTAGATATAGTTGGATTCGGCTTAATATTGAAAGTATTTGTGGCTATACAAAAATATAACACGTTTAATATAATAATTAAAAGAATTATTAATATAAAAATATTAATAATTAAAAGAAATATTACATACAAAAACACACAAAATACAAAATTATACGCAAGACAAAATAATGAATGACAAATAACAAAATTTGTAATTTGTTCGGCATTTGTGTTCTAAATTCCTATGTTATTATATTCAGGTTGTTTTAATTATATTAAAAATCATAACTTATGTATTTAGTTTACGTTTTACTGAAAATTCGATTTATATGAAACTTGTATTGGATTTCTTTATTGACTGTGTCGATTTGATACAGCTTTATTTAAATTATGCCTGTCCGTACTCAAGTTTAAAAAAAATGTTTTTTTTTTTATTCTTAAGGTTATTATATTCCTTTTTTCCATAGCCTTTGACACAAATTCAATTTATAATTGCTAGTTAAGAATTAACTAGCCATTATAATTGCATTGGATATGAGATCATAACTTTGAAAATTAAACAGTTTTTAATCCCTGATTTCAAAATATTCAATTTATCTTTTCGTTTTATTGTAATTGGTACTACTCAGAACTTTATCGAAGCTCACATTTTTAATAAATTACATCAAATAAAATGTTCAGCTACGCTGCACATACTTTTATGTGAAATGCAAGTCTACATAAATATGCACTTTTTTATAATAACAGCTTAAATTTTCAATTCGTTATCCAATTCAATTCAATTTCGTTATCGGGATTATCAAGTACTTGTGTTTTAGGTTCATAAAGCAATAAATGCTATAGCCCTACGCACACCTGTACTATGCCCGTCCTTGTATAAGAACAAGCGTAATCTACCTCACTTTTGTATGAGAAATACCCTTATCGAATAGTTCCGGGAAATCGATTTTTGTCTTATTTAAAGAAAATCTTTAAAATATTGAATTAATTGCATGTTAGTGAGCGTCGACCTGTGCACGCTCTAATACCCGGTAGTTCTTACACATTTTAGCAGTGTTGCCACACATACCCATTCTTAACATTTTTTTTTGGTTCATTGACCGGTTCAGTCGTGCGATTTTAAAGTTGATCACTAGTTACTATGATGTTAATACAAATAGTAATATATTTTTCTGCTTTACCCGTATTTATTTTTTCCTACTTGCAGATTTGTTATATCAGTACGGAATAACATTCTTTACAGAATTTATAATCTCAAGCTGTCTTCATTACCTATGCCCTTACGCTTAATATTTATATCATTAACTTTAATCCCCTACTGAAAACTGGCCCTTAACAAACCTTAACCACACGTAAGACGCTCATTTCAAAAATACATAATTTCCGTGCCCACTAAGTTGAAATTTAATTCCTAATGACAACTTGCAAAATTTCACGTAATTTTTTTTCCGAAATTGGGTCGGATGTGCCGCCCTCCATGCCCCTTAATGCAGGAAGTTATTTTGTAAATTGCAACGGGCTACATCGTCCTTTGAAGGTCCTGTCTCGACCGACGTCATTAGGGGTCGCAAATTGTCTAAGCCTCAAGTCTAATGAAATAAGGATATGTTTTATAAACGCAGATTTTGGTTTTTAATAAAGGTTGCGGTTTGAGAACGAGCTTAATGTTCAGGACAAATGGTTGTTTAAATATTTCGTGATTGGTCCTTTTGGGGAGTCTGGAAATAGATGAATAGCAAATTATTTATAACTGTGCTAAGTTTGTGTTCGAATTTATTTAAAAGGTTTAAAAACCTATTAATTTAACTAATAATTTTCTTCTTTACATAAAATTGGGGGTATTTAATAAGAACCCAATTAATTAACGTTGTCTTAATATTTCTGTATATTTCTTGTCTCTGTATATTTTTGTAATATTTCTTATATGATAATCGAATTAATTAAAATCATTTTAATATTTATTGATATCCTATATCTTATTTTCTTTAGCTATTTTCTACTGCAGAGTTATAGGCTTTCTTCATTCTATTCAATTCCCTTCGATGTTCTACTTTTGTCCAACCATTTCAGTCCAGCTGTTTTTTATATCATTTTACCAATGGATATTTGGTCTTCTTTGTGGGCGTTTTCGCCCATTGGTTTCCATTCAACGAGCATTTTACACTACGACAGTCTTGACTTCTGGCGACGCGGCCAGCCTATTACCACTTAAGCTACAAAATATGTTTGATGATATCCGCGACCTTGCCATTCTCTTTAAGCCAATTACTTCCCTTTCGGTATCTTAGTGTGATACCCACCGGTTTCTTTTCAATTGCTTTCTGAGCCACTCTGAGCTTGAACTGAAGTTAAAATAATCCACTGAAGTTAAAAATAAAATAAAATTTAAAAAAAGAAATAAAACACTCAATATTGATAATACCAATGGTTATAATATAAAAACCAAACTTCTACGTAATATAGTAAGCCGAACTATATTATGAAGATTCTTGGTTTTTAACGTATAGCCAGATATAGTTATCCATACTATAGTTCGCCAAACTATATTATGGAGTGGCTTGGTTTTTAACTTATCGCCATATATAATTAGCCATACTATAGTTAGCCAACCTATATTATGGAGAAGCTTGGTTTCTAACTTATAAACAGATATAGTTAGCCAAACTATATTATGGAGAGGTCTAGTTTTTAGCTTATAGCCAGATATAGTGAGCCAAGCTATATTATAGGCAGGTTTGATTTTTAATTTATAACCAGATATATTTACCCATACTATAGCTAGCCAAGCTATATTATGGAGTAGCCTAGATTTTAACTTATAACCATATACAGTTAACCATATTATAGTTAGCCAAACTATATTATGGGGAGGCTTGGTTTTTACCATATAACCAGATACAATTAGCCATACTTTATTTACCCAAACTATATTATGAAGTTGCTTGGTTTTTAACTTATAACCAGATACAGTTAGCCTGGCTATTGTTAGTCAAACTGTATTATGGAGGGGCTTGGTTTTTAACTTATAATTAGATATAGTTAGCCATACTATAGATAGCCAAACTATATCACGGAAAGACTTGGTTTTTAACTTATAGCCAAATATAGTTAGTCATACCATAGTTAGTCAAATTATACTATGGAAAGGCTTGGTTTCTAACTTACAACTAGATATAGTTAGCCATACTATAGTTACCCAAACTATATTATGAAAAGACTTGGTTTTTAACTTATAGCCAAACCATATTATGTAAAGGTTTCATTTTCAACCTATAGCTTATAAAGCTTGACAGGTAGGCTTAAACTCCGAATTTTCATATATAATATCCGTACAATTATAATTGTTTACAGTACTTATATAAAAACAATTTTTTTCCTTCTCTGGCCACTTTTTGAACATGTAAATATTTATAATCTTTGTAATAATCTTCATTACAACTAGTAGCAACTGGTTTATGCGATCGATAAGATTCAATTTAATTATTTACTGGTTTCTTTGTTTGTTCAGTCTATTAGTTAAAACAATGATAAACTCTGTTTATACAAAATAAAAAGAAGCGCGTAACGGAACATGAATAAAAAAGCTTCTGCATTTGTCTATATTTCTTGAACTTATTATTGCAATTTTGGCGGTTTAATTTTCATTGATAGTTCTATGCAAACGCCAAAAGCATTTTTTTGAAAAACGGTTTTTTTCGGTTGAAAATTTAGTGAGATGAAGGTAGGTTAATTTAAGTTTAATATTTCGCAAATGGTACCATTAAATTGCGAGTAGAATATGCTTTTAAATGGTACCGTACCATTATATTATATTATTGGAAAACTTAGTAAGTTACTTCTTCAGAAATATAACAAAAAGCTGAACACCAAATAATTCAGTTTATCCTGAATTAATTGCACAAAGAATTAGAATTAATGGATTTTTTCCTTTAGTTGTTATGCCGGAACTTCATTCCCTCCAAATTTAAAGATATTACGTTTACTGGAAGTATCTCATAGGTTTTAAGCCATCAGGGAGTCAGAATCAAAATATGTGATAGTTGAACATCTTTTTATTGCACTGCATAAGAAGTTTGAATTGTTTACAGAGCTATTTGACTGTAGAATCTAGTATTTGATATTAATTTAAATTTTATTCCACTAGACGTAGGCGAAAAAAGGGGCCAAGTGCGAGTCTGACTCGCACACGAAAGGTTTCGTATCACCGCACAATATTGACACTAATTCTCTCGTAAATAACAAAATAAATCATATATTTTAGCATAGCAATACGTGCTTTGGAAAAACCTATAAAATAATTGGCTAATTATATCTGCCCAGATATCTCTGTGACAAGATACTGGTAAAATATTTAAAGTTATTTGACTGTCAATACAGAAATCTATTATTTCTTCTTATCTATTTATTTAGAACTTAATACTAACCAGATTTTCCGTCGATGGTACTGCGATTTGCCCGACAACGTGGCCTCCCCGGCGTCAGGAAGCGAGCGCCGCCTGGCAACTGCCAGGCGGCGCTGTGAGTAGTTATAAGCTTAGTTACTTATGTTTTATTATTTGCTATAGAATATGCACTAGAACCATATAAAGTTTGATGCCTCTGTGTGGGGCGGGACTAAAAAACGTTGAAAAAAGGCATTTAATCAATATTTCTTGGAATATGTAAAGTAACACGTATTCTGTAAAAAAATCAATTGTCTACCTATTACAGTTCAAAAGATACAGACCTGTGACCGAAAGAGACAGAAGGAAGGCGGAGGCTTAATGATAAAGTCGTTGGCACCATTTGAGTACAGAACCCCACACAGACAGACGGGCAACAAAGTCATTGATAAATATAACGTTTCTGTTTTTTTTATTCTGAAGTACGGAACTCCCAAAATTATTAATCAAACTAAAACGTTATTTTTAAATGTCTTTTTAGTCAAAACCCACTCAAAATGGCACACAAAAAAAGGTTTTGCCCACATTTTAATTTTCTGGGAAGATGAATAAGTACTTATTTTTACTGTCTTTCTAACTAAATCTAATTTTACTGTCTTTCTAAATTGCCATATATAATATCATATATTATATAAAATTTCACGCGCGTATGTCTGACACATTCCGAACTGTGAGGCCGTAGCAGACGGGCAGATGGATGACCATGGTTTCCTTATCCACTACTAACCCTAAAATGGTTATAGAACAATAAATAAATGCTTTATAGATAAGACGTAAGATAGGAATACTGCGCCAAATATATTATGATCCCAAAGGAGACTTTTATAAAAACTGATATCTTTGGAATATAAAAAAAAAACAAATAATTCAATGGTAACTATAGGTGCGTAAAATTTAAATATTTTTGATGTGAAACATCTAATGGCGCATTTGGATGGAAGTTATTTTTAAACATTTTGATGGAAGACATTTTGATGGCACGTCACGATGTGCTATTCGGTCAGCTTCGCGTCTTGTCGGCTTTATACGAATTAATTCGGCCAACTTCGTGTCTTGTTGGCTCTTTCCGACTTTACGGTTCCCCCTCTACTACACATGCTACTTTACGTATGTGTTAATGTATTAGCATTGTTTATTATTTACGAATGCTTACAACGTACTCGTTTATACCATCGTACTTCATTGTAACGTGCAGTTTGCACATCACTCCAATAAAAATATTTCAATATTGAAATATAAAAAAAATTGGCTCACATCTGTCAGTCGTCTCATGACGGCAAACATTTTTTTTATTCATAATACAAAACAAAAAGCTGTCTTTGCAGACGCACGTAATATAGTGTTTTTGGAATATAAGTATGTACATGATAATTTTTAGAAAAGTTTTAAAAAAATAATAAAATCGAGCGGTTTTTGAAATGTGTATTTGCTTAAATTAATTAAATATAAACTGTTAACTGACATTGACATTAGTTCAGTATTGCATAAATTAATGGCTTTTTTTGCTCTTTTCGAGTTTTTCTTGGATTTTTTACAACTTTGTCGTGTTTGCATGTGTAATGAGTTTGAATGTTAGATCTGATATATAAAGATCCAACGAGGTACAATTTGCACTTTGTTTAATTTTGCGGAATCAAAAAGTTTCATAAAATAACGTTTACAAACAATTGCGAAAAATAACCTGACCTTTTATAAAACAATGGTTATTTGATGGCATAATTTAAATGATATAAAAAAGAATAAAAGGTTAATAATTGATCCGAAATGTAAAGTGACTGCTTGAAAAAATGCTTGGTGAATCATAATCTCATGTAAAATATATGAAGACATATATTTCTCAAGAAAATGTAACTACTCGTTTATTGGTGCTAAAGAAAATATTTGCATCGTATTAAAATTTTTACTCTTACCATTAAAAATCCTTGTAAAACAAAATAATTAGAAAAACGTTATTGAGAATGCAAAATGTAAAAAATATAATTTTAAATCTACAATCACTAATAGTATCATTATTAATAATTAAAATATAAAATTATATGAAGCAAGTAGAAAATCTCATGCAGTTATAACGAACATTTTTGTTTCACGAAAAGAAATTTTTTTTCAGTCAAGTCAATTTTCTTCATATAGAAAGAAAAGAAAGAAGTAAACAGAAATTTGTTTAATAACTAGTTAAATTCAATTCGTTGTATCTGATTATATATGTGAATAAACCCTCATTCCAAAATAATTTCTAAAATTACTAAGATATTAAGGCCTCACATAGGTCATAGTTGAAATAATGGTTTATGCAAAATAACAGTTTTAACACGACTATAAATTACATTATAGCCTTAATGGCATACCAGATTGCAGTCTTTGTCATCACTTTATCGAAAATATTTGAATTTCAATGTCTGTGCCAACAAATTAGTGACGCCGGTCAATCTGCCTCAAACAAGTTTCACACTTCGCCGGCCCATAAAAAACAATCGGACACAATTCATCGGCAACATAATTGCCCTCCATTAACTTTACACCGAAACCCAAAAGACCTAGACCCCTCAAAAAAAAAAGAGATAACCAAACACAGCCAACAAAACCGAATCGACTGTGACAACTTTTGTGATTTTTTTTTTGTTTATTTTTTTGGGTCTTTTTCCTAACGTCGGTCGTTTTTTCAAGGGCCATTAAAGAGCAGTAAAATTTGGTTCAATTATGGTCCAAATTATAGACCCCATTGACGTTGGGATGAATGGGGCTCGGTTTTTATGAATGAACGCTGGAAGAATGGAAGAATTAATTACGATCAATAATAAAATTGTCGGCCTAATTTTGTTTAGTGCAATGTTTGCTTATCTATTTTGAACAGCCTGTTTCACCTGACAGAGGATCTCTTGGATTCAATGCTGTGAAAGTCTATTAAAGATTTTGGAGACCGTATTTTAAAATATAGAAACGAACTCTTAAGGCAAGGCTCATACGACTGTCTGTCTGGTACAAGAAATGTTTCGAAAATTGTTAACGCTTAAAGCATAATGGTCATAAATGTGGCTTGAGTCATTGTATTTATTTTATAAGAAAGTGTTTCTAAATATTTGTTTTCCAATTTTGGAAATGAAAGTGTCCATTGATTACAAAAAATAAAAATGTTTGTTTCTAACGAATATCGTCGGAAAGGGTTTGAAAGTATATATTTTTGATTTTACTTTAGACTTATTTGCATGACCCTCCCAACACCTTCCCGACACACTCTTTATTTTCTATGTCTTTTTTGCTCAGAGAAATTACCGAAATTACTTCTTCCGTCTTTTCAACTACATTTTCTTGCCTTTTTTTTATTATACTTATTCTCTTAAGAAAAACTTTTCTACAGAGATCCAATAATGATTTTATTTTTGGGAAATGATTGTCTTCTGGGAAAGTAGGTATATTATTTAATAGGTACAGGAAATACTAAGCGTTTCTTTATCATAAATAAAACTAATATATTCCATTTTCCTTTCAGCGATATAACACCCGTATCCCTCGATATTATCATCTCGAGAATAAGGCAAGATACGAAAATAATGATTGATGAAAACTTTATAAACAATTAAATGAAACTATGTGATGTAGTATTATTTCTACTTTCTTTAATTTCTTTACCACGACCTAGGTTTCGTTGTATTACAACTTCTTCAGGTGGGCTATTAGCAAAGATTCTTTGCTAATAGCCCACCTGAAGATGTTGTAATACAACGAAACTTAATATAAGAAGTCGAAGATATTCGACAAATTTGGAAATTGACTAATTGTCTATTACAATATATATAGGGTTATTTTTGAACCGGTTTCAGCGCCCCGTAGTCAAGAAAGAAACCTTTTTAATTTTGTCATGTAAATCCGTCCATCTGTCGAAATCATATAATTTCTACATATTTGTATGAATCACACGGCATCTCATGGAACGGGATACAAATAGATAAAATTTTAAATTTAACTTGCGGTTTTTCTTTTTAAACCTCTTTTGTGGAATATAAAGTCCCCCAATGATAATAGTTTTTCACTCAAGTATTTGAAAAATGCGAACAATTTATTGACACTAAAATTTGAATATAATTTTATTTAAAAAATTCCAATTAACTTCCATCAATAAATTCAAAAGACTACTGTTTTTTGCTATAACTTGTTCCACATGTTGGCTGCTTTTTCCGAACAAAATGTATCATGACATTAAAAAAAATATTAAGTATAGTCTACTAATACTTTGTACTAAATTCACTTAATATTTTTATTGGTATAAATTGTGTGCTGTTATTAAAATATGATAAAATTTGTTCAGCGCTCTCTCAAATACCATATTTATGAACAAATGAATGTGTGCAGAGAGACTTTGTTCATAACTCATTATTAGGTTTGATCTATTCCTAAACATTAATACATAAGAAAACACAGTGTAGAAATTACTAAAAGTGATTACCGATTGTTGCCGTCTTATACTAACATTCTCAAACTTTTTGCACAACCATAATCACTTTCTTCGAAAAAAGATGCAAACATGTCTATAACCATTTAAGTTTGAAAACAAACATGCATCGTAAAATTTAACGTCTTCCTTTGCAGGAAAGAGATGGTAAACTGTGGGAGAAGGGCGGCGCTATTTCGAACAAAAATCTGGTCAGGCGTGTGGCGCCTATCCAAATAAGGAAACGAATTTATTTGTCTTTATTTGTATCGTTCGACAGCTTGACTAGAAACTTGCTCGGAGATAAAAGGAAGATTTTTTATCTCTTTATTTCCACGTGATATTACTAAGGTTGTTACAAAATGTTGTAAGTTTATGGAAATCGAAGCTATTATAGACAAAAAAAAAATATATATATATATATATACATATAAATTATATTACTGCCATTATAGACAATATATACATGTGTGTGTGTGTGTGTGTGCGTGCGTGCGTGCGTGTTTGCGTGCTTGCGTACGTGCGTGCGTGTGTGTGCATGTGTGCATTTAAATTATTTTTGCACCACCAGTCGCATGCTGAGTGTCTTCAAAGTGGCGAGTTAAAGTGGCATTATCTAAATTTGCCTCCACTTTTGTAACTATTTAAGGAAAATATCCTTTATTATGTATTTTGGAAATAAAATTTTTACACATATATTATTCGATTATGTTTTTATGTCACCAGTTCCAAAACTGACAAACCAATTATTTCAAAGCAGATAAACTAACAAATAAATAATAAAATAACGTTTGTATTACTGTTAATCAGTTCTACTTGATGAATAATGTAAACGTCACAGAATTATTAGCCTTTAAGCAGGCGTCCATGTTGTATTATCAAGCAACCTTTATTTTGACAGCTGTGTGTTTTAAAATGGCGCCCTATTTTACTTTACGTAAATGCAATTAAAACAGTGGATGTTACGGCTGACTTTATAGGTTATATATTGATGTCTTCCGGTAATATTATAAATTTTGTCTTACTAGTAGAATTAATTGAGTACCCAGAAAGATATGACTATTTATTTTTATAGTTATCTGATAAAACATATGTCATATGTTCAATTGGATACTTAGAAATATTGTCACGTAATTTAGTCCATAAAAAGTATTTTACATGTATATTACTGATAAACAATTTCGTAAAATATTATCTAAATAAATAACAATTTTCCAATCGGCAATTTGCAATCGACGTTGAAAGTGACATTAAGAATAAACCTTAGTTGAAGCGCAACCAAAACAAAATAACCCATAAAAATTAATCTCCTGTCATCCATAGATAAAGTACAGAACTGTTATCGTCCACGAAATAGCTCTGCTTTTTTTCTATTCGTAAAATTATATGATAATATCCTTTTCTCTCAAGCCATCTCACGTTAACGAAAAATAAAGACAAAGACAACGTCAGTGCAATACAATATGTCGATTTTTAAAGCAAATGCTAATGCAACCGTTATTGGCGTATGCTAGCTAACATACACTTTAAGTAATGTAAATGATACAACGTGGAATTAAGTGGTGGCTGTCGTAACGTTTGCTTTAAAAATTGGCGTTTTTTATCGTATCTGAATTTTTCACGCCTTTATTGTTCCTTAACGTAACACATTTTTACACTGGCTTGAGAGAAATGAATAGTATTACATAATTTTATGAGAAGAAAGAAAAGGACGGAGCTATTTGGTCGGCGATAACAGTTCTGTACTTTATTTATATATGATAGGAGATTCATTTTGTAAGTTATTTTGTTTTTATCGCTTGCCAAGTAACGTTTATTCATCGTATTACTTTTGCCTCAACATTCGGCTTCAAATTGTTGGTTAGAAATTTTATTATTTCCTTAGATAGTCAAATGTATTTTACGAAATTATTATTTTGTAACATAAATAGATTTTATTGGTATTTAATTATTGGTATTTCTACAAATGCAAATTACTTGTTAAGAAGTTTGTTATAATTTAATTTAATACGCAACAAAATGTTTATAAGGTAACTTTCAAAATTAGTCGTCTCACTCCGCACTTCACTTAATTAAATCTCCTAGTACAGTTGAATTTACTAAATTATCGAAAAATATGTTTAAATAACCTGCAAAGTCTGCCATAGCGTCCACTATTTTGGCTGCCTTTATATAAAATAAAATAAGGCGTCATTTTAACGTACGTAATTGTCAAAATAATGATTTTATTATGATACTGTTTGCGTAATGTGCGCTCAAATGTGAATAATTCCGTAAAGTTCACTTTATTCACAAAATAATATGATACAATATAGGGCTATATATACGCTACAAAACTGTGGAGTAAGTTACACCAAAACGCATAAAAAGCACCTTTATATACGTATTTATAACGAAAGAAATAATTTCCGTTATTTCTTAAAATGTTTAACTTCCTTTTTTCTTTCTACATCCTATTTCTTCTTCCATCTCATGTAATTTATAAGTTTCCGTAAATCAGCATATCAGTACGTGTATTTATGTACGTGTGTATGTACATGTGTGTGTCTGTGGATATATATGAATATTTTTGTGCGGGTATTACCTTTAATTAATTACAGTCGAACATAATACAATTATCCTTAAACTAGTGTTCTATATGGGTGTAAGAGATTGCTCTCTTTTATCAGCCGTGTACATTAAATTGTGTAATAAATAAATAAATAGAAAAATCAATAATATGTATACTCATAATTACGAAACTGCGGAAATCTTTCATTACCGTCCCAATAAGAATTTGATCAAATTTATAAACTATCGTGTGTCTGTGTTTTTTCTGAAAAAAAAATGTACACCATTCTTGTTCAAAATATTGATATTCATACTTTATTGTGTCCAATAACGTCACAGGAATTGATGAAGTACTTCAAATATCAGATAATGTCACAGGAATTGATGAAGTACTTCAAATATCAGATAACGTCACAGGAATTGATTAAGTACTTCAAATATCAGATAACGTCACAGGAATTGATGAAGTACTTCAAATATCAGATAACGTCACAGGAATTGATGAAGTACTTCAAATATCAGATAACGTCATAGGAATTGATGAAGTACTTCAAATATCAGATAACGGTTGGGAGATTTCTTATTATTTATTCTACCGTTAAGTAAAATAATGAATTTAGATTCGCAATATTATTTCGATGGGTTAAAAGCTTGATAATCAGGGGATAAGGAATTATGAGGAAGTTCATCTTTATTGAAGCCTAAAATAGCGTGACTTATATTATAAATATCATTATAGTCAATTAAAGGATGAAAATTTGTACAGTATTTAATAAGCATATGTGATGTATGAAATACACAAAAGAAAAAATTAAAGAATATCATCGAAGTAAAACTCTTCCCCCAGAACATGGCGAGCTTACTGGAGATGCCATCGATAAACTACATATCAATGTAGACAGTTGTGTAGTTAGCGGGGAGCGGAAAAGATAATCATCTATCTCGCTCACGATTGTTCTATTTGTACACGCGAGAATAAGAGAGAAATATGCACGAGGCTCGTTTGAATTTTGAATAATTTATATTTCGTATGGCAAAATGATAGTATCAATTTCGCTGCATACAGTGAAAGTCGCTTTAGCTTCTCTATGAGAGGGAAATTTGTAGCTCCATGGAAAATACGCAAAGGAAAAAATAAAAGAAACCTAAGTTGATACATTACGTTTGAAGATACTTTTCACACACACTGTGCGTTCAATCTAAATCAATTAACCACACACATGTACGTATATACCTGTATATATAAATACACATATCTACATGAAGAAGACTAACCCTTCCTAATTCACCTGCCGGATAATACGGACGGCGGCGGGTCGAGATTGAACCGACGGTTCCGGTTCGTTTTATTGTTCCGAATCGTCGATCGTGCTCTGCTGGCGTCGAAGCGCCTCGGCGACGCCGGACACGCTCGTGACGTCACATCTATAGACTCACAGGTCAAAACGAGCAATAAAAAAGCAGACGCGGCTGGAATTAAACCAAAAAAATTAACACCATGCGCTCTGCAGTCTATGCGACAAGAAGTAAAATTTCTACAACAGTTTAATTATGCTTCATTAAGCGTAAAGAAAAACATTGGATGTAAGTTGCATGTAAAGTAATAGTGATCGTGATTTTCATTACGTAGAGAAGATATTGCAATAATGGTCACCATATGCAGTAATAATTGTCATGTTTTTCATTATCTAAAGAAGATATAGCAATAAAAGTAACCACATGCAGTAATATAATTGTTATATTTTTCATTATGTAACGAAGACATAACAATAATGGTCACCTAGTGCAGTAATAATTGTCATTTTTTTTCCGTAACGCGAAGAAGTTATAGCAATAATGGTCACATTTTTCATTATGTTAAAAAAGATACTGAAATAATGGTCACCATTGTTGCAGTGACCTCTTTATAATCTTACATGACCGAGTTCATAATTTAACGAAATACGGATAATTATTTAAATTTTACTCTTTATTTTATTTCTATATCACGGAGAAATAAAATACCTCTAATCATCTTTAATACATAAAATGTTTACACACAAAAGTATGCCATTCAAATTTAATTATGTACAAAAACGTTTGTTATTTCAAAATATTGTCGTCAATAATTATATTAGTTGATCGATATATGGCGTATGAATCATATGTCGATGAAATGTTATGGAATTACTTCTTAGTGTTTCATCTATAGATGGATTGCTTCCATTAAAAAAAACAGAAATATCTCAGGAATTCTCCATTCCATTTTAATGTATTTGTTTACCTTTAACGCATCTTAATTAATACTCATTTAAGCGATTTATAAAGAAGAAGTTGCTTTAAATATTGATATTAAAAGTATAACGGAGGTGTAGGGAGAATATTCTGCTTATATTATCACATATCCGAATGAGTTACTCATAACTTACCATCTCATATTTCATTATTTTAGGAGTGAAATATGAGATGGTAAGTTGTAAGTATTTGATCAGGATATGTTTGAAATAGTTGAAAAATACAATTTATCTTTACATGGAGTCCTTTAGAGAAACATAAAACCAAAAGGAACTCTCTCGCTGTAATGCATATTTAAATACTATGGTATAGAAATTAAGAAATCGGAGAAAAAGTAAGAATATTGTTTTCTTCTCGAAAACATTAAATGTGAGGAACTTTCTTTTTAATTTCTTCTCTCAGTATATTATTTCAGATATTTCGTTTTGGACTGTTTTGACTAACTTTTTTGAGCATTTTTTGTAATAAACCAAAAAACTATTTGGTTTAAAATAGTATTGGAATATATAAAAAAACCCTTTAATTGTATATACCAGCAGAAAAACAACCATGACATTCAGGTACCGATGTCTCATTTTTATCTTTAAGGTACACTCTAAAAATGGCTTTCCAAATATTTAACAAAACTGCTTTAAATAAAAAATGGTTCTTCTCTGACTATATTAATTTTCTCGAGTCTTTTTGGCTTTATTAACTGTTGCTCAAAACAGAAATTTGTTGCTGATATGTAACCATCCTTTTTTGGGTTCCTTAGCCACAAGTTTCTGCTTCTTCCTTATTGTCTTTGGTCTTGTATTTTTCCTTGTGTGTAGAAATAGAGAAAGCTTGTTTATCGTTCCTTATTATATGGGACGAGTGTTATATTTCTCTACTTTTTTAGTTTCTAGAAACTCAAGCGCTTTGTTCGTCGTCAGCAAAACTGTATTTCTTCTAATCTCATGATTATTTCTAACTAAAATAAAGAAGCATTTAAAAGCAATTATTAAATAAATTTACAAACTTTATTGTTTGTTTCGCAACATCCAATGTAAAATAATTGAAATGGGTTAAGAAAAAAAATTATTTCTTCCCTTATTTATGTACATTTTCCAGTTACTCTTGCGGCAAAATAGAAAATTGTATCAAATGAAATATTGAAAAAAGGATCTTAAATCTGTTAATTTTCCCATTTCCAAACGTTTGTATCGTAATGGTGAGGTATTCATTTTATAAACTTATATACGCAACGCTAAATCAATCCTGCTAAACTGAATATTAATTTGGCTGATACGAAGAGGCCGTAAATACCTTAATCCCATATTCGTAAATTAACACTTTCAATGGCGGGGTGCTTACCTTGGAGTATATCAATCAAAGAATACTCTAACGATTATAAAGGCTGGGTAAATCCATGTAATATGAAACAATGCTGGTAAAAATTAAACTTCATCTTAGATCTAATTTGATGTAATAGATGATTTTATAGTTGTCAAAAAATTCCCAAATCTTATTATAATTGGTTTTGAAGTTACAAATAAAAATTAGCAGTTGTGACGCTCGAGATTATTTTCAAAATTTTATAAACTTAACTTTTTGTGACATTTAAACTTAATTTGATTTAAATAAAAATTTCTTTGTTGCAAATTATGCAGTACTTTATATCATTTGAAAGTCTATAAAAAGAAGAAACTTAAAATAACATGTTGCACACTTCTCTTACATACTTAGTTGAGCACGAAATTCTATTTAAAAAAAAACACACATTTGTTGCATATTGTATGGGCAAATATTTAGAACTTATTAAAGTCTTCTTACTTCAAAAGAAATTATAGCATGAAAAAAATAAATTATCTTTATATATATGAGGTCATTTATCATACAATTTGTAGAGGAGGAATAATGATTTAAAAGTGATTTATTGCCAAGAAACCGCCCTCAAAGTTCGAATATCAAATATATTCCTATTCTTTTTTCATTTTTTTTTATATTTTCTTAATTTTTTCGTGTAATATTAAAAAAAAATGTACATGAAATGTTTGGTGACAAAGAATGCGAATTAAGTGAAAAAAAAAGAAAATATATAATTTGGCACAGAATTATAATTTGTACGGATAAACAATTTACGCCTATTTTTTTACAAAATAAATCGCAAGCAATCTTTATAAATATACAAAAATGTTCGGCATAAGTTTTATTTATATTAAATAAATGAAACAGTGATATTAATTTTTGATAAAGTGTACTTTTTTTCCAATGGTTTGGCGAGGCACGTAAGAAAAAAAGCTACATCTCTGCAAGCAAGCATTTGAGCAATGGACTTTTTCATTTCTTAGAATTTTTGGATTTTTAGCATTTTTGTCTGTCTGTCTCTGTCTGTGTGTTAATTTTTTCTTCAATTACGCGAAATCTACTGCACAGATTTTAACGTAAATTGGTGAGGTAATAGTTTATACCCTCATATAGGATACTAGAGCAACATGTACGATATATATATATATATATATATATATATATATATATATATATATATATATATATAATACCATAGCTTGGTGAATGTTACGATATTGGTACTATCAATGCTCATAGAGTTCTCAGAGAAAAAAACACAAAAAAATTCTAATAACTTTTATTCTACCGAATTTCACGCGAACGAAATTGCCACATAAAGGCTAATAAATTATAAAAAAAAAATTTAAAGAAAGTAAACTTTAAAGTATGCAAAAGTTACATGCACTTTTACAACAGTCATTAAATATAGCAAAAAATAAATTATTCCAATAAATATTAGAAAAATGCGAATGTGAGTTTGTTGTTTTGTTTGTTTATTATTTCGCTTTAAGTACTTTACAGATTTTTCCTTAATTTTATTGACATTAAGCCTATGAATTAGAGAAAAACTTAAGGCAATAATTTATCTCAAAATATAATTAACTTATTGGTAGTAAAAAAATTATCTCGTGAGAGATAGTTGCGTGGATATAAGTAAGGGTGAGTGAATCAACTTCTAGGCTGACTGTTTTTCTTTTTATACCATTTATACAATTATGTGCACCTCAAAATACTTAGTTTTCAATACTGAGATCCAATTTTTTCACAAGAATGTCTGTTTAAAAAATTCATAACAGTTGTGTATTATTTTTGCGGTCGTGCCGAGCAATTCATAATTACTTAGTTGTTTTTCTATAGTTATATAAGGAAATATAATAAATGTATAGGTGTTAATGATATTTAATTAATTGTAATACGGTTATGTTAGAGATTTTAGGGATGATACTGAGTGGACTTTAATTAAATTCCATTGCCATATAGTATATGTGTTTTTAGACAGAAGTAATTACAATTTCAACCTGAGAGAATTTCAATCTAAGCCCTCGTTTAAATTGAGTTCCTGACTATCTCAAGACAATGTTAACTTTATATATGTAGTATGAGATATTTCAGTATTTGAAATAATTATTAACGAAACCTACAGTTTTACCTGTCTTTCCGTAATATATCTTAATTAAAAAATATCAATTTCTAGGGAAATAGTATAAAATTATTATGGTGGTTATAATTGATACCAACGGTACAATTGACTTATTGGGTATAAATGATACAATCGGTACGATTGACACAGTCATTTCAAGTAATATTTACAGTCGATGCAATAGATGCAGTCACTACACTTGATACACTCGGTATATTTGATACAGATATAGTCACTACACTTGATACACTCGGTATATTTGATACAGTTTATACAATTGACAGTCAATAAATTGCTACAACCTGTACAATCGACATAGTCGAGACAATTGACACAGTTGGCATAATTATTATAGTCGGTAGAATTGATACAATCGGTACAATTGATACAGTGATACAATTGATACAATTGACATAATTGATACAATTTATATATTTCAGTTTTAAAGACTATAAAATGACACTAGAAATTCTTATAATTAGTCTATTTAGTTGAATAACATTTCACAAGCAGATGTTTCATATGAAGGTTTCTATTAATATATAATAAAATATTAAAATTACATTTTTTTCGTGCACTCTACTGAGTGAATGACGTATTGGCGTGTAAGAAGAATGATTGGGATTGTCTTTTAAATTTAATTTGAGGTTCCAGTTATAAGTTTTCATTTCCATGCATTCTTTCCGACACATACAGCTTTAAAATTCGTAGCAACCTGTTAACCTTCAGATTTAAAAAATTAAAATTCGTAGGTACAGAACTTGATCAGAATTTACAATTAAAATTATTTCAATTACCTGAAATCGACAATTTTAAGGGACACGGGCAACTAAGGAATCGTATTTTATGCGTTTTTTTACAAGAACTTGGCCGATCTTTAAAGAGAGGTTTATTTAAATTGAACGATTATATAATTGTCGTGCAGAAATTTACTGATCAAGAATATGGTGTAGGGAAGGCAGTATAATAGTCTAATATTTAATATGAAGATGAAACACGATGTCACCACCCGACATATACGTGCATAAACATATACGTGCTTATGTATAAAATAGGGTATGTAATCAAAATATCAAGGTATATAATGAACGTTCGAATTAAACGATATCCATTTCTTAACCTCCCTCGACAATAATGCATAAATTGCCGCGCGGCAATAAGACGTGGAGTGCGATATCGGGCTATAAATACGGACGTACGCCATCGCACCCCACCCACGAGATAAGCTGAATTTTAGTATATTTTAATAGCGAGCACTAATTCTTGGACATTCTAGGGTTGTATATCTCTCTAACGTATATTGGGAATAGATATCGATAGTTAAATTATAACACAATTTTGTTCTCTCTGAATTATTTATGGTTTGACGGCTATATGTAAAAAATGTAGAATAATAAAAAAACACGATAAGTTGAAAATTTCAATTCAATTTAAAAAAAATGTCCAGATATTTCTTAGATATTTTTTAGGTATGTTTTAAGAATAAAAATTACAATTATACACAAATAATAAATAATTCAAAAAATGAAAAAAAACATGATTTTACTTTATTAGATTTACGTTTAATATATCGACGAAATATGCTTTAATATATTGCTACACGTTTTATAACATTTAATTACAAAAATTTCACGACTGTTTAGAAAAAACAAATTTTTATTTATTTAGGAAAATGCTTTATAATACTTAGGAATAATATAAGTAGATTCAGTTTTAATAACGATTAAATTTTTCATCGGGTAGTTTTTTGTCAATCTATTTCTAACAGTCTTCTTAAGGACATTGTCACAGTAAGTAAACATTTTCCTAAGAATTAGTATTTACGTTTTTTTGCATTAAAAATTAATAAAAAATTATTTAATATTCATCAAAAGGATAATTGGAAGTGATAAGGCTTAATTTTTATTTATTTCTTCTTTATGGCTAGTCCGTTTACACAATATGACATTATTAGCTGTGGAGTGCTACAAATGTCAATTATTGGTTACTGGACTAGGTTATGTCTGATCTATTAACTTTAATTTACATTAAATATAGTCTTCAGAATCAACAGGCGACAAAAAATTAATAATAACTTTTTCAAGTGAACTCTTTTTCAGGCGCACGATGCGCACTTTTCAGAGCAATAAATAAAATTGAGCCATCACGCGCGGGTCAGTGACGCTGAATCGGGTAAACTCGGCTCTCTTAGGTATCGGCCAAGCGAGTACACTAACACGGTGTACATCATTTTAAGAAATACGTTTTATTTTTTATTAATATTTTATTTGAGTATAATTTAACAGAATACGCGTTATTTTATATGATCAAATATTATGTTATATATTTAATGATACGTTTTAAGTGTATACAGTTAATGTTTAATATTTTATTTGAGAGTAGTTTAGTATTGTACGTGTATTTTATAGTATTTTTTATTTTAATTTTTACTTCTATCGTGTGGCCATAAACACATACCAGTATGTTTATGAAGTGTTCCGATTTTAAAAATATTTATTGCCCTATCATAATCGTATATCTCTTTAATTAAAGTGACTTCACTAAATTTCCATCTTTGTTTTCCCTCTCCTTAATTAAAGTGACTTTACTAAATTTCCATCTTTGTTCTCTCTAGTCAGTCCACTCTATCTTTCTACTTTTCTTTGCACTACTTACTTCTTGATCCTTTATTTAAATTTTTGTCAGTAAAAGTTAACATTTACTTCGTCAGTAAAAATTAACGTTTACTCGTGTTACTTGCATATAAATGCGAACTACCAATTTGTTAATACTTGGTGACAAAATAGAAATGACGACCTAGTTAAACAACATCGAAAATGAAGAAGACTAACTATGCACATGTAATATAAAAACAATTAAATACTGAATAAGGTAAAGAATTCAATTTTGAGTTCGCATGTTGAAATCTAAATTTTTATGCTAGTTTTGAAGGATAACCCTTTGGTAAAATTTTATGTATAATATAAAATTAATGTTATTGAAATATATCTATGACAAAGTTGTTTCATAGTAACTCGTCGTCATAATACTAATTTTATCTCCCCTAATCTTTATTAGGTGAGATTTTACATAAATTTTACAACTTTCATCTGGAAATGTTTATTGTAAAAAATTTTTCGTACGTAAATATGAAAAATGTTTGAATTAATTTATTACTTAAAATTATTATGCGACTATCTATAAAAGAGATGTTTTACAGAAAAAGTAAGTATGAATCACATGGCATGGAAAGTTACTGACATAATTAATATTTTAAAAAAATGAAAAAAATTATATCAATCTGAAAACATGAGAAAAGAAAATATGGTCACTATTTTTAATTATTAAAAATGTATTTTATTTAATTAATACTAATATTTTAAAAAATTAATATCATCTGAGAATATGGGTAAAGAAATTGTGATCGCTATTTTTAATTATTAATAATTTACTTTATTTTCCTTTACTAGCAATCAGTATTTCCCATCATATATTCAAGTCGCAAAAGACCCCAACTCTTTATTAGAATCTAACGTTAACATCATATTCACGATATTTTTTTATATCATATACCGCGACACGATCCTAATAAACGACTTATATAAAAATATATTGCCCTATAAACTTTTGAAATCATATCGACAGCTATTAAAATTATAACCAGTTCCAACACTTCAATCGATAAGTTAAAACAAACGACTTCACAACGCAATCTCCTCACTATAAGATCAACGTACCTAAATGTATACGTATGTATGAATGTATATTCTATCTGTTCGCACCGGACATGTAAAGCCGTGTCCCTCGGCTTGCTCATTGATAACTCCGCGCCAGGTACTCGGAGCAGGCGCCCTCAATGGAAAGACGGACTGACGCACGCGTGCGTATATTAGTTATACATATACAAATACGTGTTTATCATTGTCTTAAGTGCCATTTGAATTGTACAAAATGGTGTCGGAGTCGTAATGGCGTGTTCGAAATACGTGATCAAATGAATGAATTTATTTTTGAGTGGATGTGACGGAGGCGCGAAATGGTGACTGGGCAATGGGTGATTTGGAGTAAGCAGCGTTTATGAATGGAGGAATCCGATTGTCGTGAGAAAAGTAAAAAATATGGTAGCAGAACTCGCAGTACGAAGGTTCCGTGCACATTTACATAAAAGTTTAAACATTTAAGGGCATATATTTGAATTTTTTTCTGTTAAACTATTACAAATATTAATATTATGTTTCACAATGTAAATATGTTCCTAAACGTATCTGACACATGCGATAATATTATAAATGACATCAGAACTTTCGGTAAAATTTTCTCATGAATTTTAAATAATTTTTTAAAAGCCCTATTATTTTTATAATTTTAGTTTCGTAAACTGGGAGAGGGTGTATATTTTCTTCACGTGTTTTCTTCACATATCTCTGATTCAATAAAATATTGCGCTAATAAACACATAAAATCACAATTTTTAAACGATAACCCATACGACATGCGAAATTAAAAACAAATGGATTATTTAATTTCCCCCCCTCATAAATGTATTTATTAATATTTTTGAGGGTAAATTATTAAGATATATGAGCGTTAACATGTTTTATTACCATGTTAAATTACAAAATTGTATGTTGAACAATTTCTGAAAAAGTCAGCTTTGACAGAGAGACAGACACTCTTCTTTTAAGGATAGACATAACGACGTTTCGACAGTTTCATTGTTTTAAGGATTATATATCTCAACATATTTAATATATATATATATATATATATATATATATATATATATATATATGTATATATTTGTTATTAACATGCAATGAATAATTATAACAGCTTATATACAGGCTATAGACAAGCCAGAACTTTATGAAGTATATTCACCACTAAACTTAAGTTATTTCAACGATGACAAAGAGGTTGGGCATTCTACATGACATGTCCCGCGAAAACATCACCTTCGACAGATGGCGGTATAACAATACGTGAGTGCAATTTAGCTGCCTCCATTTTTACTTGACGAAATTGGCAATAAATTTATGTTTAAACTGCATCGTACATTTGTCCTTTCATACCATCACGACATATATTTAAAATATTTTAACGTTTCATACGCTAAATTATTATACCATAAAATAAATATGCACACAAAAAGATCGAAATAAAAACAGCGTGAAATTTAAAAAAAAATCAATTTTAATGAAAAAGCAAAAAAAAAAAATTTTTTTCCTTAATAAATAAGTAGGCATCAAAGGAGGATACTAACCAATGTTATCCTCATGTTTTGGATAAACTTGATATTGTTCTTACGAAAGATGGAATAAGCGATGTTCTTCATCATGTTTTATTTACGAAAGCCTTTACTGCACCGATGACACATGAGGATTTATCTTGCAGAGTAAATCTTGTATTAAATCTGATCATGTCTTACAGAACCCCACGTGCTCCTTAATAGTTAACTCACTTCTTGTTTACTTATTTATTTATTTACCTCATCCTTAATGTAGTTTAAATATATCACAATAAGATCAATATCTCTTATTTCATATTGATCTTATTGTTTACAATATCCACTTACAATAATAAGTAAAGTCTTAGGTAACAAATTATAGTTGCAATGTTAATATATAAGTTAGTAAATTGAATTAAACTGTTTTTTATATTATTGTAATGCGCCGTTAAAAAAATTGGGGAAAGTGGGGAGAAATCTTAAAGATTCATATCTCGTAAAGGAGATGTCGTATGAGAAAAACACCAAGCAACGGGCGTATTGTTATTTTTATCAATATTATAAGTGTGGAAGTGTTATTTTGTTAGTTACTTAACAGTTCTTTAAGGAATCATTTGATCATTGCCAAATTGATTTCCGATTACTCATAGAACATGAATCACCAAGCAATGAGCGTATTGTTATTTTAATTCAATATTACGAAAGGGGAAGTGTTATTTTGTTAATTACTTAACAGCTCTTTAAGGAATCGACAAATTTTTACCAAATTTCTTTTTGATAACCCATAAAACACGAATCAATAAGCAATCAGCGTATTGTTATTTTTATTAATATTACGAATTGGGAAGTGTTATGCTGTTAATTACTTAACAGCTCTTTAAGGAATCAACTGATATTTATATGTCATTATGGGTTACACTGTCGAATGCTTTGGAATAGTCAATGAATGCCATATATAGGTTTTTGTTATATTCGTTGTATTTCTCTATTATTTGTTTCACTGTGTGTATATGGTCCAGGGTGGAAAATTTTTGGCTGAAGTCAGCTTGTTCTCTATGTTGGTTTTCATCGGGCTTTTTACTTATTCTTTCCAGGATAACTTTGGAAAATACCTTGTAGATTTTGACATAAGAACTTAAGGGTCTATATTCACTTATGTTTTCTTTTTGTCCTTTGTTGTATATAATGATGATATGCGATGTTTTCCACTATGCAGGGATTCCGCCAGTTTACATTATTACGTTGAATATCGATGTAAATATGGGTAATGTTTCTTCTGGAGTGCCTTTAAGAAGCTCTTTTGTAATTTTATTTGGGCCCGGAGTTTTTTCCAACTTCTGTCTAAGAATAAACTTTTCTATTTGTCTGGGCAGTATTCTTGGTTCTGGTCCTTCTCCGTAATGTCTTATTTTTAGGTCTCTTTTTAGTTCATGTTTTTTGGTTGAGTTCGAGTACAGGTCCTTGTAGAATTTAGTAGCTGTTTCATTAATATATTTCTATTAATTAGTATTCTCCTTATTATTGAGTTTGGGTATCCATTATTTATATACTCATCTGAGTTCATTTAATGCCTTCTTTACGCTGTCTGTTCTTTTTCTATGCTTTTCCAGTGTTTGCAACTCTCCGGTTTTTCTATCTTTCCTGATATTCTTTTTGATGTCCTTACTTAATTCGGTTATTAGTTTGATAATTTCTTTTTAGGGTGATTTGAAAGCAGGTTTTTTTCTTTTTGCCATAAGTTGATATAATCTGTATTTATTTCCTATCATGTTGCCGGTTTTAGCAAGGGTAAGTCATTTTTCTAGCTTTTCATATATTTTAAGGACATCAGCGTCTTCCTTTTTTATTTGTTCCGTCATTTATCTCAGGGACTTGGCAATTTCTGTTAAAATTTCTTTATCATAGTATTTTGTTTTTTGTGCGGCTATACATTTTCTGTTTTTTTTTGTGGCTCCATTCTTAAGGAGCTTCTTATCGTACAGTGGTAAATTACTTAACAACTATTTAAGGAATCAACTGATACTTACCAAATTTCTTTTCTATAATTCATGAAGCACGAATCAACAAGCAACGAACGTATTGTTATTTTTATTAATGTTACGAATGGGGAAGTTATTCTGTTAATTACTTAACACCTCTTTAAGGAATCAACTGATATTTTACAAATTTTGCTTATTAATAGAACGTTAACATATGTAACAATGCTCATTCCGAAAAAAAAATGTACAGTTTGTTAAGGAAATAAAGAAATCGTGGTAGCCAAAAATCTTTTGGGCTTTGTAAATTAAAATTGAGAAGCATGTAAAATGAAAAAAAATACTGACCAAGTGCTTGTCAAACTCCGTTGTGTAAAGTAATGTTTGATTTTTTTATATTTATTTACTCACAATTTACTTCAGATTTTTTGAAGTAAATTGTGAGTAAATAAATAAACAAAGCACGAAAAATAATTGCTAAAACTAAAGTACGCGATTGATTTCATTTCCACCATTTGAAACAATAAATACACAAATAAGTCATAAAAAATTAGTTTCGGCAAATAATTAAAAGCAACTAGTGTAAACAATAATTATTATTGTTTATTATAATTCCTAATAATTATATTATGTATATAACAAAACAAATATAGAAAAATATCTGCAAGTAAATCGTTTTATATATTGAAATACGTTAGTGCCCGCGCGCACTAAACGCTTGTCATTTGAAATAATTGTTTATAAACAATATAATTAAACCACAAGGTCGACCATTGTAAGTTGTAATGTAATTAGGTTATAATAAAACACGAAGAAATAAAAAAAAACAAATTAGTTAAACGAGTAAAGAATTATGAGCTGGAATATGTTTCCGTATTCACATGTACATACGTGAGTACGGAGGCGTATACCAACCAAGATACAATTTTCTTTTATTTAGAATTTTTATCTTGAACTTGATGAACGATAATAGACCATTTTGTTTAGGTTTGGTATGGAATTGTTATTGAAACAATTAGTTTTTAGCGTAACATACCAATATGGTAAAAATGGAACGTAAAATACAATGACTTTCGCTGGTCTGACTAATCGCCGTTCATAGCTTATTTTTTTTAAAAATGGAACATTTAAAAAATTAACTCAATGACTTTCACTGGTATAACCGATCATCATTCACAGCTTTTTTTTAATAATAGAACATTTATGAAATTAAGTCAATGATTTTCGCTGGTCTGACCAATCGCCATTCACAGCTTATTTTTTTTTAAATGGAACATTTATGAAATCACCTCAATTACTTTGGCTGGTCTGATCAATCGTCATTCACTGTTAATTTTTTTTAAAAATGTACATTTATAAACTCAACTTAATGACTTTCGCTGGTCTGATCAATTACCATTCACAGCTTATTTTTTTAAAAATGGAACATTTATAAAATCAACTTAACGATTTTCGCTGATCTGATCAATCGTCATTCACTGTTAATTTTTTTAAAAATTTACGTTTATAAAGTCAACTCAACGACTTTTACTGGTCTAACCAATCGCCATTCAAAGATAATTTTTTGAAAATGGACCATTTATAAAATCGACTCAATGACTTGCTGGCCTGACCAATCACCATTCATAGCTCATTTTTTTAAAAAATGGATCATTTATAAAATCATCTCAATGACTTTCGTTTGTTTGACCATTCGCCGCTCATAGATTATTTTTTTTAAAGTCATTTTTAAAAATCGTGCCAAGCAGGGGTCGAATTTTGACTTAATCATCCTTAATAATGACGCAGAAACAGATAGATGTAAGGTATGATGTACCACTTCTCAAGTTTAAGAGGTAAGGAGGATTCAAATAAAAGACAGTTTTTTGACCATAGCTAGTAAAATGGTGAACTCAAAAGTGAATGTCAATTTACATATGAAAAACTATTCAAAAGCATTCATAATATTGTTTTACTCCATTTCCTCCACATATATAAAATAATAGTTTTACGTTTAAATTCTGTACGTGGAAAATATTTTCATAACAGTATTGATTTAGCATATGGAATAATATTGAATATATTTGACGTTAATTTTGTAGAAATTCATTATTGACAATTAAATGAAACTACGTGACGTAGTATTATTTCTACTTGCTTTATGTTCTTTACCGCGACGTAGGTTTTGTTGTGTTACAACATCTTCAGGTGGGTTATTAGCAAAGATACCACACTTTACATTTAAGGGATCTTTTTGCTAATAGCCCACCTGAAGATGTTGTAATACAACGAAACCTAGGTCGTGGTAAAGAATTTAAAGAAAGTAGAAATAATACTACATCACGTAGTTTCATTAAATTGTCAATATGGAACAATAACAGAAGCCAGAAATTTTATTCTTAAAATTGTTGTCCGTCTCTTGATTTGTTCTTCTATCACACAAAATCTACTGGACGGATTATAATGAAATTTGGTATGATAATAGCTTGTATACTCGAGCAATATTAAAATTAAACGATTAACCGTCATTTACGGGTTCCGTATCTAAACTAGGAACTCTTATATTTCCGTCTTGTCCACCTGTTTGTTACGGCCGTTTTACTCGTATATATTATAATCCCAATAAAGTCATGAAACAAATTTTTTTTGAGGGTATCTCCCTTACATGTAAAGTGTGGGTAAATTATTTTTCATTCGCATACCTTGTCGTGTGGAGTATCATTGCATAAGTCTTTCAAAAATATTGTGGGTATGTCAAGAACAGTTTTACGATACAGGGATCGCTTTACGAAATATTAAGTTTTAAAACGGACATTTTTATTGGAGTTACATCACCTGTACCTTCTACCAACTAAAGGCTAATTCTTATTTTTGAATATTATTTACATAGTAACAGTATATATAAAGGATTTAAAAGGAAGATTATCATAGTTAGCATTGAGTAGACCTTAATATAATAGTTTATAAGAAATAGTCAACTAACTTATGACATGCATTTGGATCTGGAAATTGTTCATAGAAACTCCATACAAATGACTTAAATCAACTGTAATCTTTAAAGCGGATATTTTGTTAGAGTTACATTCTCCAGTTCCTACCATCTAAACGGCTATTTTTCATACATGAAATTGTTTCACAATAGCAGCACATATAAAGAAATTAAAAGGAAAATTATTAAAGCTAATTAGGTTATATTAGTTAACGGGAAATAGTCGACCAACTCATGACAGGTAGTTGAGTGTGTAAAAAGTTCATAGAAACTCCATACTAATGATTTAAATCAACTGTAAAAATAACTTTTTATATGTCAATTTATTATTTCCATGCTAGGCAACATAATTATATATTTATATGGCGAGAAATTATATTAATATTTCTAAATAATTCAATAGAAATACTACGAGCGTCTAAATGTTTCTAAATATATACGGAACCCTCTCGGTGAGGGTTATACTTGTATATAATATATTTTTAAATTTAATTTTACGTATTCTGCAAAGTACCCAAAAATATTCCTGCGCTTCCATAGTTAATGGTTGATATTTATTTAATCAAAATCAATATGACTTTTTAATAAAATATTATTAGAGATAATATCCAGTTTCTTCGGTACACTTCTTTCATACTCTCAATAGGAGTTCAGAGGAGATTCAGAGGCCAATCTCTAGGAAACGATGTCGTGCTAATTGAAGCGAACACTAGAACCAGCTTTCTTATATTTTTTCCATTCCATCTTACATTCGCTTTCCCGTATTAGCGCAAAAAATAAGAATTATCTTGAGTAAGGATTTTGGGAAAAAATACCAGCGATTGCTTCATTATTTGAAATTCGAACATTTTCATTATAACACCTTATTATTCCATCGTATGCAACATTTTGCAATTATTCCAATTACAATACAACGATGTACTTCCGCAAGCACATTCGTCTAATTACTGCGTACTTAAACTGAAATACGGTATTCCGGCACATGATTAACGACGGCTAATCGCATTTAAACAAATTTGCTGTTAACTGTATTGTTAATTGCTCGTTTTTGCTTCCTTAACATTTGCATGTTGACGCTAAAATTGTAAACATTTTAATTATTTTTGTCCGAACGCAATAACGCGAAAGGGTAATGTTTTTTGAATGTTCGTATGCACTTGTAACACTTTGCCTTCTGTAAAGCTTAGAGTTCTTCATAGTTTCCATAGTAACATAGGAAAACATGACGTCATTGAAATTCAAATATGGCGAAATCTGGCAGCCATTTTGTATTGAATAACTTATCGGTTTTTTACGACTCGATGTATTTTGAGTTTTTTTTGTATGCGAATTTGACAAATAAAGAATAAATTACGCAAATCTCCCATTATTACATCTTTTTTCACCTATGCTTGGTTTGGCTGGAAGAGATTTCTTTAGAGATAGGCCCTGTTTTATAAAATCATTCTCTATTTTTATGTTGATAATAATATTGTGTGATAAATTATTTATATAATAATTATTTATTATTATGTTAATTTTGTAAATCAATATGTTACGAAACCGCCAGAAAGCATTTTTAAATTTTTTTAAAAAACCATTGTAATGACGTAATAAAATATCATTTTGATCCATCGTCCTGCTCGTCTCCTATGAAATTATAAATCGATACATTAATTCTAAATTTAAAATTAATTAATTTAAATTAAAAAATAAAACAAAGTAAAAAGCGAACTAAACATTTCTAAACAAGCAAAAGTACGCGACTGTGACGTTGCGGTTAGAAAAATATTCTATCTCCCTAAACTTGCACGGATCAAGTAGTGATGACTCACAAAGTCATCATTCATCATTGCAGGGTCATCGGACATTTTCACAGCGAGTGGTGCAATGTTCACATTATACCAGTTATTGCAAAATCACAGCTGCTTTAAATTATTATAGATATATTTAAATCAGCAGACTTATGATCGCACACGTAAATCATATTAAAACTAATAATAAATATCAAGAAAACGTAAATTTTATAATTTCATAAACACTGCTTTCTAGGGCTCCCATCATGAAAGGAAAAAACGAAACCTTTATAAGAATACTTACGCCTTTGCCTGTTCGCTCGTCTTGCGATAAAACATATTAAACTTCATGTCTTGATACATACCAATTAAATATTCATACAAAATTTTAAAGATTTTAGAGGGCTGCGAATAAAGTTATATATATATATATATATATATATATATATATATATATATATATATATATATATATATATACATATATGTAATTTAATGGTCAATACTTCTGGCGATCGAAATTGTAAAGAATTGAAGTAGAAGTTCAATCGCAATTCGCCACAATATTTTCAAACAAACAAATAATTATGAGTAATTTCTTAAGTATTTGCCGTTGTTATAAATATTTTATTGTTTTTCTTTGCAATATTGCGTAAATAATTCTAAATTACTGCATTATTAAAGATGTATGAACTACATTCGCAGAAAAAGACGTCTGTGGTTATCTGTACTAAAAGAAGTCCAAAAAGTAGACTGATAAGAAAATTATCACAAAATAACAATAATAATCATTATTTACAGTAATGTGATATCACTTTTCCCAAAGTGTATAGAGGATTTAATACATAATATGGGTTTATTGAACCATGTGAGTAAAACGGAGATAGCGGTACAGCCTCGTCACGATAACGAATTTTGCTTAAGTATCATTTGGCACTGTCACCACTCACCTGAAACAACTTAGGATTTAAGAAGTCAAAAAACTTTTTAAGAAGCTTTTAGCAAGCTTCGAGTACTATTTCTTATTTGTTTGTCTTCCTTATAATCACTGTACAAAAAAAACAACGATATTTTTAACATTTTTATATTTCCAATTTAATTTTCAGTAAAAAAACTTGTTTTTTAATACTTGCCGATTTGGCCGGAGCCGATTTGGCTGCTTGTTCGCTGCGGTGGAAGGTTTTTGTATTGTAACTTATTTTTTAATATTTTTTATGACGCGGTATATACAGTGCCTCGAGTGATTGTGGAAAACTGTAGCAGTCAAGAAAGAACAATTTTAATTTTCACATACTTTATTTTTTATTTTATTCTTGACACGTAACTATAATTAAATGAAAACAATAAATTAATAATCTATTAGACTTACAAATCGAAACGAATATCTTTCTTACAATGCTAATAATATTACGCATATACATACGGAAACATTCTCGAATTCCCAATATTTCATTCAATATTGGCAAGTACTAATAACATTGTCTTCGTTTAGCCGATCAAAAGTAGTTGTTTTGCGCAATAATTTATTGATGACTTCATTTCCATTAGTATATTCGTCATGAATCGAATGAATATTTCAGTAATATATTTTTATATTTATTTTATAAACATAATTTAGTCTAATCAATTGATCGTCAATAACGTAGAACTTATATAGTAAATATGTCTTATATAGTAAACAGTGATGATATTAATATAAAGAAATAAAATCAAATTGCAATTAATTTTAAGAAAAAGTGTTTTTATTTTTATTATAAAGAACCTTCTTTCTTATACGGTGTCGATAATTTTGGTTCATACAAGTTAGCAACGAGGTTATGGCAGTAGGATTATTATTGTTTTAATATGTGTAAGTATAATGGAAAAAAACAATTTGGAGACAAAATATTTCGAGGTTAGCGCATAAGGGACCGGCTATCGAATTAGTATTCAAATTTGAATCACCACTGTGAATTAATCTAATAGGAATGACAAAAAATTAAACTGAAAGACTGAAGTTTGATAAGAGAAGGATTAAATATGGTTTAGTCACCGACGAAAAACGGTTTAGGTATAAAACTGCAACCGCTAGTAGTTGGAGTCCTATTAGTTTAAGCAAGTCCACTGCAAACCTATTAAAATCAGTTATACCTTAAGGATAATGGGGCTAAACTATGGAAACAACGAATAAATGTCATAAATAAACTAAAGCAAGAAATAACTCATATAAATGAATGTCTAATCATTAGTCATAAGTGTTAATTTCTGAAATTTTGAAACTTTAAAACCAATATAAAGTTGAAAACAACTATGACATTTCTATAAGTATGAAAGATATAGGCTGAGTGTCAGAGTCATGAAAAAAAAATTAGAAAATATTTTTGGCAGACATAGCAAATAGCTAATACATTTAGTATTTCAATGACTAACACTTAATCGACATGATGATGCATAAAAAAACACATCAACTTTTAAATTAATTGCAATTTAATAAGATACCAAATTTGACCGCAAAATGGATAACTTGCGGCGGACAACGAAACCGCAATGCCGAACACCGATGAACCCCATTTAAAAAAACGGTCACCAAATTGATTTCAATAACCAATTACCCTATCAACTCGCCTCCGACCCCGGCACAAAGCGCCCAGTCCGACTCCATTCACAGAACATTAAATTCGAATTAATTAACCCAAAGTAGGTAGGTACCCAAAAATGACAAACTGCCTTATTACCAAAGGCAACGGTTTTGACAAAAAGCATTCGCATTAAAATAATTGGCCCCAAAACAAAAAAGGATGGTTGGTTACCACCGCCGTGGGGTGACCATTTGTTGTGTAGCAAAAAATTTTCAAATTGCACCTCCAAAGGCAATTTGCGTGCGCGCCGACCGCGTTTTACGTCATTTGGTGCTTCAATTAGCAACTGACACTTTTGTCGACATTTTGCGGGTATTCACGGCACTTTTTACGTCCGTAACTTTAAATTTTTTGACTCCATAGTTATTAAAAGAATTTCTCAAACTTTTTTTCTATTTGTGTAATTTTTGATAACGTTGTAATGACTTAATAAATATAGAAAATAAGAAAAGGAAATGTTTTTCACATATTTTGACATAAGAAATGTTTATCAACCGCTTTTTTTTCTGATATTATTTTTTATTTGGCATAGTTTAAGTTCAAAAAAGTAAATGGTTTATAATTAAACAATTATATCACTTAATGCAATATTGATATAAATTATGGACCTTATCACCGATTCACCATTTTTTTAAGATTTTTCTGACGACTATTTTCGAACTAATGAAAGATCCACTGGAGTTGTATTATTCAATCGTTTCTTTAAAGTTGATTACACTTCTTGATGTACAGAGTGATTACTTAAAGAGAGAGTCAGTGTGATCGATTTGATATATTGAAATAAATTGACACACACTCACGGAGGTGCCGCTATTTATACTTATATATTCAGCTCAAGGCTTCTAGAGTAGTTCACTTGGCCGATATCAAAGGGAGCCGAGTTTACCCGATTTGGCGTCACCGAACATCACGAGCATGACGGTTCAGTTTCGTTCACTTCACTTAGAAGTGCGCCCAAAGTAGTTTCACTTCAACAATTATCTTGCAAATATTGTTCGACTATTCACGAATTTTGTCTATTACAAGTTTGGGGTAAAGATATATGAAATCTTAAACCATAAATTTCGCTCACAACAACCCACAAAAATATAAATTGTAGGTATATGGAATCCACTTAAATTAACTGTACTTATCCTTTGCTTTAACTCGTAAAACAGTTTAGTAAATTAATTAATTACAGATTACGTTTGTATTAAAATGTAACAGCTCAGTTCATCATTTATAAATATTAGTCAACAGGAGCGTTGGTTATTAGCAAAGATTATATAATAATGTGATTAAGACAAAATATAAAAGGTATAATAAAAATATTAATTCTCCTTAAACGATGTGAAAATATAGCTTAACTACCGAACACAGATCTAAACTACATATATCGGCTCGCTTATTTGTATATTCATCTGTGTGGTCGGGTGCTGGTGTACGCTGTGTTTTGTCTCGTGCTCGTTCGATAATTCATTGAAGGTTAGCATCGCGGGTAATAGCTCGTAGGAGTTGGCTACGGCTGAAAGCAGCGGGGCCGTTATTAAGTCGCGTTGGACGGAATGTCGTTATAAGCGAGAATTGCTTTGTTCGTTTTCTTGTTTATTGTGGTATTGGTTAACGAGCTTTCTAAAAGCATTGAGTTAGTTCATATTATTTGAAATGCTGTTTTGTTTCGCATATTTATATATTTTGAATGTATATTCTCTGTACTTATTTGCAGCGATATATTCAGAATAGTTTTTGATTATATAAAAAACAAAATAATATAATATTTTATGTTCAACAAAATTGGCTTTAGGTATACTTAAACATAATTTACCGACCCCATTCAAATGGTTGAATATCACTTTGATACCGAAGCAATTTTTTATTAGCTCGGACATAGTTTGAAAAGTCCTGTTTTACTGTCACTTTCACTTCATTATATTTAATATAGTTTTAAATTAGAAATTTCGCGAACTGAACTTTATTTTCATTTATAATGTACATATAATCCATGCATCTAGTAAATACTTTATGTCCTTTATATAGACTTGTAGCTACAATAGATCTCGGATAAAAAATAACACAAATTTAACAATCAAAACTAAAACAAAGAAAGTACAAGCAAATAATTAATTTACGAAAATGGAATACTGAGGTATACTCAGTTTTAAGGCAAATTAAATTTAAATTTGGAATTCAATGTTAATTCAAAAATATTTTAAAAAATAAATGGCTAGAAACCCTCGTCAACTAAAATACAGAAATTACAAGCAAATAATTGATTTACGAAAACGGAATACCTCAATATTAAGGCAAGTTAAATTTATATTTAGAATTCAATGTTAATTCAAAAATAATTTAACAAAAAATGGCCAAAAACCATCATCAACTAAAACATAGAAATTACAAGCAAATAATTGATTTACGAAAACGGAATATCTTAGTTTTAAGGCAAATTAAATTTAAATTTGGAATTCAATGTTAATTTAAAAATAATTTTACAAAAAATGGCCAAAAACCATCATCAAATAAAACACAGAAATTACAAGCAAATAATTGATTTACGAAAAAGGAATACTTCAGTTTTAAGGCAAATTACATTTAAATTAGGAATCCAATGCCAATTCAAAAAGAACTTAATAAAAAATGACCAATAATCCTTATCAACAACTTCGTTCTTAAAGGCTTTTCCTACACTTTCTCCATTCAGGTAGCATTAGACTAAATCGAAATTTAAACGTGCGGTTTTTATTCTATCAACAGAATCGATATTGTTGAAAAATATTCGTAACAAAAATAACCTAATTTCATAAAAAAGGATATCATTACTAGTAATGACAATTTTATAAAGATGTAAAATAATTGAAGTAAACAAACTCATTACATTTAAATCACAGTAATCGGTCATGTACCGAATATTTTCGTCATTCCAAAAAAAGCAATGTAAAAAAAACACTTTGTCCCAATATAATAAATCGACTCTACAATGATTTGTATACATGGTATGTTAAACATATGTTTTAAATATCTTTGTTCTGATAAAAAGACAAAATTTTCATCTTATTTTTGCAAATTATTTCATATAAAGTTTGAAAATCCTGATTGATGAAAATATAATCTTCTGAACTCGTTTTTGCTAATAAAAAAGAAAAAATACCTATTTCAAATAATTCTATAACTACGCCGACAAGTGTTTACTGTTAACTTTAGATTATAACAAATTTCATTCCAATTTTTATTTAAGGATAGAACAAATGACAGTTTTAAATCCTTGTAAAATCCTGGGCTCTTGTTCCGAGATTGGATTTCAATAGATGTTAGTATCCAATAGATTTTAGTATTTTCTATTCAGACTATGCAATAAAATTATAAGCCTTTTTGTGTTAAATGTGAAAGAGCAAGAGACATGATAAGTTGTTAAAATCTTAAGGCAAATTGAGACAACTGATCTGGAATACATATCTTCTTCTTTAATGGTTTGACAGCCCAGGACGTGCCCCTGCCTTCCACAGAATCAACTCCCAAGCTCTCCTATTCTTGGCCAGAGACATCCAGTTCGTTACACTTAGGATTTTAAAGTCTTTTTCCAGGCAGTTGAGCCATCTAAGTTTAGGTCTTCCTCTTTTTCGGGACTACAATAGTCTAGCTGAGAAGATTTTTTTTGTTGCCCGACTGTCGTCCATTCTGCTCAAGTACTCTGCCCATTTTATTCTCTGAATTGTGATGTATTTGACCACATCCGATTTTTTAAATCATTTGTAAAGTTCAGAGTTAGATGTTGTTACATTTTAGACCACCAAAATACTTCGTTCAAAAGCAGATACGTATCTGCTTGCAATAAAGACCATTGTATTAGGCAACATTTGCTTTATGCTATTGACTATAATTATTAGGTGTATGTGTATTGCAGAATGCTAGTTATTCCAAGAGTGGAGTTCATTTTTATTAATTATCTGTTGATTACTGCCAATTTTTTTCAGAAATCGTTTAATGTAGAAACTTAAAATTTGGCATTAGTCAGTATAATCTGACTACAAAATTACAGCAAAACAATAGTAATTATTCTAGGTTTTTAGTTCTTGAGAATTTTAGAATATTTTTACTTTCTTTTTCAGGCATATACTAATAATAATAATATATATAAGTAGTTTTATAGGAATATGAAGTACACATAAATGTTTAACTATTTATATATATAAATATCTAAGCATGTTCGCAATGCTCGTAGTGCGAGTTCTACTGATAGCTACAAAATTGCATTCGCATTCGCACTACTGTTTTTTTTAATAAAATAAATAGACGGAAATTTTTAAAATTGTTGAGAGATTAAATCAAAAACCAAAAATTTCTAAAATTTATATATATATATATATATATATATATATATATATATATATATGTATATATTAAGTTCTATCAACTAAATTTACCATGCATGGGTATATTTTCGTCCACTCAGTCTCGTCGTCTTCCATCACCACGCAGCATTCAATGAACGCGTATCGGCCAGTGAATTACAGTCCCGATAAGTGAGAGACGTGGGTGCACACCTCTCTGGCACAATAAAGGACCCGCGCTGTTCACGCGGGCAACGCCGTGATCCAGCAGGACAAACTCAGTCTGATTGCTATTTGTATATTTTGATAGAATTCAGTTAGTTTGTTAAAATGTTGTACGAAATTTGAATAAAATGTTACAGAACGAATTCTACAAACTATCCATCATATTTAATATTACAGATTTTAGATGTAAATGATCGAAAACGTTAAAAAAGTGAGGTAAATTTAATATAATATTTGCATTCGCGTATTTACGATTTTCTCCATTTTCCGCCTTTTTCTACTTTTAAAAGTTGATGAAGCAATTCAGATGAGTAGTGGGGCGTATATACTGTAATCCGTACAAGTACGAACTGTTCCGGTGGAACGGATATACTAGCGTACAAACTTTCGCAGATATCTGTTACAAAATATGCAGCTTTGTGTCTTTGTACCATAAGAGCGAAAGACACAGAGCGATTACGGGCATACGCAAGCTTTACCCTTCATTTCATTAATACCTTTTTAAATGTTAAATCATTTAAGAAATTCCTTATTAAAAGTCACCATATAAATATGTTTCACAGTATTTTCGCTGGCATATGAAAAGTAATTGATTGCTTATAAATCTAATTTATTTAATATTTTTTATTTAATGCTCCTTTAATATTTTTTTATTTAATGCAGGATTGATGATGAGTTTTGGGGATGAATCTGGAACTTCTTAACGGATGATTGTAAATTGAAAGTGATTCAAGATACTTGTTACTGGTAGTTGTTACTTTGAAAAATAACTGTACTATAGATCACGTAAATGTGTGAAGATGAATAATGTAATTTCCTTAACGGATGATAGTAAATCGATAGAGATTCAATATATATGCTATTGGTTAGTTGTTACTTTATTCATTACTTTGCAAAATCTAATATTTGGTTTCGTATATGGAGAGTGAAACTACTCAAGTGGTAGTTATTAATTTGCAGTTTTTATATTGGATTTCGGATATGCAGAACTTAACTTTTCAATGGCAGGATTTTTTATTTTATGAGAAATATTACAGTCGAATAACAACTTTCCACGAAATGGCGTTTTTGAGGTGGACCTTTTCTAGTTTTGAAAAAAGTAACTACATACTCGTACTCGTGTTACGTTTGAATTTCAAGTCATTACATCATTGGGTTCAGAAATTGAAAGTCTTTAAGAGAAATACACAAAGACGGGTGGACAGGCAACGTTGCCATATGGATAGGGTTGCTACTTAATCCTTCTTTAGATGAAGTGTAAACAAGAGTGACAGTGGAAAGCGTGATAAAGAAGATAAATAAAAGGGGTATTTTCGAGCTGTTTGTAAAAAAAAAATATAATAAAAAAAACTGTCGTTGTTGTAGAGGTTGTAAAAATTAAAGTCTATAATTGAGTTTCTTTATATCTATATAACAGTGAATGTAAATAATATATAACTCGTGAAAATAGGACGAGCTGATAACAAAATGTATGTAACAATAGACATTACATAGAAAACAACTAAATTAAAAGAAGAAATATTTGTATATTTACTTGTATATATGTGACTTTTAAACTAGAATATATTTAACCAACTTCAAACAAGAGGAGGTTCTCAAATCGTCGGAATCTTTTTTTATGTATGTTCAGCGATCATTCTTTGTCTAATGGACCGATTGTGATGATTCTTTTTTATTTGAAAGAGGGTGCTATAGGTGTGGTCCTATATAAATTTGATGATGATAATGTCCCGGAACGAACGATGGAACTCCTTATCGGATATCAGTAAATCAACCGTAAATAAGATATTTGCTAGTAGTAGTTGTTATTTTGCAAAATAACTACACCATCGACCGGGTCAGGGTCTGGAGATGAACTATGGAACTTCTTAACGGATGTTAGTAAATTGAAAGTGATTCAAGATATTGCTACTGGTAATTGTTACTTTGCAAAATAACTGCATCATCGACCACATCAATGCGTGAAGATGAGCTCCGAAGAAGAATAATGTAATTTCCTTAACGGATGGTAGCAAATCGATAGCAATTCAATACATATGCTATTGGTTAGTTCTTTATTTATTACTTTGCAAAATCTGATATTGGACTTCGAATATGGAGAACCGAATTCTTCAACGGCTAATATCTAATCTTACGTGGCTACTGTTATTGCTACCTTTTGCCAGTGAATTTTAATAATTATCAAATATTCTGATGATTAATATTAATATATTAATCATTAAAAATTGTAAAATTAAATTACTTTTAAAAAAGTGACTTCAAAAAAGGAAGGTACAAAAAGTAAAAAATAATTAACTCAAAATAGGTACCTACTCATTGATAATAAATAAATAAATAACTTATTTTTGAAGTCGATGACATCACCGCAGATTAACTTAAACAAATGTAAATGTTTATATTATAAATACGCCCTTTATGAATCTATTTAGTATTGTAAGTACATTAGAAGTTAAAGTTTTAAATTTACATTATAAATTAAATTAAATTATTAATTTGTTTAAGTTTATCGACTGTGCTGACACCGACTTCAAAAATAAGTAACTTGGTTATTTATTGCAAATAAACTGTTTTAAGTTAATTATTTCTAATCAGAAGAAAAATTTCACTCTTATGTTGATTATGGTTTCCTTATTTTTGATACAAGTTCAATATAAACTCGCTAATTAAAATGGGATTGTTCAAAGCGTTGAATGAAGCAAATTATGGACTATAACTTAACACAATAAATCCATAACAAGTTACTTACAACAAGCATTTTATATTATGTTAGATATTAAAAATACTTAGCTTTGTTGAGGAACCTCTAGTCAATAATCCTTTGTTTATTCATTTACTTAGTAAAATCTTTGTTCAAACAAATGCTTCTTATCGATATGTTGAGCAAGTTATTGAGGAAAAAAAATACAAGTCAGCACCTACACAACACAATTATTATCATACAATGTATACAAAGACAAATTAAACATAATCAGTCAACTATGATCTATCCAAATATTCCATGATTTGACTCCAAAGTCATGAATCGAAAAGGAGAAAAAAAATAAGATGGAGCAATGCCTCCAATACCATTTTAAGTAAATTATGCATGGACAACATACGCAAAAGAATTAGGGTATGCGAAAGTATGTTGTTACGTGTGTAACAACACCATGAATTAATGATCATTTTCATATAAGCACGCAGCAGTTCATTACAAGAAAACCGATACAAATCCCAACACTGATGAGTTTTCAATGTAACCTGTTAACGTTTTGAACAAATGCAGAGGTAGTTACAACTGTCATTTTGCTTGCAGAAAGTTATATCCAATTATTCTAAATAATTAATCTTTCACGAAATAGTTCAATAAAAAATGTTGAATGCATTTAAAAATTATCTTTATAATATAAAGATATATATAAAATAATATACATTTTCACATATTTAAAGTAAGCGCGGAAAAAGTTTAATTTTAATAAAAACATTGGTGCTGATAGCGCGAATTTCAATCTTAGATAAAATAAAACTTCATTTATACAATAAAATTTGAAATTAAAAAAAAAATTTTAGATAGAAAGAATTCGTGTTTAATTTTTTTTTAATTTTGCAATGCACGCTATTCAGTTGCCACATTCAGTAGCCTTATTTTAAAGATCGTGCCATATAAAAAGCTGATGAAATAATATCAGTTATGTAAGAAACTAATCACATACGTGCTTACATTTTTCTAAAAAAATCCTTAGGTACTTTAGAATTAGGGAAGTGCAATAGATCAATTTAGTAAAAATTTATTTTTTTTTCAAATAAAGGGATTCATTTAAAAATGAAGAAATAAGTCATTTTTTAAATAGTCGCAAAAGTCCTGTCTGGTTTCTGTATCTCGTAGAACAAGAAAAAAGTCGAAATAGTTTATGACATGTGTAATGAAACTGACATAAAAAAAATCTTTTATATGTTTTTAAATTAAAATTTCCTTGAAATCCATTGGAACACTTACAGCACCTACTATAAAATGCGTAGCTCTTACTTATTTAACCGATGGATAACAACTTATATGTTTAAATCTTTTCGTTAACTGCAACTGAACGGTATTCATTTTATATGTTATTTTACGTTTGATGTTTTTGTACAGTAGAATACAATGATACCGCATGACGTTGCTCGTAAGAACAAACGATATAAGAACCGTCACGTGTCAAAGGGCACTTCGAACTAAGACAATATTGCTAATTTATTTTTCTACAAATTGGATGTCAAATACAAACTCAAGGTTTGTAAAAATGTGCCATTTAATTAACGGCATCTATTTCTCTGCACTTGAAGGTATTTGTGCATATAGATGAGGCCTTGTCTTTAATAAAACCGTTGGTTTGACATACAGATAAACCTTCGATGTTTAAGCTGTCAAAGGTTTTTACTTAGACTGCTACGCGCAATGTAGATGATCGACAATGCTCAGATAATCTAGATATATGACATTTAATATTTTATAGCCCACGTGTTATAAAAATTTGCCCTATAAAAACTCTGAAGGCATTTGACCGACTTTCGCTGATCAGAAAGATTCGGTTAAAAACGAGCTAATAGAGAAAAGGTTGGAATATATGACTGAATACGCGTTTATGGTGACGGGATACATTTAGTCGGTAGCGCGACATATGCTTAGTCAACTGAAAGTCAGCCAACGACTTTGTCCAACGAAAGTTGGGAGTTGTCGGCCGCCCATTCATCACCTATTCTAGTCGGTTGTCTGCGTTGCGATTAACATGCTTTTTTTATACATTGCTTTTACATGTAAAATATATAATATATATCAGTGTATTATTTTTTATAGTTTATATGTCGGAGCTATTCTACTTGTTTCTAAGTATCGTTTTTAAATTTATCAATTTAAAAGTGGGAATAACTTATAAAAATTAAAAAAATTAAAATAATAAAAATTTATAAATAATAAAAATTACAATTAATTCAAACACAGTGGATTCACAATGTGGGTATTTTTATTTATTATTTTCATAAAGAGAATTTGAATAATTATTTCAAATGAAAAGGCACAAAAACCAATGGAAAATACATGATAATGGCTTTTATGTAAATGCAAAAGTGTTGGAATGGTGACGGAGGAAAATAACATTCTAACATATCTTTGGCTTACTTCTTTTTATTTCGACATTTATTTATTTAATAAAAAAAACAATGTTCGTTTAACAGTTTGCACCAAAATTTATTAAAAGAAAACTTACGCCCAACTCATGGGATGCCGCAAAACGTTAGCTGTGTCCACAAAAGTACAGTAGTTTACCGTAACACGAAAAGTGTAATTAATAAAATTAAAAAAACACATATTACATTAATTAAAAAGTAACTAATTTTCTATGAAGGATCTCCATAATTTCTTTCCTAAAGCGGTCAATGAAACAGGAAAAATGTAACGATTGAGCGCTTGTCGCAATATGCTGATGATATATAACAAGACTCCGTTTTCTCATATAACCATCAGGACCATAAAGCATTGCCAAACCCAAGACTTCATTCAGACAGACAGATCATTTCATAATTTAACGAAATCACGATCAAAAGTTATTGCCACCTAAGTTTAAGGGAACTAAATCCAATAATACTCATCACAAAACCCTGAGGAAATAAATGAGAATATTAACCGTCAATATTTTTACATAATAAGCTATTCAATTTGTTGATATTTTCTTTATCGCGGGTATATAAGTTACTTTATACGGAAATCAGATGACTACATTGGTTTTAAGTGTACTACGGACAGTAGAATTGAACAAAGTCACAATTGAACAAAGTTATTGCCATGGAAATCTTGGGAATATCACATAACAAATTTTAGCCTCTCTAGGCCTTCTGACAGATTTCGATGATATGATTGTAAAATGTTAGATGGTCGTATATAATCATACCGAGAGTCCCTCATAGATTTAATACTTACTTTCAATATGTACAATAATAATTTTCGAGTGACATTCTTTTTAACCATCGAAGTATATTAAAAGGCAAAGTTTATATTAAAAGGCAGCTACTGCCCAGATTCCATTGAAATAATGAGTAATAACTTTGAAGTAGTAACTTTGAAGTTCTGCTCCCAAGAATAGTTTATAATAATCGACAATGGGAAGGCAACGAGCAGTGCCAACAATTGATGCCAAATCATATCGAGAATCAATCTGACAGAATAGAAAAAAAATAGTAAATTTTAAAGGAATTCATTCTATTTTAAATCTACTTAATACAATATCATTTAAAAAAAATAATATTCCTAAAATCATAGTCATATTAATACAATAAATTATGAAATATTAGACACAAAGAAAATTATTTGGTTGGTTGTAACTTGGAAACTGGCTGATATTTGGCGTACACTGGAAACCCACGAAAAAAAAATTAAAATGGCCGGGCGCTCATCTGTCAAACAAATTTAATAGAGACTGTTTGTGTTGTGTTGTGCGCAATGGGTTGATAAAATTTACACAGAGATAGTTAGCGGGCCTAAAATGACGTAGGCTACAATTCAACCCGGGAAATTTTATTCTAATCGTATTTTTTTGCACAAAGGTAGTCAGCGGGTCGCGAAATGATGGAGCAAAGGATCGATGTGATTTTTTGCAACCCTACATATGCGATATAAGGGAACAAGAGTCACTCCCTTTAATACCTAATTTAGCGGAAAATATCTTCGTTATCATTGTCGTTTGAATTATAAAGTAACGAAAATAAAGACTCAGTATTTGATTTCTCTTAATCATTCTAGATGGTGCTGCATGTTTTAATTTCTCCAAATAATTTAGTAATTACAATCACGTCAACGAGGCTGTTGATAAAAACTAGTGTACAGTAATTAGCAATTTGTTTTCATATCTGTTTATCAAATATTATGTGATAAACAGATATAAAAAAATTTTATGCAAAACTCGTTTGTTGAAAAAAAAACTCCATTTGTATGGCAACAACGATATTAAATATTTTTTTTATAAAATACATCGTGGGCAACGTAACTATTTAAAGAAAAAAAAATGAAAAATAACTTTTGGTAAAGTATACATGTATGAATAATTAATTTACATATATATATATATATATATATATATATATATATATATATATATATATACATATATATATATATATATACATGTATATATATATATTTATATATATATATATATATACATATATATATATATATATTCTTCGATTGCCAGTGATATCCTAGTTACTCATACAAAGGAATTTTATTTCTTTGTTCTTCCAGTTCCAGCAATTGTAGTTAATTGAAAACAACATACTAAAAAAGGGCCGATGCTAAACGTACTTTTTAATGTTTCTCATTTAGACCTTAAGACAAGTGATGTAAATTTATGATTTTAAAATTGTGTTGACATTATTACCCTAAATTAAAAAAAAACTTGCTTAATTCAAAATTTAAGTTCACAACCTTTTAGTCACAATTAGAGTACCTATACCTACCGTAAGCCTGTAGTGAAATCAATTAATCGAGTATTGGAAATTATTGTTTTATATTACTGACTCTTTTCAAATTTGTACATTAAATGCTGAATAAAATAAGACACTCAAGGAAATTGTGGAATAAAAACAGAATTTTCGCCACCGTCTTTTACAGAATATGTCGTATCGATAAAACTAAATGAGAAAGGTTTTTAGTGGTCCACTACTAAAAATACTTCTGATTAATTCTTATTTCTCATTTCTGTAAAAAGTGGAAAATACTATAAACAGAAATACATATAAAAGTGCACATACAAGTGTATCAGAAAAGAAAACAACTATGGGAGATGGAAAACCTCTATCATCGAAACAATTTCCTAACTCGTCTGCTTTTCCAATTTCGATACTGAGCAAGAAAAGTATTCAAATATTAAATTCACTAACGGCAACTATAAAGAATCGGTGTACAATGTTCTCTTTTTTATATTCTTATCCCTGATATAATTGAATAACCCTCATATACTAGGCTTTATGCCTAATATTTGACAACCCTACCTGCGACTGCACTAACTTCGTTAGGCCGACTGTCGCCGACAGCTGACGCGCATGCGGTCGACAGTACACCAAAAGTAGCACTCTAATTGGTCTTGCGGTGTACCCCAAAGGGAAACAGGAAAGGGAAACTGCATTGTTGCATTTTGGATGACACCTGCTTTTGGTACGTATATTTCATCATCGAAGAAACAATAGTGTGTTGAAATTTGAAGAGGAAGCAGCAAAAGTTTAAGTTGACTGACTGAAAATTGCGAAGTTTATTTTAGCCAGTTGTTTGCTATTTTTGTGTGTTGAGTATGTTTTATACTTGCACCGACAGATTTTTGATGTTTTTAGATTTCGTCCCAAAACAAACGGTAAAAACTCTATAAGAACATATTTTTTTTGTTCATCAGTCACCGGCTAAGAACTTTCGAACCCTTTTGCTCTATATTTTCAAAATTTGAAAAACAATGTGGGTTTTGCTAACATTGCTCAAGTTTTGAATTAAAATTAAAGTGATGTATTGCGAAAAATGTTGATATCATAGTAAAGGAGAATTATGCGTAAAAGAGACACGATGACAAAGCTTCAAATATGAAATAAATATCTAAACACGACCAATATTAGAAATAAATCATACTACAATAAAATAAAAACTTACCCGAGATTATGTACCCAAATTGCCAGAGAACCACAGCAAGGAGAACTCATCTACTTCGTGGGCACGGCTTGTACCTATCTCTTTGGTGCTGATTCGTCAGTGTTCCGTAACGTATACTGGACATTATGTCACCGATGGGAAATAACAATAAAATTCGCAATGATTCGAGACGCGTTTTTTGTCGTCGAAATGTCACCAAGGATTTGACTCCCACATAACTCTATGTGAAATACTGTACATTTTTATTTCAATTAGTAGTAGAAGTAAAGTAAGTATACAAATTTTTAACAAGGTAAAACTTAACTTATCGTGGACAGTGGCCACCATCAGTACTCCTTTATGTACTATCGTTCATACATTTTTGATACTGATTTAATTTTAGTGTACACAATTCAATCCAAACCATACTTTATCTATATCTCATATATTTATTTATTTCTTGAAAACCCCACGCCCAACTTACCAAATCGCTGGGTATGCGGAAGAATATATAACAAAGCGTTATGAAACATTGACGAATAGGATAATACACTCACACAGTTAAAAAACACTCACAGAGTTAATCCACACAATTAAAAAACAAATACACAGTAATTTGGATGATATTCAGTCTTTTATTTTGTGGATATAACTTTACCAATGTTTTTAATAAATTAGAAAGAAACGGTCTCAAAATTATCAAAAGGTTTTCCTTCTGAAATTAAAAGCAGCAAATATCTTATATTTTTTTTACGAATGCTGATTAAACTCGGGCAAAAATTATCTGCCAAATGTAATTCTTGTAAAACTTCGTTTTTTGTGACTACCCCATGAGAGTTAATAAAGTGTCCGTATTTTAGTCATAAAGGCTTATCTCTTACGTTAGAGGCAAAAGCCCACGAAAGTACGGATATCAAAAGGTTTTTCATAAAATTTTGAAAAAGTTATTGTCGAGTATATTTGCTTAAGGAGAGACTGGGGTTTTCCGTTTACAAAATATGACATCCGTTGAATAAAAAAGGGTCGACTGAAACAATTTGTCAACAACAAATAGAGTAGAATATTTCTTTTTTCAGGAATAAAGATAGACTAATATCTAGACTTAGTCAAAATATAAAAAGAGCACATACTCCTGTTGGTAAAAAAGTAATTCATGAGTATATTGACGAATTCGCTAATACATTGAAAGATGTCGAACGAAATATAATGGTAAACCATGACGAGACTAATTTGTCGTTGTACATGTTACTATTGAATATATCTAAGTAGTAAGTTCGAACCAAATACTGCTAAAAATTACGCCTGAAACGGTATCTGCGTTACATGTCTTTCCAAAATCAGTTCGAAAATTTAATTGTTTTTGATGTTGTTTTTTTATGTAAAACTTATATTCTAAAGCTCATTTTGCCAAAATGGCAAAACGGTATTTTCACAATAAAGTTTAAAAACAATTCAAGAGTCATAAGTTTTTTATATCCCTTTATAAATTGAGACATCATGACAAAAATAGCAGTTACTCTACTTTCCAATGTAAGTTGTGACAGAGTATTTTTATTTTTTTAAAATTTTGTTGGAGTGGTCTACGCTTGTAATTATCATGCAATCTCAAAAGGAAACAAATGCACATTTTTTTTATCAGGAAATGAACTTTTGGTAGAAGTTCAAATTTCAAAATTGTGTCAAGATACCCCATCTAAGGGAACATATTAACATGAGCACAGGAAATGTACGAGTGCTCATTGTCATTTATTAAATACTTTAGTTATTAATAATGATACCAAAATAGAAAAGAACATAATTCTTATAAACTGTATGATGGTCTTAACAAAGATAGTTCACGAGCATCAAGTGCGGCGGGAAAATACCTTTAAGAGTAAAGAGAAAAATAGATCCGAGGACCATAAGATCTAACGTTCAGTTAATATATTTACCGGTTCAGAATACTGGGCGTAGAATAAACATATATTGATGAACTGCACCTCACAGATATGCGTCAGCTGGAGCCACCTTCATCAATTAAACCAGAAATGAACGTGTATGAGATAGCTGTAGAGTAGCACTAATTAACATAAAATTAAAAGAAAAATGCTTCCAGTGGCACGAACCTGTACAAAAATTTTCTAAATATCACAAAGACAACCTTAGGTTTATCAAGGATGAAATTGGGATTTTGTAGATCATCCGCCTTTTAGTTGATAACGCTTCAAAAGGAAATTAGTAAAGCTTACCTAGAACGGGAAATAGCCGGTTTGGCTATATTGGCGATATTGTACCGTCGGCTCCGAATTAAATTTCGGAAGACGATACAAAGCATTTGGTTTAACAAAACGTGCTTAAAGTGTAATCTTACACGGAGTCACATGAACATCAAAACTAGTGGAACAATTCGAGCAGCCAACAAAGAAACAGCAAAAGCGTCACCACCTGCCTGAAGGAAGATATTCGGGAAGCAGTCATCAAGCGAGACAACATAAACCTCTGTCTAAAGGTAATAAATACACTCTTCTTTAACATATTTCCTTCGCACTATAGAATTTGATAATTTATTACTATAAAATTAGAAATTATGTCAGTGCTATAATAAAAAACATAACACCAAAACAATTAAACAAAATAAAAAAAATTAAAAGCTTAAACCCAGAAACCGAAAGTCACACCCAAAACAAACGTTTTATCGTATAACTCTCGGAAATATAATAAAATGTACACCGCTACCCTACAATAAACTCACTAACATAAACAGTGGGAAAACCCACACAAACCCGGCTTCCACTATTGTGTTTGAAACATATAAATGAGTTAATATTTGCTAATAGCCCACCTGAAGATATAATACAACGAAACCTAGGTCGTGGTAGAGAACTTAACGAAAGTAGAAATAATACTACATCACTTAGTTTCATTTAATTGTGAATAATGAATTTCTACAAAATTAACGCCAAATATATTCAAAAAATTAATTTACAAATCGGGAGAAATTTAATTTTTACGAAAGTTATTTTTTTGAAGTTGAAATATGTCAGTCCTGCAAACTTATGGACAAATTCTATTTATAATATTTGGAAGTTTTTTTTTAATTTTTCACAATTGCAAAATATCATACTAAACAAACAAATGATGATGAGTGTATTGAGTTATTTTAATCTAATTTTTATCTTTTAATAAATTTGAAAAGTTTCTATATAACTAATAAAATTAAACTTAAAATCGCCAAAATTTATATTTTTATTAAAGAAAAATTGCAGGTTTTACTGACTTATGGCAGTCTGATAAAGTTTTTTTAATTAAAAGACACATTAGAAAAACACGCTATACTTATATTTTATGTAGAAAGTAATAAAATAATACAATACACTTTCCTTTGGCCACTTAACTAAGGCGATTATGTCACAGGTAGCTATTGCCTTAATACTTCCTTTTATTTTTGTCAATTTACGAAATGGGAATAAAACAATTAAAAAGTTCAAAATTTTAAGAATCTAAAAAGGTTTTATCTCAAATACGATATAACTTCTTAATTCTAAGGCATTATTATATACAATGGTGATTAAAACATAAATTGTTAATAAAAAAGACGTGAGGTTTCGTGTAGAACCCAACAGAAGCGAAGCTTATTACGTATCGCATGTAAATTTCAATTTTCAATTATTCATTAATATGACATAATATTGATACAGTAATAAATTATAGACATTTTTACAAATAATATTCGAATTATCTATCACTTAATAAAAAAAACGCTTAACAAAAAACGAAAATACATAAATAGGTTAAGTATGCCAAATAACCGTCCGCATGTGAGAAAACGATTTATTTTTGTTTCTCATGCGTTTAGTACCAAGCACGTACATTCTCTAGTTGGGACAACTATACACACCCACAAACACACAAATATGTTTTAAGGGAATGAAGGTTTTTGTCTTTCTTTTACTCCATCTAGCTCAAAAATATAAGCAACCATATACACTGTCCGGCCAATAAGAATCATTTCATCGTCGCATTTGTGGCAATTCACTTTTCTCAGTTAGTCACCCATTCCAAAGGCCTAAAAAATCAGGGTAAAATATCTAAGGTGTTTTTATGCTTATCATTTAATAATCTATTTTATATACTTTTACATATATTCAAAATACTTAAAAAAACTTATATTTTTAATAATTCTAAATCATACATTTTGTGCTGAAGCAGGGACTACCGAACTTATATAAATACCATATTACCATAACCAGTTACCCGCTCTATTCTTATATCAACAGCGCCATTATTTTTTTATTAAAATATATTATCAAAGCTACACCCCAATAGAGTTCGAAAACATGAAAATAACCCAAAATAAAGTCAACACTTCAATGCGGAGACAAACACATCGACTTCATTATTGGAATAGATAATACAAATTGCACAACTTTGCAGTATAAAAATAATAATGGGGCCACAATGGACGTAAACACGGCTGGCTTACATCATTAATTCACAATGGGAAATCGTTAAAATAAATTGTTAACAAAAGCGTACATGGACAGTTCTATTCGTGACGCCGCCGGCCGGAGGTAATGATCCGGACACCGTGAAACGCGCTTTAGAGACGGCGCGGCAGCAAAAAAACACAACTCCAAATTGGCTATTTTATTTCATCGATTATGAGAATAATGAGCCAAAAATTAATAGCTTACGCTCTAAAGGCGGAGCTGCACTTGTATATTGCATATTTTTTTTATTTACGAACTAATGTTAGAGCTTCGTCTGTTTGTCGTATTTTAATGTAGATGTTTTGAAGTTTTTTTAGTGTAATAAAATTAAGTAAAAAGCGATTATGTTTTCGTTTTTGTAAATCTGAAATATAAACTCCCGTTTCAAATCCGCGTTGGCTTGATATGTTTAGCTCTTCTCTATAAGTAAGCCTGCATTTGTAAATTAAAATCATGTGCGAAATATTTAATGTAACACGAGAAAACATGGTATTTTAAGAAATTTGTTGAAAAAATATATTATATTATTAATTAAATGTATTTATTTTTTAATAATTTAGTATATATGTAAAAATAATTTAGTATACAGAAAATAAATAATGTCCTCTGAGTTTAAAATTACAATTGAATGTCCCATTTTTTGCTGTATATTTTAAAATTATATAATAAAAAAGTGAAAAAATAAAATAAAGTCTAATGATAAAATAAAATGATACATGCCATCATCATCAATGGATCCAGAATGTTAACAAACATCTAAATAAAACATAATCCATAAATATTTTAATTATTTTTATGTTGACTGTAGCATCACAAATTTTATTCGGTAAAACATAAGTTTACCTGTGTATCTTTTACATTTTTATTAATGTTTGAAATAACCTGGTGTAGATTTATTTCTTTGCTTTGAATAGTTCTAATTTTAAATGAATTTTTCAGAAGGAAGGTGGGATATTATTTAAATTAATTAAAAAAATACAAAGACTAAAAATGAAGGAAAAATTTACATAATATATAATTTAGAACTGAATTTATTATTTAAAATGAAAACTATAGAAATAAAGAAGCATAAAAACGCTTAAGAGTATCAATATTACTAATAACCTCTGAATGTTTATTAAACTGTTAATATTGAATATATTTGGCGTTAATTTTGTAGAAATTCATTATTCACAATTAAATGAAACTACGTGATGTAGTATTATTTCTACTTTCTTTAAGTTCTTTAGGTTTCGTTGACCTGCCACCTAAAGATATTGTAATACAACGAAACCTAGGTCGTGGTAAAGAACTTAAAGAAAGTAGAAATAATACTACATCACGTAGTTTCATTTAATTGTCAACTGTTAATTTTTTTAAATAATTTTTTTTGTAAAAATTTAATAACTACAGGAAAATTAATTGAAACGAAATTAAATTATTAATAAATTTTATTAATATTTTAGCATTCTCCCATTTACGCCTGTACGTGTGTTACATCCGTTTTTATCAGAAACAATTTTATTTAAAAACGTAAAATTTTCTGAACGGAAAAACTGATCCGCATTTTTCTCAATATAGATACATATTATTCGTTTTTAGGATGTAGAGGAAGTAATCCAATTTTTGTTTCATTTTAGTTATTGAATGCGGTACAATTGAAAAAAAAGTTATATGGATTCAAAAACAATTTTATGAAAGATTAGTTTAATATCAACAATATCTGTATATTGTTGAAAATATCCATAAAACTATGTCCTGATTCCTTTCTTCCCCCTTCTCCAAAATTGCTGCATTGAAAATACAATAAAAAAAGAAGTTTGCATAGAATTTAACTGAAAACTATAGTAATAATTCTAAATCGATAAAATGTTGTATTTATGTCTGAGAATGTTAATATTTGCAAAAGTTGAAAATTAAATGTGTTTTTTTACAAAAATTTATGTATTATAAAACGTTTTAATTACAAAAAATTATTTGTTTAACAATATTCTTTTGCTAGCCTCGGACTGATTTGCTGCCTTTTCAATAGTAACGTGTCTAGGGTAAAATAGAAAAAAAAACATAAAATTTATTTCTACGCAATTCTGGGGTTATCGAACTAAAGAAATGAGACTATTAAACATTTGGAAACCACTTTATAATCTAATATGGGGTTCGAAATGGCAAACGCGATTTGTTACAGTAGTCGCCCGCAGCACGAGTTCGCCCTAACTCTTTGTCACTCTACCCACATCATTAATGACCGGGCCTCACCGTAACAGTATCGTTAGACGCTTCCGCCGCCGCTCAGTTCGACGCATTAGTGGCTATTGTACAAACTATGTAAGCGATAGCAATTTCGGCTCATGTCTCCATACAGCGCGCTCCATTATGTTTAACTATCACGTTGCTGGAGTGCTTTACGACGTTTTGTTATTGGACCGAGTGCAGTGAAATCTGAATTTGGATTGGTTTGACGATTGCACCAATCAACAGTCTTTGCCTCCATAATGCGTCTCCTTTTTTTCGAAGCAATCACTTTACCTTATTCATTTCTGGTGTGCTTTGCAATGAATTTACCATCACAGCTATTAAATGATTCAATATATAGTTAGATATGGATGTTAATATGTCAACATACCACTCCTCAACCATACGAGGGTTGAGAAAATAAATATATCCATATTTATATCACCTGCTCTGCTACCTTTAATCGTTAAGCAATTCTCGTTCAAATTCGAAATCCAAGATTATATCAATTTTATCACCACATTTTTATCATATTGAACTCGTGATGAGTTCAACAAAAATCGATCTTAGTTTCATATCTGTTTGCTCCTGCATAATGTATTTAACAATTCCAGCAGTATATCATAAATTCATTCCTGATCTACTGCCATGGTGTCGTTCTATAAATTTGGTTGTTTCGTGAATACTTGCTCATTTTAATAAATTCTAGCGCGTTTGATCTTAATAATTAATATCGTACAGACTCAAAACAATAATTCAAAAGCCATATATTTCAAATAAAAATATAGTCCAAAACCCAAGTGATTATTGCTTATGTATAATTATATTGTTTTCTCGAAACGAGTTAGATTTAAGATTAAGTACATATCGATATAGCTGTTAAGCTAATCAATAAAATTTAGAAAAAAGTTTAAATAAGTTTAATAGTTTTTGGTTTTAATGGCTCCTTTTGATTTTACCACATTATGGCAATCCATATCTGTTCCCATGAGCATTGCCAGAGGTTCATGTTGCCTGGATAGAATTTTATAGGACAGATGTGCCTAGGTCTCAATATTGTAACAATCGCAATGTATTATTTTAAGGACTCTAGTGCCACAACTTAACTTAAGTGATCTGACATTCACGACACGTTATTTTTCGCCATCCTAGGGCCATATATTCAGTGTTTTACCTTCTCTTATGTGGTGTAACCCTTGCAATATGTAATTATCATTCACCCTTCAAATCTTATAGTTGCTGGCTGCAGACTTACAGTTATAATCGTTGTGGGGCTGAAGTTATGGCGAAAATTATGTATGTCTCATGAGAGACTGAGCATCCCTAACATTGTTTATACGATTGACCGTCCATTATATGCTCGCTGAAAAGGAGATCATGTAATATGACCTAATGCAGTGATAATTAAAAATAGGAAACCAAGGATTCCGAATTCATACATGAGTTCTTCTGCACGTTTCTCATGACCTTTTTTCTCAGCAATTGTACGAAACCGTCGAAAATATGCATGGGGAATTTTTTTGTGGAGATAAATAAAATAATCGTTTTCTTCTATAATGTTATGTATCGTTTGCCATTGTAAGCTTCAATAATTTTTTTTGGTTTTTGCTGAAATAGAATAGTAAATATAATAACAAACTTATAATAACAAAATTTAGTAACAAGTAATGAGAAAGTATGTTATGGTAATAAAGTTTTTATATAAGATTAGCAGTGTCAATTTAAATTTTATTTATATTTAGAGTTTAGAAAACTCTAGTGGTTAGACATATTTTTTTATATTCTCCATCTTATCACTATCCTTGTTCAGATCATGTATAACTATGCATTTCCAAGTTTCAGTTTTGTGAGTATTTTCAATGCTCGGAAAATTGTTGATGTTATAGAAAACTGCCTCTCATTTCATTATTACATCCCTAACACTTTTGAATCTGCGTTTATTCTGCAAGGATTTATTACGCGGAACTTTCTTCATTATACTAATTATAGTAAGGTTTCATTTAACACTTTTAGTGGCAGGAAATTGGAAACGAGTCTTATTCCTCTATTTACTTTTGAAATCAAGTTCGTATAGTTTACTTTATGGTCCACTCATTATTTCCCACTGTGTTATTTATTTGTTATATTTGAAACTCACTTCACTGTAGCCTAAATTGTAAATTGGGTGAGTATTTTTGGAAAAAATAAATAAATATCTCGCTTGCTAGCTTATACATAATACTATCTTATTTAAAATTACAAGAATTGCATCTTTTCTACTAATTTCAATATGGTCTTATGCTATATTCCACGAGGGGTTATCTTATAAGTTTAGTCTAGCTTATAAGCTTATGAGGTATTGTCAAATGGATCCGGATTCTAATCTCGCTCGAGCCAAATACCTATCTCTTTAGTACATTCTAATAATGTCAGATAAGACTTGGTACCACAATAGTGCGTAAGATACTTCAAATATATCTTAATGAAAGACAGTTAGAATATATCAACAGGTCGATAAAAATAATTACAAATTGATACAAGGTATATATCCAATGGTTTATATGAACTTAATATTATATTTAGGTCAAAAAAGAGCTTCCTTTGTATATGTATGAATTATCGAAAACTCAATAAATATTTTTCCAACACACTATTAATTCCTTGTAATATTAAGAATATTACTATATATCCAGATCCCCTCGTCTTTAAGAAATTCAATCCAGAAATGTCGGCATCCAGAAATATTGAATTTTCAATTAATGTTTTATAGAGATTTGGGATCAAGATTACATGATATCCCGTAATCTGGAAATTCACATCAGGATCAGAATTACTAGGAATTATGAATAAATAATCGATAAACTACCAACTTTTTGACATAATCAAATTTATTTTAGCGATTAGATAGATAAGATTTTTATTTTAGCAGGAGATAAAAGTATTGCTTTAGCATTCTGTAGAGGGTTTACAAAAATCAGGGGAGGAGGTGCTTCAGAGCAAAATTATAGTAGAAAAGCACGAATTATAGCGAAGTATATAAGTGTGTACGTATGTATGTATATATGTATGCACTTGTCGCGCACTTTTATAATTTTGTCAAAATTAAATGCATTGTCCTTTATTGCCTTTGCACTAGCATTGTTTCGCAGTACTTGGCAGCACAGATAATATGATATATTTTACAATTCGGAAAACTTCAGACTTTTTCAGAAATAAGTCTTTAAAATTTAAAGCTGTTTTCTATAAAAACTTGAGCTCTAATTGGATTCGAATCAGATAAATTGCAAGCTTTTCGTTTTTGGTACATTTATGATTACTGTTATATCAAATTACATAAAAATAAGTATACAAATTACATAATAATATTTGGTTGAACGTTACCAAACGTTATTAAAAATATTCAGATTAGCTTGCTTCAATAATTTTTAAACGTATCGACAAATATTTCATGCGTGTTTCGATTAGAGTTCGTGCTAATATTTCATGCCGCTTCAATATACGAGTATATGTATTCTCATAGCTATACACATTTTTTGAATTTATTATCTCGGGCTATCGATATTTCAATATCAGTTTAGGTTTTGACATGTTCGATAAAATTTCTTAGTTTTTCTGTTTTAACTTTTTATTTAGGTTAGTATTTATGGTTAATTTTTTAACAGGAATGTAAATATTTCGATGGTTTATAAATATTTTGTTAAATTTTAATTTTAGATATTTATTTACTTAGAGAGTTATCTTTGTAACGTGCAACAGATATTTTTAGTCGTCATGTTTTCAGAGTGCTACTATTGTTATTCTTTTCCCAAATATTTAATGTAACATTTTAAAAATGTTAAATTTCGCAATAGGTTACTTCATGCAAACGATTTTTAAATTTAAATAAGTAACTTCACAATATGATCAAACCTAAACTCCTCATGATTTGCTTGAATGGAGTTGAAATAAGCCTATACAGTATTACCCATTTTAATGTGGTAGGTGGAACCAGTTTTTCATGTAATTTCCTCGTTTGAAATGGTACTCTGCTTTTTAATTTTTTTTCTTACCGTCTTCACAAATAAAAAAAAAATATAAAGCAACGAACGAGACGAAATTTTACATATTCCCAGTGAATATCTCACTTGGAAAAAATATACATATTTTATTTATTAGCTTGGCTACTAATAAATGCCCCAATTTTTCCAACAGTTTCTGAAAGTTTATAGAAACTTCTCGGATGTTTTGAAGGATATAGTAGGACCACAGCGACCGATTTTTCGTTTAGTTAGCAACTGAGTTTCGACGAGTGAAGATTGAAACAATTAGGAAATTTTACGAAGAAAACTTGGTGTGTCCCAGCTTCTTAAATTCCGTTTTGCGAAAGCGAGCAAAGTATCACGCATATAGACACAGCATGTAGTAGCAAGGTGTCCTCATCAATGACACAGCCAATCGTTGTTTCTAAAGATCTAAAGAAGGAAATGTTGATTTCTCCCTTAACTTTCAACCAGGGTGGGCTACAATAGATTTAGAAAAATTAAAAGCCTTATCGAACTACTCTTCCAGCTAAATTTACGTTATCTGGCATAAATAATTTCGTGCTATGAAGTGGAAATATTCTGTTTGGTTAACGAATGAGCTAACATCCCTTCGACTTCAGGAGAGGTTCGACTTATGCAAAAAGCTACTAAGTTTCTATCACACCAACGACGATTTTCTAAATTATTTTATTATAGGGCAAAATTATCCAAAACTTTAGCCCCTCGACTATCATCTGTTTGGAGGGCTATTACAATATTAATTTACATGATAAAAAAATTAAAGACACAGAACACCTTAAAGTCGAACTTAATAAATTTTTCAGTCAAGGAATTCATCAAGGAAAAAATTGTATATCTGTATACGCACTAAAAACAAATGGTAGATAACGAGGGTGCTTATATAATTGAAGATTCATTTTATTAATTACAAACAAAAATAAAATAACATTGTAAAGCAAGGTATCAAAGTGGGTTTATTAGTTCCCAATCAGCCCTATTATCAAATAAACCAAAGGATGATATATTACGAAAATTGCGTCTCCTACAGATAGAAAAACACGGGAAAAATACATATGAGAATTATGTTGGAAAGAATATAAGATAAAGTCATTTCGTTTAGTAGAGGAAACTAGGGTATACAAAAACTCAGGTGTTCAAAGTAAAACTACTTTATTACGAAAGTGACATTTCTTAATGTATTTACATCAAATTAATCTCACAGTTATCTGGATAACTTAACATATATTTGACGACATTATTTCGTTGATTGCAGATTTAATTTAGGCGTCTTCTGCACTTAAATTGGTAATTTTAAAAGCATTAAATGTACATAAAATTATAAAGGCATTGGATTCCTATAATAATTTGTGTAACCTAATTGTGATATGTAGGTTATGTGTCTCTTGATTACAAAATTTAAATATTTCGGATGGTTATCATATTAAAAGTAAAAAATATATTTAAAACATAAACTTTATTATATTGAAAAAATAAAAACAATGAGAATCTTAATTTGTATATACAATTTTTACGTAAAAATGGGTTCGTAAAATAAATTTCTTACGGGCTCTATTAATATATAATAGTCGAATAAAGCTTGCAAATTTTATTTAACACTTTTAAAACAAAAAGAAATATATTTTACTGAAAAATTAAATTAATGGATCTCGAAAATGATAGTCCTCTCTTTGGCCAAGATATTATTTAAGATTATTATGTCGAAAGTTAGTCGAAAGTTATAGAATATTTTTGTTTTGTTCAAACATTTATTGATGTACAAAACTGGAATACAATAAAACTAAAAATTGTGAAACATTTTTAAAACATATTTACGTCAAATCTCAAATATACTGCGCCTTAATAATCTTAAGACATTGTCGTATTTAATATAAATTTTGCAAAACAAATATTTACATTATGATAAAATATACAAGAAAGAATCACTCAGTATTAGAAAGAAATAAAAAACGTATAAAAACAATATAATAAATAATATTTAATATTAATTATCGATTACATTTTGAAAGGTGGTAGCCGTGAGAGGTTTAGAAAATGGACCCAGCGGTCACTGACAAGGTGGTAGCATAAGTGACATTCGTGGAGAATACTCACGAATGTGGGTATTCTCCACGAATACCACTCATTCTTTATTCCATTCCATTTCAAGAGAGAATATTTATAAAAAAAACCAAATTGGCAGTTAAATATTTTGATGAGTTATAATCACTGTATAAACACAATAAACTCTCACGCTAAGTATTGATATTAATATAAATATTACGCATTTTAGTCACGCTAAGTATTGATATTAATATAAATATTACGCATATAGTATTGATATTAATATAAATATTATTAAATAAGTATTGATATTATATAAATATATTGATTGTGAAATTTAGAGGAAAGAAAGGGACAATTCTTGCTATCGATCACATAAAACTCAGGGGTATAAAACATTTCGAAAAATATTCGATAATCCAACGCATACCTATATCACGTTATTCGGTACACATAATTTACTTCATAACGCATTGGAGTGAAATGGCTGTAATAAATCAGTTTCAATTTGAAAGACGATAAATTTCGGTATGTCTTTCGAGCGTGAAACTTAAATGAGACAGAAGGAATACACGAGACAGAATTTTGGCGCTTTATAGCAAATATATTTATAGGTATACAATGTTATACCAGACCGAGGCCCAGTGGCTAAGAGGCTAACGCTTAATTAAAGGCAGGAAGTTCGGTACCTGGCATGGGTTTGAACATTTATATATTAATTGAATGATTTAATATACTTTGTGAAAAGAAAAGAAAAAAAACAAAATTAGCAATAAATATATATGCATATATATATATATATATATATATATATATATATATATATATATATATATATATATATAATTAACAAAAAAAAACAAATATATCACATTACCCACTATATCAAATATATTACATTACTAAAGTGAATTTAAACAAAAATGTATATTGCCTGAATTGTCATTTTGCTTTGTTTACAAACATTCTCTTTTGGATTGAAATGGAGTATATATGAGTGTAAAGTATTAACTGGGCTAAACAATTTTAATATTATTTTAAACAAATTTTAAACAATTTTAATATTATTTTAAACAAATTTTAAACAATTTTAATTAATTTTAATATAATTTATAAGCCTTACTTATGTTATATAGCCTTAGATGTAGAACCTAAAGAAATCAAATATGCTCACTAAAGCTCGATTGAAGTACATTCCATCACTGCCGCCGCTTTACTTTCGTTACTCATTATCGTGACGTTATTTAAAAACAATGGTTTTGATATCCGAATAAAAGTTTGCAACATTTTTCGAATACTGTCTTAACACAGGCATAACTTAGACAAATTGATCGATACCTAAGTAACTTATCTAAAAGCTGAAAAGCTTACCTAATAAGTAAACCTAATAAGAAGTAAAGTAACATTTTATGTCAGAAGCGCATCTGAGATCGGATAAAACCTTAAAAAAAATTTGTTTACAATTTTTGTTTGTTAGTCTGTATTTTGTTAGAGATGCTTATAGAAACTATTGACCTGTTACGAATGAGACTTTTATTGGCGCGATGCTTGGGTCCAGATTAAAACTTAGAAAATAATTTATCCCTATTCAATATTTTCCAAGGAAATATTTGTCTCTCTTATTTCTATTTATCCATTCGTCTGTTTGTTACAGCATCAGAAAAAAAATATTTAAAGTGTGTAAATATACATTTTGCTAAAATAGTTTTTATTGCTAATGTTATATTTGATCTACAATTTACATCAATGTAGATTTTAAATTCATTTATTGGTTTAGAACTGATGACAGGAATTGCTGACACTATCACAGCTTAAAATTCGAAGTAAGTTACTAAGTTATTTAAGATGAATACTGCTTAAAGTTCAAAATATGTTACTAAATTATCTAATATTAACACAGCTTACATTTCAAAATAAGTTACTAAGTTATCTTAAATTAATACAGCTTGAACTTCAAAATAATTTACTATATTATCCAAGATAACATACATTATGGTTCAAAATTAGTTACAGTATTATTTAAGATTAACACACCTTAAAGTTCAATATATGTTACTAATTTATCTAAGATTAACACAGATTAAAATTTAAAATCAGTTACTAAGTTATCTAAGATTAACACAGCTTAAAGTTCAGAATAAGTTCATAACTTATAAAAGATTAGCATACCTTAAAGTTCAAAATAGATTACTAATTTATATAAGATTAACACAGCTTTAAGGTCAAAATAAAGTACTAAGTTATCTAAGATTAATACAGCTTAAAGTTCAAAATAGTACATAGTTACTTTTGTCCCGCAACAGTTAACTTTGACATTCAAACATTAAAAAAAAACTGATAAACTACGGCACTTTGATGAAAAATATGGAAAAGCCAAACCGCGTGCAAAAATAATGCTACATTAATGGTTATCTAACTGAATTTAAGCATTCAAATGACATCGAATTCAATAATAAATGCTGCAATGGTGTCAAAGTTATGTGTACGTGAATCGAAAACTTTAAACTAAACGTGCATAAAGATACACGCAGGTACACGCGATAACCTCTGATCTGCTGCCAATGCACGTAATTTCAACAATAAATAATAATACTGTACATAGTACAATTGATAACTTAAATACGATACGAAGAATGAGTACACAGGTACAATTGTCCAGAATGTTGTGACCATAAGTTTGAGTGAATTATTTACTTTATAAAATGGAAAAAATATTATTTTTTATTGACCATTTGAGATACAATTATTTAGACGTTACGTAAACAATTATAAATTCGTTATTTTAAGGCAAGTTGACTTTTTGAGGATAGTGGCACGTAAATTCTATTAAGAATTTCGAACTGAATATTATATTTAAAAATAAGACCTGTTTTACTTTAGAAATAATAAAAACTAAACACAAATGTGCCAATCTTGTTGACGATAATTCACAATAAATTATGAAATAGGATTTTTTCTACTCATTTGTATTTATATCAAGTAACGTTTGGTTGGAGTGATATTTTTAAGATATTTTGAAGTAAAGTATTAATATATTTTAAAATAGCATATGAAATTAATTTTTGCGTCTGGCGTTATGTTTCCAAATGGTGTATGCTTACAAATCTAACTCCATAGAATACTTAGACATTTTAAATATTTTCGTAATAACATCCTGCAATTATTTCAAGCCTTTCAGACTTTTACATATATTTGATTACAATTTAAAGATTACTAATTTTATTTTATACTCTTAAGTGGTCTAGGTACAAAATTTTCTATAATATTTGAATTTATCATATTTCATAAAAATATTTTTTTTTAATTTATAAATTATAAATTTGCATCATATTAATGTCCCTAATTTCGCCACATAATGCGATGATATTTACATGATAGCATTCATAGTACTCGAATTTGTTATTCGACATTCTCATAAAATGTTCATCTTCCCCCAGGCACTTCACTACGAAACAATTTAAAAATAAATATGTGATTTACCATATAGTTTCGGAAATCAATTAAATATAATATTACTGTGGTATAAAATCATAATTTATCTTTATTCGGTTTTTTATACGCATAAGAACGATTCCATTTTCTTTTTTTTTTAAATGGATGCATTGATAAAAACCAAAAATAAAAAACACCAATAAAAACATTCATAGCTAATTTTAAAATGTAACAAAATATACATTCTAAAACACTTTGTAATTTCAGTTTGTCCTGTTTTAAGCTCTTTAAATGTTTTCAAAATATAAAAATTTTAGAATTTTTTCGCATAAGTCAACTATCACAATGATGTTTCAACTCGAAAAACATAATTGTCAACAAATAAATAAAATAAAATGTTAGCTGTGTTACTTTTTTTAAATAACAAAGTATTGTTCAAATTAATGCGAAATAAATATAACATTAAAGATTCATTCATCAATTTTAATATTTATTCAGTATTTATTTTATTTTACATCCCAGAACGATACAATTGTTTTTATAATTTTGTCTTTCCATTATACATTGCAAAGCAACTTGTGGCATTTAGATTTTTGGTCTTTCTATCAATGTTTATTGCATTTATAAATGCTTATTACTACAGTGTTTTTTCCAAAAATACGACTGTAAAAAAATAGCAAGCAAAAATAATTTTATCATCAAAGAAAATATTTAAGCGAATTGTTTTTTGTAATCTCGATCCCAGCTACCGAACTGGCCGCACGGTACACCTATGCAACGCGATCAAGATCCATAATTATTACAATCTTATCGATCGATCCAACCTATAGATCGTTCTCTGTAAATCATCCGGACCACGCCCCCGCTAGCGCGATCTCCGCCAATCGGAGGCCGGCGAGCGGCCGCCGGTGCCGCGGCTTCACCCTGTCCTAATTACACGAATTAAGACGAGTTTCCAACATTATTTTGTAGTATTATTTGTTGTGAGTCGCGGTGGAATTATGATCTATAATGGCTGAATCGTGTCCGTGGATCATCGATCGTTGTTAGAGAGGTAAATCACTAGAAAAGATCTATCGTAGATTGTAACGTTGTGAGTTATAGATAGAAGTAGCTATTTACATGTATATAGTAGCTGTATATATAAATATATTTTTATAATATGGCCTTTCGTCGGAGGTGTGGTAAGATTTGGCGTTGAAGTACCGCACCTCATCTCTACAGTGCTTTCATGTATACTTAATGTGAACGAATCTTAAATAAATAAGCTAACAACTAATGACAAGATTTTCAGCGAGTACTCGATCGCTATTTATCTAATATCTGATTCCTTATTTTATAATTCACCATTTCTGTTTATCATATTTGGGCACAGTTTTATATAGAATAATCTTTCATGGATATAATCGATCGTAGTTAGAGTGGTAAATCACTGGAAATGATTTATCATATATTGTAATGTAATGAGTTATAGAAGTAGCTATTTATATCTCTACAGTAGCTGTATATATAAATATATATTTATAGTAAAGTTTCTTTTTGGAAACGTGTAAGAATTTACGATGTAATACCACACCTAATCTCTATAGTGCTTTTATATATACTTAATATAAAGAGATCTTAAAACAAATAATCTAAAATTAATGACAAGATCTTTCAACGAGTACTTTGTCGCTATTTCTCTAATATCTGATTCCTTATTTTACAATTTACCATTTCTGTCCGTATGTTTATAGATGTTTATGTAGCGTATCGTGTTATGGATATTGCTGTAGGAATATTAGATTGTGATACATCTAGAAACATCAATTTATTTATTTGTTTGTATTTAATGTATAAATACATAAAACATACTTGCAGCTATAGGCATAATCTCTTTGCCAATTCTCGCTTTGCCAATCTCTTTGCCAATTGACCAAATCATCAAGTAAATATATACTATATTGGTTGTTGTAGAAGATTTCAACTGATTGTGAATATAATTTTACAAAAAAATAGTTAAAACAGCAACAAGATAACAAGTAATTAATAGAAATTGAGAAGAATAAAGTGGATTCAGAATTTGGGAGGGAAAACCAGGAGGAGAGGATGTTGAGTTACGGAAAGAAGTTTTCTTTTGGCGAATTTTTAATACATTAATTGAGGACGCGCTCCGGATATAAGGGTTCAAATTGTCGGTAGCATGAACAGCGAAGGAATATTCGTAGAAGGAGGTATCACATTTAGAGATCAGTCAAGTAAGGAGATTTTCAGAGCGAAGTTCAATGCCATGTGCATTTAAGGTTGGGGAAATAAGGTAATCTGGGCTATGAGAATATTTTAATACATTAAAGAAAAGAAAGTGAATGATCAAACTGTGAATTTAAAAGAAATGTAACATTTTAATTGCCTGTTGCGGGTGCACCCCGCACCGGTTTGCGTACTATACTTTACGGCAAATCGGTGGACGAGCAAGCCGATATAATAAAAAGAGAGGCAAAAATGATATTCACTATCTTTCACATAATAATTTGGGATGAAACAAATAGTCATCATAATAGATTTAAAGCTTTTGTTTTAGCAAATTTGCCCCAAATAAATTGGCAGAAATGCAACTAAAATTTTCAGTATTTGTTGTTTATTCAAAATAAAATATTCTGCCTGTCCTTTCAAAATTACAACAAAAAAAAACAAGTGTCCAAAAACAAACTGCATTTTTAACTCACTATTAAAATTTATAAACGGCTTTTAGATTTCTGTGCAGAGAAATTTCGTATTGCAACTTTACTTTGTATATTTCTTGTGTTTTAGTTAAAGAGCAATGCTACAAAAAAAAACACTTTGAAAATTAGAAGCTTCTCACTATATCCGGCGGTTTTGGTGATTTTTTTTAAAAACCGCGAAAATGTAAATTTTTGCGGTCATATTTATGATCCCCTTATTCAATTCAGTTAAGTCTTACCTAACACATTCATTGAAATCGTGTGCTACATGTCCCAAATGTAAAACAAAATCATTCAATCGCAAAGTTAACAAGAATACGATTTAATATTAAAAACATTTCTTAACGAACAAGGGAAAGGTGTTGTTAGCATATTCAGGATAACATAGATAAAATGTAATTACTTTTAAATTAATCGATGCCACGTAATGTATTGCAAAAAAGATTTATAAAACAATAAATTAGTAATAATCAATCGTTTATAAGAGGAAGATGATATCGAATCCCAATTAAAGCAGAGAACTATTTTCCATATTAAATATACGCTCAAAAAAGGTTTTAAAAACGACGCCAAACCTCTTAACATGAAGCTGTGTATTAGTCCATATATTATTATTACCTACATAACTCATAAAATATTATTACTTCTCATAAGTCACATAGTAATCTAACCTCTTTACATGAATCTGTGTGTTGGTCCATATGACCTAAATAAGTCATGTAATATTATTACTTCTCATAAGTCATATGGTATTCTAACTTCTTTACATGAAGCTATGTGATAGTCCTTATGATATTATTACCTACATAAGTCATATACTATTATTACTTCTCATAAGTCACATAGTATTCTAACCTCTTTACATGAAGCTGTGTGTTGGTCCATATGATATTATTACCTAAATAAGTCATGTAATATTATTACTTCTCATAAGTCACATAGTATTCTAACTTCTTTACATGAAGCTATGTGATAATCCTTATGATATTATTACCCACATAAGTCATATACTATTATTACTTCTGTGTGTTGGTCCATATGATATTATTACCTAAATAAGTCATGTAATATTATTACTTTCCATAAGTCATATGGTATTCTAACTTCTTTACATGAAGCTATGTGATAGTCCTTATGATATTATTACCTACATAAGTCATATACTATTATTACTTCTCATAAGTCACATAGTATTCTAACCTCTTTACATGAAGCTGTGTGTTGGTCCATATGATATTATTACCTAAATAAGTCATGTAATATTATTACTTCTCATAAGTCTTATGGTATTCTAACTTCTTTACATGAAGCTATGTGATAGTCCTTATGATATTATTACCTACATAAGTCATATACTATTATTACTTCTCATAAGTCACATAGTATTCTAACCTCTTTACATGAAGCTGTGTGTTGGTCCATATGATATTATTACCTAAATAAGTTATGTAATATTATTACTTCTCATAAGTCACATAGTATTCTAACTTCTTTACATGAAGCTATGTGATAATCCTTATGATATTATTACCCACATAAGTCATATACTATTATTACTTCTGTGTGTTGGTCCATATGATATTATTACCTAAATAAGTCATGTAATATTATTACTTCTCATAAGTCATATGGTATTCTAACTTCTTTACATGAAGCTATGTGATAGTCCTTATGATATTATTACCTACATAAGTCATATACTATTATTACTTCTCATAAGTCACATAGTATTCTAACCTCTTTACATGAAGCTGTGTGTTGGTCCATCTGATATTATTACCTAAATAAGTCATGTATTATTATTACTTCTCATAAGTCCTATGGTATTCTAACTTCTTTACGTGAAGCTATGTGATAGTCCTTATGATATTATTACCTACATAAGTCATATACTATTGTTACTTCTCATAAGTCATAGTCATAGTATTCTAACCTCTTTACATGAAGCTGTGTGTTAATCCATATAGTATTATTACCTACATATTTCGTCGCTGTGGTGTGTTGGGTTGATCACAAGGCATACGGCCTTAGACCGTGAGGCGCACCGCGGGGACCCGGGTTCGATTGCCGTCCGCTCCTCGAGCTGAGCTGGACTGGTGTTCTGGTTGGCTGTAAGATATTGCTCTTGTAATCATAATACCGCCATATGTATTAATTATATACATTAAAGTACATAAATAAAATAAATAAACAAGTATATACAGATAGCCCTTTATTATTTAAGCTTTTATTTAATGTTTTCGTCCAAAACCTACTAAATTTTGTAGCTTCTAGTCAAAATGTTATACTAAAACATCAATGAATAAAAAAGCTTTCTTGGCAACATTAACGTAAAAGATTATGCAAATAAATGTGACATATACGTTATTGTATACAATAAATTGTCATGGGCAGTTCTTTTAGGACAAATTTGCTTTTTTTCGAAGACAAAATTTGTGGGTAATAAGAAAGGACGCTTACTTTATTGAATTTGTGCTCAGATTATATGTTATGGACATTAAAAATACTTCAATCTTTAATTATTTATAATTGGTTACCTTAACGTACATAAATACATAACGCAAACCCATTGCTTCATTGGTAATTTCTTAAAGTAAAATAATATATATATATATATATATATATATATATATATATATATATATATATTACCTTAACGTATATAAATCCAAATACCTGAAAAGGGACTCTATTTTTGCATATATTGTAGAACTAGCGTGACCCGTGCGAAGTCTTCGCATTATTTATTCCATTATGAAGCTCAGATGACAGATCAAACAAATATTTTACTAAAATTGACATATAGAGGCGCAAGTATCAAAAGCATTGAGCTAAAGCGCCACTTTATTTATACGTGAGTGGATTTGAAATTAAACAAAAATTTTACCGACCGTCAATCATATTGACGTTGAGCCGTTAGATGGCAGCATTGCTGCTTTGTTTATATAATTTTAATAATTAATTAATTTGCAAAAACAATAGCAATAATAATTTTTTTAGTTATGGATGCCGGTAGAGCAAGCAATTATCTATAAAATGATATATAATTTAAGTGGATTAGTTGTGAGGTTTTTCTAAAAAGGGAGAGTAACATCTTAACCTTAGCGTATATATCTGATGATGCTATGTTCTTAAATATGCAATCTATAATTACAAAAAAAAATTTACGTTCGTCGTAACAAGGCTTTTCAAATGATACCTTACATGATACATCAAATTTAAAAAAAAATTGGGTATTTTATTTACCCCTTTTTAATTTTTATATGAATATTTTGAGAAAAGTGTGCAAGATATGTGGGTTAAAATTTATTACCATGCCAAATTTCAAGTTTCTGCGTCGCATGGTTTCTGAGAAAATCAGCTGTGGTAGACAGACTGACAGGTAGATACGTCAGTGATCTTATGAGGGTTCCGTTTTTCAGTTTAAGGTATCTGATGTGAGGGACCTTAAAACCGAATAGATTTTCTGAAACCAAAAGTATAGTATATGTGAACATTTTGAAGATGGTTTGGTTATATAGAAGAAATTCAGTAAAGTTAAGATAGTACACTGTAGTCTTTATTTGATTATGGAAAGTAATCAAGGCTGTTGAAGTGTTGATAGAAATGAACTTAAATTTTGATGGATATTGATTATTGAATTCACTTAAGAGAATGTATTCTGTCAAAGATTTTTCTTCAATTAGTGGACTTACGCTTTTAACAGTTTAAATAAAATAATCTACATGATTGTTTAATATCAAATTTTGGAACTTAGAAATAAGTTTGAAGCCACTAACTAGCTGGCTAGGACTCCCACCGTTTTTCTAAGTCGAACTATATTTGAACTATTTCCGCTCCACTAGCGAAACGAGAATACAATATTAAGGAGATAGATACGGCCAACCGTTTAAAAACCATCCTGTATTTGGAGTAAGAGCTGATGGACTCTTACAAAATTTGATTTCTAACAGGACATAATTAACCAATATTACCCACAACTAATGGCACTAAATACCGACAAACACCGTAGCGGCACTACGGTTGACGCGCCGCGTGATGGATAGGGTCGCGGTATCGCGACACCTGCGCCGCGCCCAATTACGGCTGGACGCGAGATAAGCGACGGCGATCGGGGTACCGCGTAGGACGGCGCGCGTACGGCGTGTAGCGATGAGATCTTAATACGTGAGGCTGCATTGAAATGTTGAGAGATAAATGGAAATGTGCGTTTATCGAAATATTGACCGCTAACGTGGAAAATTAAATAAGTATAGAGATGATGGAATTGTAGCCGAAAAAAAATTATTGAGGTTATTTATTAAAAAATCGATATGAGATTATAATTTATTATCTCTGTACCGAAATGTGTTATTGTTCCCAAAGGTACAAAAGCTAACAGATTATTTTCAGTGTCATCCAGTGAAATAATAACTTCAATTTCCATCCGTTCATTTGCCATAGACTCAAAGTTTTTACAATTTCAGACCTATTTAGATGAAATTTTGCAAAAAAGTACTTTAGAAAGTTGTGACAAAAAATTGGTAAGATGAGATGGTTGACTTCTTTTTGGTGCAACCAATCGAACTGTCATTTTAAAAGTTTCTTGAATTAGACTGGGCGAGTGTCATTACCTAAGTATTTCGAAATAAAATTAAATTCCATTCACTACGTTTTTCGTACATAAGAAGGCAAATAGCAAACCCTTTTAAAATTACTCTCTCTCTGTTCATCACAGCCATTTTTCCCCGAAAATATATTAAGGACGTAGAAAATATTTGTTTAAGATATTAAAAGAAAGCCAGTTTAGCATATTTTCCTTGCTTTCGGTTTTACCGGGATTTCAATTGAAAGGGCGTGTGTATAGTTCTGGAGTTTTTCTTAAAAATGTTCACAAAAAGTATGTCCTCCTTCCAACTTCTAAACTGTTAAAATATTAAATAATAGTTGGACGTAAAGTTTACCGAAACTTCAATCCTAGATTTAATATTTCTTAAAAAATATACGATAATTTTACGCCTGGGAATATATTAAATAATATATTTACAGTGAAAAATAATATTAATAATTAAATAGTGTAATGAAAATACTGTGAACACATAAATATTTAAACTTTCGTTAGTACCTAAGTATGTACAGAATTCTCGCAGTGAATTCTTGTCTCGAATTCTGTTAATTAAAATTATTTTGCGTCACTAATAACTACGGTCAACTAACCTTTCAGTATAAATAAATTTAAAAGATACATGTAACAATGGAACTGTAGATTATATTTATTCCAATACGGTTATTTATTCCAATGCGATTATTTATTCCAATAATGCTACATTTTTGAGACTACGTTTAAAATAATTTTCGGACAAGTAGATAGAGTTATTTTATTAACTTAAAGTTACCCCTAATTGTTCATAACTTTTCTAAAACCTAATTACGAACTTCCGTAATAAGGTAATATTAATTTTTGTCTATTTACTATGAATAACTTCATGTTCCATTGGAATGCTGTGTAAGCAAAGTGTTTTTATAGTAACTTGATTTTGAAGTGTTTTTATAGTATTGATTAGACTTCAAAACACTGTGACTTGTTAATGGTTTCGCTCGTGATCAAAAGGTTTTTATATGCAAAGTCGCAAATCCGAATTTATTGAAGTAAAGTTATTTGTAGTATTATTTGATAATGAAAACTTTAAAATTTCTGTCTGAATTTAAACTCCCAATTTATGGTTTTATAATTCGGTACAGACTCCCAGTCCCAGGGATATGATAATAAAAACAGTACAGAAATTAATATAATGTTGAAAACAGTATTATATTGAAAACCAATGTAAATTATATTTTATTTTTTTTTATTCAGCTCTACACTTAGTTCAACTAGATGTAACAGATCTATTTCGATTCAGAACGTCTTCTCCTTCACATTTGGTTTTAGAACTTCTTCTTCTAATGCTTTCAATTTTGGGGAAGGTTATTTTTTTCGTGTTGAGTCCAGTTCTTCTTCTTTTGTCATATGATATGAAACTTTTTAAATATATTGTATAATTTATAGTTATAAGAATACACAAGATACAGATTTTGTTCATGGTTAGTCGACGTTATTTATTAACTCTTTAGCTGGTCGTCTTTTACTAATATATGAAATTACAGGGCTTATCGGAGTTTTATAAAGGTTAATTCTTATATTTAGACTAAGTAATCTGGATTTAAACTGGCTGCTGAAACCAAAGAAATACCTGTTTTTTTAATTAAAAAGCTCGATCGCCTAATTTTTTTTTAAATTATTTAATGTATATAATTTTTTTTTTAACAGAGTACAATAAGCGTATTATATATATGATATTTATCTTCATGCGACAAACCATTCAATGTCTACAAACCATCTCCACAGAACTATAATGTTTTTCATAATTTTACTTCATTCTGAATTCTTATTTTATTGAAATGGGGCAAAATGAAAAATCAATTTCCATCGTACGTCTCGCAATCTTACCTATTTCTGTGCACCGAGAGTTATAGTATACTACAATGTTGTGAATATTTGTAAGAAAAAAAAAATGAAATATCCGTGATGGAAAAAATCTTGTGAGGGATTCACGTATAAAAATATCTTCCATAAAATTCTGAAAAATAAGGTGATAGATTAAATGAAAATTTCAAAATAATTAATTAATATACTTAGTAATTTCGAATCTCAAACAAAAGGAAAGAAACACATATTTCAGCGTTTTTGCAAAATCACTATTGGAATATAATTATTACATAAAAAAGCTAACAAAACAAAATGTAGTAATGGTCCCTCGGCCTTATCTGGGCATAGCCGAGAAGTACAGTTAATTATATCATTAATTCCAAAGTGACTTTGTTTATTTGTTTATAACGTTTTTGTACCTCTACTATTCAACTGACCTTAGGGACTTTTTTTGTAAATGTAGCCTGAGTAAAAATATTTTTTTTTTATATTAAAAATTGCCTCATTAGAGATAAAAGTATTCACATAAGTATGGATGTAGCTATGTATGCATCTCTGTATCTTATGCATCTCGTATCTTTATTAAAGCAACAAAGATCAGTTATGTAAAATAAAGTTTCATACCCCTACAAATTTTTTTATGTTCATTTAAAATTATGATGGCCATATAAAGTAATGAACTTACCAGTACTTTATGCGATTTAAAATTTGCTAAAATATATAAAACGAAGATAAAAACAACAAATATATTCTGACGAGACTTGCAACTATTTGTAACAATAAAAAAATTCTAAAATTGCACTTCTTTGCTTTAAGTGACAAAAAAGATAACCAGTTCACATACCATTTCCAATATACCTAATAAGTGCCTGAAAGATATAGGGTTTTTTTTCAATATTTTATTTATTAAATCAACAAAGATCAGTTATGTAAAATAAAGTTTCATACCCCTACAAAATTTTTTATGCTCATTTAAAATTATGATGGCCATGTAAACTAGTGAACTTACTTTATTTGATTTAAAATTAGCTCCAATACATAAATCGAAGATAAAAACAACAAATATTATGACGAGACTTGCAACTATTTGTAATTTAAAAAATTCTAAAATTACACTACTTTGCTTTAAGTGACAAAAAAGATAACCAGTTCACATACCATTTCCAATATACCTAATAAGTGCCTGAAAGATATAGGGTTTTTTTCAATATTTTCTTTATTAAAGCAACAAAGATCAGTTATGTAAAATAAAGTTTCATACCCCTACAAAATTTTTTATGGTCATTTAAAATTATGATGGCCATGTAAATTAATGAACTTACTTTATTTGATTTAAAATTTGCTTCAATACATAAATCGAAGATAAACACAACAAATATATTCTCACGAGACTTGCAACTATTTGTAATAATAAAAAAATTCTAAAATTGCATTGCAACCATTTCCCATAAAATACCAGCGATGCGCTTATTCTCTTGATTAATAGACTTCAAATTGTATCTTCATTCCTTGTACTATTATTTCAAAAGCTCTACTCATCGCACCTTATGTATAGTGGGTAATACTTATCGCGAATATTGGATTAAACAAAATCAACACGGTGAAAAATACAAAATGTTAAATCGAAAAATGAGACGAACTCTTATACACATGTATAAAAGAAACAAGACAATTTGCATATTATAACAAATATAAGTGCGGTTTAGTAAAATAGTATTTATTAAGTTATTTAAATACCAACATATGTTTAATACAAAATATGCATTTCGTTTGTGTAAAAATTCGAGACCTAATTATTTTGGATTAAATAATCTACGAAAATTTACGCACCACTGATGTTTAATTTTTTTTCTACGGGAATTTTCATAAAATCTTTGATCACAAAAAACAATTATTTCATTAATCTTGGATTTATTTATTAAATTATTTGACTCTATTTTCGTCCATCAGAATTGTTCCGTCCCCTTGTTTTAGGGGAAATAATTTTTTTGAATTTATTCAAGATTAACGAACGTGAATAAGTGTCCAAGTAAATATGCAATATTATATATATATATATATATATATATATATATATATATATATATATTTATGTATATTTTTAAAGCCACCGTTTATAAGAAAACGAATAAAATCTTTATCAAAGTTGTTATGTAATCATGAAATATCCAACGTACGCGTATATTCATCATGAAGATGAAATCGAATTACATGAAGTTGATGTTCAGAAATCATTTATAAATACAAAATACACTTTAAAAGAAAGAACATTTACGTCTGTGGGTTGACGGGTTTTGTTTTCAAGTATCATAAATTTTAAGAATCAATTTCCACTTCGTTTCATATCATTACGAAGCTTTCCGGTTTATGTAATTAAATCTATTCATAATCTATCATCAATATTATCAAGCGAATCGAAAAACATCCCTTCTGATAGGTGCAGATACATTATGCCTTAAAAAATATACATAGTGAGAACGGTCGTTTGTTGGTGATTTTAATTTCTACTTATATTTAGATGACAATTCGTTTGAAGTGGCAGACATTAAGGTAATGTTACTTAAACTGATAGTTAAGCATTTGATTATTATTAATAGATTTCAAAAGACACATTAAAATTACATTTCACGACAATAAAGAAAACGTTTCGTCTAAACTCGAAGACCGGATCCAACTTAATTTATCCAACAGAAAGCCCAACACCGACAGAGTACTTGAACGCAACACGACCAAATAAAACAGTAGGCAGCCCCACAATGAATGTGAATAAAAGTTAATTTCGTATTAAATGTATTTTTTTATAAATACTTTATGTAATTGTGTTCAAAAGTCGGTGTATTAATCGAGTTATTGTCTAATATGGTGGGTGGACGAACACAGGTGGCAAGAGATGTTAAGCTGAAGTTACAAAGAAGACTTTTGTTAAAATATTAACACTTTATCATATATTAAAACCCTCTTAATCATTTACATTTTTTGCACTGTAATTCTAAAATCAAAAACTTACTAAGTTTAAATTTAAAAAGTTTTCATTTTCGGAAAATATTATTCGTTTTCTTATAAAGGATGGCTTTAACAAGATATACACTACAAATTGTTACGAAAAATTTTTCTAGCACTTCGCTCTCAAAAATTGGTTATTGAAAAATCGATTTAAACCGAAATATTTATTTTAATAACTCTGAAAGAAACGTATTTATAAAAAATATTATTCATAACAGTCTAGAATAGTAGTTTCTCACATATTCCTAACTCAAATATAAAAATTACTCCACATCGAAAGGGACGCCTTATGTGAGAAATAAAGTCTTTAATTTTTTAAACGTACTTTGGAAAAAAATGACGTACGGTTTGCTGTGTTTGTAAAAAAGTATATAGAATATAAAGTGAGAAAAAATTATAAAAAAAATTTTACTTTATTTTATTGTAAGGCCAAATTAAAAAAAATACTAAAAATTCACAACTAACATACTTGCGGTTGTTGGTCCGCATCTGTCTGAAGTATTTACGTCATTAGTAGGTATAAATGGTATGACGGAAATAAATGGTTCAAATTTTGGATTCCGTTTTCTGCTATACAACTACAGTAAAAGACACCACTCTTACTGAAACTATGTAATCGAATACGTTATACCAACTTACATAATTTTAAAACGAAATTCGCCAACAAAAATAATATACCTCTTTTGGTTCTCTATTTAATAGCGCCTTAAAACCGCGGCCCATCAAAAGCTGTCAAAAGTTTTTTCTTTATCAAAGGCTGGTTATTAATGATTGTGTACGTTGGCTTATTAATGATCAGCAGAGTAACTCGATATCACGTCCGCGGCATATCTCGCCACTAATTTAACTTATAAATAAAGCATATTACCTCAATTCACTCCTTCATCATATTGTAATCGTTAAGGCTTCGCGTCTGCAGATGTAGCATCCTCGCAATGGATCGCCCGAATGTCGTCTGTAGCTAATTTTTGATCAAATCTGATCTCATATGAACTTAGCTATTATTATTTATTTCAATTGGTTAATGATTACTATGTGTAATGATTTTTAAGATAATCATACTCGTTAATAAAAAATTAATAACTCTAATTTATTATGTATGTTGCTTTTTTTATGATTTGACATTTTTTAATTTGTGTGATATGTCGTCACCGTGGTGTGTTGAGTTTATCACAAGGCATATGGCCTCTGATGGCGGGAACTCGGCTTCGATTCCCGGCCGCTTGTCGAGTGCAGCTAGACCAATATCTAGTTGGCAGTAAAATATTGCTTTTATAGCAATAAGTCCGCCATATGCATCAGTTTGTGTACATTAAAGTAAGTAAATAAATAGATAGATATTTTGTGAAAATTATAATTATAGTTTGAAGTAAAAAACATTTGTTTCAATTATCATGATGGTGCTATAATAAATCGTTTAGTGAACTCATTTGATAACCGAGAGAATATTTTATGACCTAATTTTTTATTTAGTGGTACCCCGGTGTGATAAAGTACCCTAGTGTTATATGCCAATAATACCGTAATTGCTAAATTTTGGACGTTTTTTACCTAATAGCTCTCTAAGCAAGCGACAAATTACTATTAAATACGGCGTGCTATATTTAGCTCAGTATATAAACATATGGGTTAAGTATTATCCGTGGTTTAACACACGTGGAATATTAATGCTACGAAAAGTATATTCGTACGTTTGTTACTCCTAGTTATGCCTACTGTTATGCCTAGACTGTACGATAGATTTTTATAAAACTTGATACGGACATAGACCATGACTCAAACTAATACATTGGTCTTTTTATTTATTTATTTATCATCTTTTATGTATAGTACATATGGCAGACTTATTGCTACATGAGCAATCTCTTCCAGCAAACCATAATAACTGGTATTGAAATGTAGTTGGCATGCCATAAAATATTTTACAATGAAGCATTTAGACGAAAAAAATAAATTAAAAAAGAATAAAAAAGTATAAGTAAAAACAACTATTGGCATGATTTGGGATAGAAAAGACAGGAAAGGACAAAGACACATAGGGACCATTTAGACTGAGAAATAATATTAATTCAGGAAACAATTCAAGAAACTCGGTGAATTCGTTTGGTAATAAAATTTTAGTACCGAAACGTACTGATAGATGACGCCACGCGAACATCTGAGGAATTTAACTTTATTTATAGATTTGAGTAGATGTCACTTCGTAAGAGACAAATTCAAACGTCTCAATCGGACGGTGCCGTTACTAAAAAGCTGCTTATACGTATTTGTAAGCTACATTACATCCGAGGTTCCTCTAAATATAATGTTAGACCAAATATATTTTTTCTCTTATTAAAAGAGTTTTTTAAGTGATCCATAGCTGTAATGGAAAATAATTGCTTTTCACTCAGTCAGATGTACTATATACCTCGCTCAACATAAAATGTTTTCGAAATGTAGGTATACTGTTATCGCTAAACTCCCTGGTGTTAAAATTCGTATATGAAATAAGTTTTGTTGTTTATATTCTATAAGAAGATAATATAAAATATATGCCATCCAATATCATGACTAAAATAATACCGTCAGCATTAATATAAACCAAACAGTTATAGAAAGAATACAGAAATACGCTTGTATTGATTTAAGGGTTGTTATGGGAAAAGAAAAGTCAATCAACGAAATAAATTGGCGTATAAGACTAGTGTGGCTTTTCCAAAATTGAATTCATGTTCAAAATAAAAATTAAGGCTGAACAGAAAGCTCACATGCATGACCAAAGTATCCTGCCGGTACTTACATATGGCGCTGAAACTTGGGTGTTCATGAAAAAAATCATCTCCACGTTCAGAGTGGCTCAGAGAGTAATTGAAAGGAAACTGGCAGCGATCACGCTGAGAGATCGAAACAGGAACAAGTGGCTTAGAAAGAAGGGCAATGGACTGACAACGTTGCCGTAAAGCAGGACTCTTGGTGTAAAGTGCTCGTGGAATGGAAACCGTGGAGTGAAAAGTGCCCACAAGGAAGGCCGAATATACGTTAGTATGATGATCTCAAAATAACAGCTGGAGAGAAAATGGTTGGCACAAAATCGAGAAAAGGGGTACGGAATGAAGGAGGTCTACACCTTTAAGGTAGAACATGTCTGAAGAAGAAAAAATTAAGATGTCATCCACAGAGAAGGTTAAATTCCAAAAAATTAAGTGATTTAGAAATTTATAACTTTCAAAATTGATCTCAAATTGATCGCACGTATGGAATAGTATTTTCAAGTCTTTATTTAGATATAATCACATAATTAGTTTTTTTCTCTTTTTTTTAGAATATTACCCTATCTTTCCTTTATTATGATCGATCTAATCAAGTCATAAGCAATTAATTAATTTGCTTCTACCTTGGATATTTTCGAAATTAATTAGGTTATTTCCATAACATATAACGCATAATTATATAAATTTCATCGTAATCAGGGATTTTGCATATTGTGTATATTAACTTATGGAATATGCATTGCGTGTTTAGCGAATGATTTCATTTGTCTTACTGGTTTATACTACTGCGAAAGCTGTAAACATGAAAATAAGTTATAATATCGTATATATATATATTATCATTAACTACTCTTAAAAGTTTTATTTAGTTAATAAAAAACTTTTATCTTTTTGATTTGTTTGAAGACTAAAAAAAATGTAAAAGAATGTACCGCAGGTTTATATTTTAAGAAGAAACGATTTTTTCCTTTTTAATTAAATGAGATGGGCCGAATCAGCTATACTATTTTATTACTCGCGTATCGCAACTTTTTAGGCAAACCTTAAAAACTTACTGAAAACTTTTCAAGATATGTTTTAATAATGATGAAAAGAAAATTAAAAGCGGATAATAATTTTCATTAATATCAAAGAAAAATTAATGATAAATTCAATTAAAAGAAACTGACTAATGATCGTTAATGAATCATAAAGCAATTCCTAACAGTGTTCTAATTATGTCAATGAAGAGAGAAAAAATGTGACGTCTGTATGTGCCTTGCAGCACAACCTTGACATAAGCACTCAGGTAAGTGTTGCAGGATATTCCTGCTGGCATCGGATTTATTACATTAATGAAATACTTCTTTCGAATTATTTTAATGAACTTGTATTATTAATAAATTTTTTCTTATTACTTCTCTTCTAATTTTCTCAAAGTTTACTCAATTTTACTCAGAAGCTATAGGTTTATACTATAGACTACTGGAGGTGCATAGAAATAAATAACTTCGGAATGAAGGAATGATAAACTGTTTGTATTCATTCCTCCATTATGTAAGGGTACTCTTTGTAATTTAGCTGCATAATTTTTTTTTCTTATATATTTATGTCTTAATTCTAACTTTCAATTCTTTCCACCTGCGTCTGAATAATCAAACGGACACGAGTACACTAATTAAACCAAACTTTAATTAAACAAACCAAATTCTAATACACAAATGTCCTAATTAAAACAACGATCACCCGCATAAAGTCCCGAACACCCGTCCACCTCCCCGACTTAATTACAAAGGTTGCCGACCGTCATTTTTTCCCCTCCCAGTTGCCGAAAACGTAAAAAAGCGACCTCCTTCCGCCGAAACCAATAACAGTCTCACAATTCCACATTAACGCATCGAATTCGTTTCATTGTACGAATTAATCGTTATTTCCGACGACAATGGCGCTACCAGCGCGAGCTTTGAAATAAGCTTCAACGCGCGGTCGCTACGTGAATTAAGCTCACAAAAGCTAACCGCGGGAGGTCACACCGCTACTACCGGACCCCGTGATATACGTAATTGTTTATCAATAAATTAATTTCTACTTACAATACGCTCCGAGGCGGCGGCCACTTTGAAGCGGTGCTTTTTGTAGGAATGATGGTTAGAAACGTTAAAATAGTTTTGTTAGATATGGCAAATTATAAATTAAGACTGTAATTACGAGAGCTGCCCGGGTGGAAATGAGGTTAATAGTCGTGTGTTGTGTGGTACTGGCAATTTTGATTAAGGTTTCTATTTACATGTTATTATTTGTACCTCGTGAGAGTCTGCGAGGAGCAGTTAAGTACGTTGTTGCTGACCCGATAAGAACTTCGCATAGGTCACGTCTAAAATAATATGTCTAGTGTCCGAAATTTTTCAACAAAAATATATTTATTAAACTAGAATGTGTGATGAAGACTTAAGTTATTTGTGTTACAAATTTTCAATTAAATTCGTCAATATAGATAATGAGTAAAATACTGAATCGTCAGTAAAAATATTAATTTTCTAGAATCCATAGAAACCGAGTAAGAGTTTGAGTAACATGTTTAAACATAGATTATTCACGTATTATCTAGGAAAATACCGTACCATCTCTCTATTATTTTTAATTATAATTTTGCTTATTTTTTTGCGGTTCACCACGTATTCTAATTATTTTGATATAGTTAGTTAATACAGGTAATTCTTTTATCAAATTGACTGAATACGATATGGAATATAATTAAATTACTAGAAATATAAGTTCGGAAATAACATGTCATTAGAACTTAAATAACATTCCATGTTTTTAGGTTTATCAAGTAACATTTTACAGTCTTTGAACCTTTAATACACTTAATAAAATTATAATTCGGATTGTTGATAATTACTGAAATTATTAAAAGAATGTAAATGTGGAAATTATTTTTTTTTAATATTGGTCTTGCATTATTTTGAATTCGCCCACTGAGACTGGAAAAAGAACGAATAATTTTCATTCGTCATCAAAGAAAACATTATGAAAACATATTACCCGTTGGAAAAATGACTCCATAAACACGGTCATCTGTTATTAAAATAGCTACTGATATCCTCAGACTACAATTTTACACAAATTTTAGAGCTCATTAAAAGCTTAAAATTATCATTCTTAATTACTAAATCGCAATCAACGACAAGTACCTTCATAACCTTGATCTCTAAATAATATTATTATTCTAGATATGACTATTGTAATTAAGAGTATATTATATAATTCCATAATGAATAATATATTGAATAAGAATATAAGACTTCGTGTTGATACTTATTCAATAATTGAACCGATACTTGTTCAATAATTCACCGATCGGTAATGTGTGAGTAGTAAAATATATTAGGTTTAGAATATTACATAAATTAATTTGTTCAAAACATTATTTTGTTAAGAAATTTAGCAATATATTCGGGAATCACCGTGTTATAAAATAAAAGTGAAGAGTCGGAAAAGTGAACTTCGTGAAGTTTTTAATTATATTATATTATTTATATTGTTAAGGAAAATATAATAACGTGGATCAGTGTTTTATGGTCAAATATTTCGCTTGCATTTAAGTTAAACTAATGTTCATTTTTAAAGTGGCACTTGTTGTAAGAAGGAGTTTAATATTTTTGAGAAATAATAAAGCATCATAGTTTTGTAGAAACGTGAAAAAGGGTTAATTTTACTGTATTTTACTGCGTGTCTATACCATTGAAGAAAAAAATAATTTAAAGTAATTAATTAGTGAGATTTTTATAAAATAATACATTAAAATACAGAATCCACTAACGTCAGAATATGATTTCAATACTGTCTTGTGATGTCATTTTGCGTCCCTCAAAATAAAAAAAACGAAACTCTCATGGGATCACTTGGTTTTTCAACCGTCCGTACGTCTGTCAAAACCCCTTTTCTCAGAAGCAGTTTGAGATGTTAAGTTAAAATTACTATTTTGCTGTAAAAATGTCAAGTTGTTTGGTTCACGCATCGAAATGATATGGCTCTTTAAAGCTCACTTTTTATTCATTGAATAGTTTTACTCACTGATCATCAAAAGCTATAGGGTATTTCCGGTCGACTTACAAACTTGAAAGTCGGCATAATAGGAGAGGTCTTTATAGCACAGTTAAAGGAAACAAATCTAATTATCAATGACTTCTAATTCTATGTGGAATTATAATTTTTTATAATATGTTTTGTTTTTGCGCCTGTGAAAGATATATCAGGTAAAATATTTATGTTGTGAAAAATTAAAATTGATAAATAATTTAATTACAAATGCTTTATATCCATAAATGTTTACAAGCGCCTAAATGTGTACGGGACCCTCATAGAGCGAGTTTTACTCGTGTTTGACACATTTTTAATAATATTCATTGCATACTACGAGGTAAAGAGATGTTGATACCCCGTCCTTTTCATGACATTTGAAAACTATAGTTCTATTATATTTTTGAAGCAAATTTATAAGTAGTCAACTCATTATTTGATAAGAACTAATAAGAAGAAAATAACTATTAACATGTTTATATGAGGGAGGTGGAAAATCAAGTAAATCAACTCTGTTTAATACATAAATATACAAAGATATATGAAGATAAAGTATTTATTTCACATAGTAAATCTTTTGAAAATAAAAACCTTCTCATAAATTATATTTTTCAAAAACTGTATAACATAAAATTTTCAATAATAGAAATCTACGGATGCAAGTTCAAAAACTTTATTAAAATAATTTTTTAAATTGCTATTTCTAACAGATTAATAAAGTAAAGTTGCTTGTATTCGTAGGTCATACAGTGTATGTCGTCTTTAATAAATTGTAGTGAAAAATAGTCTCAGAAAAATATACGATTTTTTATTTAAACTTTTGGTGAAAAAAATATTCCCTCATGCTGGCTCCGGTGACAAATTTATGGGTGTGTTTTTATTCTACTTACGGGAATATGTGAAAAAAATGGTTGGGAAAAACTGGGAAACTATTAAAAGAGTGTGGTTCTTGATGTCAATAAATAATGAATATTAAATCAGAAACTAGAGGAATTTAGCCGAAGCTTTCAATGTGATACGACATCATCAATTACTTAAATGATACATTTGCAAGAGCCAATTTCAACAATACTGCGTTTTTCAACTATTTACGTTGTATAATCGTCAAAATTCTCGATAATGAAAATGAAATTATTTTTTTTGTCGTAGATTTATCATTTTTCCGCATATCTGGAAAATCTGATCCTCTTATCTATAAAAGAAGACAAACTAGTTTAAAATAAAATAAATAAATTTTTTTCACGTTTTGCTTAATTGATATAAGACTTACAATAAATAAAGTTGACGACATTTATAAAAGTCGTATTCAATTTAATTTATATAAAAACTGATTGTACTATTGACATGTATTCAAGACGAATGTTAAATATCATGTTTCAACCCTATTATCGGCCGAGTTTTTTCGCTTTGTTAACATTTTATGTTAATTGTGTATCTTCATATTTACATATCGTTGGTGACAAAAGCAAATTAAGTCAAAAAATAACAGCAACTGATTATTAAAAAAATATTATTCATTTCGAAAGAAGTTTTCTTCAAATTAAACATAAGTTTTCCTTGAATTTACTAAAGAAAAAACAGTGACACAAAATTCACTTGCAAAGTTTACATTACACTTGTTCTGAGAAATTTTACGCGTGAATTAAATAAAAAACAAATCTTCATAAATCTTTTAATATATAATTTCTCGATGATAAATATAGTCGCAGAAATTTTCTTTGGATCAAGTCAGATAGCAAAATAAAAAAAAACCTTTAACAAATGTTACAATTATAGTACACATAATGCTTATTATAAACTTCCCAATGTCGATGCAAAATTACGAAACATATTCGTGTTTTTATTAATTTTATCAAGCACTTTTTATATTTTAATCCATGTGAAATCTGTAACTTTACGTAACTAAGCATGCCAGCAGTGTCTACTAAACTGATCATAAACACAGCCGTACCACAATATCGGACGCTATTCTCAATTCAGCGATAACTGATACTCTAGCAGACAAAGACCTCGAACGGACAACAAAAACATAAAGCTAAAAGGCTACCAATAATTAAGAGACGAACACGAATGATAATAACTTAAGGACGTTATCCCAATGCGGTCCAGATCTCGGCTCGCAGCGTCTCGTATGATGGATGGGGCGGCGGGTCATTAGTCGAGCGGCGCGCCGCTTCAAAGTACTGATTGATGGTCCCCGTTTAGGTCCAGCGACCGACACCTTTATTCTCGAGAGCTGATCTCTGTATAAAGGCTGTGCTGTCCAGTGGATTGGTATTGTATACTCTGAATTATTTGTACGATTGTACACAGGTGCTGTTTCAGATTTATTCAAAATGGCAAAAATTTATTTATGTGTACACTTTACAATTTCAATGAAATATTAATATGTTAATTTTAAACCATCTTTGATACATACATTCTCAAAATCTTCCATCTGGATCTTTCAAATGACTCTCCGTACTCCTACTCGAATGAGTCTGTTTAACATTGTCCAATCATATGGTGCGATGTCTTTTTTCTGCTGTTTTCTTTTCTGGAGAGGATTAGATTTTTATGGGATTCTCAATTCAGAATCATTTTCTAAATTTTTCAGTGATCACTCTCTAAATTTTTTGAATTAGCGTTTGAATCTTTGCATTTAAAAATATATCCAAGACCATTTAATGCGACGAGCTTTAATAATATAACTTATATTAACCTGGTTATATTTATTGTAGATTCCATAATTTTAAATAGTCCTTCACTTATTTTTGTATATAGCACCAATTTTTTCTCATAATCAGGAGTTTTATTCTACCACTATTATTAAAGTTTTAAACTTCCTGCCGCTGGTACCGATGCTAGAATATACCAAAACAAGCATATTTGTTTAAGCAAGTTGTTAATTAAACGTTTCTGACTTTTTTTAAGTATAGTTAACCAGATGTTTCTGACTTTTTCTTTTCATCATAACTCTATATTTATTTTTAAATATAAAATTTTATATATTTTTCCAGGTTACAAAAATATTCAGGTGTGCATGACTTTTTTCTGTCAAAGGTAACTTTTCAAAGTTTTTTGTATCGTCCGTATAAACTTTTATTAAATCTAAATTGTAAACAAATTATTTATGGTAGCAAGTAATTACGTACTGATTAACGTAAATCACTGTTAATGAAGTTCATGAGAATGATATAATACTTTTTTATATTTTCATTATTTATCAAGTTATTAAAATGTTAATGGTTTACGAGACCTTTGTAAATCCAAAAGTTACGTCCACATCACGTGCGATTAATAAATAGTACAAATTTTACGTGTGCGAGTTTGCTTATGACAGTGGATTACGAAACTTTCCTTTAAATATTTTAATTGCCAAGCTGACGTTTTCATACTTCCATTATCTCAATTATCCTTTCCTACTAACTTTGGAAAAAGCACATCTCACTTTACGCACGGCCTGTATACGATCTTATTTAGTAAATAATTTATCAAATATCAAAGCTACATTTGACGTACGGGGGCGTAGGCGCTGCCGAATATTGCCCCGACTGATACAGCGCATGCCTGACGAGCGAACTAATGCTTTTATTTAATTAAATTAAAAGAATAATGTGAGAACTGGCCGCTTTTTATTTATTTTTAATTGTCCGCGTTTATTAGACTCGAAAAAAACAAAACTCAATTTAAAATGTAATTGAGAAATATACTATTACAGCTAATGTGTGGTTATTTAGGGGTTTTTCTTTTTTTTCCTTTAGGGCGATTTTGGCTACAGAATGGGTTATATGATGATTGTCTTTCGTTCGACGTGATATATGCAACTTTATAAATCAATGCTCCGTAATAAAAATATTAGAATAACAATCAACTTAAATTATTAAATTTATATTAATACGTATTGTTGAGTTGTAGTTGATTCCTATGAATAAAATAGCTAAAAGCTCAACCCCAAAAAACAGTTATTATTGTTCTTAGTGGAATCACATATTTCTTCCCTTGGATTCAAAGCTTTTATCGTTTAGCTGCAATCTAGTAAATTGGAAGAAACTAAAATTATACTGAGGCAAATCAGAACTGATTCGTGGCTCAAATTTTGGTGGATGACTTAAAATTTGGATTTTAGATTCATGAAAAATTGTCAAGTTACCCGAGTGAGATGGCTACGTATCGGGTTGCCATGATATTCTCATGACAAAAAAAACTCTTATATTTATACTGAAATTTTCCAGTGCCTTTGTCTGCGTTAATGAAAATTTTCATGTAAATTTGGACCTTCAAAATACATAAGCAATAGATTTAACATACATGCTGCGCCATCTATCGACAGGTTGTGGTAGGAAATTTTTATATTTGATTAAGAGCGAAGTTTCATCTTACCAGAATTATGATAATTTTCGGGTTAAAAAATCACACATATACATGTGGCTAACAATTGACCCATAGTAACTAATGGGACTAATGAAGTGACTCATAGTAACTAACAAAGTGACTAATAGTAACTGATGTGACTATCAAAGTGACTCATTGTAACTGATGTGACTAACAAAGTAACTCATAGTAACTAATGTGACTAAAGTAAATAATGAACACAAAGTTTCATGGCAATTTGCCCGGTTATTTAAGCGATCAGTCGTTAAGAATAGTGACAGTTAATAAGCTCCAAAATGAAGTATAATATTTTCTACCAAAAGTCTGAGAAATCTGAAAAAATTCGAACTAATTTAACGTAATTTATTTCGTAAAATAATTCCCAGGTCAAGAAATATAGACAACATATATTATATATGTTCCTAAACGCGTTTCATTGGTTTTCACTTCATATGTTTTTCATTATTTTTTCTTTCCGTTTCCAACTATATATTAAATTACTTTATAAAACACAAACATTTATGTTTGTATGTATGTATATATATATATATATATATATATATATATATATATATATACACACACACACACATACACACACACACACACACATATATACATGTATATCTTTGAAAATACCTTTAAAATAGTTGTTAAAGAGATAGTGTTCGCTTAACTCGTATATTCCTAATTATTGTTTTAATTTTTTTAGATGGATTAATACAACTCCCGATGATTCTTTTTTATTATCATATGATTCATATAAATGTTTCTTCCATTTTGATAGCCTAAATTTTTCCTGAATTAAATCACATGTAAATTTTGAGGGATTTTAAAGGGCACCTGATTTTTAAAATTTTTCACTTTCTAATGGTTTTCGCGCAGGATTATTTCAAAAAACCCCAAGTTGCAATATTTCCATTTTTCTCATATTTGACACTATAGAGAGTGAAAGATTTCATAGTGAAAAATGATGTTTTAAAAAAGAAAATTGGATAAGTTAGGTAGGTATTAGTAATTGAATAACTATGTTAATTAACATCAAAATGGTCTCAAATTAATTTCCATAATTAACTTCGAAAGTCATTTAAATTTCAATACGATAACAATAATTTAATCTTAAAGAATGAATGTAAGAAATCCATAATATTGACGTACAATTTCAATGCAAACATTCGCTTATTCTCACAATGAGTACAAATCACGGTTCGCCACGACGTGATCATATGATTGTAATATGCTTTGTTCTATCATGAGTTGGAATTGATTTTTGATTATTAAATTATTCTTTATTAATTCAATTTTTTTGCCGTTTAAAAGAATAAAAAATACCGTTTTTAACTTAGGTTGCATTGTTAGTTGTAGCAGACTTGCTGAGATGTTTTCATTAGCCCTCAGTCAATTTGCTTGCCAACCGGGCCTATTTATGTTTTGGAAATTTTATTTTTAAACTTTGGCGATATATTAAAAGTTAATATTTACATATATATATGTATATATATATATTTATATATATATATATATATATATAAGATATTAATAATATCACTCCTGAAAAAAAAACTAAAATTATTTTAATTAAAAAACCTTATTTTTTATCTGCTTTTACAGCACAGAGCTATAGACAATCATGTCAAATGAACGTACTGAAAAGGCAATGCCTTTATCACAGTGTTTGGTAGTTTTGTAAATAGAAGCGCTAGGTGATGAAAAGCTCCGGTAATATTTCGGAAGCATTTTGTCGACATTTTTTATTTGATGCAAACTCTCTAACCAGTTTTGTAAAAGAAAATGACAAATGACAAGACAATATGTCATTTTCTTCATTTATACTTACTATTTACATGTGTATCCGTGTATTGAAAATATTTTCGATCAAAATGAGTTAGGGGCTAAAAAAATATAGAGAATAAATAGAATTAAGTTGCTATTGAAAGTGTTTTTCGACTGTCCGTTTAAATATGCATCGAATAATTTTAATATTGCTTATGGTTTTAAGAGCAAAATAAGTTAATTTTCGAAGTGAAGCAAGAGTTGAGAAATTATGTTTATCTGTCTGTCTGTACTTATATCAAATAAAAATATCTAATTAAATTGAAATAAAATTCAAATTTTTGTACGATTTAGAGTATACGAAGGTACATAAATTTTTTGTTTTAGCAGTTACTTATTAATTTGAAATTAAAAAGTGAGAAAAAAATATTAGTTGGTTGATTAGCATAACGTAATTGATCGTTGTTCACTATTGCTTATAATTGGATAAGTAAAAAAAGTTCACGTGAATTAAGTCTCGAGTTACCGATATTCGCTGATGAATTGGATTTCAAATTTATTCATCTTAAATTTACCTGCATATCTCGTTTGTTTTCTGTTTTCGTTTAAAACTTATACACATAGATCTCGTGTATATATATATATATATATATATATATATATATATAAGTACACATCTATACATATTTATGTACGTATATGCATATATAATCGGAGGTGTGTCCGTGGGTCCTGCATTTTTTGTCGCGGTGGTGTCGGCGGGCGCGAGTAATTAGGCGCTGCATTTCCGGACGCGGTCCTTATCGCCGCCAGCCATCTTGCCGGCCGCGGACACGGTGATCTAAAAAAAGACTGAAGTAAAACAGGAATACGAACTGTATTTTATTCATCTAGATAGGCCTTTATGCATATTTATTGAGCTAGCGATTATGGAGCGTGCCGTTACACCCTTACATCGATGTGAGACATTTGCATGTACCGGAATCCGATTGCGATCCCCAAATGCTCAAGATTTTTAATTTACTTTAATCGATACTGAAAACGCTGCTGCATTTCACCGTGTTTTACAAATCACACCGAGACTACTGAATCGAGCTGGTGGAGTATTTAAACAATGGAACTACGAACCCACCTCAAATGGAGAAACCATACTGACTTTTAGATGGGTAAGGAAAGTGATACTTTTTATCATTTGTGTTTTTCTCAGATGACTATCTTTTCCGCGTCCTCTTAACTTCACCTCTCTGAGCTTCTGATGCGTACTCATATATATTACTATCAACATCATCTTCAGTTGTCAGACGCCGGGGAGACGGTTGTATCTCTATAATTGTCTATGGTTAACTTACAATTTCTAGTTCTGTACTCGTTACACTTGTTTCGACTTTTGACTCCGTTTATTGTTTTTTGCTGTTTTTAATCTCAAATGTTTGTCTGTTCTATACTGACATTCCAACGTATCGGTACCAATATATATAATATAACAAAGAACGCTTCTATGATACAAAAAATGTTAACGAACTATATGAATTATCAACTGTTAATAATAAATTATCAACTGTTTCTGAAAAAAATGACAAAGTTGAGATTGCAATGAAAAAGATAACATTTTTTTATAAAAACACGTTTAAAATATAATCTGTTTGGTGCAAAGAATCACCTTTGTTAACATGTCACCTCGCAGTTAAATGGTAGTGAGTAATATATTCAGGTTAAATGTGGCAAATTTCTATTTCAAGATATAACAAAATGAAATCAGATCACGCACTAATTAAAATTATATAATTTTATACTTTCAATCCTAAAATTATTTCAGATTCCCATGGTTAAAGGAGGAGAGGTCAATTTGGAACCTAATATTTCCGAAACGGTGTTTAGAAAAAACATTGTAATTGAAATCTCAATTTATTAATTAAAATATCTGTCAAATGATGTCTTTCCATTAAAAAATGTTTCCGATAGCACTTTACTTGCGTGGAGGGGAACATTAACTTCATTTTTCAATAATTCACTAAATATTTACTGAGATTTCTATATTGCAAAAGTATCTTTGTAAAATTCTGTTTTATATATATATATATATATATATATATATATATATATATATATATATATATATATATATATGACTCTAAATGATTTCACTTCAATGATTCTACGTAAATAACTGTAAAATATGACCGAATCCAACTTTTCAGATTGCGTTTATGCATTATCAAAAAGCAGGTATAGTATACCTATGTCGAATTCTTAGGGTGAGTAATACAACCATTGTAAATTTTGTCAAAATCGGAAACATGAAAACGTTAACGGCCAGCCTGTTCGATACATTTTTAACATATGAAATTTAACTTCTAAATACGTAGTGCGCCCAGCGTAGAAGTAACTATATAAATTATAAACTTCTATGATAGCTTCGAGTAATTAAGAGAAATAAAAATTAATTAATTCATTGATTTCGGAAGTAAAGCTTCTGTAGGGTTTGGAGCGATAGAAAAAGTTTGCAGGTACTACCTGCCAAACATTTGGCTTCACATCTGTTTCTCTGTTCGTAAGATCTACGAAACAATAAGGCCGTTTCTATCTTTTTTACATCATATGGCAGGTAGACAGTACGATATTCTATAAGTAATTAAAAACCAGCCAATTATCCAACAGAATATGCATAACATAGTATTTTGTAGTTGTGTATATCTCTTTAAATTATTGATGTATGATAAACGCTTTAATTTTAAATGGAAATCCAAATCATATGCTAATATCTAGGGTTTTTTTAGAATTTACAAACGCACAGTTGAAAGACCATATTGTAACCAATCGAAATTTCTGAAAACTTTGCAAGGTAGACCATTTTTATTACTGGTATTCTACTGTACATCGTTTTTTCTTCACTCCTTTTTACCAACTGATTACCGGTATTCAACTGTACATTGTTCTTTCGTCACAATTTTCTTAGAAATAACATTTATATGCCGATGATCTAGAAATATACTCTCTCTATAGTCGTAACGAAATTAATTTTGCATTGATAACTAGAAATCAGAGCCGGTGAGCCAGTAAGCAGAGCCTTATGATTCATTTAAATTACAGGCTATTACTATAGCTGGTCAAAAACTTTGACAGGACGTTTGACTCATTTATAATAATGTAGTCATTAATTGTTATTCAGTACCTTATTTTTCTACTATTAAAGGTCTTAGCCTACTAATTCATCACCATCTCATCTGGTACGCTCAAGTAAACGACGTTGGCCGTAAGATTTTTTCAAAATATACTTTACTACTTCCTGTTCTAGCCTATAGAGATGTATATTATATAAATTGAATTGTGCAACTTCTTAATAAATTAGAACGACTTCAAAGCCTTGGTATAAGATTCATATGCGGTCTCTAGCACCACTATAATTTTAACACTGATCACAATTTAAACGATTGGGGATTTGCTACAAATTAAATCTACATTTCTATTTGATATCCTTTATTTGACATCTTTAGTAACCCACTCACCACTTCATACCTCCGCTCCAAATTCTAACACCTTTTTGCTCACAGCCTTGTACCATATTCTGAAGTGAAGTAGTACATTACTGTTTCTGTGGAGAATTATTTACCGTTCTAATACATTAGCGTAGAACAGCAGTTTGTGAAGAATTATTTGCTGTTTTAATATCTTAGCACAGAACTGTATTCTGCGAATAATTATTTACAAAATAATGGAGTAATATAAATATAAATATACGAAGTATATCAAAAAATTTTCAAATTTCATCTAAAATTATAAAATAATCTCGGATTGAAAATACTAATCTTCGTTATCTTCCAATCTCTAATATTTGTTGTTTGCTTGCATTGTTTTACTTAATTTTACCTTAATGTTGTTTGTACCTCTCATTTTCACCTATGTATATATATCTTAAATTTTTCTTCTTTTCTTTACTTTTTCCTTTTCGTAACTTTCTTTTTTGAATATCTGTCATTGCCTGTATCAATCAATGCAATTTACCAATGCACTAATATTTACCCTTTATCGCATTTTAATGTGGTTTTTGTAGAATAAATCTGCAATTTATATAATTAGCTTTCAAGTTTTGGTAAAGTTTAATAAATAAATTGGAGTCTCCTTATGAAACGACTTCTTGAAAGATCTCTTGCACATAGCTGTAAAACTACACGATTCCTTGTTTCACCGTGGAACTTAGTAAATACAGCCAAATAAGATAGGCGAAGTTTTTTTTCGATTAGTCTATAAAGATGATCATTCATATTTGACGAAACAAAAATATACATTGAAGTGCAGTTTACTATAAAAGCAGAATTAAAGAAAGACAATGATAACAAACACAACGACACCGTACTTTTGTGATGGTCCATCAAAAACGAAAAGTAAAAAAAACTTTATTTTCAATCATATTGAATATATTTGACGTTAATTTTGTAGAAATTCATTATTCGCAATTAAATGACACTTCGTGATGTAGTATTATTTCTACTATCTTTAAGTTCTTTACCACGACCTAGATTTTATTGTATTATAACATCTTCAAGTGGGCTATTAGCAAAGATTACCAAAGATGAATCTTGGCTAATAGCCCACCGAAGATGTTATAATACAACGGAACTTAGGTCGTGGTAAAGAACTTATAGAAAGTAGAAATAATTCTACATCACGTAGTTTCATTTAATCGTGTTCAATCATGTTTCCATCAATCGTAAATCAATAAAACTGCAATCATTTTTAACCTTTCAAAAATATCTGAAAACACCGTGTACATAGGATAGAGAGTTCTCTATGTACATGCGACATAAAATTATTAAAACATTATATCGAATATGTTTAAAGATAACTGCGAGATTCACTAACCACTTATCACCGAATTAAGTGGGCAGATTTAGAACCTCAATGCCATATTTTTAAATATTTTAGAACCTCTATATATTGTTTATAAATATTTTTAAGCCTCAAAATCTTCTTGACGCGGGTTTTTTTCCTCCACCGCATAGTGGTCGGCGCCGGCGCCGTGTCGAGACGTTTAGCGAGCGGCGTACGTCCGCCACGATGTGGTTTAGTGGATCGAACAACTGCACCACCTAATATCGGATTCGAACTTTCCTTATGAATATTTAGTTCAACGTACTAGTTTGCTGTTAAATTTATCTTCATATCTTAATAGTTTGAGTTACGGGTAGGTGATTTTTCTGATATGACCAAAACATATATTGAAAATTTATATATTTGTATGGTTACCACTAAATACCGTCAAAAGTGATAAATAAATCGGTCGGAAAATTTGTAGAAAATAAGATTTATTTACCATGAATTCTACAAATTGAATAGAAATGCAATTTTTGTATCTATTTCTGTGATCACTTTTGGACATAATTATTGGCACAGGTTCACCATAATCAACCCTTAAGCTCAATTTCTTTATAATATTTTTTACCCTAATTTCATAAGGGCGTATTTTTGTTAATTCTCGGTCGGTTATTGGTTCTAATGGTTTTGTACGATCTTTTGTTCTTTCAGTCCGTTCCCAGACAATCAACTTCTTAAATCAGTATGCATATCTATTTGCTATATAAAACTACGTTGCATGTTTTATTCCGTAGATTGTTTCAGCCAAAACAAAGAGTTTCTCATTTTTTTTAAATTGTGGTTACCAAGTTTTAAATTGGGAGTCTTAATACTATTTCATATCAATGAAATTAATTACGAACTAAGATATTCCAACGCTATTGACATGATCAAAAATGGAGCCGGATATTTAGTAAAACGTATTTTTACAGACAAAAATCTAAAAAAAAATCTTAATCTTATCAATCAATGGACTCTTAAACTAAAAGACATTTGGCTAAACTAAATTGGGAGTTTCAATAATATTTCGTATCAATGAAATTAATTATGAACTCAGATATTCCAACTCCATTGACATGATCAAAAATGGAGCCTGATATTTAGTAATACGTATTTTTACAGACAAAAATTAAAAAAAACCTTAATCTTATCAATCATTGGACTCTTAAACTAAAAGTATTTGAATAAACTAAATTAGGAGTCTTAATAATATTTCATATCAATGAAATTAATTACGAACTCAGATATTCCAACGCTATTGACATGATCATAAATGGAGCCGGATATTTAGTAAAACGTATTTTTACAGACAAAAATCTAAAAAAAATCTTAATCTTATCAATCATTGGACTCTTAAACTAAAAGTTATTTGGCTAAACTAAATTAGGAGTCTTAATAATATTTCATATCAATGAAATTAATTACGAACTCAGATATTCCAACGCCATTGCCATGATAAAAAATGGAGCCTGATATTTAGTAAAACGTATTTTTACAGACAAAAATCTAAAAAAAATCTTAATCTTATCAATCATTGGACTCTTAAACTAAAAGTTATTTGGCTAAACTAAATTAGGAGTCTTAATAATATTTCATATCAATGAAATTAATTACGAACACAGATATTCCAATGACATGATCAAAAATGAAGCTTGATAATCCGGATTAATTTTTTCATCTATCATAATTCAGTGAATTTCTTTCTTATTTTATTATACTTAAACTTTTTATATTTATTTTATACAACGTTGACAGAATGTAAGAACTTTAATTTTTGTCATGGGTCTTCTGTCACACTTCTTTTGTGCTCGAAAAATTCCTTCGATTTCAAGCCAAAACTCATATTTACTAAATTCTGTTTCTGCCTAATTTTAATTATTGTGATATATTCTTTTTAGATCTTCCTGAACAGCTAAGAGCCATTCAGAAACTGAAAAGGAACCAAATCCTATTATTGGATTTATTTTCAATTTAAAAAAATACGACTGTGTTTCTGAGTTTTGGTCGCAACTCAAATTCATAGGTGTTCAACATTTTCTTGCTTTTTTATCAGACATTTTTCATAATTCTCACACTATATGTCGGATTCATATTTTTAAACTTTAAAACATGATTTGTTTTTCAAACTTAGGACTCGCTTTCCAAATATCTCCTGAAAATTTTCCTGAAATGCTAATAAAAGAACTTGGACACAGGATCGAAATTATTTAAGTATGCGCATTATTATTCATAACTTAACAATACATATTTCTTTAATACATCTTATCTTACTTTAACTGTCATCTCATTTTAAGCATCATGTATTTTGTTTTGGTATACTCTTTTGGTTTGGTGTTCTGCGTGTCTTATTGACAATTATCCATATTTACACTTGTAAATATTTCACATTGTCATAAATTTGCTTTCAATAATAATATAGATTTCAGCCATTATTGTCGGCTGTAGGTAATTTTCATGGGTGGCAAAAAGTTTACCATTTCATTTCGCCACACAATAAGTTTTCAACGCAACTTTTATGATAGAGTAACTAAATAGCTAAATAAACGAAAATATCCAATTCGATGTGTATACGAGGTAAATCTTTATATTAGAACTTCCTAATTTTGGAAAGAACTTCACTTAAGGTATTTAAAAAAAATATCGTCATAAACATCAGAACAGACAAAAGATTATAGTCAATTTTATAGGATTAATTTATTCTAATTTTTCCGGTAATCTTACATTATTTTTAACCAATAAGTCATATATAAATACACATTAAAATCAGGGTTTATAAATCTCCAACTAAAATACTTTAAAACGGTCTTCTACATAATAATAATTTTAAAATAGCTGGAAATTGTAATATCACACGAATTAATCAATAAAATTCCATCAATGAACATTGTTGAGGCCCAAATAGACATTATTCTTTAATAGCGTTTCAACAATATTAAACGTATAATTTTCTTTATTACATTATTTAATTTTCGAAATTGATGATGATCAGACGAATCTGACTCGCAGTAACTTATAATCTAAGAGTAAACCAGAAGAATCATTATTTTCACTTAATGCTACCATATTAAACACATTATTTTCTTTATTACAACATTATTTAATTTTAGAAATTGATAATGTTTAGGCGAATCTGACTCGCAGTAACTTATAATCTAAGATTGAACCAGAAGAACCATTATTTTCACTTAATTCTAAATTTTTTTATTTAATTTCAAAGTCAATGACAGTTTAAGTAAACAACACTATAATTATGATATTCTTCGACCAGAATTTACCCTTTATATTCTTTAAAGAGGTGACACAATTATTTAGAAAAATAATTTTCTTCGATTTTTTTAAATCAATGAAATTAATTTCAGAATGAAGTCATGAAATATTGATTATAGTTTTATAAGGATTGATTGTGAAAGTGGGTTGCATGCTGTGGGTTTCGTACCCAGGAAATTACAAATTGTGATGTTAAAATTACAGTATTCTATTAATGTATATAATACATAAAGTACCATCATATAAAATCTATTTACTAGTTTTCGCGTGAGGTGATAAGCAGGTAAAAATTTTATAAATTTTGATTTTAGCTTTAAACTTTTCAATTATTAACGCAACCTCTTTGTAGATTCATTTTTTTCATATATGAGAGTAGATGGTAGTAGACATTATAGTAATATAATTTAGCTGTAGAGAATGATTCATAGGAAACATTCTACTCAGGCGAAACTGGATAATGTTTGATGAAGAGGAAGAGAAAATCAATTACCCACACATCCTTAAATATATCTCCAAACAGAAGAACCAGGAATTACTCAAGTAATAATTTTTTTGCCATGTTCAATCTAATTCCAAAGGAGTGCTGTTAAATTTTAGGTTCAAATGTTGACTTAAATTCATGAAAAACAGAGCAAAAGTTGACACATACATGCGATCGTGCAATAAAGGATAAGAAGCATGCAGATTACCTTTTAAGCTAAATGATGTAGTATTTGATTAATATTACTAATAAGAATAAGGTCTACACGCATATTAAAATTATGAAAACTTTAATTGATGATAAACAATAACAAAGAAATATATATATATATATATATATATATATAAATATATATATATATAATTTTAAAAATTACAACATTTTATGTATATTATTTATTTATATTAATGATGGTCATCTGGAAATGTAGAAATCAGAGATGAAAAATATATGTTTTCCTCAAAAACTGTAAATATTTGATACTTTATTGTGTGAAATATAATCTGTCAGTCTGAATTATTTTAGATATCTGGCTACAAATTTCGGAGACAAAAGAGGAACATTTTTTTTACATATTTTTGATTATAACTCGTTAGAAAATTATGTAGTTTAAAAAATTATGTCAAGTGAGAGTATAATTCGCACAACGAGGGTGCCGTACATATTATAAAGAGTTGAGAGTACATACTATTTCTATTAAACTATTTACAAATATTAATTTTTTACAACTTCTTACTATATCTTTCACAGGCCTAAAAATATGGCGCATATTTAAAAATTGTAAGACCTAGTATAATCGTTACAGTTTTTCTCTAATGTTTTAGTTAGATTTTACCAAACCTCTTTTTGATTTTCATTTTAGTATATAGTTTCCCAAATAAGAGAGGTGAACTTTCTATATCTGTATGTTTTTTGGAGTATCTTAATAAAGGAGTTTTCAAATATGCTATTTAAGGTGATAAAATTTTTTTGTGTTCGTCATAACAAGCCCCTTCAAATGATATCCGAAATGAAGAAAGAAAGTAAAAAAAAAATTGAAACTTTAATTTAAAAAAAATTAGGTTTTCTAAAAATATTTTAATAAAATTATTTTTAGAAAAGTTAGCTAGATAACATTAAATTTTAAGTTTCCATGTCGTATAGTTCCGTCCGTCCAGGTACCGACATTTCACCGTTTGGGTTCCGTTTATACCTTTTATGACGGATCCCAAAGAACAGAAAATATATGTTTTTAAGAATTTATGATAAATATTAATTGATACCAAAAGAGAATAATACTCAATCCACATATTTTCCTAGAATTCAAATTATTTTATCCATATTTTACAATGACTCTTCACAATTTGAGGAAAGGATTTGCCGTAAATATTTTGAAATAAGCATTAGTGTAAGGATAACTATAATATTAAATATCAACCTTTCCTATGTCGCCTCATAAATATGTCGAAAAATTAAAAACAATTGTCTCGACGGTAAACGGAAAAACTTGATTAAAAAAAAAACAAAAAATGACATAGCTTGATACTTTGTACAGCTCAAAATGTTTCTTTTGAACATAAGATAGACAAGAACTTAACTATATGAATAAAAAACACATTATATACTTTAACAATTGTGCCATTACCCAAAGAATATTATTTTCCAGTTCTCAGCCTCTAACACCACTTTATCTTTCGGTTCCCAATCTCCCGTTATTTGAGGATAATCAAAACGTGAAAATATGTTTGTAATAGTAGTTCTACTATTGCTTAAACTATTAAAAATTTACTGAAATAGAATGAGTGATTCCGTGTGCGTTTAAATTTGTTAAACCAAATTGGCGACGAATAATTTTTAGGCTCATGGCTAACTTATAAAGATTTCTTGAAACATTTAATTTCAGACAAACCAAATAAATGTCAAATTTCATGTCATTTTTGATATTTCAGCTCAAAAAATAACGCTTAAAATCATCATATAAATATTTAATATATTTTTATTGGTCTCAGTGAAACAAGTTTAAAAAAATTACTGCCGTGCAACCAAAACAAATACATGGATGTCCTTAAGGCATATTCTTTTACCGAAAAGGAACTTAAGACAATTTGACAGATTTAATAATTTATTTATTCATGTACTTTAATATGTACAGCTGATAGATATTACGGACTTGTTGCTGTGAGAGTAGCTTCTTACAGCCAACCAGAAAATATTAGTTCAGTACCGCTCCACGAGCGGCCGTGGTGCACCGTATCTTCAAAGGCAGTATGCCTTGTGATTAACCAACACACCATAGCGATGATAATATTTAGAGTATTAACGGGAATTTTCTGATGATTTCTAAGTTTCCGGAAGGTACTTAATCAACGATCATTAACAAGGACTCGTACTTTACATTGGATGAAAAAAAGAATGGCCTAAAATAGTTTCTAAGCCTGAATCCCAAATTTAAAAAAATTTGATCACCCCATTTTACATCAGGATTGATTTAGTAGAACGATTTCAGACTCCACTAATCCGTATCCTATATGTAGCAAACTCAGACGTTTAACTCATCTCAAATTTAAAGAAGTTATTTTTATTGGACTTAATATCGGAAAAATGTAATACAAATTTTAAAATCACACGAGAACCTAAAAATAATAGTGTTTTTTCACTATTTCCATCCAAGATTGTTGAAGCGGCTAAAGAGTTTTTTTAGCATCCGTAACCCTTTAAGGATCGTTAAGAAACCAACCCTTATAAGAGACAAGTGATTACGAAATTCGCTTAACTTGAAACAATGTATTAAAATACGTACGACGAAATTTTTAATAACAAACATAAATTAAGTGTCCAGTTTTAAGTTTTGTCCATTTGTAAATCAATAAGTAAAAGCTTATAAATGAAAATCAAAAGTGAAAGTTTTTCCATGTATTTTTATTTATTCATTTAAAAATTCACCACATACATCCGTACATTAGGTAAAATTGTTGCTATCGTAACAACCTCTACCAACCACCAATACTTTTTTACTATAATTTATATGGAGAACCATGTTTAGTGGAAGACGGTAATAAGATTGAAAATAATATAGATTCCTAATTATTACATTTTATAAACAAATAAATTAAAAATATATACCGATGTGCGGTGAAGAGACACGCCAGGATATGATAGTGATTAGGACCCAAGTTAGGAAGAACTTTTTCAACGCTTTTCGAATATCGGAAACAAGTTTGATCTAGGGCGTGATAACAAACACAGTGGTACTCCACTCATGGAATAATTGGGTAACATAATCAGAAGTCAACATAAACATAATCAAAAGTCACAAAAAGCTAATGGTCTGTAAATGTTAAATTAGATTACTTAATTTCTAGAAATGAAAATATTGCATTGGATTGGGGGAATTACGAGATTGGGTAGAATTAAAAATGAGTATGTTTGCAAAGATTAAGGACAGACTAAGAAATAACCCGCATACCCAACGTTTGTGGTGCATCGAAGACTGTATGGTCAGAGCAGTGGTAAAAATAGAAGAAGGGAAGGAAAACCGAGACCGATCCACTGTAACCTGGAAAAGCGCTATTGAAAAAAGTTCTCAAATCTATGGAAATGCACTTAATTACAACACAAGACAGACTGTTGTGGCGAAAACGTACGAGGAGAGCTGTCCTCAAATGACATATGAGACCATTGCCAGGATAAAGAAAGAAAGAAAGATTTAGAGGATATTAAAATTTTATGGAGGAAGCTATGGAGAAACGTTACTATTAGACATTACGTCAGTCACATACACTGAATATTTGAAATCAGGTATTTTTAAATGTTAATCAATTTATATCCTCTTGCTATTTATAGAGATTTCCTTCATCTGACTCTGCTAATGTGGTTTACGAAATATTTGGGGTATATCTAGGACCCTGCAGCGTGATCTGGTGTCCCGGACAAGGCACGGGCGCCCACACGCGGGCAGGATGCGAGGCGCGGCCGGTGGTCACGCGCGTGTTCTACGCTTTTTATGCTGCGCGCTCTTCGATAACGACGCAGTGGTGAGAAAGTGTGGGTTCGCAACGGGGATCCGATATCAAAGTACGTACCTTTAAATATTAAGGTTTTGCTACGATTTATAATAATTTCGAATATTTCATTATTTTATGGACTTACTTTAATGTTTTATCAACCTAATTCATGAAGCCGCAAAGTTAATTTACTTACTTTTATTGTTTTTCTTGGATTTAAAAAAAAATTCTTGAAATAATCTGGAGTAAAATTGTATTAATTTCTTTGTTATATAAATAACAATGTCGTTTTGAGTTTTTAAATGTAACAATATTATACTAGTATTAATTAAGGAACTTCAATTCATATTAGCATAACCGTAACTTATAGTGTGCGCAGAGACAAAATTTAAAAAAATAAAAATACCGGTCAAGTTTGTATTGGACCACGTATAGGTAGGGTTCCCTAGTTATCTCATAAAACATCGAAGGTGGCCGTAAAGGTCTACATTGCTGAATAAGAATTCTAATACCCCGAAAGTTAGGTCGGAAAACATCGCCTGACTGGGCCCCCTCTCTCTTTTAAATTTATTATTGCAAAACATATTTTAACAATTCATATTAATTTATCTTAACTATACAACAAGCTCAGTTGTATCCACCTTTACTATTAACGCTATTTTATGTTTTCTTTATAGTTCCCATACTGATGAACTCGGACTACTCAAAATAATTTTGTTTGAGAATACTTGTTAATTTTCCCAAATTTTTGTGTGTTTGGAAATAGGAGGGAGGTTTTTTAATAGGGGAGAGGCGCATATACATTTCGATTTTTATGACTTTTTAACTTAATATTTCGTAAACGGGGTTCGTGAATTTTTATTCGTGATTTTTCGTGAATTTTCCCAGATTTTTATGTGTTTGGAAATAGGAGAGGGTTTTTGAAATAGGGGAGACGCGCATACATATTTCGATTTTTATGACTTTTTAACTTAGTATTTCGTAAATGGGGTTTAAAAATACAAAAGTAATAAATAGAACCTAAATTAAATTTTTAAAAAACCTTCCTAACTAAACTCCACGAAATGGGGTGCCTTAAAATATTTTTTCATCGTCATTTCTTAATAAACTTCCCCTTGAGAAATATGGTTAAAGTGTATGTGTAAAATTTCATGTACATGGATTTAAAATTGTAGGAATTACTGCATGGTGAAATTACAAAGATTCTGTGTGAAATACAGAACAGATACGGAACCCTAACAAAATTGAGTCGAATTTTGTTCCAATTTTTTCATACGATGTTTAGATGTAACGTCTGAATGTTACGAATATATGCAAAAAGGTGAAAGACTTTAGCAAGGAAGACTTTCTGTGTGAAAAAATTTAATTCAAATATAAATAATGATCCTAAGATGGCAAGAATAAAATCTGGAACTACGAAAGATGTTCTTTTTTACCGATATCTAGAAATTATAGAGCCAAGAACGCACGTTTCCTAGTTTAATTACTATAACGCTATAGTATCAATTTTACCAATACAAAGATCACTAGCTAATGCTGTAAATATCGAGAAAATAAGTTAAGATGTATAAGTGATATTTTGTCTATATTGTTTTCATATTAATCTTTTAAATACCATCCTTACATTCTATAAATACTAGAACCATTATATATAAATACCATTTAGAATATTTTCCTCTCTCTCTCTCTCTCTCCTTCTCTCTATGCCCTTTTATGCATTTCTATATATTACATATCAAGGTTCAGATCGCGAAAGGATTTTCACTTTTACTGAGTTGCACGTACTCATTTTTTTAATTTGTTCATTTTGTTTCTTAATCTAAGTAGTCCACATTACGTATTAATGTGAATTCGATTCACCTAATATTTTGATCTACCAGTTACAATTTGAAGAGTTAACTTAATTACAAAATTTAGTTTTGACAATATCTTTAACTTTAATTTATTTTAAGGGAGAAAAAGGTAATTGCTGGCGCTTAAGAGAAATAGCAAATGAAAAAAAAGCAATTAAACTTAATCGGTATTTATTTAGACGGAATTATTCTTTCCTTATGAAATAAATATTTAAATTAACCCAAAACCGTTACTAACCCTAATTTCTCATAGACGTCAGGAAAATTGTGAGTAAATTTAAATAAAATTTATCAAGTGTGAGTAATAATTCACACTACGTTGGTTTCATAACTTGTACACATGTAAACATTTAAAGGTAAATGTTATTTGTATTAAATTATTTATAAATATGTATTAATATTATTTTTATTATGTACATATGTTGCCCAGCATATCTTTCATAGGCAAATAATCGAAGAATTTCTTGAAATCTATGGGTTTTAGACTTATTTCTACGATTTTCCAACAAAATTTAAGTAAAGATATAGTAACGCTGTTTTTTTTTCATAATTTTGACTGTAGCAGCTTCGAAGATTGAGTGAGAAGGAGGGAACAATTTTTTTGGATATTTCAGCAAGATCTCAAGAACTATCTTATTTATAATTCTGAAATAAATGGTTTCGGAGTTCTATACTTGTGAACTACACAATTTATAAATATAAAAATCAATTATTTTTTTGCCTTCTTTGAAATGTTTTAATGAATATTTTTTAATAAATATTGTTGAGTCAATTGTTATTGGGATATATATTGTGTCTGAAAAAAAACAGATCAATGCAGAAAAATGAACAAATATATGAGCAATTTTAGGAATATTCCGTTTTTTCCTTGCGAGGCATGGAACGGTAAAAAAATACACCTAAATACTTTACTTCTTTAAGCTACTGGCTTTATAATTTAAGGATTTAATATGAAAATCGTTATGGCAGACAGTTAAAAGAAACTATATGTTCTGTAGCATTTTATATAGCAATGCTAATGCTTTCCTATAAAAATTATAACCTCAATGATCTGAAACGCCCCTCACTTGAAAAGCCCTGTCAATCTGACCAATCTTGTCCAGCCGGCGCTTCGGCCGTGTTCGGCCCGCTTCGGCTTATCTTCGCCGATAAGGCCGTGGCCACACCACTAAACTGAACTAACGCATTGCACCGGTCTGTCTCTTACTTTATTGCCTATATAATGCAAGTCTCCACTCTTACACGTCTGGATCGGGCTAGGGGATCGGGTCTTTTGACTCTCTTAAGAACACTTATATGTAAAACTCAGTTATCTATTCTAGGTAAAAATTTTAGGATCCCTTGGACAAAAGTGTGATGATTTTTTAAATAAAATGTGGAAAATAAAAATTTGGTGGAACAGAGTTTTCCAAAGTTAAAACGAAGAAAAAGAATGTTTTCAAAAATATACACTGATCATTTTTTAAATAAATAAAATGTCGTAAATCTTGTCCATTTACACATTCGTGTCAACATTTTCTTGTTGCATAAACTGAATTATTTTTTTATGTCATTACTTTTTCCCTCTCACGTTATAATTAAGATATCATCAAAATAGAAAATACAACAACGGAATTAAAATGTAAAAAGTTTTGGGAAAACCACCTGAAAAACCTAATTTTTTATCATTTTAACGTATCAAAAGCATTCCATAATCTTTTATAATGTGAGTACATAATTAACCTTTAATTTTATGTAATAAGGAGGAACGAATTATTCATGTTAATCACATAACACCTTAATATTTACGTCTGCGACGGAACGCTCAACGTGTGTATTTAAACGTTATAATTCGTCTAATATCTATCTCATAATACAGTATACGGTAATTTATATATATATATATATAATTTGTAAACTTAAATGTAATAACCGTAAAAGAGAATGTGGAGTTTTTTGATGGTTACCAATTGTGTAAAAGTGTTTAATGTAAATATATATTGGAGATAAATTTAAATTACACAACTTAAGTGTAGAACAATATTTCAGCAACCTTCACCAAATAATATAGGTGTATCAGGTCCGATAGGTCCGGTCTTCATCCGGCTTGCCTACGATGTCGTCTTCCATATATTGACCGATTTATGTCGATTCAATACCTGTCCTAACTTTGAGTCTTGTTGATAACTGGACACTTGCCTTCAGATGGTTTTCAAAGTTACCCAGAAACTAGGTAACTAACTATCTTCACATTGCTACTTTCAGTATATACCAACAGAAAATCGACTCAATAAAAAAACGTCCTTTAACAAGAATAAAATTATTTTGACAAAGAATAAATTAACTCTTCCAATTTCACTACTGAAATAGATTTTATGTAACCTTTATTAAGGAAAATCATTTCGTTACAATAGTATATCGATTGCTGGAAAATGTTTACGTTGATTTAATTTTTCGATAGTATCAGCTGAATTTGTATCTTATTAAATATTGTTTATGATGATTACATTAAAAGAAAAACTCTACTGAACTTAGCAGAGTACTATTCTGATAATAAACATAAATAAATTAAGAAAAAACTCAGCAATCCATCAAGAATTACTCGTTTCGATATTATTCCGATTATAAACATAAATAAATGAAGGAAAAACTCGGCAATCCATCTAGAATTACTCGTTTCCATATTAATCCGATAATAAACATAAATAAATTAAAGACAAACTCAGCAATCCATCAAGAATTACTCGTTTCCAAATATGAAATGAACATATCTTCACTTTTCATGCCGCTAAACTGTTGAATAATTCTGACTCTAATATTCCCTCTCTGGTTCTATCCCTTAATCCATTGATTTTGTCAATATGTTTTTATTGATTATTTATTATTCGTTACAAAAGCTTTTCTTTAAATGCTTATTTATTCATTACATCATGTAGTATACATCACTGTCATTTCGTTATACTGAATAGCTTCATTGTTTATTATCGCTTATTTTATTGTTTAATTTCATTCAAAAAATTGTTGTTTATATATTATGGTAATCTAGATATATCCAAAATTAATACAGAGCGTGAATATTTTCTCAAATAAAATAGCGAAAGTTTTAATTGCAATGTTCTAAAATATACCAAGCTATTAGCAAACTCTCGTGTTCCCATTAGTCTGTTTGTCGTATCGTATTTAGATAGTAAATTAATAAATAAATTAGTACAAAGGTAAACATTACAGTTTTGTATAAATTAAGTATCCTAAAGAAAATTAAATTTAAATATATCGGCTAATTTGTACTGTTGCTTCAACTCGGTCGCTAAAGTGTGGACAATATTAAAATTTTAGAACATTTGTTGCGAGCGAGATAAGAATATTTGACTCAAGCATGCAGAAAGGAGAAGGAATTTACCACCGCTTTAAAATAAATTTGACTCTTTTATGAAATTAGGCCACAAATAAACAAACACAAATTTTCAAAACAATATAAAAAGTAAAATTATGATAATATTTTTTTATAATCCCTCTATAGCTACGTTATATGTGGAGTTAACACCCGAACGGTTTTATATCGACTGTATAAAGGTCGATGGCCAGCCGGCCCATAATTATAACAAGGGCATTTCGACGAAACCATCTTTCAAAATAATTTCTTGTCATAATATTCGGCGTCTTTTAATTATCGATTTATTTTTAGAGCGTTTGCAGCTTAAATTACAGGGTCTAAAAGTTCCGTCGGCGTAAATGCTCCGTTGGCACATTTATCGTTACACGAAACATCTCTTCTAGGAGACAAATCGATTGCGGTTATACAAACCGACAAAATCATTCTGAACATGTTAGTATAAAAATTATCAATATAAGAAAAAAAAACAATTAAGTTCATACAGCAAAGATTTCGTGACATTACAGTGTACATAAATTTTTAATCATGTGTAAGCACAAATGATATTTTTATACACGGTATACATGGTGTTTTTATTAAACCATATATTAATGTTATTTTTTATTATGCAAAAGTATTATTTAATATATCTTTTATAGGGTTAAGACAAATTATTCCGACGTCTTTATCTCTTCATGTGAGTTGAAAAAACTAATTTTGCATTGAAGTATTTACTAAACGCTGTGCCTTCATCGTTATTTTGTTAGGATTTTAAACATGCATAGTTAAAAATTAGATTAGAAAATTGTAAAACGTTTTGGAGACTCATGTCTCGACCAAGACAGGTCATATAATAAAAACGTATTTTAAATGATTTCTTCAATGACACCATATGATTTTCAATTTCATTAATTGGTATGATTCGTGAAAAAAAATTTCATCTAAGTTCAATATATGGAGAGCGAATTTAATACAATTAAAATATATGTTTTCTGTATGCACAAAAGTCATATGGTGTGCACGAAAATTTACACTTTTCTTTAAAATTTCACCTCCATGGGTTTTACATTGACAGAGTTATGATGCCGTAACATACGAACAGACAGGCGGACATTACGAACCCATAAGTATTCCGTTTTGTTAATTTGGCTGCGCATTCAATTTTATTGTTTTTATAAAAATATGAAACGACAAAAACTTTATTAATGGAAAACTACTTTTCCTCCTACTTCTTACTTCCATCTTCCTTTCATCCCAACCTCCCGTGTTAAGTATAAGATCGTAACGAAAATTGAAACAAACTAGACTTATTTCACTGGCGGTCTGCTTTTGAAAAAATGAAATAAGGGTTCATTACCTTCATTATTATAATTAGATTTGATTCTGGGTACCAGCAGATCAGATCTGCCTTTCTGAAATCCATAATAGATAAATATCCTCTGGGTGTATGAACAAATACGAACGTACGTTACAGTCGATTCGATATACATACATATCTATCAGTTCTCGCATTGTTATATAACATAGCTTTAGTAAAAACAAACGCGGGTCGAACTTGACCGTGTGGGTGACGCGAAGTTTTAACTTGATAAGATACGACGGTTAAATTAAGGCTTTGGAAATTGGTAAGAAGCAACTATGTTTAAAAAGCGTAGGATTGTCGGCGTGCAAAGTAAATGGTTAGTTAGGATTAAGCTTCTCTAAGTAATGTAGGCGGTTGGAAATATGCAAAAAATAAATACAACACTTGAAGATTGCGAGCGACTTTTCACTGTCTGGTTATTGGTATTTCCTTTTGATATTTTATAACACGGAAACCGTTTATTAATTTTTTGAAATCCCTAATCAAATGATCCCTATTTTTGTGATAACGCTGTTTGCGTGATACATATTTAATAGAGGCCCTTAGTCCTAAACGAAAAAAAAATTTAAACCACAATTTTATTTATTAAATCCACAGAGATGATTCTGTGCATCAAATTACAGAGAAAATGTTAAGGATATGGGATAATTTTCCATAGTTTCTGAAAAAAATATTCAGTTTGTTTCACAAAATCACCTGCTATTTTTTATACAGGTGATTCTTCTCGCAGTATAGAAAAACTAAAGATAAAGTATGACAATTCTCAACTGATTCTGAAAACATCGAAGTTGAATATATAGAAACAGTCTTTAAATTTACTAAATTTGATGCATAACTTCACCTGTGTAATTAACATGTATTTTTTGTTACGTATGTATGAACATAGTATGTAATTTAACGCTACGAAGTTAATTTTTTTTTTAATTAATTTTAAATTTATTTCAAGAGAGGCCTATAAGTACGGGTTAAAGAAATATATTTTTTACCTAGGCATGTGGAATATTGAGATAAAGATCACTTTCGGTGTCGTAAATATTAAAAATAACGACATCAGTGATATTAAGTTCGATTCCATTATTATATCTATTAGATACATTCGTTAGAAGTCTGCCTCCTAGACACCTGAAATGATCAATCAATATTGTATTTAGAAACTTTAACTTGAAACATATAGGTGTATTATATTAAACGGTATTTAACTTAAATAATTAAGATGCGGAATTCTATGGTGTGAATACAACCCACACTGTTCACTTATAATATTCGCCTTTCCCTAGTTAGCTACACAATATATCACATGTTTGTTTTCTAGCTAAACAAAACAATATATCACATGTTTGTCTTCATTTTGTTAAACAATATATCACATGTTTGTCTTCATTTATATCACATGTTTGTCTTCTTCTTAGCTAAACAATATATCACATGTTTGTCTTCATTTATATCACATGTTTGTCTTCTTCTTAGCTAAACAATATATCACATGTTTGTCTTCATTTATATCACATGTTTGTCTTCATTTATATCACATGTTTGTCTTCTTCTTAGCTAAACAATATATCACATGTTTGTCTTCATTTTGTTAAGACTAATTTAGTAATATTACAATTATAACTACTTCTACGCGCAAGATTAATGCGAAATTCATGTGTTCTGTTTATGTTTAAGATATTTCATAAAAATTTTCAGTCGCGAGATATTCATGTTGCAAAAATAACATACATATGTTGTTTGCGTAATATTTAAATGATTATTCATTATTTTTTGACTTTTGAAATTTATTTTCGTGAAATAAAGTAACAGAGGCAGAGTGACCAATATTTATGGCTGAGGGAATGAACGACACTCTTACGAAAGTAATGAAGAATAGAAGTATGTCGAGATATTTAGGTTGCAAAACAATACGCAAGTGTTATTTGCACAATATTGAAATGATTATTCAACTAAACGGAAATATCTTTTATCTAAGAAATTCATTTTTGCGAAACAAAGGAACAGAGGCAGAGTGACCAATATTTATGGCTGGGGAATGAATGACAATCTTACGAAAGTAATGAAGAATAGAAGTAAGTCGAGATATTTAAGTCACAAAAATAATACACAAATGTTGTTTGCACAGTATTTAAACGGTTATTCAATTAAACGGAATTATTTTTTTAACTTTGGAAATTAAATTTCGCGAAACAAAAGAACAGAGGCGGAATGACAATATTTATGGCCGAGAGAATGAACGACACTCTTACAAATGTAATGAAGAATGAAAGTATGTCGAGATATTTAGGTTGCAAAAAATATAAAAATATTATTTGCACAATATTTAAATGATTATTCAACTAAACAGAGTTATTTTTAAAGTTATACTTCTTTAGGCGCGTTATGAAAAAATGATGAGAGTGAAATTTTAAGATTCGTTAGGTACACAAAAGTTATAGAATGAAGTTGCAGCGGTTGCAGTCTTGAAACAAAAGCTATTGGCACCATCGTCGCCTCTGTTCACTGTTTTCATATTCATAGTATTTATCCACATGTTTCTAGTGTCTACATTCACACACGTGTTTTAGTTTCATATAAGTGCGATTTATATATGTGCTGATAAATTATATTCAGTAGTGATTTAAATTCAATATTTTGATTAATATATTTACTATTCGTAAATATTAGTGAACAAATTATGTTTATAGACTTTTTCAAGTGCTCCAATATAATTGAGGTTATCTATCCGTACGTATTATTTAATGATGCCAAAGAAGTATAACTTCTCACGCGCGTACTAAGTACACGCACCTTTTTTTAACTTTAGAAATTCATTTTCGCGAAACAAAATAATAGAGGCGGAATGGCCAATATTTATGGCCGGGAGAATGAACGACACTCTTACAAAAGTAATTAAGAATAGAAATATGTTAGGGTGTTTAGATTGCAAAAACAATATTTAAACGTTATTTGCGCAATGTGTAAATGATTATTTAATTAAACGGAATTATTTTTTTCACTTTTAAATTAATTTTCGCGAAACAAAAGAACAGAGGCGGAATGAACAATATTTATAGCCCAGATAATGAATGACACTCTTATAACAGTATTAAAGAATGAAAGTTTGTAAAAGTGAGTGAGTATTAGTTCTATCGAAAATAAATATTTCTTAAGAATATCGAATATACACATCTTTTCGAAGAAATATTCGACGAGAATACGATGTCAATGGAAAAATTATTGTGAAGATAAAAGGACTTTTGAAATAATTTTGTCACGTTGAATAAATAAATAGAAAAAATCTCACAAAAAAACTTATGAATTGGAGTAGTATTTGTATTGGAGAAAAAAATGTTTGTCAAAATAGGGGAGTGGGCCATTCTATCATTGCTACCCACTCTACCTAGACGATAATTAAAGAGACGAGATAAAAGTATAGAAAAAATTACAAAATTTTGTTTAATATTATATGCAGTTTTCAAAAAATTTAAGATTCTTTTTTCTTCTATTTTGTTTCGTTACTACAATGGGAAATTTATATTCTCCGACAATTCTTTAGCATTTTACAATTGTTCAGTAATAATACATATTTTGTCAATGAAAAATTTAGTACGGGTGACGTAATTAAACTCGGTTTTGTACTTTTAATATTATAGCGGTGTTATCTTATGCAGTCACTAAAATATTACAAGGATTTCGGTAGATACTTTTCAAACTCTGAAACAGCTAAATCAGAGAATTACAATGTATTGTATTCGCTGTGAAATCACCCACGATGCAGCTTCATCGAAGAGAAAAAGGTTTTTTCTATTTTCCCACATTTTTCGTAACATTGAATAAAATGTTATATTTACAATGAGAAACTTAGAATTTCTCACCGTCGTATTAAAATTCCTATTTTGATAAAAATTTAAAAGGCTTTACCATTTATTGTGTCATTTTATTACTTCCGAAGGAAGTGGTATTGACGATTCTTAAGATATACATAATAATCGAGATAAACATTTCAATTGCGCGATATAACTAATAACTTATACGACTGTACAGTAAAAAGAAGATATCAAAACATTTTAGTGCAGTCACTTTTTTAATAGTTAGTTATTTAAAAAGTGACTGCACTAAAATTTTGTAACATCTATATATAAATAAATTTTAAATTTTATATAAATAAATTAGGTTAAAATAAAAAAAAATCAGTTTTATTATGTATTTTATATGCACGCTTTTTTATACTCACAACGCAAACCACAAAATCACTTGAAATACAATTAATACAAAACGATACGTTAAATCAAAATCAATAATGCCACTATTAACACACACGTCTATACATATTTTTAACAGACCGGACACTTAACAGCAATTAAGGGGTAGCAAACCGCTCTTTAGTTACCCTTACACGATTTTAACTTTAGTTAAAGTGTCCTCCAGTTACTCGATTCTAATTTACAATAATAACCGTCCATTATTTTTGTATTAACTGTTACTTAATGAATGAAGTTTATTATACAGCGTGTTCCATGTGTCTTTGACAGAATAAAGTCTTGGCGGGCTTTTTGAATGTAATCATGTTTTTGTCCATTTCCTGTGTAATTTTAAAGTCATGGTATTTTAAAATCATTTTAAAGTACGTAGTCATTTTCAGAACACGACAAAAGATTATGTTATACCATAAAAAAACGCTAGAGTTTCACATTAATAAAAAAATCATTCATCTGAAATATTAACTGGCATAGCCAAAGAAGTTTTCAATATACGACTTTATTATCTTATCCATTTAAGACATACAACACGTTATCATTACATCCAAAAATGGTGTGCAGTATTATGCTTATTTTGCCCACTTTATTTTCCTTTCACGTCCTCTTTCTTTCCTTCTTTCTCTCAAGTATTATTATGTACGCGCTCATAAATTAAATGTAATATGTACTTGCTCATAAATTAAGTGTATTTTAAGTTTTACTTTAAATATTTTTAACTTTAAATATTCAATTACACGTCTTTTCTTTGTTCATACAACAGATTTAAGTTTGTTCTTTTAATTACTAATGTTAATTAGTATTAGTTTTGTTGGATTTCCCTTGAAGCAATAAGTTTACTTTATGTGTTTGAGTATATTAAAGTTTTATATATAAATAAATTATAACAAATTCTGGCCATTGTCGTTAACAATTCTCTTTGTTTTGTTAGCAAGATTTACTTGCGTCTAAAAACGTAACATTTTTTTTGAAGCTTCTTGAATAACAAAATTAAAATAGTATTATTTTAATAAATGGAAACTAGATTTTGGTAGAACTTTTATTTTAATATACAAAACAGCGGTAAGTCGCACTCGTACTTATATTATGAATAAACCATTCTTAACCAAATATAATTCTAAATCAAAATTTTAAATTGGTCACGGACGTAAGAAGGATCCGCCTATAAAACTGTATGATGTTAACAATAACCCTAAAAGCGAGACTCGTCTTTGTTGGTCACAAAGACCTCGACAGTGAGAGATCCTTGACACGCCAAAAGTCAAAGACTGGTCTCCCCCATACGATTCATTGTTTCATTTTTGAAATGAACAATTCGACAATTATAAGGCCACTACACAATATAATGACAATTTACAATAGCAAAAAAAGGGCAGCTGGGACTTGGAATTTTGCTGATATTAAACCTTTTCTTTTAAATTCTAATATACAATTATATTTAACTAAATATATTGCTATTGTTAAGGTTCCGTAGATCAAAAGGAAAAAAGGAACCTTTATAGGATCACTTCGTTGTCATCATGTCTATTAAGACCATTTTTCTCAGGAACCCGTGCAGGTACCAACTTGAACTCTAGTCCCTTCGAGCTGTAAAAAAATCAAGTTTCTAAGTAAATAGATACCTAAAAATACGGTTATTTATGCCACACATTTTGACACTCAGAAATAAACGAAAAACCATAGGGTACTTCCCGTTGACCTAGAATTATGAAATTTTACAAGAAGCAAGGTCTCACAGCATACGTAAAGGAGAAAATTAAACAAAATGAAATAAAACAAATTTTTGATATCTTTTTTAAATTTTTTTGTCCAGCCATTGTGCTGTATTTTTGATAGTCGAAAATAAATTAAAACCTGTAGGATACTTCCCGTTAACATAAAATCATGAAATTTGACAAGAAGCAAGGTCTCATAGGGCAAGTAAAGGAAACAAATACGAAAATCGTTAATTCCTAGTTATATCAAATAACAAAAATATTTTTTTTAAATACGCGCCTGTGAAAGATTTAGTAGGCAATATATTTTCATTCTAAAAATTACAATTTTGTAAATAGTTTAACAGGAAGGAATATTGTGTTCCATAAAATGTTTATAAATGACTAATGTACGGAACCCTCGTAGTGCGTGTTCCACTCGTGCTTGACCGTATTTTTTTGTTACGAGCTTATAATCCATGCATTTAGAATATCTTAAATCAGGGTACTAAGTTCTTACTGTGTGAGTGTGTGAGTTATTTGATCGATATAAAAGGGGTTTTGAGTATTATTTTAACAGAAGTCTCATATGTTAATTAAGGTCCATTAATTTTTGCGTGATGCTTTAATAAAAAGAAACGAACTGAAATACAGGCAGAAATTCATTCTTTAGGATGTAATCTGTGGAGACGACATATAGCCTAGATTTTAATATGAACCTCAAACGTGATTGCGATGAAAGATTCTAACTTGATGTATAGTAGTTTCTGGCAGACAGACCAATAAATAAAGATGAAAAAAAAGTAGTTCTGGGCACTACTCGACGCAGATACAACATTTTCCAAAAATATTCGATATACAAAGCCACTTTCTAAAACGATATTGTTATGTTGACTAATAAATTACGAAGGTTTAAAAAAAATAGAATTATTGAAAAGCTTCACGAATATTCCACGGTTGAAAATTTATGAGAAATACGACGTGTTCTTCAACGTCATTTATAGTTTGGCGATTGCTGAGCAAACGTCGAGAAATTATGTATGAGTTAAAACCTTCCCGCGCCACTTTCTGCTTTATAAACTTCTATCAGAATATTCAGCAGCAGAAAGTATTCAACGGCAGAAGTCAAAGAGTAGCTTCCTATACAGTCTCTGAAACTACTGCAAAAATGGTTCTAGTGATCTGGGGCGGCGATCATAGGTTAAGGGATCAACCCGAGTCTGGTTGACGAGTCATGGTTGAAGAAACATTTACATGGGTTTGGCCAAAAATAAGTCAACAAATATAGTGCTCGAATACCCTATGATTTATATCAGATTTAACTCTATTATCTTGCATATATATGTATGAATACAACTTTTATCTTTGGACGTATGTTTAACGGATTGATTCATCCTATCGTAGGAGATGAAAATTGGTTTATGTACGTGAATCAATCCGTAAGCGTCAGTGGTTGAAATAAAAGGAATTGGGCAAACTGATACCAAAAATTTGAAAAAAACAATGTATATTTAGCATATACAGACCCATCTATTTGGAAATATGAGTATTATCAATTGATAAAACTACTAACAAAAATATGTACTACATTAGTATTTAAAATATGGGACTTGAACTCAGTCGGAAAAACCTACAATATCAGAAAGTGTTGTTTCTGCACCCACCCGCACATTTAAAAAATTACTCGGTCGAAATTATTGAAACTGGGATAGGAAACATTTACATGTCCCTATTATTCATAGAGCATGGCGCCGCCTAACTTTTTACTATTTTAGTTCTAAATAAAGTCTAAAAACCTTGACGATGAGAACTGTCTTCAAGAGTTCATTGATATTAATTTCCATTTTGAAAACTTGCGAGTTTTCATTTTGATGCAACCCATATTTTGCCGTATTGATGGAAACCGTTAGTCGATAATGACGGTGCCAAATTACTTATGATTAGTTACAATAAACTGAGATAAAGTTACATTTTTTTTTCTTTCGGAACACTCATTCACTATGAGCCAAATTAATATATATATATATATATATATATATATATATATATATATATATATATATACGTAATAGTAGTGAAATATAGGACGTTTCTAGTTCTTTCCGGTGCTCGGGTGATCATACTGCTATATGAGCTCATCGGTGTGCAAGCCATTTAAAATTAACCACTTGAGGAACAGTCCTCTTTCAAGTCAATCCTTGCCTCATAATAAAAGATGAACCTTTTCCAGACAAAGAATATCTTTTAGGGATTTAAATTTTTGAATATAAATTCCTAAAAGATATTTAAGATAAGACTAATTTATATTTATATTTCTTCTCCTGATTTTGGATAAAGTAATTAGTAAGTGAAAAAAATATTTTATAATATCGACTATATTGAAAAAATCTTTTTAATAAATACTATTAAGAAAGTTATGTATACTCTCCAAATTATGTGTTTCCTCTATCAATAGAATGTACTGAAATATTAAGTCTTCGGAAACTATACTTTTTTTCTCTGTAGATGTGAAGTTAAAAAAAAAACCTTTCTCACTAGCTACTTGCGTTATGAAGAGAAAACATCTTCAAAATTATATATTTGTCAGCCGGGTATGATACAAGGAATAAATAAATCTATGAAAAAGTATGACTTATTATTTAACTTTTAAACTCGTTACTAAAAAAATTATCATTAGTAAGTTTCTATATTTTGAAATATATTTGACAGACTAATTGTACTGCTTGTTGTCAATGGCATTCAGTAAGTAAGCATAAAACAAAACAAGACAAAAATGAAAGTAAAAGATAATAAAAATTTAATTCGTTGATCCGGAACATGTCTAGAAATAGCGCACTGTGACCCATTTGAAGATTTTGATTCTTGTGGTAATCGGATAGCAGAGCAAGTCGGAATTGAGCAACGCTTTCGACACATTTCATTTGAGCAAATTCAGCATATTAGATATCGGAGATCGCTAGCATATCAGTCGGATCTTGATGTGTGCAGGCGATATGTAAAATAGTGGGTATCTTCGCACCCTTGCATAACAGTTTGGGACAAAAAACGACATAAGTCCCAATAACGATGTTTCAATCATATCGTAATCATCATTTAAATAAGAGAAATGTTCAAATTATTTTTATAGTTTGCGAGAAAAAATTAAAGGATTTTGACGTGATAACGTCTTATAAATAGATTAACACGCATGAAAAAGTGTCACGTTTCGCCTGAGCCTGAGCGTGCAAGCGAGAGGCGGAACAAGTGATAGAGAGGCACGATCGGCCCAAGCGTCGGAATTTATCTCTCTTCTCGCGTGACGTCAGCTAGCAATTCGAATAGTTCTGCTACTGGAACACCGCCACGCGAGCTTCTTCGACAACTTCTAAAAAATTGTAATTTTCAATTAACTCCTTCTTTGTATTATACAAAATAATAATAATTCAGTGATAATAATTCAATTTAATTCATAAAAATATGCAATTTTTCATCAATGTTTCTTTATGATTTTATCACGTAAAACTATCGTCCGTAAACCGACTTTACAGACAACCAATTGTTTTTTTTCTTTTGTTGTCTTTAAAATCTTATTTTTCATTTCCAATTACTTTACTTTTTGCAAACATATAGAATAGGTACCTATATTAAAAGAAAAGTCAAAAAAGTGTTTCTACGGAAATCAGAGTTACGATTAGAAAACTTAGTTATCGGTAACCATTTAGCTAACCTTTACCGATAAATATCGAATTTACTTTAAACGCAATTACACTAAAATGTTTAACCGTTATAATATCGTGTACTCGATTATTGATAGTTTATTACTCATTAAATTAACATACTAAGTAGATGTATCCCTTGATCCGTAACTGCTTGCGTGAAAAATTATTTCATTATAAATTTGGGTCATTTTATTTTTGTGAATGCGTAGACAATGTGTAAAAATGTTATTGGCAACATTGAAACGCAACTAGGAAAATATATTTTTCCAATTCTTGGTTATCTATGAAATAAGAATATGTATTATTGTTATCTATAGGCTAAAATTTGTATATTTATAAGGAGGCCAGAAAATTGCTTTATTAAAAAAGTGTATTTATGATTACTTTGATAGACTTAGTCATAACGTGAAACTTTATAATGTGATCTAAAAATCAATTTCCAGATTTTATGCATGAAATTTGCCAAAAAGATACTTCATACGTAGATCTTAATAAATATGTAACCAAATAATAAAAGAAAAGCTTAATTGGTGTCATTGAACATATATATGAAAATGAAATACACTTTTTACTTACGACTTTTCATTTTTATGAACAGTTCGTGGTAGCCAAATAATAAAAGAGAAACTCATTGCTATCACTGAACATATATATGAAAATGAAATACACTTTTCACTTACGATTTTCATTTTTATGAACAGTTTGTGGCATACGCTTCAATGAACGCGCCATGTATGTCAACCTCCAATACTTTAACCATAGATTTGATAAGATATTAAATGTCTGTATAAAATTTAAATTAAAATCATTTCTGTTAATATACACCAATAATTTCAATACATACAGACAATTATATATTTCTATAATTGTCGCATAACTAACTTAGCCGGTTTTTATATAAAATGTAAAAATATGCAAAAATTTATTACGGAATCTATAATATAGTGTAAAAATATTAATACATTGATTAATAATTTATAACTTTAGAATTGTATTCAATAGGCGACGATAATAAATACAATTAATATTTTTTACCACTATTGATATTATACTACATCATGGGTGGCAGTCATACTGTCTGCGTGTGGTAATCTTACATAGCACCATTTCAATCGAATCAACGAAGATAGTCTTTACCCTTATCTGCCATACATCTAATAGATATTCTATTATCTTGTTTTTTATTTTTATTGTGTTCCAGACATAAACTATACTTGTTTCCTGTTTTGTAATGTCTCTGTGACCTGTAATGTCTATGGTTTCGTAATCAAACGTGTTGTATTTCAGTAAAGTTTTGTAATGAGAGAGGATGACATATGGACGTTGAAAATTTTTGTTAGCCAGTTTTATTACTCAACTTTTTCGATATTTGTTTATTGATTCAAGAAAACTTTGTGTTATTATCTATAGGCTTTTACATGCAAATCCATCGGCCATATTTTTTTCTCAGTACCCTTTGTGCCTTAGCTCTTTGTTGAAATCGTGTGGCAGTATAAAGTCAGTGTTGACGCACAGATTGGAAATTGAGTTAATAAAAATATGCAGTAAAGGTTTTTTTAAATATAACTTCTATATTTGGCGTATTTGATATGTATTTCAAAAATAGAAATTTTGTACTGTCCAAAAACTGTAAAAAGAGTAAACTTTGCCATTCAGGAGTAGGTTTTACCCGTGAGTAGATGTACGTAGACTTTTTGACAGGATTATTCAAATTAAGTTTAACGCCATCTATTCAATGTAGTTGATGGCTGTTTAATAACATTATTGCATTAACATTTTTTAACATAATTTTAACATTTGATCAGTCTGCTTAGCGACCAAAAAAAAGGAGAAGGTAAATAATATAAATTTTATTTATATTAATACCAATAATTTTCTCTGAACTCATTTTTTCGAAACTATCTTCAAACTTTAGCTTTTATAATTGTTAATATTTAATTATGTGTGTATGAATTCATATATATATATATATATATATATATATATATATATATATATATATATACACATACATATAGCTTAATATATTCCTAAAACAGCGATCATTTAGTGCCACATTTCTCATATAGAGATGTATCTAGCTTCTTTTTTAGATTTTCATGTAAAATTACCTGTTACATTAATAACAATTTTTTTGCCATATTCTGTGAAAATATCGCTCAAAAATTTTTATTAAAATAACAGTTCAATGTTTTTATTTTATAAATAAAAAAATCAAACTTGTTAACTTTTTAGTAGAATTTATATTACGAAGCTTGTGTACACACTTATGCGCATATAAACATTTAACAGCCCACAGTTATTATTTTATTTTAGAGATGTTAAGATTATTTTTACTATGTAAATATATAGAATATCTTTGATAGGCGTAATACTGTTGTGAATTTTTTAAAAACTACTAATCTAGTAATCTTGTTTTTTTCTATAATTTAGACTTTAGCTGTTTCGGAGATGGAGGAAAACATCATTTTTGTAGACATTTTCACCAACACCTCTACAGCTATAACATTTTGCAACGAATTGTTTTGGGATTCTTATAACCTGCTATTTTTTTTGACATTATAACTGACCTATGAAGTACACAAACATTCTATTATATCACTTGCGTTTTGTAAAATTCGTATACAAATATTTTTCAGTATTAAGTATTTATATATATATATATATATATATATATATATATATATATATATATATATATATAAAATTAATGTAGATTATCATTATGCTAAATTACAAATTTATTTCTAATGGTTTATGAAATAAACAGCTGTGATAAGACGAAGTGCCACTATAAGACGGACACGTTGGTTACGAGTCCTCTTACAATAGTTCCGATTTTTTTGAAGTATGAATCCTGAAAATATGATATGTAGCTCATATTTCTTTTCTCGCTGAAAAGGAAAACTTTTGATGATATTGGAGACTTTCAGAAAAATGTACAAAATGCAAGAATAATAATAATATTTTTTTCAATTACCCTTTAAAATATTTGTTTATACTTTAGTAATGTATATTTACATACCCTTAATGGTTACGAATGTTTAAGTAAGTACAGTACCCCCGTAGTGCGAGTAATTAAAATGGTTTTTATTTAGTATTCATAAGATTATTAGAGAGAATTTTAAATAATGATTAAACCTATATATTTATATTTTTGCACAGTAAGATTAAAGCAGAAAGAAAGCAAATTAATTTATTTACATGAGAAGTTTAAAATTTAAAACATTAAAAGGTCACTATCGTATTATTCAGATGCATAATAAGAGTAGGGAGCAATAAAATCGGCTCAATACTTAGATCTAAAATCGGCTCAATACTTAGATCTAAAATCGGCTCAATACTAGATATTAAGAAGCGTTTTTGGAGTTTACTCCTTAAGAATCGATTTTTATATATAGCGCTCGGTATGAAGTTTTATGAGGAATAAAATCAGAAGTTCAGAGCGTTATAAAAAGTATAATCGTTAGGTGGCCTCTTCTCACAATATTTCTGTGCATCTTTAGAGTGAGATATCAATATGATTATCTGGCATTTTCTTATCGCGTAATCGCAATGATGGCGTGTGACACACATACTTTACTATCGTTCGCTTATATGTCATTATGTGTGAATATTTGATGTTTACAAAATTCAAAAGTCTGTTTGGAAAATTAAAAGAGACTTATTGATTTCTTGGTATAGTTCTTCTTAATTTCTTAGTTTGACATTACTAAATGTTTTTAATTGTGTCGTCTAAATTTGACCTTGTTCATTTGTGCTTTATATAAATAATTATATATAAATAATTATACTGTCAGCATTTTTATTAAAGAATTTTTGATTTAGATATAATGATATGTCTATATATATATATATATATATATATATATATATATATATATATCACCTATTTTATACATTCCAAAGCAATCGTACTTAAAGAGTAAACTCCAGTCGCGCGTCGGAGATGACAAGCACATTTTTTTATTTTCAAGAAGTGAAAATTATTATTAACACTAAAGTATTATGCTGGGAAGTTTAATAACTAAGGTTTAAAAAAAATAAAACATAAACATCCAACATTTATTATTGAAAAAACGTATTAATTTTTCAGTATGGCACGTGCGAGTTGTGCATAAATTATACATCGCGAGAGCCTATAAGACATTTGTAACAGTAATATTCATCCTATACACAACTTGCTCGAAAGCATATTGGAGCATCTGGTAATGGTGGTCCGTCTTGCTCACTAATAATTGCAGAATGTGTCTTTATACCAGCGAGAGCAGAGGCTGTTTTCACAGGTGATCGGCGAGTGCTTCATTCAGTGCTATTTGCTCATAATAGTTGCCTACTGAGGTAGAATATACATGCAGCTAAGTTATTTTTAACACATTTAATTAAGACCTCTACACCATTATAAATATAGGACGGATCTTATTTATTTATCATATTTATCACATTTTAAGCATAGTACATATGGCTGACTTATTGCTACATAAGCAATCTCTTTCACTCAACCATAAAAATTGACGTTGAAATTTAGTCGGTAGAGTGTTTCGGTAGAGGGTTCGATTTTACCACGATAATTCTTTATAGTGCATTAGATCAAAAACAAATTTAAATATATAAAAGTAATATAAACGATTGACATGATTTGGAATGGGAAAGACAGGAAAGGATAAGGGCACAAAGCAAAAGGTTTTGGAAGGAGAGGCAAGCCATTTTAACTCGATCTTTGAAAATGTTTAGGGACGTGATTTTCCTGATGTCAGGATCCAGATGATTCCAAATTCTTGCTGCTTGGATAGTGAACGATTTTTTGTAAGTGGTAGAGGTATGCTTGGGAATGAGTAGGGTGAGTGAACTTTCAGATCGCAGCCTAGGGCCGTACATCATTATATGAAAATACTCATTCACCGTTTCCTTCACTTAGTCATAATTTCTAGCTTTTCTCCTTAAATCTAATTTTAATTTCATAATAAAAAAACTTTGAAGGGGTCAGATCAGGGCTACAAGGTGGGTTTCAATTTCTAGAAAACCTCACTCTCGAAAAGGAGCTCTGAAAATCGTCGCCGTGTGAATCAGCGCGTTGTTGTGAAGCACTGGGACATCCCGAGTAATCGTTTCTCGTCTTTTCTTCAAAACCTTTAGACAAATACTGCAGAAAATTAGAGTAATTCCACTTTTCTAACGGTGTTACGTTTTATGAAGTTAACCAAAAGTATACCTTCACCGTCAACCAAAAGTATATATAGGATCATAGTTATTTTAGTATTTTAGTTTATTTAGTATCTTAGTTATCTTAGTATATATAGGATCATAGTTATCTTAATATTTTAGTTTATTTAGAATCCTAGTTATCTTAGTATAAATAGGATCATAGTTATCTTAGTATTTTAGTTTATTTAATATCTTAGTTATCTTAGTATATATAGGATCATAGTTATTTTAGTATTTTAGTTTATTTAGTATCTTAGTATATATAGGATCATAGTTATTTTAGTATTTTAGTTTATTTAGTATCTTAGTTATCTTAGTATATATAGGATCATAGTTATTTTAGTATTTTAGTTTATTTAGTATCTTAGTATATATAGAATCATAGTTATTTTAGTATTTTAGTTTATTTAGTATCTTAGTTATCTTAGTATAAATAGGATCATAGTTATCTTAGTATTTTAGTTTATTTAATATCTTAGTTATCTTAGTATATATAGGATCATAGTTATTTTAGTATTTTAGTTTATTTAGTATCTTAGTATATATAGGATCATAGTTATTTTAGTATTTTAGTTTATTTAGTATCTTAGTTATCTTAGTATATATAGGATCATAGTTATTTTAGTATTTGAGTTTATTTAGTATCTTAGTTATCTTAGTATATATAGGATCATAGTTATTTTAGTATTTTAGTTTATTTAGTATCTTAGTTATCTTAGTATATATAGGATCATAGTTGTTTTAGTATTTTAGTTCATTTAGTATATTAGTTATCTTAGTATATGTAGGATCATAGTTATTTTAGTATCTTAGTTATCTTAGTATATATAGGATCATAGTTATTTTAGTATTTTAGTTTATTTACTATCTTAGTTATCTTAGTATATATAGGATCATAGTTATCTTAGTATTTTAGTTTATTTAGTACCTTAGTTGTCTTAGTATATATAGGATCATAGTTATCTTAGTATTTTATTTTGTTTAGTATCTTAGTTATCTTAGTATATATAGGATCATAGTTATTTTAGTATTTTAGTTTATTTAGTATCTTACTATATATAGAATCATAGTTATCTTCGTATTATAGTTTATTTAAGCGAAGATACTAATTATTTTTTCTCCTTCACTTACTAGTTTTTACGATATTAGTTTATTTTATTCCTAATGGGAGTACTTTTTAGATGAAAACATTATTATTACAGAGAACTTCATAACAAAACAAACTACATGTAAGTGAAAACGCGGGCAAAAGTTAATTATTAAAAAAATCTATATTAAGAAGCAATTTTTATTCAACTTGAAGGGGATTGCATCCTTACATATCCATTGTAAAAATAGAAATAACTGATGAGGGAAATAACTTTGAGTTTCATAATATAAATATTTTGTAAATTACAGAATAAATATTCTTTATTTCTTATTAAAAATTACTCTAATAATGAGAAAGACCACAGATAATTTTGTGCCGAAATCGCCTCAAACCTGATAGATTTTCTTTGAAATTAACCAAATATATTTCTATAACTAAGCTCTTAAGTCTTTTTCACAAAACGCATCAGTCTTACAATATAGTCATATTTGACCCAGATCACGTACACGATGCACAGAGGGAGGGTTAAGTGCCCGACGCTACAGGGTTGAAGGGGTCGATGAGGGTACTCGAGCGCACGAGCGATTGCCGATTGAGGGTTGAGCTTGTACTTTGTTTTAAGTAGCGTATTGTGTGTTTAAATATTTTACGGTTTTATATTGATTCACGATTTAACTAATATTAAAAATTTTGTTTTAATTCTAGACGCATTTAATGCGTAGTGGAAGAACTAAAAAAATCATAAGATTTTTATGTATGTTCTTACCCGTCATTATTTCCCACCATTGTATATCAGTTTCGAAGATTAATATTTCGCAAAAGGACATATAAAATAAAACTAGCGTGATCCGTGCGAAGTCTTCGCATTATTTATTCCATTATGAAGCTCAGATGACAGATCAAACAAATATTTTACTAAAATTGACATATGGAGGCGCAAGTATCAAAAGCATTAAGCTAAAGCGCCACTTTCTTTATACGTGAGTGGATTTGAAATTAAACAAAAATTTTACCGACCGTCAATCATATTGACGTTGAGCCGTTAGATGGCAGCATTGCTGTTTTGTGTATATAATTTTAATAATTAATTAATTTGCAAAAACAATAGCAATAATAATTTTTTTAGTTGTGGATGCCGGTAGAGCAAGCAATTATCTATAAAATGATATATAATTGATGTGGATTAGTTGTGAGGTTTTTTCTAAAAAGGGGGAGTAACATCTTAACCTTAGCGTATTAATATATATGATGATGATAAAAATGGTAATTGAAATCACGATTTAATTTAAAAAATCCTTAAATGGTTTTTGAAGAACACCTATTTCACTCGGTGTAAAAATGCGCGAAAAATATACTTTTCAACCCAAATTCCCAATTAAATGAAACTACCTGATGTAGTATTATTTCTACTTTCGTTAAGTTCTTTGTAACCACCTAGGTTTCGTTGTATTACAACATCTTCAGGTAGGATATTAGCAACGATAATCTTTGCTAATAGCCCACCTGAAGATGTTGTAATACGACGAAACCTATGTGGCGGCAAAGAACTTAAAGAAAGTAGAAATAATACTACATGACGTAGTTTCATTTAATTGTGAATAATTAATTTCTACAAAATTAACGCCAAATATATTCAATAACCCAAATTCCATCAAAATTTAAATTTAAACTGCCATTTATTCGTTACGTCGTTTTAAAAATGTTGCCAATTATTACAATTTTTATATGAAGTATTTAACTGCAACATTTCGTTTACATCGTTCTAATACTATATAAACTATGAAGTCGTGACAGAGATATTAGATTTTATTTCTTCTAAAAATATTTCAATACTTTCGATATGTACAGCCTTTCGAATATTTTAAACGTATCATAAATTAAAAGCCGCTAAAAATACTATACAGACCCTGAATTACCCCGCTCTTCCCACATTAAAGCGTATCACATACGTTGTGACCTGATATGTCAAGGACGAATTTATTATACAAAAACAAATGAGGAGATATCCAGTTTAAATTCTCACTCTACCGTATTTTCAATCAACCGCAACCGCCGTAAAAATCACGCTCAAGGTGGTGCTTAATACGAGCATTTTATTTCGGCTCGTTGAAGACTGTCGAATGGAGATAGTTTCTTTGGCTCGCGAAAAACTGTCGAATTGAGATACGTTATTTATTATGGCTTTCTGAAGACTCTGGTGAATGAAAAAGCTTAATGTGCATGAATACCGCTGACAAATCGGGCTCCTGTTTCACGAATGTAGATAAAGAAAATAGTACCCAATTTACTTGTAACAGATTCGTATTAACGCTGTCAATACGAGGCACGAACATTTTTCCATGTGCCTCATTAAACCATAAGCGGGGAAAAGACGCCTTTAAAAAAAGTGATTACTTGATTATTTTCTTTTATTTGATTGAAACATTTATTACGATGAAACTTATTGTAGGTAGTTATAAAGGTCTCTTAAAATTGATTACGTAAAAAATCGACTTAACAAGAGGTTTTGCATACTTAAATTGTATTTTTAACATTAAATACTTAATATATAAATAAGAATACATATTATTAAATAATAAAGACAGAAAAATGAGCAAAATTGCAAAAGAGTGAAATTACACTCCGCCCAGTACCTATAAAAATTGATTTTTCCTTAATTGGCTAGAGAAGATTTATTATTGGGCAAACAAATTTTATGATACGTTATTATATGGACCTATAAGTAACTAAATACCTAAATAAATAATTTCTGATCCATTTTCTGTAACAACAGCAATTTTTGGATAATTCTGACATTATAAACACAGATTTAATGCATCATTATGTAAACCCTAGTAATATACTTGTGGTCTAGTAAGTTCGAATATGTCACTAAACTTAGGCGATCATAAATCAGCTTAACAGCAAATAATAAGTACATTTCGTTATCACAACCACCGATAGAGACATCGAAGCATTATCATATCGAATTTGAACAAATGGAAAAATCAAGGTAAAACTCCCCTGCGACGCGCTCAATAAAATATTACAGACACAATTGAACGGCGAAACCCCCAAATTATGAACACTCAAGAGCCAATCAAATATTCCCACCACCTCGGCTCATTACCACTACCACTGACGGCCATAACAAAATGCGAATGAAACCTCCGAGTAATTTATATGAGTTTTTAATTATTATTGAACTGGCGGCAAGTGCCCCTTAGTTTGTGGGTGGAGAGGTGGAGAATAAATGGGGGGATGGGATTTTTACACTGGATGGTGGGATTTATATTAATGGAAAAACTTAGCTGGACACGGTGTCGTTAGTCACGGTGAGTTTTCCGATCACAACTCGTTAGGTGCACAGAGGTGTAGATGGAGCGCTGAAGTAAGACAAAAATTTAATTACTATTTTATTTGGGATCAGCAGCTTTTTATTATTTTTAAGGTTTTTACCCAAATAGCAAAAATGGCATCCTTATAATTTCAGTCCACATTCGTCTGCGTATCTGTACGTCGCAGCATCATAGTTGTTTCAGTTTAAGACCGTTTGTAATGAAATTTAAGACAAATATTATTTAATTATTTAAAAAAATGGAAAGAAAAAATGGAAAATATTTTGTATTTTTTTTAATTACCTATTTTTATTTTTTTATTATTCTCATAAAAGCAATGAAGTAAGACTTCATTAAAGGGGTTTTTTAAAATGGAAAACAATTCTAAAAAATAAATCTTGGTACGGCATTTCCCCCACGAGATACGAGTCTCTTAACTGATTTCTAAACTGTACAAAATCGGAAAAAAATATCTGTGTAGGGGCATTTAGAAACCAAAATTTACTGTGATAAGTCTTAGTTTCTGTCTATGATAAGTCTTAGTTTCTGTTTTTATGAAGTATTTACTTTATAATTCGCGCTCAATAAAATTATATTTTTAATTTCTTCTTGAAATATATGAAACTAGAATCATCTTTGGTTTGACTTGAAAGTTGGACGATAAAATATTTTTTTTAGGAAGGGATATGGTATTTGCTGCACATTTTAACGTAAAGTTTCAGAAGTGGTAAATTTTTGATCCAAAATATTTTTTCAGATTTTATAAAGTTTACTAATATTATTACATATCAGATTATAGCCATTTAGAACTTCCATGAAATCAAATACAACCCGCATTCCTTTTTTATCCTGCAAACTTCATTTTTATAATTTTGCTTTATTAACGACAAAAAAAATTTAAAAAAAACAACGTATGTATAATTTATGGTATATCGACAATAGCTAAATTGTAGGGTTATATTACAGTCAAAAACATGGTGACACAGACTTGTAAGAACAATGTTACCCAAAAAAACTGGATACTGGAACGGGTTAATTATAATTAAATCAATTAATAAACAACTTCACTTGAAGGAAAAATGTATCTAGCGAAATTTTTAATTTGTCAATGTATACTATAATATTGGGGTTACTAGTCGTCACGAGTGTGTTTTAAATTATGTTCAAAATTACAATTATTACAATTGAGAGCATTTTAATTGCCTGTTAAAATCACATGAATATTCGAGGAAGATTAAAATGGCGTTTTACAGATCTTATAAACATTATGTTTTGTGTTTAATAAAAAACAAAACATAATGTTTATATATCTTTATTCGAAGAGGAAATGTTTTAAATGTATTTTCCTCTATTGTATTATCATCCATTACTCTGGAAAAAGCATGAACAGATTTACTGTTCTAATGAATTTTCCAATCAAAACGATTGTAATCAAACAAAAATGAAATTTATTTCAAACTAAATTTCACCTAAATACCCTCACTGTGCTAGACCTATTTGCCCCCACACCCCCATTCCACGCCCCACCAAACTGACTTATTCCCAAAAATCACCCCCTAGCTCTTGCGAGTGCCCCTGCTCAAAACCACTTGCCGCAATTAGCGGTTGAGCTCCGACACGGTGATTATTTTAGTTCTTGTATAATGTTTGCTTTACGACAGTCAGTGGAGAATTCGATAGCCATGTTGTGTATACAGTTGTGAGTGTATGTGTGTGTAGCTTAGAACATTTTCTTTTTTACTTTTCGGTAGCTTCACGTATGTTATCTTTTTACCCAACCATAGCTAATTCAACTGGTAATTAGAGTTTTTAGACTATACGTTTACCTGTAGTTATGTATGTAAGTATCTTACCATGTACAGCCCGAAAGCCTTAATAAATCGAGTGAGTATAACATCATTCGATTTATTTTTATATTTTTTTAAATTTAGGATGACAGATTTTAGTAGCTATTTTCCAAAATAGCCATTTTAGCAGCCATTTTCCAAAGTATATACGTTTCCACTTACAATTTAACGCCTCAACCAGTTTGAGAAATTTGTTTTGTTCCTAAAAGTGACATAGAATATATGACGTCACGCTAAAGTGTCTCTCGCCATCTAAAACGCAAGCATCTGTAGTTTTAAAAGCTGCCAGCCGCCATTTTATTCGACTTGACGGAAAAGCTCAAAACGTCACGCAGATCGGTATCTGATGAAAGTTAAAATACTTAAAAAAGCGATCTTATAAAAGTCGAATTTCGGTCAATGAGTATTTCGTAAACAGTGTAAAGTATGCAACTATATATTTTTATATCATAAACAGGTTCGTACATAAAATAAAAAAGTCGGTGTAAGACAAACCTTTTTTTGTAAGTACCTATTTCAACTGACATAGTCGATATCTTCTTAAGAATTTTATAACGCAAGTCATATTAAGAAAATTTATACAATGAGTTTCATCATCGTTATTTTAAATAATTTAATGTGGAGATATAAATTATAGTAGCAAACGAAATATTGTCTTGTTAATACGTTGCAGTAATTCAATAAGAGTTGTTTTTAAGATTGGCGTAGTTTTCATAAAATAAATTGGAAAAAGATTCGGCATCTAGAAACGCAAGCGTCTGCAATTTAAAAAGTTGAATGAAGAAAACAGTGCGCTTGACGTCGCTCGCTTTAGAAGTGAAACTTCTTGTTATTCGTTCTCTTTATGTATACAGTTGCCAGATTACCCATCTACTTGTCTTTCCATCCTCTCGCTCTCACTCTCTCTCTCTCTCTTTTCTCTCTCTCTCGTTCTCTCTGCCTCGCCATCTAAAAACGCAAGCATCTGTAATTTTAAAAGTTAGAATAATTAAAGAAAACAGCGCGTAGACGTGGCACGCTTTGGAAGTGAAACTTCTTGTTTTTCGTTCTCTTTATGTGTCCAGGTGTCAGATTACCCGTCAGGTCTTGGACATTGTCAGATTACTATCTGTCTCTCCAACCTCTCGCTCTCAGGACGTTATCAGATTACTATCAAAACATTGTCAGATTACCATCAGGACATTGTCAGATTACTATCAGGACATTGTCAGATTACTATCAGGACATTGTCAGATTACTATCAGGACATTGTCAGATTACTATCTGTCTCTCCGTCCTTTCGCTCTCCCTCTTTCTCTCTCTCTCTCTTTATCTCTCTCTGCCTCTCTCTTCCTACTTCCGTCACTTTCCCTTGCGTTTAATTTTTTTTCGTTATAAGATCATTCTTGACACTGACATTTTTAATCTACCATGACAAAAAAGTGTTCGTTTCCCAATTGTTTAAAGGTTTATTTTTTATTTGAATACTGTGTGTGATTATAGTATATAAAAACCGAGAGCCATGTCAGAAAAAGTAAAAATATTGGAACAAAATAGTTAACACCCTGGAATCGAACTGTGGTTGAGCGGTTGGGAGTGAAGCGGTCGGCGCGCGCCGGTAGCCGCGCCGGACTCGAACCACTTACCTCCGGGCTGCGGTAATTAATGACGTATCACATTCTACACGCCAATGACTATCTATTAGGAGGCAGTACAGTCGTCTATAAGACGGAGAACTCGAAATCAATTGTAACATTTTGTTTATTTTTGGGTGAACATATGTAAATTTTTATTCAGTATTTTAATAAATCACTGTTTATACATTTTTCAAACTCAAGAAACCAAGAAACTTTTTTTGTTAAATTATGTCTTTCTATTTGTGGCAGAGTACGTCCAAAATTGTTAAACCAATTGAGTTGAAAATTGAATTTCGACCTAAGCATGTATGTGTCTTGATGTATAAAATGTTTTCTTGACTAGTGGACATTTATATCTTGAGTAAGTCCCCAAGATAGCATAACCTAAACGATTATAGTATAGCCGTCGATTGTGAAAATTTAACGTTAAATATCTTGAAGACCGTTGTAGCCGCAACGAAAATGGTAAAAATCTATTTCGTAGTGCATTTAGTCACTAAAAATAAAAAAGATTATTTTCTATTCTAAGTAAATTTTACAGAACTACGGTTCATACTTTATAGGGATAAAATTTTGCGTTTTTTATTGTATATCCAACAAAATACATTTAATACAAACACAATACATTAAATACACTTATTATAATAATAGTTATTATAATAAAAAATACATTTATTGTATATCCAACAAAATACATTTAAATTTAATGTTTAATATTCTGATTCAGGATATATATTACACACTTTGTTTGATATACAATTTTCACAGCATTTAATTATAAAAATAAAAATAAAATATACAATTTTCACAGGCTAATTTCTAGAAATGCTTAATATACTTGCCAGTATCATTATTTGCCGGTGTCATTCAAAAAAGTGTCATTTTTGTTATATAGTAAAAATTTTCAAATTTGAAAAGAAAGTCAAATTTAAAAAGAAAAATTAAATTCATATTTTCCGGTAACATGAAAATTACAAAAATTAATTTGACCAAACCAAAAACAACATTTCTTTTATTGATGAGTGCTAGACTTCCAAAACGTTGCCGTTAGAAAAAGAAATCGTCTGTTCTATGCGAAGAACATAGCCATATTTTTTCCTTCCTGTTTAATATTTTTCTCACTAGAATAATTAATGTACTTTTCAATAGGCATTAATCAGTACCTGTCTACAATAACACAATAACTAGATAGATTAGATAACTTGTCAAGATTGCCAGTTGTTTTGTTCATTGAATTTAATCTTACCATATTATTTTTTCAATCACAAGTTGGAAAGAAGTATTTATTACCTTACTCAAAATTTTACCTTTTTATGTTGCTTATAGGACATACATAGAGTTTCTTAATTTTTACAAAACCTAATTGGTATTTTCTTTAATTCTTAATAAAAAAATAGAAAAAATGCGAATATAATATTCACATTTTTTACAGTCAACATATAATACAGTCCAACTGTACTTATGTTCAGTTGATCCACCCCACTTCTGTCTGATTAGACGGTGATTATAGTGCAACTAAACATACTTGCCCAATTTACAAACGTAACTTTAATTAACTAGCTGTTTATCCGGTTCAATCCGGACACAATACGTATTCTGTAGATGAAGCTTATATTACGCTATGACATTTAGGTACTTTAAACGTTAAAATCCACATGGTCTATTGATTAAAGTATCTATTTATAAACATTAATTTTATTTTTAAACTGGTAAATAAATTGACCCACATACGTAAAAATATTGTATATTCCTCAAAAAATTATTAGATCTAGAATTACAGCCATGATTTTCCGGTAAATTTTAGGTTAATTTTAATAACTTGAAATGTTAAATAACTATTTGAAAAATATTTTCCACACGAAATGCGTTTTCATAGTAAATTATTTGTTACAATCTTTTTCCAATTGATTGCCTTTCTTTGTGTCCCTGAATACTGAACATGATAAAGCAAACGCTAATTAATAATTTAAAAAAAAACAAACAAAATTTAAAAAAAAAGATTTGAAGAGGTTTTTCACAGTAAAGTATTAAAATTGTCAAGTGCGAGTGAAAAGCACCAGTTGTAAAAACATTTTTCAACACGGGCGCGGACTTTTTTTAAACGGTTGTTTTTTTTAACCACAGTACATATTCATTTAAAGACGGAAAACAATAAATTTTTTATTGGTGCTAAATTGCACTCACACTTTTTTCCCTTTGTTGTTCAATTCATTATTTCAGAAATGATGTAAAACATTTGACGTTCCACGGTCTACTTACAATATGTTATGTATATAAGAAAATGTTTGTTTTAATTAAATATTCTTAAGTTTTATAACGTTGGATATAAAAATTTACAGCTTGGCTTTAATAAGTAACCAATACAAAATTTATTGCGGCTTCTTAAATAAATAAAAGAAATCCTATAACAAATAGAAATCCTGATAACTATACCAAACACATCATGATCGTGGTTCACAATTAAGAATCGTAGAGAAACGTCCAGAATAAATTAATTATATATAAAGTACGCACTACGATAATTGCAGGATGTAAAAATTTTCTCAATATTTCTGAATTATTAACTCTCTTATGTAGATTTAATACCACGTCGTATTTCAATGATATGTAATTTACTTTTCAATGTTAAAGATTCAATAGTGTGCATAATCGTTAACGCTGATTCTCCTTTATATACAGCTATTCCAGTGGCGCAATGTGCTTTATAAGAAAGTACAGTCTGAACATCCCACACATACTTAACATATTTATGAATAGTTAAACGTATTATTTAATTTATTCAAGCGAAGTTCGCAATTTAAATAAGTGATCTGTAGCCCGAAAGCGCAAACCGGACGCTACCAGTGCATGCAATATTAGATGGAACATACACACTTCATTCTTATCTCACGTAGTGTGAAAACTACTTCTCATCGTTCAAGGTCTTCTCATCGTCTCAAGTTTTCTCTAAGAAACCAAAAATTGATTACGTCATTTTAAGCAGACAATGTGTAAGCAGTAACAAGCTATTACTCCATAACTTACGACTATATTCAGAATGAATAAATTCTGTGTATTTTTTGGGAAATTAGTGCATGGCATACCGATTTTTGCACTTAAAAATAAACAAATTTTAATTGAACATTTATTTGTAGACATATTTAGTTTTCCATTTTATAAACATACCTCTTATAGGTTTTCAGTAACTTTAAGTCAGTGATAAGTTGCTTTTCTTTTATTAGTTTATTAATGTGAATATGTGATTTCGTAGTGACAGGTTATAACAGCGAAGAGTGTACGTTCAGGTCAAATTTACCAATTTATATTTTTTTGGAAAATAAATATAATTTTGAATTAAATGGATATTTTATTTTTCCATTGCTCAACCATTAATATATATCGAAATCAAATAAGGATGATCAAAAAAAATTATTTATTTAAAATTTTTTTTACTAATATGCCATCCAGAATCCTACAAATTTTGTAGAAACAAGTGTTATTTTAAGATTTGTGAGGCAATTTTGATTAAAATTATTAATTTGTCATTAATTCATAGTTATCAAGCTATAGATTGAATGATGTATTTTTTTGATAAATTTAAATTGAAATCTAAAATGGCAAAACATGTTTGGCCGGACTACACAGAGCTCAAACTGCCCATTACGTATAGTACGATCAAATCGCCACTGGTCATTTGTAGATATTCAATAATAGCCCATCGACAGCAACACCATTTTTTACCTCATTGTTTTAACAATCGGAAGAGACACGGGAGGCAATGTCATTAACGCGGCCGCCGCATGCCTCTAATTGTCGACTTCCATCAATGCCGTGGCTCCTCCCACCGGCATTTAATTAAATAATGACCTGCGGAGTAATACCTGATTTTCGGTTGTGTTTAAAGTTTGGATTCGTCATTTATTATTTCGATGGCTTTTCTTCTTTGTTAAATTTTTTTATTGATTTATTTCATATCTACTTATAGCTGCTAATACAGAGTTTTGTTCGCTGATAACTTGGAACTACTTATCAAGTTTATAAGATTCTCCGACGAGAATTGATTTTACGTTTGAATGAAGCTTAAGAAATGAATACGAAAAATTAGGATATTCTTCAGTTATGTAGTTTCTGTAAAAGTAACGTACTTTTGAAATATTTTGAATAAAATTTTGTTGAGCACTGAAACAGTAATTTCAATCGTATCTATCATCAAATAGGAATGTGTTAGTATAATGATAAATTCTAAAACAATTATTTAAACTATGAAAGCTCTTTTGAAATGACCTTGCAAATAGAAACTTTAAGCTTCTTCAGTGACAAATGTTAACAGTGAATATTTAAACGAACAGACTTTAATTATACCTATTGAGTGTTAGTTGGAGTCACGAATAAAAATTTGTATAAAACATCCACATTAAAACACACAAAAATACGTCAAATGTTTAAGATATAGAAATTGTAATTATTTGTTTTTATAACCGACATTGAATATTTATTTCTAAATTATAAATTGTATAGTTTAAAAATAGGCCTAATAACAAAATATTATTCAAAGAAGCAAATTTTAAAACATTATTATTATTTAATTTTAACAATATTGAAATAAAAATACTTTTATGAAAAATATCATTTAAAATGACCTCAAACTAACATAGTTTTTATGCAAAAAATAACATTTAAGACCTTTAAGATTAGACGTCTGTATCTTAATTGGTTTATGAGCTTTTGACTCACGGGTGATAGGCCGATTGAGACATAGACTCTTAGGTTCCGGTCATAATTTTCGATTCCAGAACCAAAATTATAATCGCAGTACTAGGTTTTAATCTCTTTCGACATGTTAATGAATTATTTCTTTCCTGAATCTAGAAAATTTCATTGAAATCTGAAACTACGAAATAAGTCTATTTCTATTCTTAGAGAGCCATGACACTTAAAAAATTGTCAAGTATGAGTGGAACTCGCTTATATTTAGGCACGTATAAATAATTAAGGGTATATACCTTTTCTATTAAACTATTAACAAAAAATTGTGTGTGTACTTATGTACGCGTGTTGGAAGTCGTACTTTTTTGGCATAACACAACAATAATTTTAATTAGAACTAAAGTAATAAAAAGACTGGACCGTGATCGTAAATACGGTTGTCAAAATCTCAATTACATAAAATAATTGAATTTTAAAAATTAACATTACATTGTTTTCGTCAGATGCACTCATCTGTCTACCATTTTATTTTTCTACTGGCCTTTTTTTGTAATCCGCTCATCTGCCAGACTATTATCAAATTATCGCGCTTCAACTTTATTATTTTCTCATAAAGGTTAGTAAAAAAATTGTAAAGAACTAGAATTTAAATCATCATCCCTTAATATATTATTATTATTAATAACAATAATTATTATTTATTAAATTAACTTTAAAATTGATTTCAATTATTTTAAAAATTTAAATTAATATTCAAATTATAATTCAAATATTGAATAATGCTAGTAGCCCACCTGAAGATGTTGTAATACAACGAAACCTAGGTCGTGGTAAAGAACTTAAAGAAAGTAGAAAGTAGTTTCATTTAATTGTGACTCAGCATTCAATTTAATATAAACACGTGGATATAAAAACGATATGGGAGATGTTTGGTTACAACGGAAAGCCAGCTGAAACTTATCACTCTTCTGTCAAATAAACCATGTAAATATATATTTAGTAGCCAACTTCATCCTGTTGATTTCCTTTAGATCTTTGTTGCATAGTGAGTAACTTCATTCTCTCTATTTTTTGTTGCATTCGTAAAATTTCACTCTCATCGTTTTTTCATAACGCGCCTAAAGAAGTTTAACATCAAAATGTAATTTTTCAAATATTAGTAATATTTTTCACAAAGTAAATATATTTCTTGCTATATCTTTTACAGGTGTTAAAACATCGTGCATATTTAGAAAATGATAAGACCTATGGTATTGATTATTGTTTTTTACGAGCTTTGCATAGGCTTCTGGAAACCCAATTCTTTAATAATTTTTGATTATTCATGATTGAGTAGTTTAAGAAATAAGGAAAGAATATGTTTTTTTTCCTATTTTTCCAGGTATCTTTGAAGATATACTACTTTATATAATGAAGAATATTTGTTTTAGGTACTAATTATTGACCCTTTCAAACGCTACCTCACACTATATGTGGAATTCAAATAAATGTTTTTCTAGTACTTAATTTTTACCCTCCCTCCTCTTTCAAATAAATATTTTTCATTTCCATTTCCTTATAAATATTTTTCATTGTTAGCTACTAAAACTTGTACGGTTTAATATGTCAAAATTTAAATTTCTACGTCAAATGGTTTTTGAAAAACAAAATGGCTTTGACAGACACACACACACACTTGAATGATATTATAAACGTTCCATTTTTCCTTTTTAGGTATGAAACCCTAAAAATATGTATTTTTAATAATCTACTAAGCCTTATTAAATATCCGACTCTCTGTTAAGTGCTGAGAGGTAAATCTTTAATTTTTTTCAACTTATTATCATGTGTCTCAATCAGCTGTCATGTTTCAATCAGCGGAACAGAACTGATCGCCTTTATTTAATACCCTTCTTGATTCAACTTGAACAGAACTGATCGCCTTTATTGAATATCCTTCTTGACTCAACTTGAACGGAACTGATCGCCTTAATTGAATACCCTTCTTGTCTTTGCTATGAACATCATTATTTGCACAGTACCAATTATTTCAATATTAAATTGAACAAACAAAATCTTTTTTAAGTGGAAAAACTGTTTTAGTTATAAAATGTATGCACACTGCATTGATAATTATTGGGCGGTTACAACTTGAGCAACGAATGGGACAAAATATACTTTTGCTTAAAATACTAGCTGTAAGGCAGATGTGGTTTACGGTTAATGCTAATACAGGTTTAAAACCGATATATTTTTATTTTCATATGCAGTTATTTTTCCAACAATTATCTAATTAAATGCATAACAAGCATATTTTCTAATATTAATCGTCGTCCATTTAAATAAAATGCAAATATTTGAACCTTAGGACTTTAACGTTCAAATTGAAATTTACATGCAAAATGTAGAGCAATGAAGAGTTGTCAAAGTTACAAATTTACGTTACGATCCTTTTGGTGCAGCCATGGTAAAGCAAGCGACTATCGACTTAAAACGTCAGTAACTTAGAAGGGGACAAAGCGGAAACCGGAAAGTAACAATTACAAAACTTATTGTGTCGAATGTGACATTCACGTCAAAATACGACAAAAACTTCAAGTTTCTGTTATATTGCATTGTGCTGTTTAAATGAATGTAATTACAAATATATGAGTTGCCGGCAGTTGGCTTGTCCGCGTGACAATTAAAATATCACCGAAGGTCTTCATGAATCGAAATTACCCCTTTACTGTGGATATATAGATATATTACCGTACTTATTTTTAGAAACAGTCTCAGGTTTTAGGGTTCCTTATAGTTTCGTCAAATTTGTCTGTCAGCCTTAGCCTCATAGAATTTGCAGTTTGAAAATTTATTTGCACGAAATTTTTCAAAGTTGGTTTGGATAAGGATATAAGTTAATATGTAGCATAATATTTTTAAAAAATCCTCTTCAATATGTAAAGTGAGACGAAAAATTGTTTCGCACATCCCGCCGAGATTAATATTGTTGGAGAAATCTTTTACCGTTTTTTCATTTACCGTTTTACATTTTTAAACCGAGTTTGGTAAATATTAAGCTCCATATATATGTTCAATTCTCAAAGAATTTTGCTAGAGGAGTTCAGAAGGCTTTTCAAGATAGAAATTGGCCAATTATTTAGAAAATTAATTTTTGTTACAGATTAAGTGTATCTCGGTCCTTATTTAAGTTTAATAAAATATATAACATCTCACATAATACTCCATATTATTTTTAATGATCCCGATTTTCTCCTTAGTATCTAAATATTTACTCCCAAATTATTTGAACAAGATTTTAATTGTAATAAGTTGATACTATGTATATTGCCTTCTTTAATTTATTTCCTTACTTATAGTGATACAATATTTTTATGCTTAAATATTCGTTATAAATTTGATTTACGATCAAAAAAAATAAGGACGAAGGACGTTACGATATCGTTATTTTGTTGCTGACTTTGAAGATGAATTGTTACAAAATATATATGAAATTGAATTTCACTATATAATTATAATATATATATATATATATATATATATATATATATATATATATATATGTATATATATATATGTATATATGTATATATATATGTATATATATAATATTGTCTAATGAATAATTAACCATTTAATTCTATATTGATAATGAAATAAAAAAGTAATAAACCATGGCAAGTCTATTACTTTTTCTTGGTATTATAAAAAAATGTAAAATTTCTACATAAATAACTACTTAAGATTATTTAACAATAAGTTATAAAAAATGTACCCGTGCCCCTTTTAATTTTTCAACCATCGGCTCGAAAATCAGAAAAATTGTGTATAAAATATTAATGTTAAATTGATTTGCAATAAAAGAAAATCGGAAAATCTGTATAGAGGGGTTGATCCAAATGTTACGAGAATAAAATGATACTCTGAAGAAGACAAAGACTCTCACTCTTTAAATTTCTTCATTAAATAAAAAAAAATGAGGAATCTTATAATTTCTCATGAAAATTTATGTTTCATAAGAGTGGTAAGTGTTATCTCTTTGTAACCCTTTGAAACAGCAAGATGAAACAGAGTGTATATTATGTCCTGGTGTATTCTCCACGCACAAATCTAATATACTAATCTGTGACATTTGCAGGCCCCAAAAATGATACTTTGAAAAAGGCAAAGAAAAAAAATAAGCTTTTTAAATTTATTAATTAAATGAAGAAAATGAGGAATATTATAATTTCTCATGAAAAGTTATGTTTCATAAGAGTGGTAAGTGCTATTTCTTTGAAACCTTTTGAACCAGCAAGTTAAAACAAAGTGTATATTATACTCTGGTATATTCTCCACGCACAATTCTAATATACTAATCTGTGACATTTGCAGGCCCCAAAAATAATACTTTGAAAAAGGCAAAGAAAAAAAATAAGCTCTTTAAATTTCTTAATTAAATGAAAAAAATGAGGAATCTTATGATTTCTTATGAAAAGTTATGTTTCATAAGAGTGGTAAGTGCTATTTCTTTGGAACCCTTTGAACCATCAAGTTGAAACAGAGTGTACATTATGTCCTAGTGTATTCTCCACGCACAAATAACTAATCTGTAATATACTAATCTGTGACACTTGCAGGCCCGAAAAAGTCACGTAGGTTTAGTTAAATATAGTTCATTTGATAGTGCTAAGTATACGACACATCTTTTTACTTTACGACACAAAAAGGTAAATTCAAAAATAAACTCTTTAAATTTCTTAATTAAATGAAAAAAATGAGGTATCTCATAATTTCTTATGAAAAGTTATGTTTCATAAGAGTTGGTAAATGCCATTTCTTTGGAACTCTTTTAACCAGCAAGATAAAACAAAGTGTATATTATGTCCTGGTTTATTCTCCACGCACAAATAAATAATCTGTGACACTTGCAGGCCCGAAAGAGTCACGTAGGTGTAGTTAAATATTGTTCATTTAATAATGCTAAATCTTACTTCACTAAAAGTCAACTTATTTTCAGAATCCACAAATAAAAAAGTCGCAATCGGGTGATTAAACCTATTCAAAAATTGTACATGAAACGGTGTGCTTATTTTTATTTCTTAAGTATTACTAGGTATTCATTTATTCCATGTCAGAAGAGTCTTTTCAAGATATATGAGGCGTTCTAATTCAGAAGGTTTATCTTGACTACTAAATGTGAATAGTTCGTTTCGTATTTTGTTGACAATTGTTTCGCGCTTCGTGCACTGGAAGAATCATAATCTTTTTGCAAAGTCAGCATCTAGGATCGAATTATATTGAAATTCTCCGCTTTTCCACGATATTCAATTGCTGAATCATTCGATAACAGTAGCATTAGGACTTTTCTTTATGATGAGTAATACATGATATATTTCTTGAAACGTTTAATCATTACGTATTGCCTGTAGTCTCATAAAATTTATCACATTATTATATACGTAATAAAATAGGCCATTTTATAGTTATTTAAAAGTACAATTATATAAATGTAGTATTTGCCTATTTTAACATTATGCGTAAATCAAAAAATAAATAAAATAAGTAACTAATAGATAAAAGGATTCAGTTTATCCCTTACAAAATGATAACGTCATAAAACCATTAATAAATCATTTTTTAGTCGTATTTTTTATAGATCTCAAATTTTATCAAAATAATTTTAAGAAATACGGATAAAAATACGGATAACAATATGGATAAGAAGTCCTTGTAATACCGTCACATTCATCTATCGATTTACCTGTCTTTACATTTCGGCCTCTTACAATCTATTTCATAGTCAGATGCTTGCGATAAAAGCAATGACCCTGTACATTAAAAAATTTACAGTCTTTAAAATATTCAGCATATTGTTTTGCATTTTTATTGCTAGTATCCATTCGCCCGCAACGAGCCTACAAAGCCATCAACCGTGCATTTATTTCTTTTCCCATGAATTCACAGTCGATAGATAAAAGAATATGCAAAATTAATGTCTTTGAAAGAAATTTAATACAGTAAAAAGTGAAGTACTTTTAATGAAAATCATTTTAATTTTCATAACAAATACTTTGCATAAGAGAGTAAAACTGTTTTAATATAAAACTATCATTTTTCTTATATTGTTAACATTGCTCCAAAATATATTCATGTTAAATATTCATTCTGTTCACTTTTTGAAATAATTTAAAAAAAATGACTTAGGCGTTGAGACGAGATAATTATATTTTCCTTTTATCGAAGCTCTAAAGCATATATTTTCAAAATATTTATTCAGTGTGTATTTGAAAAACATTTAAAGAAATTTGACGTAGCCTGAAAGTAACTAACCACGAAGTCTTAGTTTCTTAATATAAGATAATTATATTTGCTTTTTAAACGTTTCTCCAAAATACATGTTGCGAATATTTTAAGAAAGTTAGAAAAATTTGATGTTTCGTTAATGTCACTAACGATGAAACTCTAGCTTTTTATTACGAGATTATTATATCTATTACTTTTTAATGCTCCTGCAAAATATATATAAAATATATATAATACAATATTTGTTATTATTTCTATGTACATTCCAACAAAATTAAAAAATTTTGACATAACGTTAAAGTAATTAACAACGAAGCTTTATTTTAGACGTTGATCTGACTTGCATCCAAACGCCTTTTTATAGTTTCGTAGCCAAACCACAGACACTCATAATATGATGATGTCTATTACAGCCTCGCAATCTTGATAATTTCAGATCTATTTATATGAATATTAAATTTTAAAGCATGTACTATTTAATTCAGGTATATTTATCAATTAATATCCAGCAAGCTTAAAAAAAGTTTCCTTTTTGTATCGCAATATCTTCTAAAATATCATATCACTTTATAAATACGTTTTATAAGTCGGAACGAGCTATTTTCCTGAATTCCGTAGATGGATAATCCATGGATACGGTGAATCATTAAATTAGTTTTTATCAAAAAAGGTTCCTTAGCTTTTTTATTTCGCAGCATCCTTTACGCATCGAGATGGCTTATAACATATATGTAACTCGACTATTGCATATAAAATAGTTTTAAAATAGTCCTAATTGGAAAATTTTATACAAATAAAATGAGCACATGGCATTAAAAAAATTGTTTTTTTGAAATGATTACATTTCCCAAATTACGCGAAAGTACTTGGCTCCTGTTATTATAATACAATATTTGATAGCATTTAGGTATATTATTACAGAAATAATGTATATTATTAGAAAGTACTTGGCTGCTGTTAGTATAATACAATATTCTGACAGCATTTAGGTATATTATTACAGAAATAATGTATATTATTAGAAAGTACTTGGCTGCTGTTAGTATAATACAATATTCTGACAGCATTTAGGTATATTATTACAGAAATAATGTATATTATTAGAAAGTACTTGGCTGCTGTTAGTATAATACAATATTCTGACAGCATTTAGGTATATTATTATAGAAATAATGTATATTATTAGAAAGTACTTGGCTGCTGTTAGTATAACACAATATTCTGACAGCATTTAGGTATATTATTACAGAAATAATGTATATTATTAGAAAGTACTTGGCTGCTGTTAGTATAATACAATATTCTGACAGAATTTAGGTATATTATTACATAAAAAATGTATATTATTAGAAAGGACTCGGTTGCTGTTAGTATAATACAATATTCTGACAGTATTTAGGTATATTATTACAGAAATAATGTAAATTATTAGAAAGTACTTGGCTGCTGTTATTATAATATAGTATTCTGACAGCACCTAGGTATATTATTACATAATGTCTCAATGACATTAGCGTGTAAGCACGCACATATATCATTTTTTTTAAAATTTTTCTTTATGAGTCCCAAACTCCTTCATTACGCAAAACATTGGAGACTGAAATACGACGAAACCTTTCTTAAGTTATCACTTTTTCGATCTCAAAGAAAGCTCCCCAAATTGCACCGGAACGAATTTTTAACACGACACGAGCACGCGAAACTTCTAGCCCATTATCGAGCTTCGAATATTAAATAAATACAAATAAAATAAAACACCCATTAAATTTCCACTAAACTCGGCGGAAAACTCCTCAAACCGTCTACTTGGTCTAATCATATCCGAGATAAGGCACGGCGAAACGGCCTTTAATAGAAAAACTTAGAGAATTTTCCAAAATGAGCCGCTTCGCCGTAATACGAGCCGGAAGCGTGTTTTACTCAAGGCGCCCTGCCCTAATCACCGCATCGCCTGCTGAAAGTCAGCCCGCCCGTAATGTGCATGTTTGGGCGGAAATTACGTGGCGTTGAAATTTCGAGTTATTCTCGTATATTTATGCAGAGAAATTATGACGTGTGGTACTAAATACATGCGGTCTTCCGGAAAACTTTTCTGACTGTCACTACTAGAAGCTTATAATCAACATTTGGTTTAAAATAACACATAACGATTTAAAATTATTTTGCTCGCAAATTGAACTATAATTAAGTGTTAATAAATTAATTCCTTCCGGTTTATTTAACACAACAGAGCAACCTTTAGTGATGATATTTAATGACTAATTAATTAATGCTGTGGTATTGGAAATCAATATAAATTTATGTACCTCCCTGTATTCTACAGGAGACAGAAATCAGATTACGATGCAAAGGAACTATATCACGCCTTGAGCACTCTTATCTCCTGAACTAATAATTGTGTCGTAACAAGAAAGACGTAATTAAACAAACTGCATTCAGTCCAAAGCCATTTAGTTCAATTTCAAAGCAAATATAGTGACAATAAATAATATTACATTAATATGATTGTTTAAAACAGGTTATATAATAGAAGAATAAGCTAATTAAAAAGAGGCTAACGAGAGCTATTTGATATTTGTTTTTTCTTCATATCCTATGTCGTCATGTGTTTCGCCGCTTTGATCTGTCCTTTGCATTAAACGTTATTTCGTACCAGGTCTTTTCGACGCTTTTCAGTTCTGCTAGCATAGTCTGCTACCATGTCTATTGCGATTCAAAAAAGTTTATGTAAAAAAAATCAATGTTCACGGCACAGTTTCTACTATCACCGTTAAATTTGTTTTGAAAGGAACTACACCGTTATTTACATTCATAAGAAGAATACCTCTAAGATTAAGTTTAATTTTCAGATAATAATAAAAATCGCTTTTCCGAACTGCACGGAGATAATTTATTATGTGTTGGTGGTATTTAAAAATAGCTTTTAGTTTTCCATATAAACATTTTAAAAATTGGTGAAACATTACTGATCAACTCGGTATCTGTCCGTCAGTTCGTCTATTACAGCTTATTTTCTGGGAGAGTATACAACCTAGGTTAGTAGGTAGGTAGTTTTAGTATAGATTTGACACTTAATTACGATCCAAAATAAAAGATGAACATTAAAATTCATCAAAGTTTCAGAAAGACTTTTAGAAATAATTTTTTGACGTTAAAATGTCTATAAATTCCGTACGGAAGCCAGGACAAAATTATCGTTACAAGGAAATATTGTCGAATTTAATGACGTGATAACTCTGTGAATAATGAACCGATATGTAATTACCGTTAACATTCTGAAAGATTTCTCTTTTAAGATAGCTAGTTAAGTTATTTCAACAATTGAAGTAATCTAATGGCATAGCGACGAATGAAATAGACAGAAATAGATGTATGCATATTTTACAGACGGTCTACTTCGTGAACGCACGAAGTTAGGACTCTGATTGAGGCATCCATAAAAAGCCCTTAAGTAGTTCTAATAAGTACTTTGAGTGGTCTTAATAAAGATAGTGAAAATATCACGTCTTTGGAAATTTGAAAACTTTTTTTTTTTTTCAAAAATATCGGTCTGTATGAAACGAAAATCAGAGGAAAGGGCTGATCAAAGAGAAACAAAAAAATGTTTATGGAAATATTGGTTTTAATAATAAATAAAAAAATTAAAACTGACAATTTGGAAGACTATATTTTTTCAGAGATATATGAGACGAAAATAGGCTACAAACAAAAAAAATTTATTAACTCCTCAATCTTTACACCATAATATAAATTAATTTCTAAAGGTTTACATAAGATAAAAAGAGACGAAGCTAAATATCTTAGTTTTATTTGGCCGTGTTCACACTAATACTTAATCTATTCTACTACATGAAAAATATTGCGATTAATCTTTATTATCCAATTTTTTTTTCACTATGATTACTATAATTTTCTATGATTACTATAATCTTCTATGATTACTATAATTTTCTATGATTACGCCAATTTCGACCTTTTTATTTTTCATTTTATCCCTCTTGAAAGAAGTATGAAAAATAATTGTTACATATTTAATTGTATCAATGGTAAATATAAATAGATGCGATGAGTACATTTATGTATTGTATGAGTACATTTATGTATTGTATGAGTACATTTATGTATTGTATGAGTACATTTATGCTAGAAACAGTCGAAAAAAGCCAGTTTGCCTAGTAAAAATATATTTTAATACAGTTCGACAATTTTAAAAAAGGATGACGTACCATACCATGATTAATAGGCGATTTTAATACTTATTTTTAGTTACATATTAACAAATACGTTTTATTTTCAGTAACGATCTGAATCCCAACGTTGCAACCCGATAAAGACGTGTTTTCACACATTATTTTTTTGTTTTTGACAACCTACTGATATGTAAGGTGTCGGAAAAACTTTAGAAGCAAAATTTATTATTATTTATCCATTTGTGTGCAAAAACTTTAAAAAAAACTAAAAGGCTAAACTTAAAGTTGGAAATGTAATTATAAAGTTAAGTGATTAAATATAGCCAACGCATATGCTTTCGACGTAGCCTGTATTTGATTACTGTGACTAGACATTGCGTCTACTATTTTATCGGTTATAAAATTATTTTCCAGTTTGTCAAGAAGTGAGAAGTGGAATGTTAAGACTGCAAAGAAATGACAAACATATCTAAAGCAACATCGTAAAAAAGAATTTCTTCAGCGCATTTCAAGATGATGACTTTGTAAATAAAGCAAACGTCAGTTGAAATTCTAAGACATGCTGCTGTATATATATATATATATATATATATATATATATATATATATACATATATTCCATTTAAGAAATTCATCTGGGTCATGATGCAAAGACTGCCACAAATAATATGTCATGCGATGGGCGAGTCCACGGTGTCTTCTGTGACGGTAAAAATTCAAACGGTCAACGATTACGATGCCTAATTGAGGGGGATCCTCGACTGACGACTCGTTAATTGCAGACGACCCACACTGCAGTCATGGAACCATAAAAACACATTTGGACGAATTGGGAAAGTTTCAAAAACGGTGTTTAGATACTCCATGAGTTATCATCATAACACCTTCAGTATAGAGTTGATACTTGTCAACAGTTATTGATATTGAAACATAACTTCGACTAGCAGTTAGTAACTGGCGTTGAGAAGTGGGTACATACGTTAACATACACGCAAACGTTAATGGCTGGGTGTCGAAAAAACAGGAGTTTTAGTGTCCAAACCTGAAACAAGTACCAAAAAGATAATGCTCAGCTGCTGGTGCGGGCATTATTCATTGGGAGTTGCTTCTAGAGTTATCTACAATTAATTCAAATATTTACTGTGAACAACTGAACCGATTGAGTAGTGAACAGGGTCGATTTTATCTTCTACATGACAATGCTAGGCTACACGTTGCAAAAGGTACTCGTTATACATTAGAGGGGTTCGGCTGGTTCTATTCACTCATCCACCATATTCGTCGGACATTGCGTCCTCTAATTACCATTTATTTCTAAGTAACCATTTACGTTAAAAAAAAATCGACGTTAGAGAAGAGAAGGTCTCAAAAAGAACTTGCAAAGTTTTTTTAATCAAAGTCACCGGAATTTTACAAGAAAGACATGTTGTCACTGCTAACCAGATGACGATAAATAGTAGATAATAATGGTCTTACTTATATTAAATTTAGTGTAACATATAATATTTTTAATAACAATTGTTGACAGTAACTAGGGGTTACAAATTTATTAGCAAACCCATTATATTTACATACATATATATATATATATATATATATATATGTGTGTGTGTGTGTGTGTGTGTGTGTGTAGGTGTGTGCACGTGTGAGTGTATGCGCGTGTGCGTGTGGTGCGCTTATGCGTACGTGCGCGTGTGAGCGTGTGCGGGTATGCGTGAGAGCGCGTGCACTTTACTCAGTTTTACATTAAATGATAAAAGATTAATTGAAAATAAAATAATATAAAATAGGAGGATCCGTCTTAGTGATGATCTACATGAATGACGTCCCTTGACAACGACAACTGAAGATAATATTAACGCTGTGAGACTCACGAAAAAACATTGTGAAGAGAGTAATTTATCAGCAGATACGGGCATGTTTAGATATTGACCTGAGTTAAGCTTACGAGAATTTCTTTGTATACTTGGCTCAAATATTTTTACAAGATACGTGACAAACCGTATCAAAAACTGGTCTATTATAAGTGTTAAGAAGTGAACACCTAGGCCCCTGGGCAGCAATTGATTTAAGATATTTCGGATAGTGCCACACGGGTTAAGTAAGGAGATATTGTTCACGCGCATGATCCAGTGAAATGTCGTTGGACAGTCGTTCTTCTCGTTCGTTGAAATGTCGTTCTTCTAAACCTACATTTGGAAAATTGTAAGCTTTAACGTAATGTGTAATGTTTCATTTTGACACACTTCTAATTGTAAAAATATGGGTGTCGTAAAATCCTGAAATAAAATACTGGTTTCATTGATAAAACTTTCGATTAAAGTTTTGGAAATTTCGAAAGATTCAATTTTTATTTTCCTGAAAAATGTACAAAGTTATATTTAATGGTTAATTCAATGGTTGGAACACTTAGAAACATCCAATATTACCATCAAAAAGTACAGTGCGATTATAAACGAAATCCTTTTCAACAGTGATTTTATCTACAACACCATTAAACTTAATCTGTTAAACAAACGCTTTACAAATACCATCGCAATTGGATCAAAATTCATAGATACATAAATAAAGAAATAGTGAAAAAGAGAGTAGACGTATAGATATTTTCATTATCAAAGTATTTTTAGGAAAACGGTTTTAGTTAACACGAAGCTATTATTATTTCTCAAATAATAAGAAATAACCTTAAAAACTATTTTCCGTCTTTCTCATAGAACCAGCATCATATTTTCCCCCTACTTTCTCTGGAACTTATATATAAAATGAAATATATTTTAGAGATTCTTACGTCTAGTCGTTTCAAAAGACACCCTAAAAATTTGAGTAGTTGAGGGTAGTAGCCAAATAATTCCAGTGAACATGCACTCACGTACTCCCAAACTTTCATATGAATATTTTTGAGCGTTGTTTACTGAGATATATGCGGTTTTTTTATGTTTTATTACTGTGATATATTTCAAGTTTCTAAGGAAAGTATTTTCCAACAAGAACGGCTGTGACACGTAGACTGACAAACAAGCGAGTGAACACATTACGTTTCGTTTTCCTTTTGAGGTATAGAAACCATAAAGTGTGTGAAATGCAATAAATAAATTATAGTTAGTATATAATATTTTTCATTGCTTAAAAATTACCCAATGTCTGAAGGTATACGTACAGAGTAGGGTTCCGTAGTCATCAAAATATTTTGAAATTTCAGATGCAAGTTAACCGAAAGTTGCAAGTTAATTAAAAGATGAAAGTTAATTAAAAGATGGAACTTAACTGAAAGTTGCAATTTAATTAAAAGATGAAAGTTAGTTGAAAGATGTAATTTAATCGATAGTTGTAAGTTAATTAAAAGGCAATTGGATTGAAAAATGCCGTTTAATTAAAGGATGCAAGTAATTCGCAAGCAAAGATCGCACATCGTACGTTCATTTGAAGCTTAAGATTTCGCAAACGCGATTTGTGAGGTATGTTAAATATTTTTTTATTATTTTGCTACACAATAATTTATATCCCCATATTAAGCATCTACTTATAACATTTATTGCACACAGGTTAATAGGTCAAAACTGTAGAGATTAAGAGTCTGTACGAGTTGGGTGGACGGATTAAAAATAAAATTGGAAAAAAATAAATTGTAGCCTAGACTGACACATAGGATTCATTATTGTAGTCCATGAAAATAAAGCAGCAGGCAGAAGCTTTTATGGCATAAGTATGGTAGGTAGTATTATGAAAACATGTTAATCCCACAAGATATAATATAATTTGTACGACAACAATGCACTACATGTGTTTCATTATTTTCCGGATCGTTGAAGACATCTCGAATGCAATACGATACAATATAATCTATATGCTTCAATATCGTCTAAATCGTGGAAGACATCTCTATTCCGACAATTTACAGTACAACCCGGTTGATAACAAAGCACGAGATGTGCTTCAATATCGTCTGAATCGTGGAAGACATCTCTATTCCGACAATTTGCAGTACAACCCGGTTGATAACAAAGCACGAGATATGCTTCAATATGGTCTGAATCGTGGAAGACATCTCTATTCCTACAAGATACAGTACAACCCGATTGATAACAAGATACGAGATGTGCTTCATTATCATTCGTATCGTCGTATGTGTTGTGTGACAGGAAAATGTAATTCTATTCTTTAAATGACAAAACACCCGTAATTTTGAACCAAGTGACACACAAACCTTCACTCGCTTCAAAGAGACCAGAATTTCCGTAGATTGTCGATTAAGAGACAAATTACATTCATAGAAAAGAAAACCCCCGACAATTTAAGAATGCGCCGATCAATACCGAACAGACACTAAATCATCCAGACAAAAATCTACACGCACATTCACACACACGTGCGCAAAAACAAACACGAGTAAACAAAATATAAAGGTAAATAAACATTAAAGACGGCAAGCGAACTGTGACACCCCCACCACTCTCCCGCTCGGGCCGCGTTCGTAAAGTAATTTGTAATTCACTATTGGCCAATAAAAAGCGTCATTTCGACCATTTCCACAAATACTTCGCATTTCAATTGGACGTGACGGACCGCTGTATACAGGCTGCTTCGGAACCACTCCAATTTTCTTAAGAATATTAATCTAATCCGCGGATGAAAATTTTTGTTAAAACGAGTAGAAATATTAATTTCAAGAATACACCCAGTTAACTTATTTTCTAAATATTTAATTTACCGTGAAAAATTAACCTACGACGTAACAATAGAACATATACTATAAGGAGAACCCTTAATAATATACACGCTTAGGTACATTTAACGATGTAAACATTTAAGAGTTATTATTTTTCGTTAATATTAATCAAAACATTATAACAGATATAATTACGAACGCCATCTATATATTATATCTGTAATAATGTTTTGATTAATATTACTAACGCGATCTACGTATGTGTATTGTAACTGTCAGGTTAGGGTAGCTTTCAATAGATATAAATTAGTACGAACGCCATCTATGTTTACTTGAACGTATCTTGTAGTTGTCCTGATAACTAAAGTAAATTTCTTCACTTCCGGTGTAACGGCCGACCGCGTCATTTCTTTTTACGTGAATACGTCTTTAAATTTGCTACCATACGGGGGCAATCCAAAAAACCTAATGATAACAAAATCGGGGGATACAGTTTGGTATTGCAGTTTCGAATCTATCCCCTACATAAAAAATTAAATTATACCACTGGATAGCTAAAGGATCAAAAAATTCATTACGATAAGCGAGAACAGTGACGCATGGCGCGCGATGGAGGGGGAAGCGCCGCCATTTTGAGATTATTTTGCTGCGTATCGAGATTTGCAATTAGTATAACTTTTGATTGGGAAAAGCTACGATGTTCGTTTAAGTTTTAATCGTCAGCTGTCGTCAAAATCTCTCGATTGTATATAAAACATTAGTTTAAAGTAGTGACAGTGAATATAATAAGGTGTTAGAATACAAAATATTATCAAAAATATATATTTAAAAAATATAACCCGTTACCTAGACGTATTCACGTGCAACACACGGCCATGTCTATGACACAGCCACACCCCAAATTATTTTTTAACATTTTTTACTTTTGAAATATATAGCGTAGTATATATTGCTTAGGTACAAGTTGTTTAAATAGGTGGCCCAAAACCCTTTAATTTGTTAATGCAAATTGAGCAAAATAATATTGTACATACAATACTGTTATCAAGCTTTTTTACTTTATTTACTTTATGTAACGTGAAAAAATAAACGCAATCTGTTTGAAATATGCCATGGTCTCTAAACAAGACATGATCTGGTGTTCTAATATTTTTAAACAAAGCAGTGGAAAATAAATATATTTATAAAAAGATTAACCAAGTTTAAACATATATGTAAACATAAATTAGACAGTGTTAACATGAATAAATGAGACATTTTTTTGTTTGATGAAGACATAAAATCAATATGAAAAACACATGTATTTACTGAACATTTAAATAATGTTGCAAGTATAAAGACTCAAGGTAAATAAGTTGTTCAGAAAATATATCAATTAAAGTTAAAAGTAAAACCATTTATCCGCTTTTGCTTTGCTAACCATTTGTCCGCTGTGAACCATTTGTTTGAACCATTTGTTCATGGCACCAAAATCTTTACATCTGAACTAAATAGGATTTACGAACTTGGAAGGATGTCGAGGAATGTCATCCCTAATATCGGTGTTTGTTTTTGCGTTAACAATGTTAAATAAGATATACAATATAATAATACATACAAATTATTATCGTAATACAAGTAATAAATTTGTAAGTTTGAATCCTTATCTAAGTAATTTAAGATATATATCCACAATTACTTTGACAGATGTTAAACATCAACTCTAATAACGAACGTCTATTATAGAGGACGCCACCTACACATTTGTTAACTAACGGTATCTTCCATCTTCGTGCCAATGTGTTAATAAAATGCAGAAGCAGTGTTTTAAAGCGTTTATTTTGTGTTCTGATATTAGACACAAATATTAGTTTAGTTTAAATCCTGCGTGGATCGACTTGCGCTCCTACCCCACCTCTGGTCCCCTGTCTCACTGCCTGCGTGTCTGAGATTTTTATCAAGTGATATTTGTATCATCATAAATTTAGATTCTTTTAAAATATCATGAAACTGAAACTATATTGTTGCTGTATAGGGTTACTATATATGTAGAATTAAATGCAATAGCTCCAGCAGTTTTCGAGTCAAATCCACTGCACTGACATGTAGAAACAATTTTTTAACAAATTATTCGTTTTGGTAATCGATATGCAAAGGGAAAAAGTATTTGAAAGCTGAAAATTCGAAAATAACAAACAGACTCTCGCGAAGGTGAAGCTCTATCAATAAATATTTCTAGACATTTACTATTGTATTTAAAAATCCTATTCCATGGAGTTGATGAGAAAAAAAAATGGTTTCCAAGTTCGATGTATGGAGAGATACTTGAATAAAAAATGAAATGTTGTGATCGTTACTTCTGTGTCTTTATGTAATTGCCGCAAAATAGAATGATACTAGATCTCAAAACTAGAATAATATTGTGGCACACAGATGGAAATGACAAACTTTTAAGGGTTTTATTTTTATTATTTCATTATAGAATCTTGTAAAATCTAAAGGAAATTTCGACATGGAACTACAACGCTATGCCGTTCCGCTATTACGCTACGCCGCTCCGCTATTGCGCCGTCTTTATGAATAATTTTCTTTGAAGAATGGTAAATTAATGGAATGAAATTAGTTTCTTGCGACTCAGTTTGTTTCGTCTGGGGAAAGGAATAACATACAAAATTGTCTGAAATATAAATATTTCGGCGTAGCTTAGTTTTATTAATGTAATTTGTCTGGTAATTTATAAGAAAAGTCCCTCTTAGTCCCTCTTCGTCTCATACATTTTAACCACACGCCATATGCACGAAAGTTTTAATATATCCAGTAGAAACTATTCATCACAGGCAATAAAATAAAAATCGAAAATGATCACCATTAAACCAAAAAAAAACATATACATGGGTAGTAATCATGGTAAGTCAAACTTCTTTAATCTTCAAAATGCGAAGACGTGTAGATTTCAAAACATAAAATCTAAATTGAGATTAATTTTATCATATTTACTACATGACTAATCTTTAACATATTTAAATAAACTCGTAAGTTCTGATCTTGTCCTCTGTGCAGATCAGAACTTAAAAGCCATTATTAATATTAGAAAATAGAATTATTTGAGTTGACTTTTAAATATGTGCATATGACTAACAGCACTTTATTAAATTAGATGTCTATTAGCATTTATACTTTGCTGCACTTCCAATACAGTGATTATCTATAAAGAATGGCGTTCAAAAAAATGAGTTAATAAATTGTCTTTAAAGTAATTTTAAGGATCCCGTCCCGATTTTTCTCTTTTCACTAATCTGTCGCTTCTTTTTGTGATATATTAAGCCATCAAGTAACAGGTACGCTATAATGTTCCAATTAATTTTATTTTGATAAACTTTCGTACATAATTTCAAGAGACAAAGAAAAACTACGGAATTCTACTAAATATATAACACTAACTTGAGGTTAAAACTACCAAGATTGCAAGCTGATTCCTTATCCGCGAGTGTATTTTTAGGTTTCCATACTTGAAAACTAAAAATGAAACCTTAATAAGATGGCTCAAGTATTTGTCGGTGATAGCCAATTTTTAATTTGAAATTTGGCATATTAGTAGGTAATATTAACTTGCATATTTTGCGTTTTAGTTAAAGTAAACATCTTGGGCCTAGATAATTTGATTTACAAAAAAAAATAAGAAATAACACGTCAAATGAAGAATCAAAGTTCTTAAAACTGATAAAAGTAAGATCAATGATATTCTCATATTGGCTTTATTTGAATGATAGTTCATATAGTATCAAAAACACAAATACATGTTTTAAAAAACCATCATTTCTACTTTCCAGTTAGCATTGGGCTATCTCTGAAAGGCAAAATTATTTCCATTCTTTAATATAACCTATATACACCTGAGAAGAAAATAACATGATATGCATGAAAGCTTACTAATTTTATATAAAAATGTTTTATTCTAAATTATTTTACTAATAACTTGTATTAAAATTAAAAAAAAATTAAAACGGGTTAGTGAAATAAAGATCCTTTTATAAATTTTTCATATATTTTAGGCCACATCTACTTTTTCGTATGCTAAAAATTATTTTTCCACTTCACGTGGAAGGTCAAATTTAAATTCATATATGTGTCTCTTTTAATTTTTTTTACGCATAATACCGTTTATAAGCGGCCAGATACAAGTTCAAAAAGTAATGAAATGTGTCAACTTCAATCACTTTACTTTTGTCACACATTTTTGTGATGTTTCTTTATTTCCACATTTTCATTTCGTGACCATAGTTTGTGTTCCTCAAGTTTCAGTATAGGACATCGAACTCAAGTAAAAATTGAGCAAAGCAGTATTTTCTTAATTGGGCTAGTTATCACCAAACACTTCTTAATAAAACACCCTGTATTTTCCAAATCGCAACCCCTGCGCGCGACTTGCGACGAACTTTTTATAAACTTTCGTTTCAACATCGGGCGGGGGGACGCTGAAAGACTTCACTCCCCATTCGGTGGGGGCCCACCCTTACGCCCGCGCCGCCCGATAGGCCATTACTGACAATAATCAATCATGACATTACTCCGGCATCGTTTTACGACTGGCGCTCTCAATCTCTTTATTTACGTACGAATAAGGGTTGAACGATACCAGGACTGCTACAGTGCACAGCAGCGAAGTACTTAAAACATTCTATACAATTTTGCTTATTTGAATATATACAACGATAGTCTTGATTTGTTCTAATTTATTGTCAATGGCATGTATGCAATCCTATGGTATGTTGGTATGTCAGTACAGTGCGCATGTCAGTCCTGTTGTTATGTCAGTGCTTTGATAAATATAATGAATAAATTAAATTAATTGTCATTTATCATAACTGAAATCGTTACCAATATTATATTTACAGTTTTGGTAATAATTTTAAGACAGCCATTATAATAATTAATTTACCTTTTCTAATTCATATTAATATTATAAATGCAAAAGTTTGTTTGTTACCTGATAATTTTGCAGCTACTAAATCGGTTTTTCCAAATTTTGTCAAAATTTCAATCCGGTTCTTAGAAAATATTGAAAAATAGAATTTGTTTCCCGATTGTTGTGTTGCCATTAACTTCTAATTTCAATCCGATTAATACTTATACAAAGATTGTCAAGCGGCTTCAGCTTGGATGCCGAACATTTTTGATAATTTCACTATACATATCTCTATCAGTGGAGATATATCATAGGTATGAAAAGTTATAAAGATGAGATTTTTAAAGAATCGTTTTCACACTTGGCCGAAATATAGTGATTGGGGATATATTGCTAACTAAAATAGCAAAATCGGGCAAATGAAAATGTTTTTTGCGGAACAACGTATAAAAACGGTGAAAAATGGTACACAAACGGTGTGTTGGCTTTTGGAAATTATACAGGTGTCCAGCAACTCATGAGCTCTCCCCATGTATCGAGTACAGTTTCTCATTTGTTAAAAAAAAGGAAATTCACTACCTGCGGTTCCGCGTGACGCCTTTTTGATTATGGATTATAAAGGAATAAAGAAAGTAAAGTTTCACAAAATTGTTCTACCTCTGGTATGACTTTGCATTGATGTAGGACTAAAGAACCACTAGCAAGCGTCAACACGCAGTCTACTTGCAACCTAATCAAGCAAATAAAAGTAAGTAAGAATATGTCAGAACCCACTAATATTCATTCATAACCATTACCACATTTTCCACTAAGGTGAAAAATGAAGTGATATTATATTCACCACCACCCATCGACCTTACCATCCATTCTACTGACAAGAAAAATGGAATAATGTTATATTTGTACACAAAGACTTTTTACCAATTGTCATTAGTCACCCATATACCTTCCTCTTTCTTTATTCTATTCTATTATTCTTGAAGTATCAGTATTTTTTGTAATGATATTTGCAGTATTTTTAAGTATTAAATATCAGTTTTTTTCGTATTTCATTAAATTTGTTTTATTTCATCTTTTTAATTTTTGCAGCAAAATCGTTTTTTAATTGAACTACGTGTAATAAAATCAATAAAACTAAGATAAAAGCATTAATTTCCTATGAATATTTTAATGTCTATCTTTTATTTTAATGTCTACATCTCTATCGGATAAATAGCGTTACAAACTCGTGTGAAATTTAAGTAATGCTATTATTGTATTTAAGAGTTAAAAGATAGGGTAAAATTTTTGTTTTATTATATTTTTTATATTCTTTTAATTATACTGTAACCATCAAGGAAAAGACGTTTCTAAATGAAAATCTATCAATTTAAAAAACCTAGAAGACTTTCAGTCAGTGTAGCGACAGACTAAGGCCGTAAATGGTCTAAGATATGTATCGGTGGGTAATAAAAAAGGGTTGCCCGCCTGCATAATGTATGAAGGTAAATAGAAAAGTTTGGACGGTAAGTGCGCGCGCGGAACTATCCAGTTATGATCACGATGCCTGCCTCGGTGATTGATCGGTGATCAGGCACATAACTATAACAGGTGGTATTTCCATTTTCACAAGTAACTAACGAGTAATTGTTTTGAATCAGTGAAACGAGGCGTGAAAGCAGAACATATAACAAATAAATTCACTTTCTCATATATAATTTTAGTAAAGAAAACTCTCACAAGTTTATTTCTTTTTATCGATTTTTCATTTCAATGATCTCTACCTCTCAAAGCAAAGGCATTAATAAAAGTTTTCTCCACACCATTCGTAAATCAACGACTAACTGGTTAAAACTATGTTCCCGCGAAACAAGTGGATAACTTAAGAAACGAGTTGTTTCAGTGGATTCCCTTATAAGTTCCGAGACATGAGAAACCTGAAAAAGTTATTAAAAGTGGAAGTAGCACATTCTGAAATCGATACTAGCTATTAGGACATAAATAATGATATAGCCATTTGTGCGCGTTCACCGACAACATCATGAAGACGTTTCCTTACAGAATCGACCATAAAACAGCCGTATACGGTGGGACTATGTACTTGTTTAGGTACATAAATTCATTTATATACCTCTTTTACTATGTATGCCATTATGTATATAGTCGGTTATATATAATGGTTAGATACTCTGTAAACATGAATTTTACGTTCGATGAGTATATAAGTACTAAAATAGTAGGCAAATGGCAACTTAATCGAATTTTTCATTTCTTTTTTTGGACGTGAAATCACATAAGCTTTGGTGCCAAGTTACATGATTAATACCAGGCAAAGAAGTAGTTAGACGAGTGACCGAATAGAAACACTGTGTATCGTCATTTCAATCTTGTAGGTGTTTTAATAGTGAAAATATGAAGATTATAATTAGTAATTGGTTATTTAACCACCGAGCTGTTTACTTGAGCAATAAGAAGCAGGGCTATCTAGCGACAAACTAAGAATCAAAATTTCTTTGAAGAATGGTATATTTAACTGAAATTAAAATTATTCCGTATATTAGTCCGTATATTCATTCATTCTACTAGCACGCATAATTTGGTAGGATTCGTATAATTTCTTGAAAAATTAGAAAAGAACGAAAAAACTAAAATACTTTTACGTTTGCATTCAACTATAATAAATAAGTACGTTATATTTGAATAAATTTAATATTGGCAAACGAATTACGTACGTAAATAATCAAACTTAAGGACTTGTTCCCTTTAGGATAATGACGTTGATAACATTATGGAGCAGCTGACAATTTGTTGCAATTGTGCTGTGTTTTTATTTGTGAATAAAAATTAGTGTGCAATTTTAACTACGTTTATGCCCAAAAGCTATACTTGTACAGATAAATTTTAAATTGTTTTTTTAATAATATATGCCTAATATATGATATAATTCCAATATCTGCAACATTTGGTGTACCGTAATATAAACGCGATGAAATGTACGAGTTAAACATATATATATATATATATATATATAAAGTAAATATTTTACAATTTTAACTGCGTTTATACCCAAAAGCTGGGCTTGTACAGATAAATTTTAAATTGTTTTTTTAATAACATATGCCTGATATTTGATATAATTCCAGTATCTGCAACATTTCGTGTACCGTAATATAAACGTGATGTAATGTACGAGTTAAACATACATATAACTTAAATGTTTTACAATTTTAACTACGTTTATACCCAAAAGCTGTGCTTGTAGAGATAAATTTTAAACTGTTTTTTTTAATAATATATGCCTAATATATGATATAATTCCAGTATCTGCAACATTTCGTGTACCGTAATATAAAAGCGATGAAATGTATGAATCAAACATACATTTAACTTAAATACTATATTTAATGTCGCAATAAAATGATATACAACTAAGACTGAAACATCCATCACTTGAGTTTTATTACAGGTATACATTTTTCACATTGGTAATTTAAAATTGCCTTGACACGTTTATTGTCTTGTTCTTTAAAATTTAAGATAAAGGATTACAAAATATATGCTTTTACGCTTAAGTATATATTTATATAACTATTATAGTAGATCGTAATGTCAAGTAAAAGTCGGGTTTTAAAACGAATTTACGAAAAATGTGAAGTTGTCGCTTATTTTGTCAACGAAGAAAACAAAATGAAATTTTCTTTGAAGGTAACCATTAAAACTGGCACGTATAATTCTTGACTATAAAAGACATATTTTTTGTATTGTTGTTATTAGAGATTATTTCGAAGGACGACGTATTTTTTGTATTGTTGTTATTGGAGATGATTTCGAAGGACGACGTGATAAGTGACGAGTTAAATATGGACGTGATTTCATTTGGAGGGGTAAGGCAGACTCTTTATCTCTTAATTAAGAAAGAAGTTCTTAGTTTGCTGAGATTTTTTTCTAATTTGACAATAACACAAATATCCAAGTGACACAGATATATTTTAACAACTTTATATTTCAGTAAATTGTTTTGTCGGAATTCAATGCAATTTTTGCACATGCAGGCGCACACGCATACGCACACAAACACACGCATAGTACGAACAAATTTAACTCAAAACTACTTAGGCTATTGAAATTAATAGAGATTATAGTGGATAGTAACTCTTGCACCAACTAGTTTCATCTTAATATTTCTAAATAGTTTTAAAGTTACGATGATGACAATACTGAATACCGTGAGGCATATCTAAATATGTACTTAGCAAACCGGAAATCTTCCTGTGTGAAATCATAAAATTACTTTACTTTTTGACCAGAATCTAACATAGTTTTTAGATGACGCCATCTATGGGCAAAGCCCTTGACTATCAAATGCATTTTGGATGAAATTCTGTGAGCGAATTCTATGTGCAATAGGAAAACCCTTGATTAGTAATGATATATGTTCAAGCCTTATCTCAATTTCTTTAAATAATCTGTTCAAACAAACCTAAAAGTCCAGGCAAAGAAGTCGTGAACACGTCTGGTAATTTACATTTTGTTTTGCGATTTGAATACGTCTCTTGTCTCGATTCTCCAGAAATTTTAATGGGATCGTAGAAAAATGTATCTTATCTTGGTTTTATGAAATATAGCACTAAACTGTTAGTAAAGATTATGAAAGCAACAAATTATTAAAACTTATGACTAAATCATTAAAATATCGTCATCGTAATGAAGATGGGTAAGATATGATAGAATGAGAGAAAAAGAGATAAAGTAGTTGCAAGGAAACAAATTAGGAACAACTCATCCAGTTTATTTTTGGAAATATAAATCGTCGCTACGTTTTTAATGTCATAATCGAATGCTCTACGATTACTGACTTCGTAGGTATACGCGCTCAAAATGTGACAACTTAAATACAGAAGTAAAAAAAGCTTTTAAGTACAAATAAAAAGATATTTCACTTGCAACTACACTATTTCAAGTACCAAAGCTTAGAAACAATAGAATATTTTTTATTAAAAACATTAGTTCAAAATCTAAATTTTAACTTCAGCTTCAAAGCGGACCAAAAATAAATTATACATTTTTATATGTATTAATTACTTACATAAACTAAAATTACTTTGTTGCAAAATTCAACTGATATTTCATATAAACGAGCATTCTTTAATTATCTTACATTCTCATAGCTAGGCAAATTTCTATTCAATTATAGTGGGTTTCCTCTCCAGATAATAATTAACGCTTAACATCAAGCACAACTCTTTTAATAATAAGTTAATATTTGTCGCTGTTTATTTATGTTAAAATGTAACTTTGATTGGAAACAAACGGGTGACGAGATGTAAATTACATGAATTAATCACACAAGCAAACGTCAATGGATTAGGAAAAAACGAAAGAGTTATTTCCGATCAATCTACGGTGGATGCTGGTTTATTGCCAGCAAATAGTTCAACTAGGTAACAAACTAAGTATTCAATACGACTGAGTTTACTTTCTCCATGATAACGCAACATCATATACTTAAAACAAAAATAATCAAAAATTATACAAATTTTACTGGCTTCTGCTAGCACATTCATCTCTTTAGCCTGCTTTTCAGCGCTAATCAATCATTTGCAGAATAAAGAAAATGGTCAGTAGGATGACCATCAAAAAGACCATATCACACTTTTTAATTTAAGCACCAGATTTTCACGCTTAAGTTATTTTGTGACTGTCTATCAAGTGGCGGTAAGTCATAAATAAAAGTGACATATATTTAGTTTCCTCATAGGAGGTAATACTGTTACGTGTCTGTACATTTACTAACAGGGTCGCGTATCTTATAAGGAAAATTCCGAACTACTAAAAGATCTCTCATATGTCGACCTGTTTGTCTGATAGTCACAGTTCCTTTCCTGTTGTCCTGTTTTAAGAAACCATTAAACATATAGACTTCAATTTTGTTATAATTACGGAATGTATTTTTCCACATATTTCTCAAGAGTAAAAACTTAAAAAAGTTTTATGTGAAAATTTAGATGGGGCGATTTTGGTATCAAGAAATATTTTATTAGTTTTGGGTCGTGTGGGACATCGGTTAAAAGGGACACAAGCACAGATTTACAGAATATTTTTTCAAGATATATGTAAGATAATTTTAGGGATATTCCAGAAAAACTTCGCAAAAACATTTCATAATTTTGTATTGTTGTTATTAGAGATGATTTCAAAATACATGGTGAGGAGTTAAAATATGCATATACTTTAACTTGGAAGAGTGAGACGAACGTTTCGTCTTCTAACTACAAAAAAGTCTTATTGGTGAGACCTATTTCTAATTAGACAATAACACTATTTTCTAAGCGGCATTAAAAACATTTTTGGTAACATTTATATTTCAATAAATTGTTTTGTTGGTTTCCCCTCCATTTCTCCTTTTTCGATTAGTCCCTTTCTCAGAACCTCCCAATTAGGCTCTTTTCACATTCCTTAAACTGCAAAAGTTAAAATTATGAAAAGACAGAGTTAAAATAACTTAATACACTTTGCATTGGAAAAATAAAGCGCCGATTCTAGATCATATAATTTTTGAGAAATTTATCATTTTTTCACGCCTGTGAAAAATATACCAGGCAATATTTCTACTGATGAAAAATAATGTTAATATTGTTTACAGTTTTCTTAATCTGAAGTCATTAATTAAATTACGTTTCAGTTAATAGCAATAGATGTTAACAGCGATGGGTTTTAACAGTTTTAAAATGTTTA